>JARFIY010000002.1:8750000-9375000 GCA_036346155.1 Sinelater perroti | reverse complement strand
TCTTAAGTACATTCCGCGGGTCAGATAATGCCGTTCTTTCTAATAAATTATCACAGTCACGAAGGGGATGTACGTTAAGAACTCGACTAGTTTTTAGAATTGAGATTACGCTAAGAATTCTTTTCTTGGACTTCCCCAGTATCTATATTGTCTTCAACAATCTTTTTAACTCTAAAAACTTTTTCTTTTTTATTTTAAAGTCAATAGTACTGTAGCGGAGCGAATAATATTTCCAGTAACGGTCATATTTTTATGGCTTTAGGGTCGGTTGACGCAGCAGCAATTAGCCCGTTCCAAATTAATAGGGAATTTGGTTTCTTTTGCCTGCCAAAATTATAGAAAATATATTTCTTCATTCTCCCCAAGAGGGACAAAGTTCCAACCCTTGCCTGCGACGGTTTACGACCCACAAAAGCAGGTAGTTAGCATTCAACCGTTGCAAGAGTAGAAGGTAGAAGGCGGCGAGCCCTTACCAGGTGCATGTCTGCTTACCGAAATTTTGTCGTTTGTTATTTTTGACTTGCCTGCCACGGCACTGAGTACAATACTTTTAATTAGTCTTCAAAGTAATAATTGCCTGCATAACTAGCATATTCTGGGAGAGCATAAGGGCGGAATTGAATTCCCAATAAACACTTTAAGGAAGTGATACTGTTAAACATTATTATTATACAATTTTTATCAACCCAGTTCATTTTTAGAAGCATAAGGATTATTCTGAGCATTACACGTACAAAAAATAATTATATACCTAGGATAACCGGCTAATAAAATTATAAAGGATTGGTATGTCCCTCTATTTTTTTATAGCAGAAACATTTTTATATTAATATGGTTAAACGTTCTGGGTGATATAGATTTGCAACAATTGCAATTCTTAGGATTGCTCGAACAAATTGCACAAATAAAATGGTATAGTCTAACGCCACTACAAAAATTGTACAAAATGCAACCGCACTGCCCTTTGTCTTACGAAGACTGGTACATCCGTCGCCTCTTCCGAAGAACTTACATCCTATAAACCACCAACTCATAAAGCAAGTCGCTGATGGTAACTTTTAAAAATTTGTTAGGAAGTAGAACATTAGGGCCAACCTGAAGACCGACAAGCACGTTTCCAATATGATCAGATACTTTTAAATATTGCAGAAAATTTGGTACGAGTGACAAAAGACATTTTCAGTTACGTGGATTTATTAATAAACAAAATTGCCGGTTTTGAGTAGCGTAAACCCTAGATTAATATAGAAAAGGCCACTGTATATAGCCTGTATAACTTTCTGGTGTGGCATAAAGCGTGGCCACACTATTGGGTCATATTTTTTTGAGATTAAACAGGGTACTGTTCAGCCGGTGAATGGAAAACTCTATAGGGCAATATTGGACAATTTTTTATACCACAATTATCTGATGACCACAACTTATGGTTTCAGCGATACGGCGCCACAACCCATACTGCTGGAGTCACCATAAATTTTTTAAGGCAGAGCTTTTCCAATCGCTTCATATCCAAATGTGAAGATTTGAGATGGCCATCGCGTCCACTGGACTTGATGGCCCGATAATTTTCTTTTGGGCTATTACAAGTTCAGCGTTTACGATAACAATTTCCAAACAATTGAGGCTCTAAAAGAGAGCATGCGGTCAGAATGTAATATCTCCAGAAACACTGATAAGTGTTTTGAAAATGAGTTTAGAAGAGCACATGCTTGTGTTTAAAGAAATTACAAGTATAAAACTTTCACTTCATGTTTGTTTTGTTTTCCATTTTGTTCGGACGTTATACAACAAATAAAATAATCAGGGAATTCTTTCATCAATTTTAAATTAACGCTGATGCAGTTCCAAAGTGCATCTGAGGCGACCTTCTCGTCACGTAGACGCTAGCGCCGTCTATATCTGTATACACCCTAAGACACCAAAAGAATGAAAGATAAAAATTTCATCTAGTAATGTGCAAAAACTAACAATCACATTAAAAATAATTATTAACTGGCTCTCATAAATCAGTCAAATTTTCTTTTGCAGCTCTCACTTCACCTTAATTGTTTATATTAATTTATAAATCCAACCAAACAAAAATTACAAAGCTAGTAATTAATCGGCCGATTATTGCAAAAACGTGTTTGCACACACTTTGATAACGCCTTGAAGCACGGATGGTGCAGAGCAACATCGCAAAATGAAAGGCAATTACGGTAATTGCAACTGTTGCGAAACACGCGGTCGGAATTATGATACCCACATGCATACCCAGCTCATCAAGAGGTGTTCCGCGGCATTTGGTTTTCGTGCCGTTACGGTAAATTAATTTTATGGGACTGCGATGTCCTCTGCATAGCAATAGGCTGACGACACGGCCGCCATACTTGCGCGCTCCTGGTTGTTGCACATGAGGCGGTTCTGGCGGCTTATCAGGTTGAATTCTGCACACTGTAGCAGATTCGCTCTGCTCGATGAGCTGCTGCGGCGCTCTCGCAACGGTTATGTTCACCTCTGCCCCCTCAGTGATAAACTTGGATGGCGAATTTGGCTGCCGTAGATGGGAATATGGGCGGAAGTTGTGTTCCTAACGGTGTGATCTTGGTGGTCGCAATACTCATAAAATATGAGATGAACATTTTTGAAGACGCTTTGATGTTCAGTAATAAATTTGGTGTTTGCCAATTAATTTTTTTTTTAATTATGATTTGAACTTGAATTTTAATTATCTTCGTTATGTTTCGTTTCCTCTCGTGAAATAAAAGGTGAATAACATCACCTCATTATGTCCAAATAAAGGGGAGCATTCTTGGACCTCTACTGTAGTAAAGCGCCCTTGGGGTACTTCTGATTTGATTGACAGGAGGGATATATCTGTCAAGAAGGATTTTAATATTTCGTAATAGTTGTACGGCAGCAGAATATTATACAGTAATCCCTTGTGTTAGACCTTGTCAAAGGCCTGAGAGACGTTCAAAAACACCACTGAGCAATACCTACCTGTTTCTAGGTCATACCTGATTTTCTTAGCTATCAGCCTGTTCCACTGTCGAGTATTTTCGTCTAAACCCAAATTGGTGTTTAGGGATAATTTCTTTGTCTTCTAATGTAGGTTTTAGTCTTCTTAATAGTAATTTTTCAAATACTTTTGCAACTACTGATAAGAAACTAAACTCACATTTTCTCCTTGCTTCCTCGCCTTCTGGATAGGTAGATATAATTTGTGCTCATACATATTCCAGTCTTAGGACATAATAATGTGACAGAACCCTTCACTGGGTAGCTCTTATAGTACTTTTCCAGTAATTAAATTGTAATCGGAGGCCTTCATGAACCTTAAATATTTTTGTTAGCAGATACATTTGATAAGGTGCTTGTAACAGTTATTCGATCCGTTTTTCTTCCAGCGCTATGAGCTTTGAGCGGCGTGGCTCAAAACTTTGACCAGATGTTTTGCAAATTCATAAGCTTTTCCGTTGTTGTCCCTAGCCTACGTACCATTTATCCTAATGGGCGCTATTGGTGTTTGAGGCTGTTTCAATCCCTTTGATTGCTTTCCATAAGGAGCATTCGATTGTTTCAGATGCTTAAATAATGTTTTTATTTGTTTTGTCGTTTAATTTAATTTACGCTTGTCTTCGTATTTCTAATGTCACGCTCACTCGCATTGAGTTTATCATTTATATACAAGTTTTCCTCTCTTAGCTTCTTTTATTCTATCCTTTAAGGTAATTTCTTTGTAGTATACTGTCACCAGATTCGCATATTTAATTTTCTAGGTTTATGATTGTTGTCTCTTCCCATCCAACAGTTAGATTAAAATATTCCCTTAAACATATGTTGACATTTTTAATTTTGGCATACCTTGTATATTTGCCGTTAGAACCGGCAATAGCTGCGCAATAGCGAAAGCTTATTTTCCTTCTTTTCTGTGAGTTAATAAGCAGACTTTTGGATGTAATTGTGATTATAAAAGAATGGGTCTGTTCATCCGACATTCAAACTAATAAAATACGAATATGAAAAACTATAGTCTATAACCTGGTCGATTTTCGTAAAGGCAATAAAAGTAAACTGATAAAAATAATCTTCATTAGGAAGAAAGAAATTAGAAAAATCCAGAAGAGCATTAAAAGAAAACTCGTAAAAGTGTGAACAGATGTGAAACATTTTAATTCGAAGAATGAACTACTAAGCAGCCATAACGTAGCCATTACGCTCTTTTATGATGACCTATAAATATCACAATATGATCATACAGAAACAGCTGCTCTATGCCTTCACTACTTAATTTCACATAACTTTTTAGATTGAATTTCCTCCACTTATTATACACGTACAGATAAAATAAACATCAGGATCAAGAGTTTGCGAGCAACTACGGCTTGCTCGGAACGCAATAGGCTGCAATAATCTGAGCGAGGGGGGTCATAAAACGCCATAAATTTATGTGGCGCAGCAATTACATGAAGAAAACTGAAAGTAGCAGATTACGATCTCATGAATGAGGTAACGTAATGCGTAGACGTAGCTATACTAGTAGAACCCATTAAAAATATAAATTTGGCTCAAAGTTTATTTCGCGACACACACGCTGCTTTATCTGGAAGCGTTTAGATAAACATGTTGTCTTATCTCTTAAACGTTGATAATATTTCTTTTGAGTCATTGTAGAATACGTTTTTTTTGGATGATTGGAAGTTGGTAATTTTAATTTGTAAGTTGAAAATCACAGCGATTGCACGTCCATTACAAATATGAACTCCATGAAAGCCATCGTTAACAAAACAATGGTACATAAACATCTCATAAAATTGGACCACGTCGATCCCTCTGAAGTACGGATTCCTTATTTGGCAATTTGATTTTTTTAGCGAAACGGAAAGAAACCTTCTCTCAAAAAATTAATTATTGGAGATGTTCTTAATGAAAACTTTAACCGTAAACATACTTTGTGTAGTCTTTAACAATAGCAAAACTCGATTTTTATTTAAAAAAAGTTTTGATGTTTATTATATGGTGATGGTTATTATGAACTGCCCTCATAAGCTGAAACCGTTAATTAAACTATACTGTTCTCAACTGGCCAAATTGAAGGAGCGATTGGCACAAAAATTAATTGGGATGTTCATCCTTTCTACTTTTTGGATATTACTTTATATCATTATTATCTATTTCTTTCATTAGATAATTCACTTTCCGATAAAAAGCTGAATTTAGTAAATGACCAGAGCATTCTGCATACTTAGAAAGCCACAAAAGTTTCCACGTCCTAAGAAATGGAGGAAGGCAACAAAGCTGAATGTATCGTATATAACTCAGTAATATAACATAAAACATAAAATACTGTGCATGTATTAGTTACTAATAAAGGGTCTTTCATTAAGCGCTTCCTATCTTTAAATTTAAATAAAACAAAGTATGTGTGAGATATAATCAAAATTTTTTATTCGTTTGAAAGGCCTATCGATGCCATTATGTATGGAATATAACATCGTACAAATGTCCGCCGCGGCTTCGCTGGGGGGTGCGCATCCGAAATGTCCAATTTTCCAAGACTCTGGCGCATAAATCAGGCTGAATTTGACCGATGGCATGGGTTATGTTGGCTTTGAGGGCCGCTGTGGTTTGTGGCTTATTCAAATAGACTTAAAAAAAACCTACAAGAAAAAGTCTAACGGCGTCGAATCGCACGATCTCGGTCGCCAGTTCACATCACCTCCACGTGAGATGACCATGCCCTTAAATCGCTCGTGCAGAATATCCACTGTGGCATGAGCTGTGTGGCAGGTAGCGCCGTCCTGTTGAAACCACATGTCTTTGGTGTCCAGATCATCCAATTCAGGCCAAAATAAGTTGGTAATCATCGATCTATAGCGCTCGCCGTTGATGAAGATGGCCTGGCCAACGTCATTCTCAAAGAAATATGGACCCATGACGCCGCCAGCCCAAAATCCGCACCAAACAGTGACTTTTTCGGGATGTATTGGACGCTCTTGGATCTCATGTGGATTGTAATCGTCCCAAATTCGACAATTTTATTTGTTGACGTACCCATTTATCCAGAAATGGGCCTCATCGCTGAAGATGATTTTGCGATGAAAATTAGGGTCAGTTTCCAACTGCTCCGGGGCCCATTCAGCGATCACACGTCGTTGTCTATGGTCGTTTACCTTCAGCTCCTGGGTCAGTTGAATTTTGTACGGGTGCAGGCCCAAGTCAGGACGCAAAATTCGCCAAGTTGTGGTCTGCGAAAGGCCGAGTTCTTGTGAGCGACTGCCTCGGATTCTCCTTCACACTCTCACGGATAGCGGCAATGTTTTCGGCAGATCTTGCGTTTCGTCGTCGTATGGGTACTGGTTGATTGTTTACGGAACCAGTGGACTCAAATTTATCCACCACACTGCGAATAGTCCTCTCGGTAGGGCGATTATGGCGACCGTAAAATGGGCGAAGCGCGCAGAACGTTGCCCGAACAAAACACCCATTTTGATAAAATATTCAATCAGTTGCACGTGTTGTTGAACGCTATATCCATGGTTCCAAGAACATGGAATTGAGTTTTATAAAAATCACAGGCCCCAAGGTGGTCAATCTCTAGATGCGGTAATATTCGCTAATCCCTACGGCTTCTTTCTCTGGAAACCCATGTATACAGTTAAGTGAGAGATAAGTGCATTATGGGACCTTTGATATAAAAAACTAAAATTTAGAATATCTTAATCAACATTTCATTGTTAATTTTTAAAATATGGTTTCTAAGCGCATCCTTAGTGAAAGAAGAAATGATACACAATATATGTCAAAGAAACCAAACATTGTTTTGTGTTTTCGCTAAAAGTAGTGATATAAGAAGTTAAGTAAGAATATTTAGTAATTTTTCCAATTCATTTATTGAAACAACCTCTCAACTTTATCACAATAGCCTCTATATATTAAAATATTCAGGGCATAATTGTATGCAATTATTTATATCAAAGCACCTTAATGTCGGCAGTAAATGGATTATGTGCCATATTCAATGAAATATTAAATTGTAATATGCCGTTTGAGCTATCACGATAAAACATTATGTAAATTTGTTATCTGTATAAATTAGTTAGTACAGAAAAGTATTACCTTAAAAATATAGTTTGAAAACAAGACTTGAAAATGAATAGTAAAATAAAAAAATTAGAAAAAATTGATAAATCGGGCTGGTGTCTACAAGATATTCCGTTAAATTTCAGGTATATTGTAGCATAATAACTATAAGCAATAAATTTAGACAAAATTTAAGTTTTTCCGTCGCTGGATTAAAGAAAACCAAGAATAATTTTTGAAATATATCAATTCCTTTGGATCACCGTGTAGAATAGCAAGATAAAATACGATTATTAAGATGTTATTTAAGATTTTTTTGTTTACTGTAGTTAAAGTTGCAAGGAATTGCATGGAACTGTAAACTGATCACGATGATATTTGGTACACAGTTTGATATTACTAAGTGACGAATACATGCCTTGATTTCTTGGTATGTGACCTAAAATATTTAAGATATAATGTATCGAATGTTGTAATAACGCAATATCACTCACATATTGGTTTGCGTGTATATTGTCACTGTAATAATAATTTTATCTCTAGTGTCAATAATAAGTGTTATTATACTCTCGTCATGATGGCCAACCCCATGAATGTTCCATCGACACCTCTGTTATCATGAATAAAGCAAGAACTGTGGAGTACCTTTTCGAATGCACCGATCAACGTATTGCTTTTTGCCTCTCCAAACGGAACAACATATTAAGCTTTACTCCTTAAGAATGCATCAATGCAGAATATTTCTTGGATGATAAGACGCATATGGAGAATAGAAGAGGATAAACTTTCCAGGATAGTAATAAAAATGGGGACGAGGAGAAAGTAGAAAGAAAATAAAAAGGACAAGAGATAGAAAATCACATAAAAATGGATAGAACACCAGATGCCCTAGAGGAGATAAAGAAATCTAGAAAAGTAAAATAAGTTAAGTATGTTTTGTAGATGTGAGTATTTGATATTCCTTTTTTAAGTTAGGATACATTCTAGAGGCACCTCCCCGATTTGAAGCTTCTGTCACTGTTTGCCAAAACTCCCTTGAAAATTGTTAGAACATCGAAGACGAGCAATGCAATACATTGTTCTTCACCAGGCGTGCCTATCGAGCTCTCCGCGATTATTTCGGTCGTCATAACCGCCCGAATGAGACCACCATAGGTCGTTTCCTGCGAAAAGTGTTCGCATACCGGTAAATATCGCTGCGGTGAAAGAGAATTGGTAATTCGGAGATCTGAATTTACAATTGACTCAAGAATTCAAACCAATTGACTAATTCAACTGATGTGTGTTCTCTAATTGGCTCCTCCAACATCGTGCAATTGATCCGAATTTTTCATCGAAAATCTTCTGCAAGGAGGCGCATTTCACATTGAATGATGGGATGGTGAATAAGCAAAACTGTCGCGTATAAGCCAACGAGAATCCAAGAAGATATTAAGAACAACCAATGCATCCTTAAAAAGTAGTAGTTTGGTATGCTCTATGGTCAGAAGGTATCATTTGGCCATTTTTTTCGAAAATGCGGCTGTGACTGATTACTGTGAATTCTGAGCAATACCGCGGCATGATGAATGACTACTTCGTTCCGAAACTTAATCAAACTGACATAAATAATATTTATTTTCAATAAGACGGAGCAACATGCCACACAATAAGAATGCAAATATATAGTTATTGCAGTCGAAGTTCGGTGAACGTTTAATTTCGAGAAATCGAAATGTCAATTGCTCGTTTTTGTGATTTGATGCCTTTAGACTTTTTTGTGGAGATATCTGAAAAGTAAAGTCTACGTCAATAAATCAGCAATCCCCCAAGACCGCAAGAACAACATAATTGCAGAGATAAATGCCATTGAAGCAATTGTATGCGAAAATGTCAATCGAAAATTTCTATCATTGTATCGAAATGCGGGGCTATAAAGATAATTATGTAAATTGTGCAAACATTATATCGGGCAACAAAACTCATGATATAATGAAAGAGATAAACAAAACAACACAAGAATGATAGAAATTGGCGTAATGAGATGGTCGAGTACAGAAAAGTAGGTAATAGACAAATACCAAGAGTAATATTTAGAAATATCCACATCTTTGAAAGATATGTTATTAACTTTATTCCTATCTCAAAATGAATAATTTTAGTACAATTAATGCCGCTTCGTGTCAACTAATATCTTTTAATTATATGCTCCCACGATAAATAAAACAAATATAATTGTTCTATAATGAGTTGTTATTATAGTAGGTATGAGAGATTTTAATGCAAAAATAGGAAAGAGCAGGATGTAAGAATATGAAACAAACAAGGAGACAGACTTAAAATATTTGCAACAGAATGGCAACTTATAATACTTTTTTAAACTGCAATTAAGAAGGCTGCACAGATGAAACCAATGAATTTCTCCCTTAGACTATATATTAGTAAATAAAATATATCGAAACTTCTTTACGACAGTTAAAATGTATCCTAAGGTTGACGTAATGACAAACCATAATCCGTTACTAAGAGTAATAAAGGCACAACAAAAATAATTAAAACAAAAAATATAATACAAAAAACTAAGAACCGGACATTGAGGCAAATGTTAAAGAAGAATCTGCAGAACATAAAGAAAATTAATATTATTAAAAAAGAAGACGCAAATTGAAATAGATAACTGAAATATTACAGTAAGTGACCTGAAACAATCAAACAAGAACAAAGAAGAAACCTTAGATGAATGAAGAAATTTTAAAAAGCACGTACCACAGAAGGCTTTCGAAGAAATAGAAATAAAACCAAATATGTTACATTTTTCGCCCGAAAGAAGAATTTAAACGAAGATCGCAATGACATTAAAGCTTATCAAAATTAACACGATAGTTTTAATGTATATAAATCTAAAGCCATAAATAATGTTGTAACTAAAACAAAATCATTGTAGATAAGAACAGCAGCGTATTACATTAAAAAATATTTAATATTTAATAATATACTAAATGAATCAAGGTCTCCCATTACAATAGATAAAGGCAGCCAGAACAATTGGAAGTCAGATAAAAAAAAAGAAAACTCGGAGAACTTTTGTTTGAAGTTCCTTAAACTCTTCAATGATTCTGGTTCAAGGAAATAATTTCACATACAACCATATATATCAAACAGATAATATCCTACAATAATGTCTCAAATAATATTTCATAACAATACCTAGAAAAATCGCATCAAAGAAGGTATTTTTTAAAGTTATCTATAGAAGCACATATAAAGTTCGAGAAGGACAAATATCTGAAACGCAATTTGGGTTTCATGTTACAATGGAAACAAGAGGAGCTCTTTTCAGTATCCAAGAACTATTTTGAGAGCGCGATAGGCGCGACGTAAAGGCTTCGGCCTGCCAGACTAAGACGATGAAATGTTCGACTCAGGTCAAAATAACGGCGAACATCCGGCCATCATACAAACACCTTTGGCGGTCGTAAGTACATTCTCCTTCTTCTAACGGGTCAGACTAGCCACCTGCCCGGGGTACGCCCAACATGGCTCATAGTACTACACGAAATGTGTAGTTAGAAACAGGCTAATAGCCTATATAAGAGTAGAAGAAGAAGAACTGTTTTAAAGATGCAGAGATGTTATCTATGACATCTGTACAACATTCTAAGATAATGTAAATTTTAAAGGAACCGGAATATCTGACAAAAACCTGTGCGTAATCTCAAAATTATATTAGTCAACTTGCCTTCAGTAGAAAAATATATTAAAAAGCATGAGTCAGAGCTGTATGTCGGCATCATTATTGTTCAACATTACTAACTGCTTTGTAGTAAATAAAGCGTTTTCTAACGAGAATGATATTTTAAAATAAAATGTCAATCATGGTTAACATGTTATACCTACCACTTGTTGTCATTTGTGTTAGGTATGCTTTGACAGTTCATTATGGCTAAATACACGTTTTAAGAACGTTTGGTTATAGTCTAAAAAATTTATGAAAATAGACGTTCCTTTTTAAACACTCAACCTGCTTTTCGCGAAACCTATGGTCCACATAATCGCCCTTCTGTGCTTGCTATTTGTCGAATCGTTAAAAAATTTAAAGGAAATATTACTCTACGATGCGAAAATACCTACAAGACACCAAAATGAAAGAAATGTAGAGAACATTGCTGCTGTAAGAGATAGCGTTACAGAAACTCAAAATTTATCGATTCTTTGTCGTGCTCAAGAATTAGGGCTTAGAACGACAACTTGGCGTATTTTGCAAAAAGATTTGGGTTTACACCCGTATAAGATTGTGTTGATCCAAGAACTGAAGCCACTGGACCATTGTAAGTGCCGTAACTTTGCTGCTTGGGCTTTAGAGCAACTTGAAATAAATAATAACTTGGGGCAAAAAATTACCTTCTCAAATAAAGCTCATTTCTGGTTAAATGGATATGTTAATAAATTATTTAACCAAGAAAATAGCAATAGTATTCAAAAAAATATACGGCAAAATTTAAAAAAAACTGATTGAAATAAAGCATAGGTAAAATTCTGTAACATTTGCTCCAATATCAATTATTTTACACAAAAACGGACAATAGAAATAATACTAAATTTTGATAGTTTACCATATTGTCCAAAGCGTATCCAAGTTGATAGTAGCAAATAGGTAAACCATATTTGATGCACTAACAGATGCAACAAGTTTGCCTTACAGAACTTTGCATATCATTATTTATTCATAAGATTGGTGCCCTATACTTTGATCATGTGTACTAATAGTTAATGCAGTTGTAGAGTGTGAATCCGGAGATGTCTTTCTTTTAAGTGTTTAGTCACAGCAGACAAATTATCGTTTTGGCACCAGACTAGAAAATAAAAGCCAGTCCCTGAAATGACAACACACAACATGGAAAAGTGTGGGTCATATGCTAGTTGCTATCTGTGAACTCTCAAGTATGCTATGCCACGCCCCCTCTCGCCGATATTAGTTGAATCTTGCACCAAGAGATTACGCTCCGTTTGACGCTATTAAAAAGGCAGCGCACGACGACAACGACAAGATTCAGTCAGCAGTCTACAAGTGTTATCGTGCTATACCCAAAAAGCGGTTTGCATTAAGTTTACGGAAACTACTGAACAGATGGTTTATCTGTACATGTATTGAAGATGAATACTTCAATAGCAATAAATTAGATCTTAGACAAAAGAGATTTAAAAGCACATAAGAAGAAAAATTAAGAAGAGGAAAACCAAAATAAAAGAATAATTATCCTTCTTTTCCAAAAAAGCAACTCTAAAATGTTGATATCCTGGCTAGAGATGAAGTGAATGAAAATAATCCGATTTTCCGCCCAATTTGTTAATAATTCTCGGAAAAATCAGGACCTCAAATTTTTAAACAAATAATATCAAGAAAGCCTTAGAATCAAATATCAAAATTCCCTATTTATGTGCCCTGAGGAGGGGCTTTTCGGCGTTATAGGTAACGTTTTCTAAACAGAATTTCCCACACTACCGCTTCTTTAGTCACTATAACGATTGGGTTCGTTGGGTAACGTATTATCATAAAGTTTCGCACTATAGAGCGCGTAAAAATGATACAAATTTTGAGAAAACTTGGAGTACATTGTTGGTGATATCATTCTTAAAAAGACTCAACTGTACGCGTAGCGGAAACAATTTTTGGTAGGATAAAAAGTAGTTGAAAATGAAGCTCATCAACGTCGCCCAAAGATCAGCGTGACTGAGAAGAATATTCGCATTTTTTGTCTTTTCCAAAATAATCGGTGATTAGCGGTTGCTGAAATTATTTGTGTTAATTTTTGGACGAAAAACTCGCAGACCGTCGAAAAACCTTCGAATTTCCAATTCTGCTTCACAACAATGCCCGGTCTCATACAGTTGCCCAAAACAAAAAAAAGTAGAATTTGTTCTAAACTATGCTAAATCATCTTCTCTATAGTTTGTACCCATTACCTTGCGATTTGTTTGAATTAATAAAGGAGCACTTGGACGACAGATCGTTTGCGCTCATATTCACCTTTGTCTGATTGAGAACACTTCTCGCGTCTCTCCGATGTCTTTGGAATCGTTAATCGTTGGTTTGTAAATGTTGCCAAGTTTGTTTTCGTTTTCTTTTCATAATTTACAAAAGCAGCTACTATAAATTGATATATAGTTGTTCCTTTTGCTTGTTTCGATTAATATTAGAGAATGGAAAAAACCCAACCATCTTATACAAAGCATTTCAGATTCGTTCCGGACCAATTGCATCCAAAAGATTTCTTACGTTAGCCCCTATACATTAAAATAGTTATATTATTTTAGTAGAAAAAACAGCATTCTAAGACATAAAAAAGTTGGGAAGTAAAATCCGTGGTAGCGAAATTTAAATAAACTGCTAAAGGGAGCAATTGTGTCATGCAGGTTGTCACGAGGAAGTATTAGCCAGCGCTAATCTTCTGGCAGAGATAATTTCAATTCTGGTGGAGCTGCTCCAAAAGATCGAGTGGCCAGGTTCGCTTTAACCGTCTTGTAGCACCTGGTTGGTGGGCGAATTGTTCGATGAGAGAATTTGGGCATCCGAAGAGATTTGCGTTGTATGCGGCCGAAATACTTTAAATTTTGTTACCTAAATAGGCAATTCTCAGGTCGGTCTGAAAGGTGTCACTGGAAATATACCAGGAGGTGTTCGCTATTGCTCGGAGGGTCTTGAATTGGAACCGCTGTAGTATTTTAGCGTGCAATGGTTTGGCGCAGCCCCGTAGCTAGATCCCATAGGTCCAAACTGCCGTTTTATTTGACGAGAATAGTTGAGAGCGTCTTCCAAATAACCAAGTCATTTTCTTGAGTTTTAGACCTAGCTGATTCCATTTTGTTTTGATGTGTGCATTCCAAGTGAGTTTATAACCGAGGTGCAGGCCGAAATATTTTATCTCAGTTTTTTCGGGATTAAGGCGTTGTTGATTTGGGATTGTGAATATTCAACTCGTCTGGTGATATAAGTTACTTGTGCAGATTTTTCGGCGTTAGCAGTAATTTTCTACTTAAGGAATGTAGAATGTAGAAGCCTTGTAGAATATTGAAGTGTCTTTGAAGATGTTCTGCTGCTGCTTCTGCCGAGTTATTGACTAACAAAATGGCCGTGTCATCCACGAATGTGACTAGTACAATAGTACCCGTGGTTGGTGAATCCGAGGTGTATAGTAGGTACAACAGTACACTTAGGACACTGCCTTGCAAAACACCAGGTGAATGACTGAATGATAGTCGGGCAATGCATTGTTCAGTTTAAGTTAATAAAATCGGTCTTCAATAAGATATAGAGCTGAGAAGATGTAGTTTGAGTTTGTATAATAACTTTATATCTAAGAAGACTGCTGCAGTAGTTTCCTTGTTCTCAAAACTTTCCATTATATGGTGATAATTTGATGTACAGTTAAGTGGTACTCCCGAAATTCGAACTGGTGCGTTGGAATAAGCTGATCGAAGTCTACCGTGTCTTTAATCTTTTGTAATGGGAGTCGTTCTAAGACCTTGGGGAGTAGGGAGAGGAGACTTATTAATCTATAGAACTGTGGTTGAGTGGGAGATTTTTCCGGTTTAGTGATTATAATATCTGAGTGTATTTCCACTGAGCGGAAAAGTAATAGAGTCGAAGTATACTGTTATAGATGATAGTAAGTAGAAGCAGGGCTTTTCGAGGAATGTTTAACTACTTTGACTAATATCAGCACGTATCCGGTAACTTTTCGTGTATTCGTTATACTAAGTTGCTGAGAGACTTCTGCTACTGAGAAAGGTTTGAGAGGTAGTGATAATTGACACGGCACATCAAGAAATGATTCGATTTCTCTATCGTCGTCATCATTGTGAGTTTGCGGTGTTGTAAAGACATTTGCGAGGTGTTCGGCGAACCTGGTTGTTTTTTCCGAGTCCGATCTTGACCATGTACATGTGGATTTTTAATAGTAGGAATCATTTTAGTTTGTTGTCTTCCAAATGGAGTTGTCATCGGGTGAAAGGTTTGTGAGGTATTATCTAAAAGTTTTGTTTTGGACTTCTGCTAAGGTTTTATGCAGCTGGTTTGTTTGTTCTGCCTCTCTCTACTTCTCTCCCATTGTCTTCTCGCCTTACGTTTTTCAGCGATGAGATCTCGGATGTATCTAGAAATGTTATTTACTACGGATGTAGTGTTGGTTGTAACCGGGGTGGCATTCTATGCAACTTTCTGTATTATTTTGGTCAGATACTGAGTAGCTGAGTAGCATCTTTTATTCTGATGTCGAGATTCATCTCTTATTCTAACTGACTTTGAAGGTAGCCCCAATCAGTGTGTTTGGTGCAAAGCTTTAGAGGGAGTTCTTTTAATGATTGTTGAGCTGATTGTTATAATGACTTGGGTGTGGTCAAAAGGTAAGTCATAGCTAGGGTTCTGCTTGGTAGTCAGTATTTGCTATGCCACTGAGAACGGTGTGATCTAGGAAATCTGGCAATTTGATTATCAGGCTAGGTCCAGTAGGTTGAAGGATAATTATAGTTTTGATTCTGAATTGTCCTTAGAATGATACGACCTTTTGTGATGGTAATTTTTGAGCCCCAGGCTACGTGTTTTGAATTCCAATCTCCTTTGGTAATGAATTTTGTGCCTAGTGTTTGGAAGTAGTCTTCGTATTCTTCAGTGGAAATGGAGTGAATTGATGGGCTATGTATGGTTGCAATTATCAGAAAGTAAGAGTATTTTAATTTTTGGACTTTGAATTTTGTTTGTTAAGGTTTCAGTTCATAGTGGACAATTGAAGTTTTAACGATTATAGCTGACCCAGGGTGACTTGGTCTGGATAATTGGCAAAGTGAACTGTGTAATGTGGAATTTTAATTGCAAAGAAAAACTTAAAACACTTTTGCTTTCTTGTAAGTGTAAAATTTTTTTATTACTAGTAATGTTCTCGCACGCTGTTTGAGAAGCTGCAGGAGCGAGTTGTTAAAATTGCGAACGTATTATTGTTGTCCGATTTCGAAACAATTTATCGGGTTACCTCACTCGCTTCGAGTTCTATCATTGTGGAAAATTTCATAGTCATCGATTTCGTAGTAAAAGTGCTACAGATGCAACAGACTGACGGAGATTGTCGCATTCACCCACTATATACCAGTGTATAAGAGCAGTCGCTCGCTTCGCTTGTTTCTGCAATAATAAGTAATTCCACACAGCATTTTTTATTGTAAAAACCAGTTCTCACACTAAACTAAATGGTGTATACTTACACATGGTCTGGAAAAGGGTATTTGAAAAGTGCCATTCAAATGCACTTATTGTCTTTCATATTTTCCCGTCGAACAATCTTACACTATTGTGCAAAATATGACTTGTGTATTGACGATTGCGGTAATTTCATTATGATTGCAATATGCTAATATTTTCTGCCTCAAATAATTAAAAGAAAACTTATAATAAATATGGAATTGGCGTTTCTCTCAACAGCCCATAATTTTCTCCACCCAAACTTTTATCCAATAGACAAAAAATCAATTATTGTTATACGTATCCCGGAGAATATATTACACTATTCCGGGACATCAAACACTAATATTTAACAGAAGCGACAGTTGTGTTAAGAAGCTGGTTCTGAAGAAGAAAACAACCACAATTAGTTATACAAATCAAAAAGCATTCCAAGGGGCACTTAATAAAGCCTTATAAATCACCCAACATTGCAAAGCTGCTACAAACAATTTAAATTAAAAATGGTTCGAAGCACGTGCTTCTATCAAGGGGTGTCACCACTTTCTATGAAATCACCATCCCTGTTCATGCACGCATGCCAACGCTGTACAAACCTTTATTCAGTTGAAGAAGAAATTAGGCATCGGCTTGTTCAAGAGAAATACAAACAGTTCCAGCGATATCCTGCTTCGTCAACAATTAGTACGAATCCGTTCGTTTTCACGCGCTCGGTGTTGTTCATTCGAAGTTGTCAAGGGATGACCACTTCAAGCTTGATCATATCAATATTTTTACATAGCCGTGTCATAGAAAACACCCACGATAAATGTCAGTACAACCCTCAACTCAATAATAGTACACTGATTCAACCGAATGTCCATGTTACTTGTTAAATTAATACCTATTTAACGTGCCTTAAAGAAATATTACAAAACCTATCGGCTAAGAGGCAAAAATTTTCAAAATTAATTAAATTTTGTTTCTTTTTAATGTTTGAAACAATTTAAAGATATTTCTTGCGTCCATTAAAAGGCAATTAAAAGTTCACCCAACATTATTGTTGTTTTAAAAATTTTATTCTTACACCAACTATAAGTGTGCACCTATGAGGGGTTAACTAAAACCAATTTTTAAATCGTTTATGGTAATCACAACCTTGAATATTAAATTGTTTTTCGTAAGCAATCAGAGCAATTCAGAAAGATAAAAGCATTAAAATAAACCACAATGAATAACGAAACGATCTCATTTGTACGGGTTTAAGGCACGTGACGCGCACATGTATGAGTTCGTTTTGAAATGCGCAGCGCCAATTGAAGGAGAGATTGAAAGGAATATTTAATGATATAGTGCTGACATGTTCAAATCCTGTTATTCCCATTTTGGGCGGTCGAATTCTGGCACATGACTGCGTACACGCTTTCCAAAAGTAGTATACTTCTTCAAGCTCGACCCAGCACATGCTGCAAGAAAAATAGGTTTTGGTTTGATAAGCGCAGATAAATCGACTAATTGTTGAAACTCTTGAGATGCAGAAATTAACAACCATCCCCAAAAAAGTTCTGTATCGCACAACTCAAAAATTCTTTACCAATTTAGATAGAATAAGGCGGCACAAATACTCCAACATTGGTAATGGGCGATTTTGGACTGAAATATATAAACAATATAAGGTCAATAAAGGTCACTTGGAAGAGTTAAGTGTCTCTATCCGAGCGTGTAAACAAACATGTTTACTGTTGATTAGCTTTGAACATTAAAAACAGACAACAAAGTGTACAATACAAGCTCCATTTTCATAGTTTCATAGCTAAACTGTGACATCATGAATAAGATCCTTTTCTGAAAAAGAAAAATTAAGACATCAGTTAGGCACCACAGAAAGCTAATAACAACCGTTTTTAGCTATACAATCTATCACGGTTGTAAATGGAGCTCTTAATGGAGCCATAATCAAGTCATAAGACTCAAATGACCCGAATATCCCCGTTTTAATTTCATCAACTTCAAAAATAAAAAATTTACGATTTAAAATATGACCTATGGTGCTGCCAAATTCAAACGATTTTTGTAGACGACGGCAGTAAAAGATCTCTCTGCAGATCAAATTTAAGGAGTACTTGCTAAGTAGTTAGTTCAGTGATAAATGTTTTGTCACATATTGGAATACCACGTATTACTGAGATGTTCAAATGATTCTAAATATAATGGTAGGTATGTCCAAAACGTAATGAGACTGATTTTCTTGGTCTAAACAAAAGAGTCGCGTACAAACTCTTAATGGCTTAATGGTTGGTGGGGAATGTCAGGTAAATGGCCCGATCCAGCTCATTTGCCTTTAAACTTTTACACAGTGGAGATCGCTTGTGGATATCTGTTTGAGCATCGTGTCACGGGCCAAAACGTAGCGCAATGTTGATTAGCGATATACGACAAAATTTTGGGTTGTACTTAAAAAATCTGCAACCAAGGTGCACAAATATTTAGGTGGCATAAAACGTTTAGAGAAGGAAGAAAAGACGTCGAGGATGAGTCACTTACAAGGCACCCATCCATGACTCACACTTAGGACAACATGGCTAAGGTGAAAGCGGCTTTGGACTCTGACCAACATTAGGTATCCGCGAATGACGTAAAACTTACAAAATCCACTATCCCTAAATAGTCACAGCAAAATTGCAGATGGGGAAAGATTGTATCAAATTGTTTCCTATGGTTTCGTTCAACGACCAGAAGAAAAACCATATGTCGATTTCTGGTGAGATTTTTGAAGTGTGTGAGAATTGAGCTTAATTTTTTGAAGAAAGTGATAAAACGTGATCTCTAAGTGGGATCAGGAGAGCTCTAGGTGACGCACTACTTAGTCTCTCCGACAGAAGAAGGTTTGAATAAACAAACCAAAGATGAAAGCGATTCTCCTTGTCTTTTATTTACATTAAATGTGTTGCCTATAAAAAGTTCGTACTACACTTATAGACAATGTGGATAAGTTAAAATAAATTTTGAATTCTGACCGACGTCTAAGTATTAGATTAATATCAGGTAAAGTGGGAGATCGCCAACACCTGGGTTTTTCATTATGACAATGCACCAAGCCATTGTTGATTGTGATAGAAATTTTGGAGAACAAACAGTGGCAACGCAGCACCAAAACTTCCTACAACTTGGACTTAGCTCCGTCTAACAATCTTTTTGTTTTCCTAGCTCAAATATAGCTTGAAAGAATACAACTTTAGAATTGTTAAAAATATGCAGTACTCTAAAAAGATTCCTTTCAGGACTTTTAGAACAGCTACATCGCGTGACAAAACCGCTAGTAACAGCGTATTATCTCATTGCTTTCGAAATGTACCTTGTAAGTTATTTCAATGTGATAGTAAACGTAAAATAGAAACTAAAAAATATATTTTTTTAATTTCCAATTGCTAATTTATAATCTACTCTGTAGTGAGTAATAAGTAAATAATATGATAAAGTAGGTATTTACATGAGGAGGGCACCATCCAGCAACGGGTCACCAGAATTCACACAGTGAAGTCTTGAGGCCAAAGTCTGTTTAATCTTCTAGCTTCGGGCTGTCGGGAGTAGAGATCAGCAATAAGTTGACTGGGATGTCCCAAGGAACGTACTTTATTTTGCAGCCGAATTTCTGACGACTTCAGTGAGGAAGGGAATTTGGAAGTCGAAGTGGAGGGTTTGATTGCTCACGTACCAGGGGGCGTTGGCTATGGCACGAAGGGTTTTAGGTTAGTAGGACTGGAGAATTTTTATGTTAGATGATTTACTACATCCCCAGAGCTCAATGCCATAGGACCATATAGGTGTAAGGATGACTTTATAGGGCAAAAGCTTGTTTTCTAAGGGCAATTGGGGTTTGCATCCAAGCAGCCAATACATAACTTTAGTCTTCATATTTAATTGTTGTCTTTTCGCTTTAATGTGAGCTTTCCAGGTAAGTCGCTGGTCTAGTGAAGTTCAAGATACTTTATTTCTGTTGTTATAGGATGGGTTGGTCATAGATTGTGACTGGAAGGCAGGTGGAGTGTTTAGTAGCAAAGGTGATTTGAGAAAATATTGCGTTATTTACTTTAATCTTCCAGCGATCGAACCAGCTTTGTAGGAGGTTTAAGTGGAACTGAATGTTTTCAGATGCCTAATTAGCATCATTATCAGAAGATAGAATTGCTGAATCGTCAGCGAAGGTAGCAATAAAAGTATTGTGTGTTATGTAGAATGTAGAAGATATAAAAGAAGGGACCAAGGACACTGCCTTGCGGAACATCAGAGTTGATAGGATGATAATTTGACAATGTGCCTTGGTATTGGACTTGGTAGTATCTTTGAGTTATGTAGGATTTAAGAAGGAGAAAATTAGCTTTTTCTTGATTTTATAAAGCAATCCAGACTGCCAAACTTTGTTAATAGCTTGTTGTATATATAAGAAAACTAAGGCACACATTCGCTTTCTCTCAAGGTTGCTTTGATGTAGTTAACTATGCGATGACATTGTTAGATTGTAGGGTGACCTTCTCGAAAAGCAAATTGGTGAGTGGGGAGTATCTCCTCAATAGGAGTTTCTTTAATGATATGGTGGAGTAATAAGCGTTCGAAGATTTTTGAGAGAAGAAGCAATAAGCTGATCGGTCGGTAAGAAGTGGGTTTTCGCGGAGGTTTACCTGGCTTTCGAATCATAGTTATTAGTGCGAATTTCCATTGGGTAGGAAAGTAAGAAAGGGCAAGCATACGATTATAAATTGTAGTGATGAGTATCACAGCTTTCTTAGAAAGATGCTTTAGAATATTACCTGTGATGAGGTCGTAGCCAGGAGCTTTAAAAGAGTTAGTTAGATTAATTGGTCTGCGCACTTCCGCGGGTGAAATTGGTCTCAAGGGTAGAGAGAGTTGTCCAGGGGAGGTGAGATATTCTTCGATTTCTACGTCAAAATTAATATTGTTAGTTTGTAAAGAAGTGAAAACTTGCTCGAGGTGCTCTCCAAGAGTTCGACATTGGATCGAGCCCAACTTTCATCAGAAACTAAAATATAAACGAAAAATTTGGTAGATAGAGATTAATCATTACTCTACAGAATATAAAAAAACAAGCGATTTCGTAGCGGCAATAGTGACTCAATTGGTGCAAATCTAATGATTTAATGACATCCATTATATAAGATGCATTTTAATGCCTATTGTTTAACCGTCAGCCTACGTCTGATAGCTGTTAATAGATGCTAATAATGTTTGACGTACAGATTCCTTAGGGTCTTGTGATATTTTACCAGTGCGCTTACAAAATCGTTCGTGATCGGTTCACTTCCTCTGCTTTGTTATATGCAAGGGTTTTCGGGTTTATTTAAAAATCAAAATACAATTTATAATAAAAAATAGGCCGCAATAAACTCTATTAGAGATACTTGTTTAAATCCTGTATTAAGGTAGCGCTACGCTTGACAGGAAGGCGTCACAGTTCTCGGTCGTTCTAAAGCGTTTTATTCTCACGAATATTCCTGGGCGGCTTGATTTTCGGGAACCGGCCGGTGCAGTGTAATACCACCCAGTAAATTGGTTACACTGTAACTTTGCTATATATAAAAAATACCAACTTTTTATAACAAAGCAAGCTCTATGTTACAATTTCGCTTGGAACCATTGAAAATGTTCCACGTGTCCAAAAAAGCCATCGTTCTGTTTCAATCACAGTGACGGCAGAAAAAGTAACATTATGATGACAAATGAGCTTTATTTACGCGATAAACAATAAAAACAACGACAATAAAAACAACGACAATAAAAAATGCATTGCTACGCAAAATTTTTTGTGAGCCTTTTAATCAAGATCGATCACAGAAAGTCCGAAAAGTTCGTATAAATTGGTATTACCATTCATGTTATACATATATGGTCTAAAATTCTTTCTCCTGGAATCTACCTAATTACAAAAAGGCCTAAATTTGGTTTGTTTCTTCATAATATTGTTCTTATATTTGCAAAATTATTAAATGTCTGTTTCTATTTTTATTGTATTTTGTTGCTTTTTTAATCTTTACTTTTGTATACCTTCCTATCTATTTTTTGTTTTTATTCTTGGTTAATATAACGTATAAATCATATGATAAAAGGTTTAGACTGTAAGAAGCGTTTTTTGGGGGTATCCAGGTAATTTTGACTGTGTTTGAAGGACAGTATGAATCTGAGCAGCAAGACATCTCCCCTTTTGGGTCTTTCCCAAAAGATGTCAGTAATATGAAACATTTAGGAATCTACGATGGCACAAGAAATCAAAAAGCCAAGCCTTTTTATAGTTCCACCTTTCTTCTTTTATTTTCTCTAATCTCTTAAAACTAAAAAAAATCTGGAAGTCATAGAGTACTAATTTGCGATGCTGCAATTTATTTTTGATAACGGACACTTCCGTTGCTAATCCCTGATTAATTTCAGGGACTCTGGAGAAAGGCTACTAGCTTCAATAAATTATAAACTTAAGTGGTTGTATGCAACACTTTTGCACGATGGCGTTTTGTACCCTAAGAAATTTTTGTGCCAAAATTTTCGTTGAATTCTAGATTGTTAGCAAGAAATTGTGCAACAAAACAGGGCTTTTCTCGCTGTTTCACCATGAAGGCCAAGGACATTTATTAATATAATTTAATAATATACTAGTAATAATTTGCAAGCTAAATATTTATTAGTTGAACATAATGGCATCATATAGGCGACTCCCACCTCTTTGTATAATATAAATAAAGTTCTTGCCGTTTTTGCTTTGCCATTGAATGAAGGGAGAATAGATATACAATTAGTGTATCATGTGGTTTAAAAACCGGTCGGTCGAGAGTAAAAATATCAGTCGTTATAAAAGCAGGTACGCCGCGCACTTTTATCGTTCGTAACTCGTACAGTAGCGAAGACAAATTGAAGTGTGCAAGGATCTCGTTCGATGTTGTTTGCTTTACGACTTCAAAGTGGGCGTATCAGCAGCTGCAGCAAGTCGCCGAATATGTCAAGCATTTGGGGATAATGCTGTGAATGAACGTACTGCAAGGCATTGGTTTCAAAAATTTAGATCGGAAGATTTGTCCCTCTGTAATGAACCTCGCAGTGAACGACCACAGGCCTTGGATGACGAAGCCCTGCAGGCGACCATTAAGGAGGACAGTAGTCTAATGTGTGGTGAACTTGCAAGACATTTTAGCGTTGCTGATGAAATAGTTAGACTTCATCTCCACCGCTTAGGTAAGACGTACAGGCTGAGCAAGTGGGTTCTGCACACGCTGTTGGAAGTCCACAAGAGACAACGAGTGGTAGCCTGTATGTCGTTGCTTTCTCGCCACCGTACCGCATCCATATTGAATCGAGTGCTAACCAGTGACGAAAAGTGGGTCCTGTATGACACTCCCAAGCGTTCCAAACATTGGCTGTTACCCCAGAATATCCCTCACAGCGTAAAATCACCTATGCACCCAAGCAAGATTATGCTTCGTATCTGGTGGATAGCTCGTCAAGTGGTTCACTATGAGCTACTACCAACGGGCCAAACGGTCACTGCAGACCTGTACTCGCAGCAATTGGAACGTGAGCAACATGGATTCCAACAGAAGAAGCCAGCACTGGTAAATCGCAAAGGTGTACTCTTCCTGCATGACAACGCCAGATCGCATGTCGCGCGGGTGGTCAGGGATACCCATACAGCGACTTGGTTAACAGACTTAGTGCCATCCTCCTTACTCACCTGACCTTGCGCTATCCGATTACCACCTCTTTCACTCCCTGGACAATCATCTTCGTGGGAAATCTTTCACCAATGAAGCAGACTTGAGTCAAGCACTCGCGGACTTCTTTGTGTCCAAAACCCCTGAGTTTTACGGCAAGGGAATTGCACGGCTGGAGACACGTTGGCAGAAGGTGCTCGATGCCGATGGCGATTACTTCGAGGACTAACAATAGGCTACACTTTCTTTAAATCATTTTCTTTTTGACCATAAAAACGGCAAGAACTTTATTGATTACTTTATAAATATTATTGTGGGCTCTTACAAACATTTTACATGTGTCTATTAACATGTATTCTTTTTGGATTTGAATTTTCACTTATTCAACTGTAGTAAATCAGGCCAAGACAATGGAAGTCACTATTAATTGTTAAAACAAATAACAGATACATGAATTTAGTTAGTACTTTACATCCAACTTATTATCATTATCTGTATAGTTTTTATAATCAATTATTTCTCTCATTTTATTCTATACTAATTTATTATTATTTCTTGTTCTACTTTAATCAAGTTGCAAACCACTGCATTAATAAAATTCAGTGCGCATTAGAATTTTTCACGTTATTTATCTAACAAGTGACATTAACTACACTATAAAGCAGCTTTAAGCTAAACTTTAGACCGCTGCATATAATCTTTGAACACGTCAGTGCTGTTAATGTACAGATACTACACATATTAGATATGATCAGAGTTAAAAGTCCGTTCCACATCTTTTGTCAATACTGCAACAATAATAGTGTTATATGTATAACACTAACGTAAGCATCGAGTACTTCAAAATAACATTATGATCCCGTTAAATTTCTTTTTTTTAAGCCATGGATAAATGTATAACATCAACTATATTGATCTATTGCGAAGGGGAATTTTGTAATAAATATAATATTTAAATGTTTTTCTGATACTGTAGGAAAATCTAAGAAAGTTCGATGCAAGGTTGGATGATGCACTTCAAATAGTTCTTAGCATCATTAGATGACATTTAGAGCCAATTTGTATGTAAATCAACAAAACCTTCGTACCCCGCATTGTTTTGTGAAATAAAAATAAAAATTGTGCTGATTTTCAATATTTTGAGTAAGAAAATTTTTAAATTGAATTTAATATCGATTTCATTTATAAAGACGAATGTTTAAAGATCCATGTTCTCAAAAACTGAATTTTAGGCTTCTACACATTAAAATGAGAAGCCGTATGTAGAGAGTAATTTCGTCTGTCTGTCCGTCCTTTTATTTTTCAACTTTTGATCAAGGCAGCTTCCAAGCTGGAAACCAGTTTCCATTTTTATCATTTCTGACATCTGTCAAGCCTTGTAATTTTTGTTCTGTGATAGACAGAGAAATAATGTTTTCAGTATTCAACTATGGACCAAAAGTTAAGTCCAGACGCCAAAAATCAGCCTGATCGGAAAATCTCGAGACCAGTTTGACCGGAAATTTTTTTTATGTGTAGAAGCCCCAAATATCTGTGTGCGTACTTTTTTTCTTGGAAGTTTCACAAAAGTTAACGCGTGCAGTACACATTTTCGATCTTCATAAGCCCCTTTTATAATAATTTTGTGTATGTAACTTATTTTGCTTCAATGAATAAATAATCTTCACAAAAAGCGTTTGATTTCAAATGCCACCAAATGACATGGAAGAAGCTGTAAGAACCATTTCAACACGAAAACCAGAGCTTCAATTAAAAAATACAATGCGTCCTGTTACTTTCCATCGGAATAACTGAAAAAAAAAGAAAATGGGCGAAAAATGCTGGTACCATATGGATAGAAAAATAAGGCCAAGGGTAGTAATAAAGTTTGCATTGACTGCACGGTTACTATGACAGAGTTTGGTCTCCTAGGCGAATAAAGTTAGGCATTACTGGATAAAACTGGTTAACGGGATTTCTTAAATGGAACCAAATCCTACCCTTGTCTACTCCAGAAGCCGCCTTTTTGGTCAGGGTTTCAGCATTTGACTTTTAAGTTTTGATGGTAGAGTTTTTCAGTAGCTTACGAAAACTCTTGGAAAAGTTTGAATTTAACCCGGAGACATATGGAACATAGAGGGAATAACTATTGTCTAAAAACCAAAATGCATTATTACTCGAAGATGGTTTAAGCCAGCACTAAACGAGGCTGATTAGTTACATTAGTCCTGGATGCGTTAGCAACTAGAAATGCTATGTCAGCATTTCTATATATCAAATTAAATAGTTTTCAAAGTTTCTTGTTATATAACTTTTATAACTTTACTAGGGCATATTTCTTTTTCTTTTTTGCCTTTATCTATGCTTGGAATGTCTCCTTAGTATTTTTGCCTGTCAATTTATATGACTTGATTGACTTTTAAACCTCGTCATATTTCCCTTACTTTTTTGTTTATTCGTGGCTGCTTCTAAGTAGTGGTCACTTTGAATTTCTGATCCATTTCTTGCTTACATGTTTCTGATTTCTTTTCTGTGCGGTTCATTTATTAAGATATAGACAATTTTCCTTTCCTGTTTTTAACCTCACCTGTTTACACATGTATGTTTGTGTTAGAAGAATAAATTTGCTATAATTAATGGTAGACAAGTTTGTTAGTCTTTTACTATTATTATTTCAATTATTCTCATCCCAGAAGCCTAGTTTTGTGATGCAATATCTTACTTCCTTCTTTTTTGTACTCTGCTATTTAAATTTCTCATGACTATTTACCTATACCTTAGTAGAGGCTTTATCTAAATCTTCCCAGAATTTTTTATGGTTGCTTTTCCTTTTGTCAAGCCCATACAACACTAATATAGTCTACCTCCCCCCCTCTCTCAAGGAATTGATCTTATCACCCCATGGTCTCCAGTTCACTTATTTTCTTCGCTATAATCGTGCAATGTCTGGAATATTTGTCTTTTCTCTTGTCATTTAGAACTATGCATTGATTGAGTACTTTTTTGTGTTGGCAATTTTTTTTTTATTTTAATGTTTTGTCCGAGGTATACACATACTTAACATACTTTTGCTTTATCACACTTCCTAGTTACTCAGTGACTCTTGTTGCTTCTACTCCATTGTATAACAAATGACCTTTGTTAATTTCTGTTATTTCTATTCTCCATATGTTTGATTTATTGCTATATCTGTTATGCTTGTGAATCATTTTCTCACCTTAATCATCATCTGTGAATTTCCGGCTCTTTTTGATAAGACAACCCGTTTCTCGACGTAAGTTCCGGGTCGTGCTCTGATTTATGCAGCCTTACTCTTCTTTTAGTTCATTACCAAGTTTGTCCATCCACTATAACTTTTCTACATTTCATTTTTTCAATTTATTTTTATTTTTATTACTAATTGTTTACCTTTCCAGCCGACAAATTTTACAACAGTCATGGTTTATTCTAAAACAATGTATGGTTTCATTTAAATGCATTTTCAACTCTTCTAAGTTGGTCAACTCTCAATTTTCTAACTTTTTCTTATTTAAATGAGTTTTCTTGTATTATTTTATTTTCTAGCTTTTCTACTACCATTTGAGTGGCTTATTTTTCTCCTCTAGTTTTGATACTTATATGTTATATGATTGCTGTTTTTCTATTAATTTGCCTATTTCTGCTAACAAATTCTGTTCTTGTTTTTATTACTTTTTTATCGTTATTTAATTTTCTCTTACTATGTCTAACATTTTCTTTTTGTCTCTCTTCTTTCCTGGTGACTTGATTGGTTTTTTCTTCTTCTCATCCGATTGTTGTTTACCTTTACTTTTCCCATTTTTAGAATTTCTAGAAAATCTACCTATTTTTTTACTTTTGTGAATTATTTCTACTTCTTTCTGTCTTTTACTTTTACTGTTTTCGATGACAGTTATAACTTAATATTTCGTATACATTCCGTTTTGATGTTACTGTCGTAGCTTTGTCATATGTGTTACCTAAGTAGAATTTTTTTGGTAAATTTTTAATATAATTACGATATTGGATTTATAATATGGAATTGCAAATATTGGTTGAACCTATTTGAAAAGCTTAACAGATCGTATACTTACTAGGTATAATACACAAGCGAATATATTCGACTTTGGCGTAGTGCTATACACTATTTAACTGTATGCGACTATATCCGCCTTAGGCATTCAGTAATACATTGTTGATTACGATTATATGGGTCGTAGTCTCTTAAGAGATTAATTTTTTCTGTTTGGTTTTTATTTGTAGGTATTTTTGGGGCACCTTTAGTAAACACTGGGTTGTTTTCGTTTTTAACATATTTATTTTTTGATCATCTGTTAGTAGCATCCCTTCTTCTGCTATTATTTACTTATATTCGGCAATTTTTGTTTTATGTTGTTAAAAACCTGTTTTCACATTTTCATCACTTGTCTTCTTTCGTTTCTCATTTTTTAAAATTATCTTTGTTCTTGGTGTTCAATCATCGCTTTAAAAACTTGTCTTTTATTTAGTACAGTATTGTCTTTTAGCATACTTTCATAACTACTAATTATATAATCAATCTCATATTTAACTGTTCCTTCTGGACTACGCCCTGACTACCGTCTGATTTTTTGAGTAAAGTATTTGTGAAAAAAAAATAATAAAATATTTAACAAACATCAACCCACAGTGTTCGATAGGGAGGTGTTACGTTTTGTAACATATTCTAACACAGATTTTTTTACACAAATTTTAATTTTTCTCTAAAGATTATATATGTAATGTCAGTTAAGAAACGTAAAACACAAACAAAAAGAATGTAATTCAGGAATGAAAAAAAATGACGCTATTCAAGTGGCGGTCGTTCTTATCCACTGTTGCAGGCAGATGAAAAAATTGTCCATTTTAAGCATAAAGCAAAAGTCCGTTATTTTTCAACATAAATCTAAGCTTTCAGGTAGCCCCATAAGAAATAATCACACGGCGAAAGGTCCGGTCATCGAGGGGCTAATCCACATCCCCGTGCAATAAAATGAGGCGCCCTGAAAATGTTCTCTTAAAAAAGCCATGGATTCTCTTGTGGTATGTCAAGTACACCCATATTGTTGAAACCAAACCCTATCGAGGACAGGCATCAAAAATTCTCGTTTTCATCTAGTTTTCTTGGCAACGAAAGTTATAATGATAATACTTGGAGGAAGAATAAAATGTTAGAACGACCAAACGCCCCCAAAAATCCATAACGTGCTTCATCGATACCTGAAAAGACGGTTGAGAATCCATCCTTTTTTTGCGTAAAATATTTCAAAGAACCTATACGTGAAGTCTTGGAACATCCTCTTGGGACACCCTATATATTATATTATAATAAAATAAAAGATGAAGATAGTAACATCAAAAATAATCAAATATTATTCAATAGAACGACGTATTAGAGGATGACCTCTGTATTTGTTTTGTAATAACATATCTAGAAAGTCTGATATCTCAATATTTTTCAGAGAATAATTTTGAAAGTGCGAAGCGTACAAATTACCTGCACAACTTCCTAGGAAAACTAATGACAATGGCGTCCAGTGTAGAAAATTAACAAAAAAATCGAAACATAGATGAAAATATATATAAAGGTTTTGTTTGATGTTTTAATTGGAATAATAATTTAGCTTGCGCAACATATAGGTTTTTGCAGTGACGCGGTTAAAAACGGTACCTCAGTAGCCCGATTAGTTTCGTTATTTGCAACCTAATTTTATTAATTCAAAATTTATTGCATTGTCGAAAGGCTTTTTGGATTCTAAAGGTTTTTTTATATATTCCCATCGGATGCTCTATTAGTCAGTTGACCAATCCGTTAAGACAAATACCACATGTGCGAGAGTGTATCAAACCTGAAAGTTTATAATTGGTTTCTACAAAATAGGTCAATGTTAATAAAGGTTACGTAAAAGTAGCGCACAAATAATATCTTAATAGTTATAAAAGAATCAATCAATCGGCTAAATCATCTTTTCTTATACAAGTAGGAGCAGCTTTTAGCTCAATTCGCCCAAATTGACCGATTTATTATATACAAATCAATTCTACGCACGCAATTCAGTGCATCAAAGAAACGCTTTTTGGATTCCAAATATTGTTTCGTATCCCCCATCTGCACTTTTATTAGTTGGTCGACCGTCTTTCTGCGACGAATATCATTCTTGTGGGTGTGTATTAACCCTAAACGTTTTTAAGGCCACTCTGCAAAAGCGATTAAAGGCAGCAATGGTTGGGTGTAAGCAGAGCAGAAATGTTCTTCTTCCAGTGACTATAAAAGAACCACAACCAAATGGTTACGTTGTCTTTTTCTATGTAATCGGAAGCTCCTAACTCCAAACTCAAATCAGTTCACCCGAACTGAGCGGTCTATTATCCACAACCCAATTCTACTACGCGAATAGTTCACATTTGCCAAACACTGCTCAATTTTTCAAGTTATCTTACATTATTCCCCCATTTGGACCCTTTATCGGTTGGGCGACCGTCTCTGCACAACCGGTACGACTTCGGTGGGAGTGTATCAACCCTGAACGTTCGTAATCCTCTCTACAAAAGAGGTCGGCGTTCGCTAAGGGTTAGGTATAAGCAGTGCAGTAGTATGGTCTCCTAGTGGATGTTAAAGAACCAACCGATTGGTCCCGTTATCCTTTTCTATGTGATTGCCAAAAGTGGCTGGTCTAATATCGGTAACCCAATTTACTACGCAAATAATTTATTCCATTTACCGAACACTTTTTTTAATTTCCAAACTTTCCTCGCATTCCACCATCTGCTTTAACAGTTGGTCAACCTGTCTCTCCACGACAGATACTGCTCGTGTGGAAGTGAATCACCCTCTAGGCGTTATTTTCCCTCTCTGCAAAAGGGTCAAAATCAGTTAAGAGTTAATGTAGACCGTGCAGAAATGGCTTTCTAATGTATGTAAATGAACCAACCAATCGGTCCCGTTATTTTCTTCTACATAATTTGAAGCTTCCAGTTTCAAATTCGAATCAGTCGGCCCGAAATGGCCCATCTCCTCTCTACAACCCATTTCTACTACGCACAGAATTCGCTACGTTAATGAAACAATTTTTGGATTCCAAAAGCCTCTTTCATATTTTCCTTTTGAACTTCTAGTATTAGTAGACTTTTCTCTTCAATATAAGTGAGTAAGTCAACCTAAGGATATTTTAATTCCTCTCTCCAAAGTAGGTCAAAGTCAGTTAAGGGTTAGGCATAAGTAGTCTAGAAATGGTCAAAAAACCAATTAATCGGTCACGTTAAGTTTTTTTATGTAATTTAGAGTGTCCAGTTTCAAATTTTAACTAATCGGTTCGAAGTTACTGGTCTACAACACAGTTATTTACTGCATTATCGAAATGCTTTTTGATTTCAAAAATTGTTGTAGTTTATTTAACCCCAAACGTTTGTAATACCTCTCCGTAAAGAAAGTTTATATTCGTTAAGGATGCACAGTACAGAAATAGTCTAGTGGTTGGATTAGTCTCACCAACCCTTTTTCCGCAGTTAAGGGTTCTTAAAGTCGAATTAGATTCGACTCATACGCTTACACTCATTCAATCAAAATTGCTTGACAATCGATCTGTTACCTGCACCTTGATTCCTGTAATCCACCAATTCTTTCGTATTGCTCGACTGAGACTTTGATTGGTCGATCGACCGTCTCGTCACGACCGGTACCACTTGCGTGGGAGTGTATCAACCCTGAATGTTTGTAATCCTTCTCTGCAAAGGAGGTGCGTTCGCTAAGTGTTAGGTATAAGCATTGGTGAAATGGTAGCCTAGTGGCTATAAAGAAACGACTGATTGGTCTCGTCGACTCGATTCCTCTTCTTGTTCCTTTCTAAAGTGCACTAGGTCTACTGGGGATAGCACTTTTAAAAAACGCACAAAATAGCTGTACCTCCAGGGTTGTGTGGAAATCAGCTAATTTAAAAATGATTTTGCAACTTTATTGTCTTCCAATATTATGTTCTTGCATTTTCGATCATTTTTGCAAAGGTTTTATTTGTATATAGTTACCGATACTCTATTAGTTAAGGGCTTCTTAAAATATTTTGCGTTTCAAATGATGATACGGCATGATACTTAATCGCAAAGTCGATAGACTTTATTAGGCTTTTCCCACTTCAGATTTGATCTAGACGAAGGATTGAGGTGTTATACTGGTAAAGTTGTGTTACGCGCTGCCAAAGATGGCATCATTGTTGATTTTAGCTATGAATTGCAACTAGAGCCTCACATCCACAGAAAAGGGTTAGGAAAGTTTATGATGCAGATCTTGGAACTCATCGCTTTCACTAACAGCTTCAAGAAAGTTGTTTTCACCGTGCTGAAGAATAATGAAGACGGTGTGTTCTTTAAGGCTATTAAGTAGGTGTTTGAACCGAAAGCTCTGAAGTTGTTTTAAGAGTTATTTATGTTGCAGTTACCAGCTAGACGATACCTCTCCTATTGATGATGAGAGGAGTACTTTCCATATGAAATTATCAGTAAAATAAACAAAAAATTGTTAGTGTGAACATTTTAACTATTAAAAACTTTATTTGTAGCTTGATTTTTTTAATTTCATAGAGTCACTACATAAGTGTGACTAGTGACCATAATGTTGATGTAAGAGTGTCTTTTGTTATTGAAGATAACAATTGAAGTATAGTTGTGAGGGCAACAAACACACAATGGTGCATGACATTTAGGTCTTTATAGAATTTTGGTGCAGATATTTACCCTGGCTCAAGACTTGCTTTTTCTAATTTTTACTTGATAAAATTTATCATTAGAGAGCTAGCTTAGAGCATGTAAGCTAACAACAAACTTTAAGATGGCTTTATTGTGCAAGTTATACACCTTGATTGGAACTTAACTGCTGTATTTCTACAAACTTAAGCAACCCCACCAAGAAAATGTTTGTTTAATTATTGCTAATTCGAAAAGTGTTGGATAGTTCCAGACACTATAACGTTTTTATAATCGTCACAATTGTGTTATCAGTTGCAGCAATTAATTTCAATCTTTATATTTAGAAACCTAATGCAGTCTTCTTCAGAGGTTTCTTCATTAATTATGCATTCTTTCTTTTGCTCATTATTTCAGAAAGACTACGTCAGGTGTATTTAATTATTTCTTTTGTTAAGATACACAAACAAAAAGATAGCATAAAAAACCCACACCACTTAGAGGTTGTTAATTACATAGTGCATATAAGCATATTATTGACTTTACGCAGGAAAGACCTAACTGCAATTTCTAAATTACGATCTCACTTCAATACATATACAATTTGTTATAAAACAAATGGGAAAGGTAAATAACTGTATAGTTACTACTAATATTCTCAGTCAAATTACTATCCAGTAAAAGAAAAACATCAATAAATCGGAAAAGATCAATGTGCCGAGCAATTTTTAGATGAAGAACTGAAACATCTTAAACTAGAATAATGACAAGAGGCGCAATACAAGAAAAATATATCAATAAGAAAGCAAAGATTAGACCGGTCTTAAGAGACAATGAAAATGTTAATCAAAGGCATGAGCAATATATCATAAAATACATATTGTAACTTATATAATCATCATATACAGCTTTTGTACTTTGTTTTGTGTGTTTTTTTTAAATTATATCCTTAATTGTAATAATCGTCTATTTTAAATTCTTAAGTCCATATTGTTCTTCCTAACATAATTCGAATATACTTTTTTTCTCGCTGTTAAATTAACTCATCTTTTTTGACTAACCCATACTAATTTTTGTGACTTTGTAAAATGCTTTTTATAAGCCAAGGAATAATGCTAAGTACATTTTCTTCTATTAACTGTTTTATAGTAAACCTTTCTAAAACCGTTTTGTGTCTTTTCTAACTGATTTCTTATTTCCCTTAATCTGCTGCCCATCTTGGTGAAATGCTTAATGGAATGCCTTTATATTTTTTGCAACTACCGTTATCTTCTTTTTTGTAGATGCATATTATAATTGCTATTTTCTAATCATCTAGCCTTCCTTCATATCGAGCTTTTTTTTTAGTTTCTGTTCAAGACTTGTTGTTTGTTATTTTTTTATTGATTTTATTATTGCTCTCACCTTTAATATCTCTATGCCATCGTCATTCTTTTCCATCAGTATCCTACTGATACTTTTTTTGTGTTCTTCGTTGTAAAGTAGCTCCTGGTAGTGTTTCTTCCGTCTTTCCATAATATTTTCTTTCCCTAATCTTATTTTGTCATCCTTATCTTTCATCTGTTTTAAGTTACATTTCTTGTTTCTTCTTATTTTCCACGCCATGTAAAATAATTTCTGGTTTCCTTGGTTTCTTCTTCCATTTTTCTCCAAATTCTTTTTGTTTGCTTCTTTTACTTTCATTTCACGATTGCTTATCGACTGAACACTTCTGCACTGAATTCCTAAATTTTGAATTTTATATATGCGTTTCGGTTTTACTTGATTTTTATATATTTCTGTTTTTGTTAACTATTCTCGTTATACGTGCTTTTGGCCTCTATAAAAATTATTTTCTTAAGTAAAATCTTAACTGCAACTGCACCATAGAGTGCGAAGAGTATATTTTTCTGAGTGGCCGAGAGCACATCACTTTCTACGTTTCGTTGAATATTGTATTATTCGCCTCACATAAAAATAATGAGATCACAGTACTACTATACCCACTCTAGAGATAAAATTATAAACTGCAACTTTCAGGCATAAGCGCTTACAAATATTAAAAAAGTACACGAGTCTATGATGCCTGAAATTTGAATAACCCAGGAAGGATAGTCATCATTTAGGACATTTCCAAAAACGTTAATAGACAGCTGTTACTGAATGCGATGCAAATATATATCAAGGTAAAATTTATCTATACAGAATTCCTTATAATAGAAACATATTTCTCGCCATCCAGTCAATTTATACTAAGCACTTAGCATTTTTGGACCCTTCACTGGGAACATTTTTGGCCCGTTTGGTCCTTCACACAAAGAAAAACTCATGGAAATTCAGATACAAAGTCGACACTTGAAGTTATGTGACCCCTTTCCTCAAAGTTTCAGGAAAAGGGCAAAAATATGTTAACCGACACGAAAGCAAAATTAAACAGAAGCTGAAAAGAAAATCACAAGGAATAAAAAGACTCAAGACCAAAAAGCGTTTAAAGACAACGAAGACAAGGATGAAAAATTGATGAATTACTACTTTAAGGAAGATGATAAATATATGGAGTGAGTACCAATGGACATTGATTTTGCTGATTGATATAAAGACTAAAAAAGGACAAATATTATGTTACCAAAGCTTTAGAGCACTTGAGGAGAGATGGATGTATTTCATATTTGGAAAAACTGGGATTTCTGAAACCCAAACCCACGCTTTCAGAAGGAAGCAAAGACCGCAATCTTTCCTGAAATTCTGACCTCAGCTCATAGAAAATAAACTTCTATTCTAAAACTTGCAATTCTGCTTTGTTGCTTTATTTTTTGTGTCTAATAAAAAATTAACATCTTACTTTCTTTGTCAAGTACCTCAGATGATAAGGTCAACCAACCCTGGTCTGGAGTAGTTTTTAGCATACTTCGTGATAAACTATTCAAATTTTTCATACTTCGGAAATTATGTTAATTTCATATCCAACTTAAAATATAGAAGAGGTGAAGCAGTAATTTAAATCAGAAAAAAAAGAGTTTAAAAAGTCTTGTCGTCCCTAGAAAAAATAAATAAATATATTTATTTATTTATCTTATTACAAAAATGTCATTTTAGTATTTTAGTATCATTTAGACAAATAAACTCTAGATTTAGAATTAATTAAATCACTATCTGGAGTGACAATTTGTATTATCTTCTCATAACAGATGTTTATTGCCCGTTGAGCACTAGGGTTAATAAAAAAATATTTCAGTAGGTTTATGTTTTAGATACCTTGCCATTTTAATGATGATTTGTACTTTATTTTGTTTAATAATAGAAAAACACTTTAATAATTATGTTTTCACGATTTTGGGATTAAATTTAGTAAAACTAAAATTCAGCGAAGTTCCCTCTTCCTGAAAATCTAGGCTTCTTATTAACTTAACAAGTCTTCAACTTGCTAACAGAACCAAATCAATCTAAAGAAGAGCGAACGTTAGTTCCATTTGTATGTCAGCACTAGTTGGAGCAGTTCGATATCCATGACTAGGGATGATGGTTCCAAAATTTTTGCTTCACTCTTTCTCTAGCTGGTCAATCGAAGTTGAATGAAGTCAGTAAACCTCGACAAAAAAGATGCGCTCAAATGAGGAACCCCACAGGTGTAAAAAGTGTCAGAATGAGATGTTGCAAATCGATTCTTAATTCATAAATACTCAGAAAATGTAAATAATGCTTATTGCATTTCTCACCTTCTCTTCTCTATTACATATTATTTTCCCCATTGTGCTGTACCAGGACGCTTAAATAAGAGTTAGAATAAAATTTTCAAGCCATATCCTCTTTCATCATCCCTTATTTGCATCAAGATTCGTCGCTCAACAAATGTAATCAAAGTTAGTCTCTTCTCTTAAAAGGAAAGTAGGGCTGACATAACTAGCATTCATAAAACACAAAATAAATTTAAAATCATAGAAATTTCTCTTCTTCTTCTTCTTTGGGTGCTATCACAAAGTGATGTTAGCGACCAATTTATTATATTCATCTCACTGTGATGTTCTAAATAGACTTTGTACCCTTACTCTGCACTGCGTCCAACTCCCAGTTTTACTTCTATTTTTCCTATCAGTATTAGATAAGTACTCGGTATTTTTTTTTCTTTACGACATACCCGAAATATCCTCTCAGTCCTTATTTATTCTACTAAGCACCTCCTCATTTATAATGCTTCTAGTTGATCATGTTGACTTTAAGAGTCAAAGTCTTAGTACCATCCAGTAGAACAAGCAATACGTAACATTAACCATGGGCCATCTGAGATGAGTATTTAAGGTTTTGTTAACAAGATCAAGCTGAAAACAGGATATATACAAATGTTGAAACTCATAAACAAAGCGAAACTCAAACTTAGACCAACCAATCAACTATGAAGGTCTCAGCACTCATATATTATCGTTCGTGAGATATGTCACTTTAATAAAAGCAGGAAAACCCCTTAGGGGTGTTTCAATGGGTCGGGTTTATGAGACATTCCTATTCTACTTTGTAATAAGGAGTTCAAAAAAGATGGTCAGAAGTTTCGACCTAATTGTACAATTGATCACTATACTCAATTGTATATATTACCTCTAAATATAAATAAGTTTCAATAATAAATACCTGTGAATACAAGCTGCTGCTGGTCTATTGATCTCTTAAAGTTCTACTGGTGCTTCATAAATTTTCATTTATGTTGTAAGTTGCAATAGATATCGTATAATAAGAGAATATAATATTAACTACTATAAATAAAAAACGAAATGTACAAACGAGCAGCAGTCAATAGAAACTAAGAAAGAATTGAACTTTAAAATACAAACTCATTAAGCATGAGGCCTTTTAGAAAATCAGAACTACCCCATTTTCTTTCAGTTTGATATACTTAATAATGCGAAAAAACATAAAACTGACGGTCTCAGTCAATTTTCATACTCTAGAAGGTGACCAATCGACTAAAAGAAATGCCATATTAATGTTAATCAAACAAATAAAAGTTGTCACCCCCCAAAGCTCTAACTGTTACCAGAAAATACAAGAAAAACATGTAATACAAGCATGTAAATCATAAAATCTGTCAGCTGATAAAGTTCAGCAGATATTTAGCGATTTATTTCAAACTGTAGCAAAAAGGTTTGGATGTATTGATAATTTGCTTGTAGATATAAAATGCAAGCTCCCGATTAAATCGAGGTCAACTCTTTTCACTTAAATAACAAAGCGAAAGTTTCTCTCAAGAATGTAATGCCACAATACTTGCATTATCCAAAGTATTTGAAAGTAATCTAGCCAAGAGCCTACCCTTTAAGAACACGCCGAAAATATTTTTCAGAAGGTAAAGAGCAGCAATGGATTGATCTGCTACGCCCTTGTCTGGTTAAAAGTTCGTGTATTAAAAGGAAAATATATATAAATATCCAAGGCAATATTATAAATTAATTTAAATTACTGTACTCATCCAAAATCTTCTAGGGCCATTCAGTCAAAATACGGCTACCTCCTTAAAACACCACCAGCATTTAAATGAAAGGAGCCTTTACATCAAAAAGCAAAGAAGGAAAATATGCAGAAAGATAACAAATTTCCATCTACTAAAAATAGTGAAGATATCATATCCTCAACTATGCACGAGATCAAATTGTTTGCGTTTCACTTACATTCAGATACTGCTTAACGTCGTCTGATATTCAAAGCTAGCTTTATTTTAATTTGACATGCCCCTCCCCTCCACTCCTCCCCGTACTCGAGCAAATCTGTTCATCTTGCATAATTTGCTCAAATTATACCAAGGCAGGAAGTATAAAAAGTAGTTAGACGTGCAATAAAAAATTAGGAGTGGCCTAGACTAAAACTCTACAAAACTTTCTATAGTTTTGCTTTCCTTAACAAATTTTTATTGAGTACCATTCGTTTTTTAAAACAAATCTTATTGGTTCTCTTAGTCAAAGCAATTTTGAAATTGCATTAATGAAGCTCAGGCTTCTTAATTTTACCAAGAATCACTGTGTGAGCCAACAAATATGTTAAAAGATCTTCCAAGTTAAATATTCCTTTGGCGTGGTAAACTTTATTTATTGGATTTAAATTTGGATCAGAACTCGTTTTACATGTCCCATAAATAATTAAAAAATGCGTGTCTTCACAGAATTTTGGAAAAATCTCTGAGTACAGTGCAACTACACCGTCTTCAAGGCAATGAAAGTGCTTCGACTTACCTCAAATCTCAGCAGCCGATCCAAGTCGGAGTTGCCCCAAACCGACTCCAGCAGGACCTTCCCGGTGATGAGGAAGCCGACATCCTTGGAGCGCTCGCCCTTCTCGTTCAGCAGCACTGTGGTGTGGAGGTCGTAAGTCCACGCGTCCCCGGGCTCGAAGGCCCGCGCCTGGGGCAGCCCTCCGGCCCCGGCGGCCGACGACAGGAGCACGAACCCGTAGCACAGGCCCCAAAACCACGAGAAGAAAATGCACAGCGTGGTGTAGCTGTTCGGCGCCGGAAGCATCTCGATCTCTCGCCGCGCGACTGAAGCACTAACAACAAAGAGTCCGAGCGACTGCTCACATATTCTAGTCACTGCACGGAAGACTGAGACTGGCGACTGAGCGCGCACTCACGCCGGCCGACCTTTGTTCATGCTGATAACGCCGCTCTTCGTTTTCGAAAGTTCACGGCTTATCACCGCTCCCCGCTGCGGATGGCGGCACCACGGCGCTGACCTCGCCGGTTTCGGCACGCATGGCAATAGAGCGCCCAATTAGCGGTGCGATGCCTGGCAATTCGGGCACTCATTACTTGCTTTATTGGAGCATTTAAGGAAGCGTTACTATTTTAGGAAGAAGCGCCGGCTTAATGGCAAATAGTTCCCATTGCCGCCTGCTGTACCGAGTGACTCACTATTTGACCAAGTGAGGTTCTTAAGCGACATTCCATTACACTGATAATAAAGAGAACTTTCGGAAGTTTAAATTTGGCAATACTCCTAATCAAAGTTGCTCGTGTCAACATACCAATCTATTTACATCGCGTCGAGATTAATCGGGCGCCATAAAAATGATTGATACTTAATGAAGGCATTGTCAAGAGACAGGTAATAGTGAAACCTCATTGTTGGGCAATTATTACGATTTCTGAAGGCCCCTAATAACAGTACAGCAAAAAAACTTGTTTTGTTGCAAAAGGAACTAAAAGATCCGAACGTCGATTTTTTTCTTTATGTTAACGAAGAATCACCCTCAACGACAACGAAATATAACGCAACTCACCTTTATTGCATTCGATCGAGTACCTTCTGAAAGCACTACAAACACCTCTACCTTATCGAAAGGTAGAGGCGAACTGACTTGACTATTGTTGAATAGCCCGCCATGGAAAGTGCGCAGTGTGGACGGATTTCTATGCACTCAAACATTCTCTTTTTACCCTACCCGGGAAGCATGGCAACAGTTAATAATGTGTCTTTAGTTGCCTGTGAAGGCAAAGGTTGCTGGTTATCTTGAACTCTCCCAAAGGTCACAAATACAACGAACCTACATCTGCGCTAATTGATATGAAGAAACCAACAGAGGTTGCTAGACGGTGCACAGCCAATTAGAAAACTGTGCAGAGTAATGTGCGCAACTTTATTAGCAATAAATTTGGTATGTGACCTTGCTGCTTATAAACAAAATTATGGTTCATTAAACGTTAACTATTGATCCTATTTTTATCGAAATAATTGTAAATTTAAGAAGAAATGCCCAATTTAGTTCTCTACTGAGTAAATCGCCGCTTTCTAATTATACTAGTCGTTTAACTGGAAACGAAACGCAAAATTATATAATTTTTCATTTTTATTAACTGTAGCATACGATCTGTTCCTCTATCTGTCCGTACGCACGTTTTCTAAAAAAATACCCAATATTTTTCGATAGAACTTTGCTCATATATACTAACCTAACTATTCTTTATTAATTCTTTATTTTTTAGTGTAAAAAGTTATAAGTTGTATTACCATAGTTATAATCATAATCTATTATCTCTTACTGTAACTAGAAGCAAAGTTTCTTGCCTTCACTTCCTACTCTCCATCCCAGTTCACTTATGTTTATATGTCAAAGCGTTAGGAAAAACATTGTCATAATTTCAGCACAACTTTACGTAGTCTTTCTAACCCCGATACCAATTTTAGAGTAATGGGAAAATTAATTAATACGGTTCCTGTTGTTGAACCATTGTTTTGATCGGAAAGTGCCTCATGAGAACCTTAAACGAGATCAGATGCATTTATTGGTGTCACTTTTAATATACGCTTTGGTTTCTTTTTTATAAGGTGAAAAGTTGAATAAATTATCTGAAGTTACCCAAAACAAGTAGGTTTCCATTTTGGGGTTGAAATCTGAACTGAGGTTGCACTTTAATCTTTGAAAGAAAAGAGTGATTCTGCATCATTCCTTTTTTTAACTAGGAATTTTAGATCTTGATAAAGAGGCTAGTAATCTTATCTTATCTTATCCTTTATACGACGGCACTTGCACGAATCCAATTTTCTAAAATCACGCAAGAACGATGGGATTTCAAGAGTGGGATTCTTGATTCGGTCTGTCCCAAATTCAGCTTTCAAAGCAGCTCTTCCTTATTAATGTAGACCTCATAATCAGACTTAGAAATGACTGGTATATCTGACAACACCAGCACATTTAGGGCTAGAAAGGCCTAAAAATGTTCTCTGCGAATTGAATTGCATCCTTTTTTTAAACTAATAGATCCTTCCTAGACATAATTCAGGCCTTTGTTAAGGCAAAGTTAGAAGAATTCTCCCACATAATTATTTTAGAATTCCTCGGTTTTACTTACAAAATCGGCTTTACCTTGTTGGGTATCAAGATAAAATAACCTTTCTCCATCTGATCAAGGTAGGCTGCTTGGACCAGTTCTTTAGCCTATATTTATGACAGACGTACCCATTCCATAAAATGTTATTACAGTAACAAACAAATCTTGTGAAACACAAATATGGCTGGCTAAGTAACAAATTTATAAATCGTGGAGACAACTGTCCACCTGGTATCTTAAATGAATACTGATTACAGCAAAAAGATGATTTCAAATATTTAGACATGCATTTCGATCGATAAAAACCTAAAAAACATATATTTACAAAACAATAATAGCTACGACACAAACTCAACAAACTGTACTACACAATTGAAAGAAGATTAAAACCTACTCGATTTTATGGAATCCAACTACCAAGATCTGTAGTAACATCTAATATCGAAAATAACTGGCGCCCCTTGGTGTATGCCAAAACACATCACAGTCCATAACTTTATAATTATAACTGTCAACGAAGAAATAACTAGTTCTGCTTAAAAATCCAAAATTAGAATAAAAAACCATTCTAGTAGTCCGGCGAAGAACCTGATGAACCGACTAAATACATTAAGGCCGAAGTAACATCTTCCTTATTTCTTAAAGAAATTTTAATTGCTAATTTCCTACATAAACCCACTTCTTTTAAATTTATTAACAATAAAAAATATTAATAAACATGTTTAAATATATGCTGATTATTCGTTTAAGGCGACGGTGTCCTGCAGTGCGCACAAGTTGACAATGACGGCCAGTAAACTTTGCAGTTATTTTACAAGTATCTGTGCACCCTGGAAAGCTTTTATTTTTGGTTTCTGGAGCACTCATCCTACGAGTTAAGAAGCTTTGAGTTCCTAATAAAGTTTTAATCGTTAGTTTCGTCAATCAGTCGGCCACCTTTGAATACTATCTTTTATGCTAGCTGTTTATCATATAATTTACTAATTGTAGCATAAATTAATTTAAGAAGTTCTAATAGAAAAATTCACCATATAAATTCCAAATGTAACGGATAGAGAGTATTATCTGGAAAGCTGGGAAGCGCAAATGTGTTCACAAAACACTCACTTAGAATATGGTCGTGGTAAGTAGAACAACTTCGAATAGCAAAGCAGGTGCAAAGAAGGTAGCATGTGACATGGCTGTGGTTGAGATTGTATATCTGTTTCACTATTTATTTTTCAAAAACTTCTCTCTTTTAGTTGTTATTTTTAAGGTCAGTATCTTTAGATTAAAAAATCAAACAAATCTCAAGACATTGAAGCTATTGTAAACTTCTTTGATACCTGGAGAGGCAGGCGTGTAAATAGCCGTGCCCTCGTGGTGCGGTGTGGGAAACTAAGTACGGCCCGTTTTGAAACGTAAAACGATAAGGCCCAAATCGTCCCTTAAACGGCCAGCGCGAAAGCGGATGGGGGCGGCTACCGATATCAACTGAAAGTAAAGCCAAATCGCTCACCTGAATCGGCTTCGGCTTCGGCTTCGTCGGCGATGGTTTCACGGTGGCCACGTTGTTGCGCTGTCTTCGTGTATGTTGCGGGATGTTAAATGCGGCCGTACTGGACGCGATGCGGTGAGTATATGCGGGTTGTTAAGCCGACGAATTGTCCGTTGCGAGTGCTTATCGGGTGTTAACAACTCGAATGGCCGCGCTGCGGTGTGCGTATATCGCCGGGTTTCGCGCCTGGCTTAGCGGTAGGTCTTTTGCGGGAAATTTCATTTTGCAGCACCTTTCGTATCAGTGCCGCCGACGGCGTATGCAGACTTGTCGGCTGAGCAAGCCCATATGCCGTTTGTGTGCGATGGCAAAACGTAGCGGCAGATATCAAAGCCCCCAGCATGCCGCCGCGATATACAAGCGGTTCAAGGGCGAAAAGGCCGCCACACCAATACTCATGGTGATAAAAAACAATTAATACTTAAACGTGTTAACATTTAAATAAAAATTTTTATAACTATTAACTCTTAACTCTTAAACTGTGTTTAATTTCCAAGGCAAAGTTTTATTATTAAATAAAAAGGTTCAGTGCAAGTGAAAATATCGTTCTTTATTTACGAGTCAAAGTTAAAAGTGTCAAAATAAAATATGCATAATTTACACATAACAAAGCCGAAACGTTTTTGAGATAATTTGTGTAAGCGTATGGTTTTGATTAATAAATACCGTGTTGCATAAATTGCTGCTTGAAACAACTTAATAAATTTGTGTGCATTAAAACGTTTAAAGTAGTAATTCACCGTATTCAGTTTTATTCCTCCACATTTTTTAATAATATAAAGAAAATAATTATAAAATTTGTCAGTCGTTTTCAAACTAAGAATAAATTTTAGCTAACAGAACATTTTAATAATCTATACTTCAAGTAAAGTCCTTAAAAAATGATAATTAGATATCGAATCTATAGTTACATTATCTGAATAGGAATAATTTTATGTGAGGCGGTATAAAAATGTATAAACCTAGGTAGCGTTAAGTATTTTTCCAAAATTTTTTGAAAGATGTGGATTATCAGGAGCCAACAGCACATTTAATGTCCCCTTCAGGCACTTTGGATTCCACTCGCTGACGTAATGTTGTTAGTCTGATTGTTGGTATCTTTTCAATTTGGGTAAACAATTGGTCAAGTTTTACTTCACCAAGCAGGCTAAAGGACTGCCTATTTTATCTGATGCTTGAAAGGTAATATATACCAATATTAAGAAATCCATTAAATGTAACAAAGGAGAGTTGTCAGTGTTAATGCAACTTGCAGTAAACTGTTAAGTATTCTAGGCGTCTTTGGAATTTGCGTTAGAACACTTACTTCAGATTGAAAAAATTTTCAGATCTTTGGTATTTTTACTCCCTAGAATTATGTTACCGTCTCTCTTTTATATGCAGCTTCAAATAGCTTCAATTTTTGTATTTATTTTGGGTAAATTGTTTGGGACAATGCAGATATTTTAAAAGATCTAAAGTCAATTCGTTTAAGCTCTTTTATGTTGATTCTACAAATAAAATAGCAGCTTTCAAGTTTATCGTTTGCTATACTTCTCCATTGTCTTCTCCAACAGAGGTCAGACAGAAGCATGTAAAATACATACCACAAACAATGCGTTAGTCTGAATTATCATCACAACGCGAAGTTACTTCTCTTGAAGTAATGACACAAAAACTATTATCAGTAAAAACAAAATTAAAAAATTAATTTATAAAATTTGAACATGCTTACAAAAATAGATAAAACTTACTAATTTTAATTAACAAAATATTCAAATGATACAAAACCAGTAAGATAATGTACTCTACTTTGTATAAAAAAATAACGTTCAGTTGCATCAATTCTGTGATTTTTAGGTCGTTATTAGGATTTTGCATTTTTTATAGTGAGAAAAACTTATATGTCAACTTTCTGGGTGTGTCTTGGAAAAGGGAAACTTAACAATTTAAATATGATGTTTACAGAAAAACTAAATGCATTCTATTTTGTGATCGTTTGCGAAGTGGGACTATTTTTGAGGTGTAAATACAAATGGTCTTTTGCGTGTTCAAGAATGAGGGCCAGTGCATAAATATTTTTCTAGTTAGACAAAAACCAATTTCGTCGTTCATTTCTATAACTGGTCTATTAATTTTCTCTTTAAACTTCCTTAAAAAGTCGATGGCTAAAAAGAAAAGTAATTGTTACCAAATCTTTCCAGGTCTCAAACCTTTATTAACAATTATTTATAGAGTTTTTCCACATAAGTCCAACTTATTTACTCCTGATTGATTTACGACATAAAATAGAAAAATACAAATTACTAGAAATAGCAGAAATAGATAAAGATACTTGATAAAGGATATACACTTATATTTGCCGGAACACCAATACCGAGCAGAATAATGGAGGGAGTAGGAATAATCCTAAACAATGAAATAGAAACGAAGATGACGATCTGTGAGTCTATCATCTCTAGGATAATAATTGTAAACCTAGAGCTACAAGAAAACGTGGGGATCATACAAATATATGCGCCAAAAGAACGATCTAATATAAATGATAAGGATCATTTCTATAAAGATTTACAGAAAACGGTGGAAAAATGCAAAACAAAATTGACATCTCATTATAATATGGAACTGGAATGCTCACATCGAAAATCATAAAAAGGTAGGACATGAAACATTGAAAAAACAGGGAGTAGAAAGAGAAACAAATAACAACGAAGAACGGATGATTGACTTCTGTGTCACCAACAAACTACTAATAGAAAACACTTTTTAAACATAAAACGATACACAAAATAACTTATAAGGCCGAACAGCTCTGGCACAAGAGCGTGGTTGGCTACATAACAATAACCAAAAACATAAGATATGAACTGCAGGACGTAAAGGTGATTAGAGGTAGAGCTTAATACTAATCATAGACTACTGGTAGCAGACACTTCAGTCAGAAAACCAAAAAAGAACCAACCAAAAAATATAACAAAATAAAACAGCAGAAGCTAGAAAACCTAGAGACAATAGAAAAATACGAGGAGACACTGAGTACTAAATTAAATGGTCTAGAAACAGAAAAAAATATTTTAATAGGCATGGAGAACAGAGCAAATGCCAACGGACTGGAAGATGAATATAATTGTGCCCATATACAAGAAAGGAGAAACCACAATATGTGATAACTATGGACAAAATGTTTATTATCGGTTGCAAATAAATAGTATTCTAAAATTGTAGAGAAAAGATTAAAAAACAAAATCTAGAACATAATGGAATATGAACAAGCGGCTTTCCGTCCTGGCAGACAAACCCAGGACCACATTTGTACGATTCGAAATATATAAAAAAAATTAGGTAAAATAGAGAAATCTTCTTGACCTTCTTAGATCTTAAAGCTGCATTCGACCAAGTACCACAAAACTATATATCGAAAACAGAATGTACAAACTAACCTCAAGTTAATACGAATGATTAAAAGCACTAAAAAAAATGTAGATGGAGTAGTAAGGTTCAATAGACGTAAAAAAGATAAGGGAGTGAAACAGGGCGATAGTCTTATCCCGCTACTTTCCATAGTATACATAGACAACATAATCAAAAAATGTAAAAATAAAATTAGAACATTAGTATATCACAATTTAATCCAAATAATGACTCGGGGTCTGATATATACACAGACGACATACTATTCATAGAGGGGAACCATTGTCAACTCCAGAATAATATAAACATTTGGAAAAGAAACCTAGAAGAAAAAGAGATGGAGATCAATATGAATAAAAGTAAAATAATGCACTTCACCAGAGAAGAACAAATAGTGAGAATGGACATTTAAACAGAAAACAAATGACGCTAGCCTGGGGATCAAATAGAACGCTTAGAAACAATAATCAACAAAGATGAAAAATAGGAGAAAAGTCAGACACAGGATAAATAAAGCAAATAAAATTTACTATCAAATAAATAGCATCCTAATAGGCAAAAAAGACCTAAGTGTCAAAGCAAAAATTTGCCAAATAATATATACACCCACATACTGTATGAGTCAAGATGATATGCGTTGATAAAGTAAGATCAGAAATAACGGCATCCGAAATGGAATACATAGGAAAGTAATAGAGTCAGAAATAAAAGTATAAGAGAAGAACTAAACCAAAAACCATTAGTGCAGAAAGTAAAAAACAAGCAACTCATGTGGTATGGACACCTTATTCGTATGAGAGTTGGCGCATAGTTCAGAAGAATATTTGAAATGAGGGCTGAAGGTCAAAAAGGAAAAGAGGAGACTCCGAATTACACGAGAGAATAACATCAAGGAGCTGACAAGGAAACGAGGAAAAACCATCCAGAAAGCCAGGATATTGGCAAGGCAGAGGAACAACTACAGGAAATGGATTAAGGTCCTAACGCCGTAGTCATAAATGGGATATGAGAAAGAATAAAAAGAAAGTTAGATCGAGGAAAGAGTTGTATTTTTCACAAAATTAACAAATATGACCCAGGTACAAAAATATTCAGTAAGTAAGAATTTAGATTTTTCGACGTGAATGATGCAAAGTCCAATATTCACACTGAGAAAATTTTGCTTTCCTTATATTAAAACTAGAAAGTTGTGCATTATAAATTGCTAGTATACAAAAGTATAGCAACAAGGGTTTTTTGGGTACAATTTTTTTCAGGATAAAAATGTTGAAAAACGGCTTTTACTACCATATTTTTTATATTTATTTATATTACATACGGTTATTTTCCCACAAGTTAGAGTTACCAATGTTGCTCAATCATCGGCCAACAAAAATAATTTATCATCGGATACTGTTTCTTGGTGTTTTTGGTCTTCTATTTTTTATGGTTACACTGCGCGAAACTCGGCTTTCAGATTTTGAACAGTCTCATTTTTGACTTTCGTGATAATAAAATGACAACTTGGAAGAATGGATAGGAGCATGGCCGCTCCTATAGTACCATCAAGGTTTTTTCAAAGTTACGATTAGGATGTCCAAAGAAAATCTTTTGGCCATACGAACACAAGCTATCGAGAGTTTGCGCGTACAGAGATTTGACCTGTGAGCAAATCTACAGTAGATTGTATTTTTAAGACCAACCTAAACATTGAACACCAGATGCCGAAGAAGTAAAACAAGCAAAACAGACAGAAATTGAAAATTAGGTCCACTTTATCTCGCATTGCGTTATTGTATTTCTTTTATTACAAGTTGTGTTCATTGATGAAAAAAGCTTAATTTGGCGATGATTATGCGTACTACAAAGCATTTCAAGAGCCGCAGTGCTGATGAAGGTTTTGTGAAGGATTTGGGGAATCTTCTGTAAGGACGGGTTGGTGAAGCAGCCGTTCATCTCCTACAAAATGTAAAACGAGGATCTCCAAACGCATTTCATGTTGTACTTCAATGCACGCCTCAAAAGACCTACTAGTTTCACAAGAGTTGTGACACTCAACAGTGGTTGTTGACGAACAAGAGCAAGGTGATCTCTTCGCCACCTTGCTTTCCAGATTTGAATTCAGTGGAGAACTTCTGGGATATCGTCGTTTGAGAAGTTTACGCCGGTGGCCAACAAAACATTTTTGACGCTCGGAACAAAATCCCAATGTCAACGCTCGAAATTTCAATAAATGTTCCTTTTTTGATATAATTTTTAAACTTGGGCGCTCGAATATTGAGTGGTTGATAATAGGATAATAATAGAAACTTTCTTTAATAAGAAAATAACCGTATTTAATGAAATTTTCAGTCTGGAAGAAGATATGCTCAAAACACTTTTGTTTATTGTTTATATTAGATACACAATTATAATGTTTCTTTATAAAAAAAAAACTCACTAACGTACCTTATGTACCACTTCAGCCTATGCATACCTCAAATTCGAAAATGAGTCTAAAAAAGCATCGATCGCTTTATCGTTTCAACCTTGCCCTGTTTTTATTACATCAGGAGGCCATATTTCGATATCTTATCTTATGTTCTTAAAATAAATTCTATATTATAGCAATATCCGAGTGCTGATAAATCTGAATTTAAAAAAATAATCAATAGCACAAAACGGACGATATGCCGCGTTGGATATGAACCATTCAAAGAAGAGAAAGACTATAAGAGAGAGGTAGAGAATTAATTTCTCACGTCTGTTGTATAAAATCCACCCAACAATTTTTTCAACAAAAAGCCCAGAGGTGTGAAAGTGAAATCATTTCTTAACACGGACGATGTTTCACCACATCACGATTCTCGCCCAATATCGTGCATACAAATCCGTACTCTACCTTAATAAACCCAACGGATGTACCGTTAAAGACAGTTATGCCTGCATTACACGCATGTCACGTAGTGACAATTGTCTTCTCACTCTACCGCGCTGCTCTAATAACAGTTAAGATGCCCAATAATTCATCTATCCAGAATTTTTGCCGAGAAAGTAAAACAAGAGCGGTAGTCGCCGCATTCCGGCTGTTTCTGGTTTTGTCGCTGCAAGATATTCCGTTGAATATTCAGGAGCAATGGACAGTACGGCTAACTGTAGAATGGATTAGTTAAACGAAATTACCACTTCAATAATGCATGACATAGTTAAGGAGTACGTGGGCGTATTCGAAAGTTTTCTGCTTTTGTGGGCCTTAGCTTTTAGGTGTATCATCTAATATAATTGTATATTTTAGATTCAGTGTATATGAATGAATAAATATTGCAGAGTAATATGTTAGTGATATCCCAAATTACAAAGTTATTGTCTCTGAAAGAGAAACGGCCAACCAAACAGTGCGGAAACATTTTATGGAGCTCTTCCATGGAGTTATGACATCCATTTAGTTCGACAGCTTCCAATTAATAAGGAGCCGCATTTGCATAAATAATCCGAAGGTAACTGTTCGGCCGCCCGAAGAGCGTCGTCTGACCTGCAGGTTCTGTAAACAACGCCGAACTTGTCCAGGTCAAGGTCTAGGTGAGCTGAAGTAGACCGATAATCCGGTTTCTTAATCTTAAACTTTAAATATTCCGCAAATATAATCCAGTTTCTTAATTGTGTGGGTTTTGCCAAAACATTTAAGTCGATGTTAATTAATTGCGCAATTAACTCCTTATTAGGTTGTCTGCGACCGCAAATCAAAGTTTATTGAGTTATTAGTTGAAGGTATTCATTTGCAAATTATTTAAATGGATTTTTGATCATACCAGGCAAATCGACACATTTTTTATAAAGGGGCTCTTTAACGGCTTGAAAAAGTTGATGTAGTCTAGGAAAAAAGTACGTTCTAATTTCCTATATTTAACAAGCTTCCATTTTTTAAAACACTGCTACTTGACAATCTTTCTTCTTCTTCTTTCCTTCGTATCTTCTTATCAGAAGAGTCGTGATCATCATGGTCTATTGTTATTCATTATAATATTATTTTTGACAATGTTTTTCATCTTGGTAGGTTCTGGGCCTCGTGGTTAATTTATTGTAATGGTTTTATTGTTGACGTTTTGACTTGATCTCTTCAGCGATCTTCCTTGTAGTCTGGTTACTTCAGTGCGTCCTTCCACCACTAGTTTTTCAAGGCTATTGCTGTCACGTCTCGATATGTGCCCGTAGTATTTTAGGATTTGCCTGTATATTGAGTTCTTGTAGTACAGACTCATTTGCCCCCCTGCTGTCCAGGGTATCCTCAGCATGCATCTCCAGAACCACATCTCAAACGCGTCAATTTTTTTGCTTTCTTTTTCTTTTACTGTCCACGATTCCGCTCCGTATAATAATATAGGGAAAGGAAGACTTCTTGTCGGTAATACTTTTGTGTTGCTTGTTTGTCGATCTTTCCATAGTTTTTGTAACTTAGTCACATTTTTGCTTATTTGGATTCGTCTGATTATTTCAGCTGAGGAGTGTCCCATGTTATTGATAAGTGTTCCCAAATATATGTAATGATCGACCACTTCAAAACCGTCAACTTCTTTTAAATGAAGCCTGTTATTGTTTGCTTTACTGACTATGAGGACTTTTGTTTTTGTTTTATTTAAGTTTAAGCCATATTTTGCACTGCGCGTTGTAATTTCAAAAGAAATTCTGTTATCTCATTTTTGGTGGAAGCGAGAATAGCAGTCACCGGCATATCGGAGGCTGGTTATCGTTTCGCCGTTGATCTTGAATCCTCCAACGGTGTTTTGTAGTATTTCTCTCATTACATATTCGCCGTATATATTAAATAGGAGACAGGATGCATCCCTGTCGAACACTTTTTCTTATGTTAAATCCCTTTGACTGCTGGTTATCAATTTTTATTACTCCATGTCTATTGTTATATTGTCCTTGAATCAATAGGATAATGTGCTGTGGTACCCCCATTTCCTTGAGAATGTCTCATAGCTTTTCCCAGTTTACGATATCAAAAGCCTTATGGTAGTCTACAAAGCCAACAAATTTTATTTATTATATGTAGTAAGATCTTGCTGATATGCGGTATCAGCGCAATTATCCTGTAGTTGTCACATTTGTCTTTTGTATCTTTTTTGTATACGGGTATAAAGATTGAGTTGCACCAATCTTTTGGCCCCGTGTACCAGATGACTTGGTTCAGCGTATGTAATCATAATCAACTCCCAGGTCGCCCATAGCTTTAATCACTTCGATCGGTGGCAGTTGATTTTCCTGTCTTTAGTTGTTTGATAGCAGCATCAATTTATTCTCGCATGATGTAAAGTTCTTTCTCCTCTATTCTTGACTGCAGATTTTTTTCAGATTGCGCGTGGTCGTTAAATAGTCTATCACAGTATTTCCTTGTATTGTTTGTTTAGAAGATTTAAGTTTTGCGGCTTGTGATATATTTTACTGCTTGGAAGAGTTGTTTGGTATTTTTTTTTGGTCAGCATAGTGTTGGAGATCTTGGCATTTGTCTTTATAGTAACTATTTTTATTGATTCTGCGTGAGCATTAAATGTTACTATTTATCTGCTGATACAGCTCTTGCATTTCAGTGTTCTTAAGTTTTATTCTTTCTTCTATCAATCCTAATGTATTTAATGACATCAATGGTTGTTTAGATTTGTAGGCTTTGGAGTTTATTTTGTTTATATCTTCATTATTTAGTTGTTCTTTTAATAGTGTCGGTTAATGCTGTTTGAAATGCTTCTTTGTTATTAATTGTGATTCTTCTGGTTACATTTTTGTTTTGACTGCACTTGAGTTTAATGGTTATTTTTGCTACTAAAAGTTAGTTTGTGCCGCAGTCTGCACTGGGGTAAGGTTTGACATTTCTTATAGTTGTTTGCCATCTTGACTTAATCAAGATAAAGTCAATCTCATTTCTATGTATACCGCCTGAATGTTTCCAGGTATAAAGTCTTCTTAGGTGGTTTCGATGAGGGTATTAGATATTGTTAAATTGTTTTCTATGCAGAACCGTATGAGACGTTTACCTCTTATGTTCCTTTCTATGTTGAATGTTTCTGCAGTGATCATCCTGTGCTGTTTCTTTTATTTTGACGTTGAAGTAACCAATCGCCATGCTTATTTCTCTGCTAGGAAATTGATCTATTACGTCTTATAGTGAGTGGTAAGAGGAGGCGAGATCTTCATTTGTAGATTGCGCTGTAGGTGCACATATTTGCACGATGTTTAAGCTGCATAACATATTTTACAAAATCTTTATGTATTGTGAATCCAGTGCCCTTTGTGCTGTTTGCGTCATTCCCAGCAAAGTATACTCTATTTCCATTAGTGGTAGTAAAATGGCCAATGTGTTTGTGAGATTCTAAGAATCTTGATATTTAGTCTCATCACTTCTCTTTCTACTAGGTTTAGTTTGCCCATTAATAACAAGCCTCTCTTATTCCATGTTGCTATTTTCAGATTTTTCTAATATGCACAGCTCCTTCATTACCACACCCCTCGGAGATACGAGTGGGGTATTGTTTTTAACTCCGGGATAATTTGTACTGAGCGAAACCGTAATGACTCTTGTGGGGTAGTAAAAACCAAGGTACGCTCCCAGTTCCTTTCTTGTATTGGTGGGGTGGGAGAGGGACGAGTGGTGAATGTGTAGAAACAAAAGGGGTGGGACCTGATTTCCTCAGGAAAGGGCAGAGCCTGTAGTAGGTCTGCGTACCTCCGGGATCGAAGCTTTACAGAAATGAAACAGTGGATTTTATAGATGCTAAATAAAGATTAATCGTTCAGTTATAGAAGTAACTGGCTAAGACTTTGTAAAAATCATATTTAAAAACGTATGGTAAAATTCTAAGTTCAAGTTTTTACTACCAAATTGACCAAAATATGCAAGTCTATCTATACCTCAAACAAAACATCTATAAGTTATTTAAGATCAAAACGTTGAACTGTTGACTATTTATAAAACAATAAAAATGTGAAGAAGGTATCAAATGGAACAGTTTACTAAAAAGTGATTCAAAGGACAACATTAAAATTTTTACGGGTACTGGAAGTGGAACCTTCACAGAAATCTAATTCAACTTATAGACAACATGACACCGATTAAAAGTAGGAATCTTTTCTAGCTCCATTTATACAATAAGTTTGTTTTTGACAATTTACATTAATTAATTTGCAGGGAGCATTTCTGCAAACGCCTTCCTATTATTCTTGACTTAAGTTACTAGTCTTAGCTTATACACAATTATAAATGATAATACTATGTTAATTAAATCTTTCTGGCTAGTCTGATGGTTATTAGAAGACTGCACGAAAAACACTAGTAGTGCAATTAAAAACTAGTGCACGACAAAAACTTGAACCGTATAGGAGTTTTCAGAATTCATAAGAGAAGAACTTGTACGTATCGGCCTTGGAACTTACCAGCTTGATCAATCTCGTAGTTATATCGCAGAGTACATTAAAATTAGGAGTATGAGATACCGATAGAGACTGAAAGGTTAACCATAAACTATCAGCCGGTATTATTGCAGCATTTGTTCGCGCCACTACTGATTTATGCACAAATTCAGTTTTGACATAAAAACATAGTATTACGTATACGTTCTCGTTGATGCAGACTTGCAGGACTTGGAATGTGTAGTCTAGCACTATTGTAGTTGTATTGCTAGTTCTAGTACTTATGAATGTTCGTATCCATATAATGTCCCTTGTGTACTATATATATAACCTTGGACATAAAACCGATAACCCAAAATTAGGTTTATTAACAACCTTTCTGCAGTAGTCAAAACTTACGAAGAGGAAGAGGTTGAGAACGAACCCGAAAACGGCTAAAGCATGCAACTGCTCTATTTTTGGTTCTGGGCATGACTGATGCTGAATAAAAGGCCTAGAGGTGCTATATGGAGCATTATGGGTAAAACAAATGGGCTTCTGTGAACATACACCCAACCACACTAAAACAGGAACCCCAAGTGCCTTGCGCATTAACACTGTTTAGCACGTTGAGGGTTATGGGTTGACTCTAGTTTTGAACAGCTTCTCTAAGCCAAGATCCATGTATATTATATAGTTCAATTTCTAAGGCATGTATCAGCCCAGCAACGATCTACTAAGTTGAGTCCGTTGACACTTTTGATCAATATCCTGTGCTTTATAATTTGATTTAGGTTTGATGGAGAAAGCCTCAAATCTAATTTGAGCATGGTTTTTTGGCTCTAAACTGATTCAACAAATTTACTCAGTATATTGAAAACAGAGTTGGAACATCGTCGCCAAAATTAACTCATCGATATGAAATTCCGCGCATGGCTATTCGCAGGATTTTGACCAAAAATCGTTAAATATACATAGTGTGCCCATAAATACTGTTGCATACTGATTGTAAGTAAGCGTAATTACAACGGATTTATTCAACATGACCATCTTTAGCCTCTACACAAGCTTTAAGACGCTCAAGTCGCTTGGCTATAACAGCACGCAATACATTTATTAGAAAAGTATTAAATGCGGTCGTCAGCACTCGCTTCAAAGAATCAATATTAGGATGTCTTTTTAAGCAAATTGTGCCCTCTAAAACTGCCCGTAATTGGTAATCTAAAGATTGAATCTGGACTACCAGAAGTCAGTCCTCTAGTGGTAGAAAATATGGCAGATTGTTGCTTAACCAAGTTTAAGTTGACCGTATTTTTGTGAAAATGTGTGGAATCTTGCTGAAAGATGCAAAAGCTTGCCTAAAAAGCGTGTATTTTAGATAACAAAAAAGAGAGACAAGTATTGATACAAGACGTACGGTCAATATGGAGTTAGGGACAGAGAAATTTAATTTGAGAATAGTTAAGAAAATAAAAAACAAAGGAATATAAAGAAAATTAAAAAAACTTTTAAATTATGAATAGAAAAGAACAGAATCTGAGAAAAATTTTTCAGCACGATTAAGAAAGAAATAAACAATGACAACGTGGAAATAGAATGGAATAATATAAAAACAGTATAACAAAATAGCAGAAAGATAATAGGAAGACAGACACAAAACACCTCAGAAAAGAATGGTTTGGCATTCATTGCAAGGTATTACTAAAAAGGAAGATTACCAAGAAATTAAAATTACTGAAAAATGTAACCCGATGAGATAAGACTAAAATAATAAAACAAATGATTACAAAGAAGAAAACAGAGAAGTAGAAGAAAAAATGGAGGAGCCGTTAGAAGAGAGGATCAACAAAATAATCTAAAATATAAAACAAAATAAAACGGCAGAACCAGCTAACATATGTGATGAATTGATAATAAATGGGAGAAATAAAGTTAAACAAAGAATTTGCGAGGTAATGAAACTAATAAGGAGTAATAAAACTATTCTGGAAGACTGGAGAGTTGAAATTATAATGCTATTATCAAATAAAGAACTTATTATGTTATGTGAAAATTATAGAAAAATAACTTTATTCGATGTCACAAGATCTAAATCGTACTTATATGATCAACATTTTAAAAAGTCGCAAGAAGGCCATGGGAAAATATCAGAACAAATTCAGACAAGCAAGATCGACTACTTCATGTAATAATCCAAATAGTAGAGAAATGTTACGAGTAAAATATTGAATAGAGATAAATTAAGCTGCAAGCATATTTATGAATGTAAGGGCACTTTTTTAAATCTAAAGTAATCCATAAATTTCTCTTTACCGTTAGCACCTTACGTTGCACCATTTTAAAATTGTAGAGCTGACTATAGCTCTATACTTTTGCGTGCTAGATTACACTAGCAAATAAACTAAGTTATCTAAACAAGCAAAGCAGGTGTAACCGGGAAATACCAATCGATAATGGGGAATTACCAAGAGCAAAAATTTGTTCGGTGAAACGCCGAACGCCCTCCATCTGACCTGATTTGACCAGCTGCCACGTGACTTCGCACGTTATAATATGATGTGTTTTTTGCTGTTAGCTTGGTTTTAAACCGAGTATTCATTATAAACAAGTTCGTTCTAAGCGAGTTCAAAATGAATTGTAACAATAGGAATTATGATGGAAGAAATTATTCTATATCTGGAGTACCTCTATAGTTGTAAGTAAAGAAAAATCTTTAAGAATTGAAAAATTAACCGAAGTATTTTTAAATCAATAGTTTGTTTGAATCCTTGAAAAAATTGTTGATTAGCCAGGTAACATTGTAGATTTAAACGGATATCAAAGTAGCTTATTGTTTTTGTAAAAGGGTCGACTACTGCAGTAGAAAAAAAGTAAAATAAATTTTAGATTTCAAAAATTACTATCCAGAAATTTTTCTTTCCAATCTATTACAAATTTTACTTAATTTGTGGTTTTGCATTTTTGATAGATAAATATTCTGGCTCAGAAAACCGATTTCTCATTCAATTGGCATATAGGCATTAACATGGAGTTCCAGCTTCGAAATAAGTCCGATTTTATGTTTTGTGTGCACGTTTTTGCTCATTTTAGTTTTTTTTTTGTTTTAAAAGACAATTTTGACTTTTCAAAGATTATACGAAGATGAATAAATATATGCTGATTTTTTCTTTGTTGTAACTAACTGTAGCGTTACATTTATGATATTCAGTGAATGTTTCTTTCCTAAAACTTGTTAATCTGTAGGAGCTTCTGTCTATCAAATTAGTTTACGTATAGAAAACTTAGTAAGACAATTTTGTTTAAATAATGTAGGGACGATTAAAAGATAAGACAAAAACTAACGGGAAAAATGCCTTAAAACAGGATGGGTGTTTTTTATTACCTAATCACTTTCTCCAATCTTTACACCCCTAGAGCTTCAAGTGTTGTATTCATTTTGTGCATACTTTTCTATCTTTTATCATTATTTTCACTTCTGCATTGTTTTTCTTTTTCTTTTTTACTATACCTTATATGTTGTCTTTCTACTTTTTCTCGGCCTTTATCTTGGTATTGATCTTTCCCCGTTTCTAATGTTGTCCTGCAAAGTTTGCCCGCTTCTATCCTTCGTATGTGTTCTATACTTTTTGATTACTGTTTTTTTATTTTGTTACTACTAGTTCCTGTTTTAATTTCTTTCTTATTGTTTTATTTTGCACTTGAGTTCTTCGTGTGTGCTTGTCCATTGTTTTCCAGCTTTTGCACAGCACATCAAAGTTTTCTAAATTCTCCACGCTCACCCTGTTTATTTTTCTGTCGTTTGTTATTACGGTTTTAAGATACATATGTGACTTTTTCTAAAACTTTGTTGATAGTTTCTATTTTTTATTTCACGTTTTCTTATTGCTTACTTTCATCACTTTACATTTGTTTGTGTTTATTTCCAACCATATTTGCTGTCATTCTTCTTTCTATTTTACGCGTTTCTCAATTTTCTTTTATTTTTACTGTTAGTATTATGCCATCTGTATCTGTCAATCGTTGTATGAATACTGGTTGCATTTGCCTTTTGTTTTATCTATTCCTTTGCCTGTTTACTATCAAACTTTATTAATTCTAAGGTTTTCTTATCGTTTTCATTTTTCTTCTATTATCTGTTTTCACTTTTTCTGTTGTGTTTTTTTTTGTTATTCGTGTCGTGCACATTTCCTGTTTTTTTCACTTTTCTAATCTATTTTCCTTAGCACTATATCGCCAGAAAACTTTTCTTTATAATGCCTCTCCATGTTTCCAACTATTTCCTCTTTTCCCGTTACCAATTTATTAGTCTTGTTCTTTAAAGGTTTGCCGATTTGTTCATTAAATTTTTACTTTTTTTTATTATTGACGATTTTGGTGTCGTTTAGAAACGCAGTTATTTTAGTGTATAATTTGTCCATATCTCTTTCAGGATCGAACGAGGAAATCTTTGTTCAATAATGTGCTGGGCATGACCAGAAACATGAGGCTCATGTCAAGCTAATGTCTGGGAGACCACGAGCAGTCAAGTATCACGCGGTAATTGAAGCAATAGAAGCCAGTCCGTCCATGACGACTCGAATATTGGCTAAGAATTTCGATGGCCATTACTCAATCATTGAGGAGATCTTGCACGCGCCGCAAAGATCTGGAAGAAATCCAAATGGGTTCCATACCAACTGACCGAAACTCAAAAGCAACGACGACTTGAAGTGGCGACTGCATCGTTGGAGCGCAACTACCGGGAACCCTTCTTGAACAACATCGTCACCGGCCACGAGAAGTGGGTCCTATTCAAGAATCCGGACCAACACAACCGAAAGCTATCACCAAGTCAAGTTTCAAGTTCGACGTCAAAAAAGAAAATTTCGTCAAGAAAAGCTACTACTTTGTGTCTTTTTGGACCGTCGACATGTGATTCAGTGGGAGCTGTTGGAGAAGGGTCGTACCGTGAACGTCGCGCTGTACTGTGAGCAACCGGGTCGATTTCGTCGAAAGATGCAAAACGTGAAGGGCCGATTATTCTGCTTTATGACAATGCAAAGCCTCACATTTGTATGAGCAGTATTGGAGCATCCTCCCTACAGTACCGATTTGGCACCGAGTGATTATCATCTTGTTCGAGCTCTGGAAAATGAAGGAAATGGAGGAGTCATTCACTGAATCCTTTGCTTCGAAGACTCGGGAGTTTTACCGCCGTAACATCTATTTATTGCCGGAGAAGTGGCAGCAAGTGATCGATGCGGACGGAGAATATTTTTACTAAGTTGTTTGTTTTTGGATCGGATGTATTTCACGCACTCAATAAAAAAGTTGGTGCTATGTATAAAATCGGCACGAACTTGTTCGTTAACCTTACATTTTTTTTATTTTTCTCTTGATTCTTCCTTTTAATATTCTCTACAGCTTCGTTTTGTTACTATTCCAAAATTTTTCAATGCCACTCTTTTAGCCCGTTTTCAGTATCTCTAACTTTATTTACTTATGTAATTTTGCATTTTTTACTTTCCTTATCTCCGTATATTCTTTTTCGTTTTTTTCTTTTTTTGCAATCTATTTCACTGTTTTGTTTTACTATTTTGTTCTTTCTAATATCGTTATTTTTTACGTTTTTTATTTTGTTTGGATCTTCTTTTTCCCTTATTTAATTTATCCGTAATTATTTCTCTACATATAGATTATTGGAATGATTCATGTTTAGTTTCATCTGGACCACAACATTAAGTTAATTAAAAAAAAGAAAAAACATTTAAGTGCTGTATAAATTTATGCGCATATTTTATTTTGTATGTCTACATAATTAAACACAAAAGTCAATGCACACTACAAAAATAAGCCAGAAATGTCTGCATCATCATTAAATCAATATTTACTGTTTCTGTGTTGTTTACCAAATATTACCTTCATAAAACGTGTTGTAATTCCCATGTTCAAGGTTTATACATTGTACTATTAAGCAATGTTTAACATTCGTGCATTATATTTTTAACCTTCTTATCAGATTAGCCAAAGCATAATTGAGATTGAATTGTCCAAATATTTTTAGGCTGTAAAATTGCTTGTTTTGACATACAAGTTCTGCTTTCTCCTAAACAATTCAGTTATAAATGCGAAGAAATATACATCTGTTTTTCAAGCAAAGATATTTGTTATGCTGCAGTGCTCCAAACAAAATAATTTGAAGGCTTATTGAAATAGACTAATCAAAATGTTTACAAACAGTTAGATATTCCTGAAGGTATTAATGAACCCGAAGGTAACATCCAAGCTGATATGGAATGTAAAGAACTTAGGGTTTTGGTAAACTACAGCAAGTTAATTCTATTGTAGGTACCTGAGAAATGGTAGGTAACGGTAATGTTGATGAGCTGGCACAAGAAGGATCATCAACTCCTTAGATAGGTCCCGAATCGCATCTGAAAGTACCTAAAGCTACAATATAAAGCCGGAAGAAAGAATAAGTAAAAAACAATATAAAAAACACTGCATAAATGTACCCAGACATGGAAAAACTTTTATAGAAAGGGTTAAAAATATTTTACCTACTCTTCCTTATCTTTTTTAGTTACTCTTTGAGTTTCTGCAATAACTTTTGTCGTATATTTTTATATTTTGTCGTATGTTGGTTAACGATCAGCTACTGATTTTCTGTCTTCTCTCTTAAGTCCAGCTATTTATATGTTTCCAGGACGCTTTTGATCAATTTACATATCATTCTATTGAAAAAGAAGCTCTACTGGGTTCATAACAAACCTCTTCCCTTCCGCAATAACTCTCTTCAAACCCAGATTGAAGAGAAGAGTCGATATCGAGACGACCTTCTTTAAAGTTAATAAAGAGCCGTGGATCATATTTTTAAATTTGTAGCACTGTGTTATTGTTATCTTGATAGTCAAGATTTAATTTGTTGATCTATTGCTTCTAGGCGGAAATTTTGCTTAGAATTTGGAGGTAGTGTTGAAGAGAAAAATTCTTTTGGAGATGTCGAAATCAGCTAGCCTTTTTTTACAATCACTAGGTTCAATTATTTTAACATTTTTTCTTTCTGTGTTTCCTCAAAGTTCGTGTGGAAAGTGTTATTATTATTCTTCTTTCAACACGTGAAAGATGATGCAACGTCTAAACATAGCGCGTTTTTATTTTTTCATCTAAGTTTCCAGTACACTTAGCAATTTTTTCTAGCTTCAACTCTATAAAGAGTGTCGTTGTGATATCAATTTTGTTATCATTCTTTCGACACTTAATTTTTCTTGTGATGTTTATCATGCACACCACAATAAGGCATTAAGAAAAAACGAGAAAATTCAAATCAATTTAACAAATTTTATAAGATTATACAGTATCCTCCTGCTTAAGAGTATGCTATAGAAGTGTTTTAAGCTAACATACATATGGAAATGTTATGGACATTGAAAGCAGGACATCGAAACAAAAAAAAAACGAGAAAGCAAATAATGTTTTAAAAATAACTAAAGTACTCTGAAAGAACAAACATAGATAAACCAAAAGTTGTCACAAATTGGTGAAGTATCGTACGTTCCAAAATAAAAAATCTGGTGTGAACATCACACGACTTTCCTTATCCTATTATATATATATATATATATATATATATATATATATATATATATATATACACTCGAAAGCTGATTAAAATAAACAGTACAAGATAATAATTGACTCATACTTAAAATTTTGCTACGTCAATGAAGGTAACCGTGCGAGCTCGGCTGCACAGCCTTCGCCATTATCGCCTGCGTGCTCCCTCCTAGCGGCCAAGCGCTCCCCCCCCCCCCCGGCCTCCCGTAGTCGACCCGGCAGCTCTTCGAGCGCGCTGTGATTGGTCCGTTTAATTAATTTTTAATCGGCTATAACTTATTTATTTGACCTCGGATCAAAAAATTTCATTGTAATTTTTTGTTCATCTCGGTCTGATCTATCCGGTAATATAAATTTCCCGAAACATTTTATGAACACCCGGTATATTAAAAATCCTGATCTTCAATTTTTTTTCGAGTTCCTATTTTACCAACTTTTATTTTAAATTCATGTTTATCTCATGGTAACAAATCATTTTTATTCTCATAAATTTTTTGTATCTTCAACCGTTTAGGTTCGCGACCGCTTTGCGACCGATTTTGCGACCTTGCGACCAAACGGCTCTGCCGATTTTTACCAAAAGTTTCGCACTGCGTCCCCTACCTACAAGTAATTTGCATACCAAATTTCAAGTCTGTAGCTCTTACGGTTCTCAAGATATCTTGTTTACTGACAGACCGACAGACACACACACACACACACACACACACACACACACACACCGCGCGCGCGCACACGCACGCGCACACGCACGCACGCACACGCACGCGCACACGCGCGCACACGCACGCACACGCACGCACACACACGCTCACACACGCACACACACGCGCACACACGCACACACACGCACACACACGCACACACGCACACACCACACACGCACACACACGCACACACGCACACACGAACCAATGGCTCAAAACAACTTTTTTGGTGTCCTGAGGCTATAATTCGTCCAGAAATGTGAAAAACTGGGTAGGTCAAAGATGGAGGAAGAAGAATAAATGTTGTAAATTTGTTTGTCAACTTTAATACATTGTACGATGTTGTCAATTAATAAAAGATTATGGTTTGACAACTGTGTCTGAGAAAGTATATTTACATTAAAGGCTAACCTAATGTCAAATAATTTATTTATACAGAAAAAATTACTATTTTGGCAGTAACCAACTGAAAAAATTTTTTATTGAAATGTAAACATTACACTTCTGATTATTTACAATTTTTACAGAGGGTGGTAACATTTCCATACCATTTTAAAATAAATATATAAAAGGAAAATATCTAATTATCTAATAAAATTTTGGTTTTTTCTTAATTATCTTACACAAAATCATTTCGAGTGTCAATTAAGAGCGTATCTAAATAAAATTTATCTGAAAATGATATAAATGAATTACGATTCTGTTGTTCTGCTGTAATCGTTGTAAATAAGTGGTAACTGTTTATTTATCTATAGAGACTTCTAACGCATAGTCAGCTTCTGATCAGTTGTGTTAGTTAGTCCTCCTAGCTGACAATAGTTAGTGTCCCTGTTGTTGTTATTCACGTTTAGTCCGGAATTTAAAATAGGACACACTATAAGCTCTAAAATAAATTATATCTAGTACTGTAATAAGCTAAGTTTAGAAAATATATTTTTGGTATAAAGAGTGACATAAGGGGACAGTTTGGGGACAATACTTTAAGAAAATTCAAGTATACACGTGGCATAAATAGTTTTATTTTGAAAACTAGAAGAAGTTTAATATAAAATTCAACGACGTTTCTCGGGGACTAACGGAATGAAGATAAATATACGCATTGCTAGCCACCTTCTCAATGAAAATCGCATATTAATGGTTGTTAAAATTAGTTTTATGATCTTTGAACAAAGTAAAATTTTTATATGGTTGGAAAAAGTACGAGTTTTCAATATTCTGTTTCACGAAGAAGCCTGGTTCGATACTATTTGTCCTAAACTACACTGGAATTCTCTCTTTGCAGTTCAGACTTACTGCTTTACGATTATCATTTACTTGGACTATTATAAGAAGCACTTGGTAAGCGACGAAACGTTTGTGGGCGATTGATTAGCGTTTTAACCTTCTTCATTTCAATCAAGTTTGTGTGTTTCTATTTTTATAATGCTTTAATCGATTAAAAGAATTATGGTTTATGCTTGATTTAATCACGTAGTTAGTACTACTTCTTAGAATTGATTTGTAGCATTAGGAAGAATCTGTACTTATCTTGAACAATCTAAAAGTCTTGATTAAGATTAGTAGGCGATTTGGTAATCTTATATTAACCATTAAAACTGTGCGAATAAGGTCACTGTACAACTTTTTGATTTTCTAGGTACAGTATAAGAACGAAAAAAATGTCGAATATCCCACTCGCCATTTCTTTAAAAAAAATTTATACCAATGAAAAAATTGTTGCTTAATTTAAACAGGAGTAAATTCATTGGGCGAAAAAAATAAAAAAACTGTGTTCTATAGTATGGTGTCTAATTTTAGTGACATGAAGCAGCGGTTCTTCAGTAAACATGCTTCGCTAACCCGTCCCTACCTATACCATTCTTATTAACGTGATTGGGGGGGCCTGGATTTCCCAGACCCTAACCCCCAACGCATCGGTGACATCTGGTGGGTAGTAGTTGGCCTGCTTCACAGGCCGCCCCTGCACCACCTTACGGGGGAATCAAGATCTTCGGGCGCTTGTAGCAGGCGCCTCTGTCAACTTCATAGTTGTAAAGACCACGGACTGCTGAATTTCCGTAGGCGAACTAAGAGATATACTCCTGGGTAGTTGGTATGGTATTCCTGACATATCACGGAGCGCCAAAGATAGTCCGAAGGGTCCGGTTCTGGAACACCTGGAGTTTATTCACGTAAGATCCACGTGCATAACCCCAAACAGCACAAGCGTACATCATCGTAGATCGTATGACGGTTTTGTGTACGAGCAGCTTGTTGGAGGCTGACATCTTGCTGTTGGGGTGCAGCAAGCTGCCCAAAGCTTGGTGGGCTGCCTTGGCTCGCGTGACTATGTTTTCCAAGTGAACTCTCCAGGTAAGCTTTTTGTCAAAGGTCGCTCCGAGGTATCGTACCTCTTCTCTTCAGGCTACATCTCGTCCAAAGATCTTGATATCACCGCGACATCTGATTTTCTTTTTGGTGGAGAACAGGACCGTCGCACTCTTCTCAGAGTTGATCCTAATCCTCCACCGGTCGCACCAGCCTTCCACCTGGTCGAGCTCCTCCTAGACATGCCGTACTGCCAGGGAGGGCCTCAGCGAGCTTGACAGGACCGCCGTGACGTCTGCGAATTGAGCCATCGTCGTGGAGGGCGTCGTTGGGACAGCATCGAGCCTTATGGGACTCTGGCTCGGAGACGCCTCTCTGATGACTTTATGCCGCCGAACGGCTTGGCCACATCAAGGAAGGCCGCGGCTGTGAATTGCTTCTTGGTGAAGCCTTCCGTGATCTTCTCTACCACCCGAAGGAGTTGCTGGGTGGTGGAGTGGCCGCGGCGGAACCCGAACTGGTTTGTAAGGGAGAAGTTCGAGTCCCTCGACCGCTGTCCCCAGGCGTTGGTGGATTATGCGCTCCACTAGTTTCCCCAGGTTCGGCAGAAGGCTATTTGGGGATGCCATCCGGTCCGGGGGCCTTACGGAGGGGCAGCGCGCTGATAATTTGTTGGAGCTTAGGTAGACGCGTGCTGCAGGTGGTTGTTACAGGACTAGTCTCGTACCATTTTACTTTTACTTTAATCTTGTTTATTGTTTGAACTTATGGGAAAGCAAAGTTGATAAACTTATGTCTACAGCAATGACTGGAAGAATTTGTAACCGATATCTACCAAAAATCGTTTAGTATTTTTGTACTGTAGGAGAAACTGTAAATCAAAAAGATTTTATTTGATCACCATGCAAGAGGTCCTCTAAAAATATGCTAACAAACGTTAAAAAGGACTGAATACCGACTCCTCCCAAGAAGTCGCTGCGCCGATCTTAATAGAAATCAGATTTAATTCGAAGCACTTGTGCATGCCATACTTGCATATTCTACAAATTAACAGAATATAATATATGGTGTACCTTCAATAGTTTCATATACTTTTTTAAGAACATACGTCAATATACATTAATTCCCCAAATTTCCCTATTTGTGCAAATAAGAATCTTTGCGTGATTGCTGTAGGATATTCCGAAAGTGTGCAGCCCTACCTTTTTTGATAAAATCATCACATATATAAAAACACATTAATAAATTAATTGGACGACTACAAACTTTTTATTGGATATTTCAACAGAATGGAAAGATATTTCACACATACGTCAGCATAGACAAAATTGGATAATTTTTTTCTGGAGATATCTAGAAGATAATTTTCTTCAACAAATCATGACCCATAGACGCTTGTTAAAAATTCAGGCAATGAAAATAAACTGCAAAATACGGAGAGACGAGTTCAATACTATCTGGCGGTCACTTCCAGAACATGTCATCACATTTCTTACAAAATGGAGTAAGTCAAAGTTCAAGTGATGATGCAATATTTTATTAGTACCAAAGTTATTAAAGAAATGGGAGATCCTGTCTCACTCACTATAAGATAACTTCAGAGAAATGGACGAACCCCGTTATATCTATGTATGTCATTAACACATTATTAATGTAGTGAGCTTGTTCTTCCGAAACCTTAAAATGGATAGTTATTCCACCAATACGTACTCATGACTACTAGATGCAACCTTACTTGTGTTGAAAAGTAAATGTAGAAAAATGATTTTTCCCGGATCGCGAAAGAGCAAATCTGAAAGGTTAAGAGTCACCTTATCGCAACTGATAAACCGGACTACGAGTATTTCTTACAAGTGAACATGTTTTGTTCAAAGACAGTGCTTATAAAAAAGATTTTAGCAACGTTTAAAATTTCGAGTGCCGGTTCAACAGTGTTAATCAAATAAATAAAAAGAGCCAAACACAAGTTTGCAAGCTTCACTTTACAGTTAATGTGCTTACGCACACGGTGGAATTTGGACCATTTGTTTGACTATATTGCGCTTATCGGGGCCATAACAGTTTCTGCGAATCTTCGCAACTGGACGACTTTCGTATCTAATCTGCATGCGAAATCCAGCTGCCTACGGTAATTAATTCGCATTTTAACGGTTGAAAAAATAAGGAGGCTTTCTGCTGTTAAAACTGCAGCGTTTTATGGTCTGCTGAATTCCTTATATCGCGCACGTAGTTATTTTCAAACGCTAATTGGATGAGTAGGAGCGCAAAGATACATTAACAGGGCCAATTTAAGGGACTTACGAGGAAACGAACCAGTTTCGCATGCAAGAGTAAATTCGGGTTACTGCAAACGTTTAATAATTTGCAGCTTGTTCGAATGCAAGATCCATGTCGTGTATACTAGGGTTAAATAAAAAAATTGAAGCCAATCTGTTAAGGGCTAGTGGGGCTTCCACTTCTGGTTGAAATTGGAATTTAAGTAGTCGAATTTCATTTAAAAAAAGCTTTAAGCTTATATAAATTAATTATAAACACCATTTTTTAGAATATATTTCAGATCGAGATTCGTAAGATGATCTTCCTTTTTTGAATTTACTGTTGCACGCAAACGTATTGGGAGAGGGAGCTCTATGCATGCAATTTTAGTGTCCATCATAGCACAGAATGGTAAACACCGTGCGTTTGTGTTGGAGAAATTTTTAAAATAGTGATACTGCAATTGTAACGCAACGACCATTTTGTAGGCATTCCGGAGTAGGTCCTCACAGAAGAGTTATGATCAAAAAACCATAAAAAAATAAATCACCCGGTAGACTTCGTAGCGTTCGAACAACCGAGAATATGGCAGTAAACGCGCTTTGGCCTTGGAAATATCTGACCGGAGCGTGCGTAGAATTCTACACTGTGATCTTTTGTTCCATTCATACAAATTGATGGTGGCCTAGAAAATTAAAGAATGTGATTGGTACACCCAGCAATCTGGTCGCGAGGACATGTTAGCAATTGTACTTGTTGATGCTGTTGTAGTGATGCTAAGTAGTGATGAAGCAGATTTTTATTTATCAAGCTGCATTAATAAGCAGAATTTTTGGAATTGGGCCCCACAAAATCCTCGACAATTCTATCAGCGACCTTTCCATATTAAGCGTGTAACTGTTTGGTATGTTATTACGGAATTTAGCGTCACAGAGACGTATTTTTTGAGAAAACCCGCAGTGAGTGTCACATTATGTAATTTTCTAATTCCCAGATTCAACGAACATGGAAATGCACCATTGTGGTTCTAATAAAATGACGCTACTGCACACGGCAAATTTTTCGAGAAATTTTGAAACAAATCATCAAACCTTATCTCATTATATAGTGACATTCCATAGTCGTCTAGGTCACATGTTCGCTTGCAATTTTCTTCTATCTGGACATCCAAAGGCTAAAGTCTTTCAACGCAGGCGGCGGACTATTGCGGAATTAAAGGTTGCTATTCGTAATGCTATCGCAGCAGTGTCAGCAAAAATGGCTCGGCAAGCTAAACCGAACTTTAAATGAGGCTGCAGAAGTGTATCGCTAATGCGGGCAAACATTTGGACGATATCTTCAAAATTGGGTGATGACTAAGTGTCCTTATTCTGTGTAATGGTACACTAAAACATTGAACATAATCTCGGTTGTTCTTTTTATGGTTGTTTCGGAAAGCAGGAATTATTCTGTCGGGCCCTGTATAAACAGAGTATATATTTTATATTTATTAAGTATCATCAAAATACATAATATTTTGACTTAGATACACGTTTTCCCAACGAAGAGCTTTTTGATGACGCTATAGTAAGTATAGTAAAAGTGTCTGTGATACCAACCAATCATGCACCAGCGCTTCGGTAGCAACGTTGTCGTTAAATCTTGCCACCACGTTTTTCCTTTGGTGGTTCAAAACAACTGATAGTCACAGGACGATCAGTACGGACCGCAATTTTTATCGAGTTTGGGAGCAGCGCTGTCGTGAAGCAGAGTAGCGTCTGGGATTGGCTAAAAAGCAATTTTAGCGTTAGTCAATGGTCATCCTCGAGAAGGCTGCAAACAATGCAATATTCTCTTCACTTATAATGGTACTCAGATGATGTTAGTGACCTTCATTTTCAATTGCTTCCCTCCCTCGTATTTATACTTGAGTTTTTTCAAAGGTGTTGTCTTCGAACTGTGCTTTATTGATTTCCTAAGATTTCCAATCGGCTGTGAGAAACTTAATCTGTGGTGATTCACTCACGTCTTTTGTTGTAAGATGACTAAACGAAATTCTTATACGCCATAGATTTGAAAATACATAGTAGTAGTAATAGTATGTTTTACAAACCGAAAAAATTATGTATTTCTATTGGTTTGTTTATAAAGTTTTCAAGCCATAGTACTTATAATGTCACATAGTACTATCATACAAACTTCTCCACATTTTTCCTTGTTTGGTTTCTTTAAGAGTAGCAATCATTTAAACAAAATGTAGGTAAATAGCAATGGGGAACAATTGTCTCTAAAACAATTCTAAAATATAATAACAAATCCCAGATAAAGATTTAAACATTCTAAAATGCAGGATTTTTTTTGAAACGAGATTATATACCATAGAAAATTCAATATTTACCCAATGTTTAATAAATCAAGGGATATCAAGACAATCAAGAATTAAGCATAAAATTGTTCACTTTGTGAATTTCTCTCCAAAAGATTTTATCAGATTTAGTGCATATAAGAGTAACAGAATAATAATTTTTAAAGTCGTTTCAGTATTTTCTCTTTTATTATGTCCAAAACAATTTCAACCGGCTTGGTCTGCTTAGGCCGCCCTCATATATTTGCACTTTCTGTCGCTTTTACCTATAGGCACAGTTGAATGAACCAAACAATCGTTACCATTCTTCTAGAGGATAAAGTTAATATTTTTACCTCTTTTAGTAGGCTCATCTTTGCAAATTGAAATGGAATCTAGCGATGATTTAGCATTTTAGATTTCAAGTATTTAAGAGATTTTTCTTTTTAGTGTCCTTTTTGTATTTACCCGTTTAATCAAAATGGCCACTCTTATTTTGCTTCCATAGAACCAGTGTAGTCTGCTACACTTCAAATATCTTAGGGCAGTGTAGACCTGTACACAAATTATTTTAATTTTAATTTTTAGCTACTTCTTTTCGATTCTCCTTTTTCTCTCAGATGCAATTTTGATGCTAAACTCATAATAGTAGGACATATTTTTTGGAGAAGATTGTTTTCATTCCTTCTGCAAAACGAATTCTATGTGGTGCTTCATTAATTTATTTTCTTTATTTTTAATTTTATTTAATAATTTAAGTTGGACCTTTTAAGTACAAATAATTGCATGTAATATATCCAAAATACTAAACATATGTTTCGTTTAGTTTAATAAGTCTTATAATTAATATTTTTTATAGCGTCTATATACAAATGGATGGACAAATTTTGGTTTTTGTATTTCAAAATTGCATCATTAATTGGTTATATAAAAAATGCATCCAAACCAAACTTCAAATTCTCAAAATAATGGATTCCGCACATGTATTTCGAAGCCGGCGGACGTGTGTTTGTGCGCTTCGAGATATTGGTGCCCGAGGCGCTCGAGGCTGCCTGAGCTTTTTAAGGTCAGGCTTGCACTTTTACCATTAGTATTTATTTCAAAAATAAACAAACTTCCGGGTCAGTTTCTGTGGTATCAGAACACACAAGACTTTAATCAGCAAATTAGTGTTGTAAGCACTAAAAAGTCAAGCTTCAAATGTCTTATTACTATAATCGCACCAGTACTGTACAAAATAATCAACAATTCGTCCCGATGCAAATTAACCAAAACATTAAAACCTAAATGTCATATGTTCCGCAAAATTGTCAATATTCACAGCTAAATAATTAATGTAAAAGATATAATGCGAGTATCAAGTTCTTTAATGCCTGCACAAAATAGTATACTGCACCAAAAAACATCACAAGCTTAATATTCTCAAGAAACAGATTGGCAATTAGTTGATAGTAAAAAACGTGGACGTAAAGACAATAACGATAAGATGCCATCAAAACAAACTAAAACCGGCACTAACTGGCTTGGTCCTACAAACCGTTATGATCCTTTAAGTGACAAAGACTATGAAAATAAAAAAACTGTACCCAAACCATCACCGGTATTTATTCCTGGGCTTAAGATGATAGAACCACTCATTAACCGCTTAGGACTAATAGCAAAGAATGAATATGACATAAAATTATTAAACACCAACGAAGTTAAAGTCCAGCTAAAATATTCTAACAAGGTCACGGAAATAATCAAGGCCTTGTCGGAAAAAAGCGAGTTCCTTATATACAAAAAAAGAAGAACGAAATTTTAGAGTAGTTCTTAAAAATATTCACCTATTCGCTAAGGTAGAAGAACTAAAACAGGAACTCCAAACACATGGGTACACTGTCACGAATATTGCAAATATCAGACAATGAATGACAAAAATACCGTTACCAATATTTTTTGTTGAGTTAAATCTAGAAGAAAATAATAGGGGCGTTTACAATACCACCAAGCTAGCGCATTCAGTAACCAAATTTGAACCATCAATAGCAAAGCGTCAAATACCACAGTGGGCAAGATGTTAAAGGTTTGGTCATACAAAAAATCTCTTTGTTTTTATCACTCAAAAACAGAAATTTAGATCAAACAAGACAACAGCACAATATACTACACAAACTAATGATACTTATGTCCAATCATTTAATCAGCAGAGCTTCGCACAATACCAACCAATAAATGAAGTAAATAATGACATCACCAAGTTAAAAAAATGCTTAAAACTCCGATGGAACAAATGGGTACCTTGTTAAATCTTTTAACTACCATCGTCTATTAAACCCACAGTGGAACTGTGTCTCAAACTAGCAACATGGAATGCTGATGGGTTGTTAAATGACACCAACAAAATAACATATTTTTTTGTCAAATCAGTCTATTGATATAATATTAATTTCTGAATCGCATTTCACGAGCAGAAGTTACATAAAAATATACAAATAGATTATATATTTGCTGCCCCACATCCTAACGGTATAGCATATGCTGGCACGACTGCAATTATCAGAAATAACATAAAACATTACGAACTTTCAAAATATAATCTATACCATTTCCAGGCCACAACTATAACTGTTAAGACTGGATTGAACCGTTAGTCTTCTCAGCCGTATACTGTCCCCCAAGACTCTATATTAATAAATATTGGCGTAGTGTACGTAAATATTATAAAATGTTTCAATTTCCTCTAAATAAAATGAATATTTTTTGAACTTAAAGTCAGCCATCTTCAAAAGGTGCGGTTAAGCTTACGCAATCTATCTTCATGCTTTATGTGGCGCAAGAATTGAAGATATCATTCGTTCTACCTGTTGTACTCGAATGTAGACGTTTAGTGCTCGTTACTTAAAATTAAGTAAATTGTTAATTAGTATTTGATGTCCAACTATACCAATATTTTAATTTTTTAGTCGCTTCAGGCTATTTTTTAATTACATAATGGATGTTAAAAATTCAAAAACCGCTGCAAAATTATTCAAAGTCGTAATTTCGAATTGAAAGCTACACCACGTCACTAATCTATGTTAGATTAATTCAGCTTAACGTGAAATAAGAAATACTGCAGGTAATATAGCAGTGAAGTCTGGCAAGGCTATAATTCTTCGCATTACCAACAAAGTGTTTCTATGTGGTCCATCCTCATTTCAAGCAGTGCCCCCCCCCCCCAGACTATTAATTATTCTAGTATGACCTGTACCCGTATGTGTCTTGTACAGTGAATGATGCAGCCTGTAGTGACCCAACCTTACCCCCCCCCCTGAATCACTATGTGCAGAGGTGGGAAATCTAGAAGAGTCTCCATTGCTGCTTTGGGCGTGGCTCTCATCGCCCCTGTATTGCCCAAACAGGCAAGTCTTTGTACCTTGTCTAGTTTTAGTTTGGTGGTTTCTTGTGTAACTTTAGGCCACCACATCAGAGCTGAGTATATAAGAGAGGGTCTAATCACTCTAATGTACAACCAGTACATCATTCCTGATTTTAGCCCTCACGACTTATCGTACATCCGTCTGACAACTGCTAGAATTGTCACCGATTTGTCGACTACTTTCTCATTATTACGGTTCCAAGTAAGTTTAGAATCGAAAACGACTCCTAAATATTTTACTTCTCTCGATATGGTAATTTCTTTTTTGCCAAGGAAAAGGGTGTAAGGCCCTCTAATTTTTTCCTTTGCGTGAAGGGTATAATTGTGGTTTTTACGGGACTGACCTTGAAGCCTTCCTGTTCAGTCCATTCAGTTCAGAGCCCTTTGCATCCTTTTCCCATTCACCAAGACAACTTGGTCATCGGCATAACCTACAGAAGCGAATCCTTCATCTTTTATGTTCTTTAAAAATCCATCCATTACCAGGTTTCATAGCAGGGGGGAGAGAACTCCTTCCTGATGATGCCCCCCGCTACCTGGACTATTGTAGACGAATAAACTATCCTTCATTTGAGGATGCAGTCTATCCACCTGCAGCAGATCTCCTGCAGGCTACGCCCTCTCAGGGCCGAGGTTATGGAGTTGAAAAATGTATTGTCAAAGGCCCCTTTTATGTCTAAAAAGGCACATAAAAGGATCTCTTTGTTGTCCAGCGTTTTCTTTACTCTTCAGCTGAGGTAGTGAAGTGCTGTTTCAGTCGAAAGACCAGTTTGATAGACAAATTGGTTCTCATATAGTGGTTGGTGTACCAGTATACCTCCCCTAATGTGCTTATCGAGCAGTTTTTTCAATGTCTTAAGCAGAAAAGACATAAGACTAATTGGTCTATAGCTCTTGCCTGCAAATAGTGGGTCCGATCAGGCTTTGGTATAAATACCGCTTTGGTAAGTCTCCATAATTTTGGCAAATAGATTAGGGACAAACTGACTCTGAGTACCATGCAGATCTTTGTCATTAGAAGATCCGAGTCCTTCTCTAGCATCTCCGTTCCCGGAGATTTATAGGCTTCAAATGAGTTTATAGCCCAATTTGATTTTGTTGAAAGTTACCACTTTTTTGCAGTTTTTCCTTGATGCTGTGTTACTAAGATCAAGAGATACCTGGTTTCTTCAGTCTGAGGGCGACTGTTGTATAATTACAAATCCAAGAAAGTGTATCCGAGTTCGGTCAATGTTTCTTTACCTGTTTTGGTATGCTCTTCGGATTTAGATTTCAAAGTACCAATCAAATTGCAGTGAGAGTTTTTTGAAAGTACTTTTCGAAGTCTGGCACATGCTGAAGTATTTTAAATTTCCTCACAGTACCTTATGATATTCTCTTGGTATCTCTCAATGCTTTGTTATATTTAGTTAGGGTTACCCTGTAGGTATCCCAGCCACCTGATATTTTAGCTCTGTTAAACAGTTTTCTTATTTGTCTTCTCATGGTTGCAAGGTGTTCATTCCACCAGGGTACATTCCTGCTGAAGGCCTTTATAACGAGAGGATAGTTTTTATTATACGCTGTTATGACTGCCTCAGTTAACTCATCCGCAGCTATTTCAAGCTCAAGGTTATTATGAATTATAGGCATCCCAGTCCGTTTTACGAGGAGTACCATAGTTTTCTATCATTCGCTGAATCCTAGTGATCTCAAACTTAATGTATCTGTGATCGTAACAACTCTCCTCATCAGATACTTGCCAATTTCTAACCAAGTTACTTACAAAAGAAGTATCAATTGTTATATCAATTACTTCCCTTCTTTGTCTAGTTAAGAAGGTTGGTTTGTTACCCTTATTCAATATGTCTAAATTATATGTCACAATGAATTGTAAAATTAACTCGCCTCTGAAGTTGGTGTCGGTGCTGCCCTATGAGAGGTGGTGTGCATCGACGTCACAGCCAATGAGCATCTGCAGGCCAATGTTTCTGCAGTGTCTCACAAGCTCGCCAACTACCCCAGGCAGTGGAGGATCCGGTTCATCAACTGGGTGGTACACCGATCCTAGTATGAGCTTCCTCGGTTTTCTTCCACTTGTTGTTAGCATCACTGCTATATCTTGAGTACAGAATGGCAGTAGCGGAAGACATTTAATGTATTTTTTAACTAAAATGCAGGTTCTGGGTCTATTCGAGGATCTACTGTATATTAATTCTCCTCCAATTCTTTCCAGGTTTTTATCTCACTTTTATGGGTCCAAGGTTCTTGGATAAGAGCAACATCACAGTCCTCCATTATCTTACATAGGGCCGCCGAAGCAGCCCTACTATATTGGAGGTTTGCCTGAAGTATCCTCAACATCTTGGGCATTTTGAGTGGTCCTGAAAGTAACCGCTCTCAGTCCATAGTAGGCCTTGAACTGTTTGCTATCAAGGACCTTGAAAGAGGTACCATCGATGGAGTAGGCCAGGATGGCTCCTTCCTTGTACACCTTTTGGCTAAGAAGTTGCCAGTCTTCCGTTTTTAACCCTCGGTTTTGAAGCCCAACTGGGGTCCTGGCGATTTTTTCGTCGACTAGTCCAGGCAGCCAGACGAGAACTTTGGGGGGCTTGGGTAGGTCCGTGGCCTCTACCGCTGAAAATTCAACCACTTCAATTAACATTCCCCAATCTGAGATGGTTCTGCGCAGCCAGTCTCTAGTTTGCTCATTGGCACACGTGATCCATAGGATACCCGTGTGCCTCGAGCTTTCAAATTGCGGTGGATTAATGCTTCCCGAAGGAGTCTGGTCCAAAGCAGTAATAAGTTTTTCCTGAATCAAGTCCAATTGCGGCACCGTATTGACCAGTCTGCTCATCGCTCCTGTTTTTTTGCCGGTTGCTTGAATTTCGGGGTTGAAGAGTCTGAGCGGAGTCTGTTGGTATTCTCGCTTTCCTTCTTATCCCCCTCTTTCACAGTTTTTACAGGTCTGGGCTTCTCCTTCGTCCACGTGTCTTTCCTGATTTTAGCTTTTCTTTTGGGCCCCAGAAAGTCTCTTGGGTTGCAGTTCCTCTGTCTTCTTGCCTGCAACCTCCTGACCCTTGTTTGACGGTTCCGCCTCAGGTGTGACAGTAGACTCTGTCTCCTGGATTGGTTCCGCCTCCATGGACTCGATATGATTTGTCAGGGAGTCGCTACTACAGTCCTTCTCTGACATAAGTAAAGGTTTTATATAGATTGTTTCATCAGTGTCCATTTTGTTCCCATGAGTCTAAAACATAATAATAAAAAAAATGGCTATGTACAATAGGAGGCGTCCGGTGCACAAGGGAGGATGGTACATACAACGTTAATTACTTCATATAAAATAGAGTGATATAATAGGTTAGCTATTTCTTGCAGCTCTTTATTTTTTGCGACAGTCTTTTTATTCTTCTCTTAAATTATTGGGCAGCACTACACATGTGTTTATCATTTTTGTAATACTGTAGTTTGTTATTATTTTGTACGCTGGCTATAGGCAAGATATTTAGCTGGATTTTTACAGATGTTTCTTCTTGGTAGTAGATATCTTTTACGTTCTATCAAGAATTTAGGTATCTTATTCGGGATTTTAAGAAATTTATTGAAATGTTTGACTAAAAAATCATTAATTATGTACATTGTCACTACCTGAGCTTTTCCATTTTTGTGTATCTAGAATGATTGCAGGTATGTTCTTTATTATTGCAATGTCTTTGTTCTTATAATATCCAACAGGCTTTACAGTTACTTGATTTTAAGATTTTGTGAGCGTTAACATCGTGTTTAGCTGTTTATATCTTGTGCAGCTAATATAGAAGAAGCGTTTGGAAAATAAGTTCCATTTTCATATAAAGCTGATTGCGCATGCTCTCTGAGCTTTTTTATATATTAGCTGTTTACATATGCCATTTTATTAAGAGCGCTTATTGTTTGCTGTGTTTGCTACAAGATTAAAATGTTCAAGTCTCTACAAAGAAAAGCCAACTGTGAAATACGCCCTGTTATTTGTTTCTTGAACGAAATATAAAACCGGTAGAGAGTCATCGACAAATTAGTGAAGTGTATGATGGAAATGCAACGAGTGATGAAATGATGATGAAATTGGTTATACAATTTAATGAGAGGCGAGAAAATGTGCATAATGAAGAACGGAGTGGGCGGCCATCCATCGTTACTCATGATTTGGCGCAGCTTACTTCATCGGTGGGTGTCGAGGGTTGGGTGGGTCTTTCTTGCAGAACATCATCCAACTCTTCATCTCCTTTTCTGATGCCAGAGCGTGTCTCTAGTCACTTCCTTTTTTCTGCACTATTTCTGCTATCACTCCTTGTTCGATTTTTGTCCGATCCCATTTCCCAGAGTTGCTTTACTTTCCTATTTGTTGCCATTCTTACAAGGTGTCCAAACCATCTAAGTTGCGGTTTTTCGATTTTTGTTTGTGTCTGTTCTACCTCTAAGCTGTTTCTTATCTCGTCGTTTCGTATTTTTTCTAATCTCTTGACTCCAGCCACTTTCCTTAGAAATTGCATTTCGCAGGCTTGAATTTTGGTCTTTTGTCGGTTAATTAGAACCCAGGATTCACAGCCGTGAATTAGTGTAGGTACGAACACTGTATTAAACACTTTAATTTTAGTTTTCTTGGATACTTCCTTCTTTATTATGAACGGACGGGTTAGAGCCCCAATAAGTCTAGTTGCCGCATTTATTCTATTATTCACTTCGCCTTCCAAACTTCCTTGTTCTTCTATTATTGTTCCCAAGTATTTTAGCTTATTTGTTTATTTTAGTTTTTTATTTCCAATCTGTGTCGCTATCTCCTCTGATTTTCTCGTTATCACCATTACTTCCGTTTTGCTGGTATTTATTGCCATTTTAAATTTTTCAGTAGCGTCCTTCCAAGCTATGATGCTTTCCTGAAGGTCTGTTTTATTATTTGCGAACAATATTAAGTCGTCTGCGTACATTAATTCCTTGACTTTTACTGCTTTTAAGTTTCTCACTCCCACTGTCGCTCCTTTTACATTATCATCCACTTGTTTGGAAATTTCGTCCATTATACAAGGTAACCAATAAAGTTCTTGCCGTTTTTAATGGCCAAAAAGAAAAAGATTTACAGAAAGTGTAGCCTATTGTTAATCCTCGAAGTAATCGTTATCGGCATCCAACACTTTTTGCCAACGTGTCTCCATCTGTGCAATCCCCTTGCAATAAAATTCTAGGGTTTTAGACGCAAAGAAGTCCGTGAGTGCTTCGCGCAAGTCTGCTTTATTGGTAAGGATTTTCCACGAAGATGATTGTCTAGGGAGTGGAAGAGGTAGTAATCGGATGGCGCGAGTAAGGAGAATGGCACAAAGTCTCCCAACCAAGTCGCTGTATGGTATCCCTGACCACCTGTGCGACATGCGGTCTGGCGTTGTCATGAAGGAAGAGCACATTTTTGCGATTCACCAGTGCTAGCTCCTTCTGTTGCATTGCCTGTTGTACACGTTGCAATTGCTGCGAGTACAGGTCCGCAGTAACCCAGTTAACCAAGTTTGGCCTGTTGGTAGCAGCTCATAGTAAACCACTTGACAACCTGTCCACCAGACACAAAGCATAATCTTGCGTGAGTGCATAGGTGGTCTTGCGCTGTGAGAGACAGTATCCTGGGGTGACAACCAATGTTTGGAACGCTTGGGAGTGTCATATAGGACCCACTTTTTGTCACTGGTAAGCACTCGATTGAATATGGATGCGGCACGGTGGCGACAAAGCAACGACATACAGGTTGCCACTTGTTATCTCTTGTGGACGTGTGCGGAACCCACTTGCTCAGCCTGTACGTCTTACTTAAGCGGTGCAGATGAAGTCTAACTGTTTCATCAGAAACGTTAAACTGTCTTGCAAGTTCACCACACGTTAGACTACTGCCCTCTTCAATGACCGCCTGCAGGACTTCGTTATCCAAGGCCTGTGGTCGTCTACTACAAAGTTCATCACAGAGGGACAAATCTTTCGATCTAAATTTTTGAAACCAATGCCTTGCAGTACGTACATTCACAGCATTATCCCCAAACGCTTGACATATTCGACGACTTGATTCAGCTGCTGATAAGCCCACTTTGAAGTCGTAAAGCAAACAACATCGAACGAGATCCTTGCACACTTCCATTTGTCTTCGCTATTGTACGAGTTACGAATAATGAAAGTGCGCGGTGGATCTGCTTTTATAACGATTGATATCCCTACTTTCGATCGGCCGGTTTTTAAACCACGTGATACACTAATTGCGTACCCATTCTCTCTTCATTCAATGGAAAAGCAGAAACGGCAAGAACTTTATTGGTTACGTTATAGTAATAAACAGCAGTGAGCTGAGTATACCTCTCTGTCGGTTATGAATTTCTCTGCATGTATTCCACTAGATACCTTGTTTCATTGTAAATGCTTTTTATCGCTTCTAAAAGGTTGGGGTCAGTTACGCGTTTTCTGAGCGTTTTCCATATTTCCTCTCTCTCTCTCTCTACGCTATCAAACGCGTTTGCCAAGTCTATTGAGCAAACTTGTACTTTTCCATTATGTTGCAATATTTTTCCTGGATTTGTCTCAGGCTGAAGATCTAATCTTGCGTACCTTGTCCGGGTCTGCATCTTGCCTGGTTGTCACCTATTGTGTCTTCTGTTTGTTCTGAGTAGCTTCTCGAGTATCTGTTCATATATTTTTCCGACTACGCTCAGTAGGGATATTCCCCGGTAGTTATCGCAATTGGAACAGTCACTTTTTTATATATTGGGACAATAACCGCCAGTTTCGAGTCTTTGGGTAGTGTTTTTTTTTCCATGTTGCGTTGATTACTTTATGTAGCAGTGTAAGGCCTTTTTCCCTATGTATTTTATCATTTCCGGTTTTATCCCATCTTTGCCTGCTGCTTTTCCGATCTTGAGTTTTTGTATTGCCTCTTCTATTTCTGTTGTCTGTATCTCTTCTGTTCCCCGGTGCCCTGATTCCTCATTTTATTGTTGACCCCTGCCTTCTTCGTGTGCTTCCAGCAGCTCCGTGAAATATTTTTGCCATCTTTCCTTTATCTCTTTTTCTGCTATTAACAATCTTCCGTTTTTGTTTTTTATCCCCCAACTCAGTTTTTCTTTGTTTTCTGTAACCCTTTGAGGACTCGGTAAAGCATTTTGGCATTTCCTGCGCTGTTTTCTTCCATTCTATTACCGAAGTCCTTTCACGCTTTGGATTTTGCTTGCTTAATCATCTTGCTAATTGGCGCAGCTTGTTAACGAAAAAATGAGTGAAAACATACAGTCTACAATTTCGTCTCTATCGAATAAATTTCCGCAAATTTAGAGAACTGTTTTTTTATAAAATTGTACAGCACGACAACAGAACAAATGTTTCAATGTTGCTAGAGGATGCATAAAAATAGATTAACGTTTTAATAAATAAATTGTTGAAAAATACTGTTGATAATTTATTTTCCGAACACACTCTAGGTAAGGCATGCACAAGCTATTTCCGCTCTAATACATTAAATTCGCTTCTGCTGTCTTACGCACGTTTGGTGCCTGCGGTACGTTCTGCATCAAATTTAATAATGTTTGCTCCATTTACTATCGATGTTTGTGTTGCATAGTAGATTAGCGTATAAACATTTTAAAGGGGTCTATTAATTTTAGCTTCTGTGGCAGAACATTTATATTAAGGATAATTAACATTTTAGCTAATCAGGTGAAAGTCCTTTGTTTTGGTATATCGCCGAGTTGTAAAATTAGTGCCTATATAATAGGTCTAGTAAAAAGAAATCCATTATTTTTCAATAGATAGCTTTAAGAAATTGTATCTTGCGCTCTAAAAGTCCGATCGGTTTACACCAGATGGCATTAGAAAGCTGACATTTCGTATTAAAAAAAACTTATTTGACAGTTTTGTGAATGGTTAACTCAGTTTTGTTTGAGCTCACGTTAAAGGTGGACACCAGAAAAAAGAAAATACACTATATTTTACAGTTTTTCTTAGATAAAAGTGAAAACCCAAGCCAGGCGGTTGAAAATGTGAATAGTGTTTATGGTTCTAATACTGTAACAAGTGCAGTTTTGGTTTCGTCAATTCCGTTCCGGTAATTTTGATGTCAAAGATGCACCACGCTCTGGAAGGTCAATTGCCGAAAATGTGGATAAAATCATGGAAATGACAGAGTCACCGTCATATAAGCACTGTTTCTATTGCACAGGAGCTAAACATTGCACAAAAAATCGTTTGGAACCATTTGGAAAAGACTGGATACAAAGGGAAGCTGGATATATGGGTGCCACACGAGTTAACGCAAAAAAACCTTATGGACCGAATCTCTATCTGTGAATCGCTGCTGAATCGCAACAAAGTCGGCCCATTTCTGAAGCGGATGGTGATTGGCGGTGAAAAGTGGATCACTTACGACAACGTCAAGCGAAAACGGTCGTGGTCGAAGTGCGGTGAGCCGACGCAAACGGTGGCCAAACCAGGATTAACGGCCAGGAAAGTTTTGCTGTGCGTTTGGTGGATTGGCAAGGAATCATATACTATGAGCTGCTCCCCTACGGCCAAACTCTTAATTTAAACCTGTACTTTAAACAATTGGACCGTCTGAAGGAAGCAATCGCCCAGACTTTGGCCACTAGGACAGAAATTGTGTATCATTAAGACAACGTCAGGCCACACACATCAATAGCGACTAGCCAGAAGTTCTGGGAGCTTGGTTGGGAGGTGCTTATGCATCCACCTTTAGTTCGGACCTGGCACCAAGTGACTATCACCTGCTTCTGTTCATGGTGAACTATTTTGCTGCTGAAAAATTTGCCTCAAGAGAGGCTTGTGAAAATCGATTGTCCCAGTTTTTTGTCAATAGGGACAAGGGCTTCTATGAGAGAGGCATAATGGAATTACCTTCAAAATGGCAACAAGTTATCGAACAAAACGGCGCATATTTGATCTAAATCGGTTCATTCTAAGTATGTTAAATAAAAACTTCAATTTCAAGCAAAAATATTGGATTTCTTTTTTACTAGACCTACTATAATAAAAATTCTACTTACATTTTACATTGTTGTCAGACAATTTTAACTGTGGCAATGCTGCAAAATTGTACATGACGTTTCATTTGGCGCCAAAAGAACTGTCAACCGGATTACTTTTAAATGTGCTAATAATTAATTAAACTATCTAAAACTATTATAAAAATGGATGACTATCCTACTGCGGATGAAGAATTTGAGTTAATGTACCAGGATGAATTGGAATTATTCCGAGAACAAGAAGGTACGCTGTAAAAGTAAGGTTATGTGCCTTTATAAATTAACTTGAAATAAATTTATTTTAGATAATAATGCATTTCCCGCAGCAGCTAAAGTTAAAAGAACCTTAGATTTTAGTACAGCGGCGGAATCCACACAGAATGAATCGCAAAGCAGTAGCATTTTTGCTTTATCGCAGGATGTACCCTTGACCGCAAATTCAAATAACTCCTTTGAGTTGATAGACAGCGTCGAAGATAGCACGTGTGAAGCTCAGCCGTTAAGTAAGGGCAAGAAACGGACAGCGTCTGAGCTGTTTGGAGATATCGATGACATTTCCGATGATGAGCTGGACAGGTACGGCAGGCCTAAAAAGCGCAAGAGCGTGAACGAGGATCTAATGCTGATTGATCGCATTTTGGAGCTGAGGACGTCGTTTAAAGAGCGCCAGAACCCACTGGCTGCTTTGAGCAGGCAGAGCTCGAATGTTAACACTTACCACAGTAAGGATAACATCTCCTATGAGGTTCCGAAGTATTCCTTTGTTCCTGTTACCAGAAGTAATGGTGACAGGGTATATGTGCGCTGCCATTCTGAACAGTACGAGAAGGAAGAAATTTCTAAGATCGCAAAGAAGGGTAGCTTTTCCGGCATTATGGGAGAGGCTTTTAAGAAGATTTGGAAAGAGGCAGAGGAACATGTGAGATTTTTATTATTTGTATAATTGCAGTAGTTACTAATTTCGTATAAATTAAAATTATTTCTATTGTATTAAACAAAAGTTTTTTGTTAGCCACTGAAGCTAAGAACAGAAATGAAGTGTTTATTGTGTGTTCTATTTCTAGAAGTTTATAGTCAATTATTTATTGTATGAGTTTGTCAGAATTTATCATGTAGGGCAGAGGTTTTTTCATTAATGTTTATTTGTAAAAGCTTTATTTTGAAAAAGTTTTCTACAACATTCTTTGGGTTTGATTTTAAAGGTAATTTTGGCTTTAAGGATAATATTGGTGCCTACATAAAATCTACCAAGTGTAAATTTTACACCATTTTATGATGTCACCAGTTTTGATGATATGTGATTCAACATTAAATTCTGGATAGTCTTTATATTCGAATCCATTGATCATTCATGTTCAGATAAAGTCTAGAATTGCCACTAAAGATATTGCATCACCATTATTCAGCCAGTTGTCATCTAATCATGACAAATATGTGAATAAAGTTGCCAACATTAGGGTGTTGCTGTAAGACGGCATACGAGATCAGAATGCAAGTTGTCTTGCAGTAGGGGAGGTAAAAATAAAGGTCATTGGTGTTGCTTCTGCATGTCTTTGGATGGTAAAAAAATGTTATTGATTAAATTTGCATCTGCTTAACGATTACAAGTACATTTTGTACTTAGAGCCTTTGCAACATATATTTCTTTCTGATGTTTTTATTGTTTCTATTGTTACTTCACAGTTCAGTCACAAAGTTATAGGTAGCAGTCATTTTGAAGGAACGACTACTTTGCTTTCCATAATCCAACTATTTGCCCTCATTCAAACCCTAATTTGTTCTTATCTGTTGGCAAGGCATGTTGCAGTACTCACTGATGCTTACTTTACAAGTGTATTAATTAAACTGCGTGTTCTTAGCCCATTTATGTTGTAGAACTATGAGCATTTCCTAACAGTAATTTTACATGGCCAATCATGGCTATTCTAACATCATATCCATGATGGTGCTGTACATGGACTTTCATCTCTTTTCGTTAATTTATTCTGAGTACGGCCATTTATATGGCAACGGTTGGATATTGGTAATAAATCAACTGTTCTTATTTTTGTTCTTTTTTTATTAGAAGTTATACCAGCTCAACAAATAATTGATATACATGGTAGGGTTCAGAGTAAGAGTAGCATAACAGAGTAGCATATAGGTAAATATCACCTAATTATATTATCAGTTGTTTATGTTGATATCACCACTGTTTAACTAATAACTGTTAGTCTTCATCACTACTGTTTGTATAAATGTCTTGAGGAAGTTTGCGTTTTAGCCGCGTGTGGCTAAATAGAATAGGCCTTAAGATGCTTTCCTACAGAACACCTGTGTTGATAGGTCTGGTAGAGGAGATGGCTGCGTGTATTTCTACTGCAAGAGATCTATTTTCGAGATATGAGAATATAATTGCTTTTAAATAATCCGATATGTGTGAGCGAGAAAGTTTGTATTTGAGCCCTTTGATCCAAACTCTGTCAAAGGCCTGAGCTAAGTCAATAAATACTACAGCAGTGTGTTGTTTTGATTCATAGCCCCACTCTATTAGTTCGACTATGTGTTGCAGCTGATGACAGGTAGAATGTCCTTTTTTAAACCCGAACTGGAATGGGGGATTAATTCTAGTCTGCTATTTATTGCTTTCTCGAAAACTTTGGAGATGGTTGTAAGGAGGCTAATAGGTCAATATCTGTTGAGTTCTTTATTGTTTTCGCCCGGTTAAGGAAACATTAGTATAAGTCCATGTTTCCATTTGATATGAAAATAACCGACCCTGAGTCAAGCGTTGAAGAGTGACGATAAGTAAGCCAATGCTTCTCTTGTGAGGTTTTTGAGTGTGTAGTTGGTTATTTTGTCTTCTTCTGGTGTTTTGTGGTTTGGAAGCTTTTGTATTATAGCAGCCAGTTCCGCAGGGGAAATCGGTTTCATGTTACATCCTGCTATTGGTTTGTGCTAGGTGTTTGGCAAATGCTTCACATTTATCTTCATTTGTGCACAATATTTTGTCTTGCATGGGAATAGATGGAATTTCCTGTGTTTGCCGTTGTTTTTCAGAGATCTAGGTCGCCCGTTTCTATATAATTTGTCTAAAAAAATCATACTTCTTAGGTGGTGGATGCAAACTCAGAAGAGAATTGCTTTATATGGATTGTCAAGTTAGCTTCAGGAACTGTTCTATCTTTTTTTGTACCCTTATTTGATTATATTTACATTTTAACAATAATTGTATTTTTTGAAATATTTTGTTAATGTGAAAAGACCTGAAAGAATTCAAAATTATCTTGAAAGAGTATGTTATCAGAATTTTCTAATATACTATCAACAGTTTATTTTCATTTTTGTAATTTGAGGTTTATCAAGAGCTTGATGTCTTATGTTTTCTATCAAAGGTTGTGGTCAGTATCATAGAGTGTATTCTATTTTATTACTAATTTTTTTTTCATATCTCAGTTATTTTGTTATTGTAGTCTGTATGTCTGTAGGCTCATGGATCTTGTGATGCATAAATAGGCTAATTTAAGTTCATTGTCAGACCTTGTCTTTGTTGTGGCTTTTCCAGTTTATTATTGAATTTTCAACAATTGTAGGTATATAATAAACTATTTTTGGTTTTATTTCTCAAGAGATATTTGTGAATTTTCTTAGCTATTCCCAACATTTTTGTTGATAACATGATGCAAATAGATATTTTTTGTTGTCTAAATATTTAGTCTATTTTATAAGGTAATTTTTTAGAATAGGCATTGTCATTTTAAGTCGTTGCCCTACAAAATGTATGCAACCTTTTCATCAGGAAGCCATTTCTGTGCTGACAATGAGTCCTATTGAATCTTCGTGTCCTTGTAAACACATATAATGTCTCAGAACTATGCCTATTAAAGCAACCATCACAGGATGTTTTGCAGTTGGTTGTACAGTGCAATGGGTTGCTCAATTATTTATTACAGAAAGATACTTATCATACCAATCTCAATCATTATTCTGTTGTATTATCCAATTCCCCTATTTTGACATCTTTTAGAAGGAATGCTTTTTTATAGTATTGTGAAAAACATCCCCACTTTCAAGGAGTCTATTCCTTAGAGTTATTAAACTTATGTTTATGTTCTTTTCCTCCTATCCTAGTAACCCTTCTCATAGTGAAGTTGATGATTTTGCGCATATGTATTTACTATTATTTTGTCCTATGTTTAATCATTGCACGTCATTTTCCTCAATTTGGAAGGTCATTGCTTTTTATGTTGCCTGACACTTCTGCCCCTATTGATAATGATGGTTTATACATGTAAAGGGTTGCAATAGTCATTTTTGGTTTTTTAGTGTGAAGACACAAAACTACTGCTTGGAAACGTTTTGCGTAAGCTAAATTCATCATTAAATGCGATCTTGAACTTTACAAAGCATATTACTCAGATGCTTCTCCTACCTTCTCTACTCTTTTATTTTTAATATAATGTTTCGGTTATGAACTACTGATCTGCTTCTTTTTATACAGACTGTGTTTTCTGAAAATCTTCAACATATGTAATATCTGTCATTTGGCCAGTGGTTCCTAAATTATTTTTATCAAGGCACAATATCTTTCTATTGCGCAGCACTCTGAGATACTTGGGGGATTCAAATTAATATTATTTTTGTTTAATATTGAGATTGCCATGTACAAAGCGCTTTGGAGACCACAATGGCATAGCACTCATTATGTAAAATTACATATTTTGGTGGGTTTGTTCGAAATAGCCTCTATTAAATCTATATGATTTTGCATTTGATTAAATTATATTTAAAATATCGTATGCCAGTTGCTTTGGATACTGAAATGCATCAATCTACAGCACTTTACATGATTTAATCACAAGGAGTGAAGTCTACACTGTAAGGTGCATGATGTAACAGCTATACTCTGAATTCTTCAGAAAAGCTTCCTGATAATAGACAACTCACACAGGATTGTTATAATTGCTCTCGATTCAATGTGTAAAGTTAGCATAATTATATATAAGGTATAATGTGGGTTATCTTTTATTATTTTTTCTGCAAAAAAAATGGAATGTTCGGTTCAGAATTTATCGAAAATATTATTGTTTACGTTTAGATTCTTGAAAACAGTGAGAAAATGTTGCTCTAAAAGAGGTAAAACTTCCAAGTCTTCAATGACACCTGTCCATTTATGTCATGGTACTACTCTAGATTTATGTTAATCTGGTGTTACAGTTATCATAATGAATACTTTTTTAAAGGAGTTTTAGATACTTTTTGAAAATGTTTAATCCAGCAATAATAATGACACCAAACTTTTTAAGTAAAGCTTAAATCGTGTTGGACGTTCTCTGTAATAGTTGTTCTGTAACAATAAAGTAATGATTGTTGTCACTTAGGTTATTTTGAATAGAGTGATATTCTTTTGGGAAAGGTTTGACTCATAAATTCACTTGAGTGCATGGTATGTATCCTTTCAATGAATATTCTTTGAAGATATCCACATTTCAACAGCTTTTGAATTAGGATGTCATGATGAAGTTCTCAATTTTATAACGATGAATAGTCGTTTGACATAGCCGTAGCCGTTTTTTTAGGAATTTTTTTTGGAAATCTTGTGCTAAATATTTGTACATTACCTTCAATACACATAATCAAGAAGTAGTCAAGAGAGTACTCGGATGTAAATAGCGTGCAGAAGACTAGGTGGTAACCAACTGAGAATGTAAATCTAATATCCCATGCTGGATGCACATGATTCTGTATTTAACACAAGAATGATGAAAACATATCTAACAACTAGTGTGTTACTTTCTTGCAGCCAAAGGAGCCCTACTCAACATCAGTAGAGAAGAGACTATAGTTTTCTTCTTAATTTTTTTTTTGGGTTGTTTAGCACCTCTATTGTTCTTAGGTTAATTTTATTTTACAATTCATTTTATTATTTTACTTTATTACAAGGCAGAGTGTTTTTGATTGTTTGCATAATTTTGTCCCTTTCATTTGATTCCTTATTAATTGATACTAGTTGCCAACTTTTAATGTTTTTATGTTGTATTCAGTATTATCTACACACCATGCTTGTTTTCTTGTGGTATGTGATTTTCACTTTCAAATGATTTTAGGTATTTTATTATTTTTGATTTTTTGAGCTGTCTTACTACTTTAGTATCTGTGATCTTATAAAATGAAGCAGACTATCATGGGAATAACACAAGAGCTGTTTGATTGGGTACCATATAAAAAGAATATCGCAAGAAAGATGACACTTAGTAAATTTGTATGCGAAACCAACTTCTGCTTGCTGTACAGCAAGAAAGGACGGGAAGAAATACTGAACCAATTAGGTTTTTGAAAGGATATTGCTAAATAGTTATCTCAAAAGAATTGGAGTGAAGGAAAACAGACTGTGTAAGCTTGTAGTAATAAACTGCATTTTGGTTACGGCATGTGTAAGGAGTGTGGCATAGATCATACAATATCATGTGCTAACAAAAATTTACCCACCACCCAAAAATGGAGCAAACTCAAAAGCTGATTAGCCCAGATTCTGTGAATGTTAGCTTCTTATATGCTTCACGTCATCCATGGTGTATCTGTGTTGTTATCCATAGAATACTGCTTCCACATTTCATACAAGTCAAAAAATAAAGGATTTTTACAATTATGTACTTTAAGTGTTTCTTACCTGAGATGTGAATTCTAAAATATATGTATCTATGGGGATGTAATCAAAAATTCTGGAATTGTATGACAGTAAAACTGAGTAAGATTATATTGCAGAATTATTTTGAAGATATGGATCCGATCTGTCTGTATTTGGCTTTGCTATATTTCTTCAGTCAGTAGTTAGCGCGAGAATCATGTAGGAGATACTATGTGAAATATTACTTTAGACATTTTGGATGATGTGATAGAGATTTAACATGTTGGTCAAGGAACAAGAAATGAGATCCGAGTCCTTTAATGAGAAATGGCGCATCTTTGTGTGCTATTGATAATGTGTAAAAATATTGCTGTTTGTATTATATTATAAAATATGCCCAACTTTTCAATAGAATGCATAAAAATATGAAAAATCTATTTACATTAAACTGTGCTTGGTAAATTTGTAGTTGATATTTCTATTTATTTTGAAAAGCGCATTTTATAATTACAGTTTATTCATAGTCAGCAAAATTAAGATATTGTTCTATTCCATTATGGAGATTACTTATTGTCACTGACTGGGTCACAGGTTTTTTTTAGAAAATATTATTTTGAGATAATAGGTGGGCGTTATAACCGTAAATACGGTACAATCCGCGGTGAATAAACAAATGATTGTTCATATGAAGTGCGACGTTACCAAACTTAAAATTTTCATTCAATATTAAGGAAGCACAATCAATGAATATACCAATAAGAGAATGGTACAGTTAGCTAGAATTAACAGTTTAACAACACTCCCATAATACATTAAAAAGAAGAGAGATACAGAAACGCCTACAGAATTTGAAAAGTGGAAGAGAGATATTAGCTTTTTGGAAAAATAATAAACTAGCCAGAACTCTTAAAAAGGAGAAATTAGCTCAAAAAGCGTATAACAAAAAAGTGAAGAGACAGAAATACAGGAATAGAGAATAAAGAAGAAATAAATACAAAAGTAGCAGAAATGGAAGAAATAAAACGATTATTGGAACAAATATTTAAAAGAAAAGAACCAAAAAATAAAGAAGAATTGTAAACAGGAATTAGAAAAAGTCAAGAAGAAATTAAGAGTATTAAAGAAGAAATGCAGAAAAAAGAAAACATTAGGATACTGCATTTGTGGAATTGAAAAATGAAAATAACGCATTAAAAAAACAAGTACAGCACCTGAACAATAAATTAGAGCAAATGGAGAAAATCGGGATAAAAATTGAACGTATGGAAAGCGAGAAAAAGAAGAACAACCTAATAATAAAGGGATTAGAAATGGATAACGACAATCCCGCAATCATAAAAGAGGCAATGGGCAATTTTATACAACTAAAACTAAACGTAGTGACAAAAATCAATAAAGCAGTGCATAAGTTAAATATTAAAGAAGAAAAATATATTAAAAACCTTAGATGAACTAGTGGTGTATATAGACATTGATATGACGGAGAAAGAAAAGACTAAGAGATATTGCTGAGACTGTCAAAATAAGTTGTAAGAAATTAACTACAAATAGGGAAATCTGGAAATGGGACAAGGGAAAATAATTCAAGAAAGAAGACTAACATGGAAGAAAGCTGCGATAATATTAAGAGACTGTTAAAGGTTTTCTAGGACCTTACTCAGAATTGTATTAAAGTACTGTGAGCAGTATCTTGATTTGTGGACCAACAAACATCTTATTACGAAGCTTTTGAAATTTTTTTGTATTATATATTTGAACTTAGGACTGTTATGAAGTTTTATTTGCCATGGAGAGATGGTTTTCTTTTGGTTACAGGATACACACAGTAGTCCTTCGAAATAATGAATTGTTATTTGGTGTAACTATTACTTGTAACAATTGTACTTTGAGTGTTGTTAATATTTATATACCTACCTTTATTTAAAATTAATTGTAAATATAATCAGCATTTATGTTAAAAAAGTATGAAAGTTTGTAAAGAATATGGATTCTTTGAAATTATAAGTGATTTTAAGGGTAAACATTAAGCTTATTGGAGCTTTGATGGGAAACACGAGACCACAGAATCTCCTATGCTCTCAATATTCTTCTGTTATCATTTTAAAAGTTTTTAGCTGGCTGAATAATAATATTAAAATTTTTTAAGAACACTACTAATACTAAATGAAAATGTTTCCTTACTATTTTTTATTAATTTAGCTAAATTAATGAATTTGTGTATTGTAAGTTAAAATTCAGTTATTTTAATTTGCAGCTGAATAAAAACCTGGACATGGAATCTGATGAGGCAGAATTGCCAGCAGCAACTCCTGGAGATACAACTTTGCTGAAAGAGGCCCAAAACGCCAATTTATGGGTTGATGTGTACAAGCCTATAAAATATTTGGAGCTTCTCAGCGATGAAAGCACTAATAGGACATTATTGCGGTGGATGAAACTGTGGGACAAGGTTGTTTTTAACCGCAGGTCAAAACCAAAGCCTGCCAAAGTTGAAGTAGAAACTACAACTAAGCCAGAGCTTAGTATGAAGGTAGACGAGCACGGAAGGCCAGAGTATAAAGTTGTTCTTCTTTGTGGACCACCAGGGCTTGGTATTATTGATCTTATGAATTTGTTCTATGATAAAATGCTTAAATTTACAGGTAAAACTACTTTGGCCCACATTGTAGCAAAACATGCTGGATATAATGTTGTGGAAGTAAATGCCTCTGATGATCGCAGTGCGGAAAAATTTAAAACAGTTCTTGAGAATGCCACACAGATGCGCTCAGTAGTTGACAAAGAGAATCGTCCCAATTGTTTAGTTTTTGATGAGATTGATGGTGCACCGTCCTCATCTATTGACTTCTTAATAAGATTCATTAATGGAACTGCAGGCAGGAAAAAGAAGAAGGGTGCACCCAAACAAACAGGCAGTACTCTAAAGCGCCCTATATTTGCATCTGCAATGACGTTTATGTGCCTGCGCTGCGACCTCTGCGCCAAATTGCATTCGTCGTCAACTTTCCCCCTACTGCTAGCTCGCGTTTGGCCGATCGTTTGCAGGAAATTGCTGTAGAGCAGCAAATAAAGCCGATTCGATAGCTTTACTGGCGTTGTGTGAGAAGTCGGGTAATGACATTCGTTCATGCCTATCGGTGCTGCATTTCTTTAAGTCGCTGCATAAGCCCATCACTCTGTCGCAAGTCCATAAAGCAAGCATCGGTCAAAAGGACATGCAGAAGGGCTTGTTTGCAGTTTGGCAGGAGATTTTCCAAATCCAACGGCTGAAGCAGCAAGAGATGCAGTAGAGATAAATGGTAACAGTCAGCAGAATAATATATCAGCTCTTGCTAGCAGGCTGTACCGGATTGTAAAGGTTGTGACTGGTTTTGGAGATTATGAACGGCTGGCCCAGGGCGTTTTTGAGAATTACCCTAGTGTGAACATGAAGGATTCTACTATGTTGGGAACATGCGAGGCGTTGGAGTGGTTTTGCTTTATGGATGTGTTGAACAGCCGGATTTATACGTTGCAGAATTATAGTCTGGCCTCTTATTTGCCTTACGCATTTGCCGTGTGGCACTTTGCCTTTGCCAACCTGATGCGGCAGAAGCTGAATTATCCTAGTGCTGGATACGAGGTAGGTTTCTGTTTTCACGTTTTTTTTTTTAACTGCAACAAGTATGTAGTGATGTCAATAATATTATTATCTGCTCATCTGCAAACTGATCTAAGCCTAGTCTATATTAAACTTAATTCAATTAGTTAAGTTTTTTATATGTTATTATGAATCTAATAAACCAAAGACAGACAGAATTTGCATATAACAGCAAAACGTTGAATTAGTTTTTATAATTTTTAGTTTTATTTTGAGAAACGTTTATAAAAATAGCCGATGAAGTGAAAAATTAGACAAGGTTTTCTATTTATATAACTGAGGTTTATATATTTGATCAAGTTTTTTATGTATTAAGAAATTGATGACTAACTGTAACACAAGAAAACATAGGTGACATAATGTAACCCTTTTTTATTTTAAAATCCTGGGTTCAGTGTGACAGGTTTAATTTTTTTTTACTATTTTTAATTTGTAAATCATTAAAATAAGCAAATGTGATGTACAGATAATAATGGCATGGATTTATAAGAGAGTTAACACCCAGTTACCTTAACCCTAACTTTACTTAATACTACTTGCTGTTTAATCTGCTACTTAATACACATTGGCTATAAAATTATTGAGTGTTTTGCACTATTGTCCAGGAGATTTATTGATAAAGTTTTGATATTACTATATATAAAGTATTGATATTACTATGATGTTTTAATTTGTTTAGATATTTTTTACTACATTTTCTTATTATACTTTGACACCGTAAGGTAGAAGAGGAAAGGATTATGTATGTATGTATTTTCTTATTGTTTGTTTCACCATGTTGACTTTTAGGTCACTCAAAATGTCAATATTTGAAGTAAGGGGTGTTGGTCATAGCATGTATCACTTCTTCCTGGAATCTCTCTATGATTTTGATGTTTACGTTTGCTGCTGTGCTCCACAACTGTATTTTGTAGGTTCAGATTGGTTTAAATAAAACGTCGTAATTTATTCTTCTTCTTCTTGCGGTTGCTATCCATTCCGGATGTTGGCAACCATTTGGGCTATTATAATTTTGTTGACTGCTGTCTTGAATAACTGTGTGTGTCATAGAAAACCATGTTCAGGTTTTGAAGCCATGATATCCTTCTTCTACCCGGACCTCTTTGTTGTACTTTTCCCTGCAGTATAACTTGAAGTAGTTGGAATCTGTTTCGTCATAATGTGTCCTAGGTACTGGAGCTTTTTGTTTTATTGTAGTCAGTATTTCTTTTACTTTTTCATTCTTTGCAGAATTTCATCATTCTGACTCTCTATCCATGACACTCTTAACATTCTGCGATAGAGCCACATTTCAAATGCCTCCAGCCTTTTTTCTGTTGTTTGTGTCAGGGTCCATGACGTAATTTATTATGTAGGGATAATTTAGATTTTCTTTCAAGTAGCCACTAATGTTTACTGAATTTTAAACCAAGCTATTTTCTCTTACTTAATTTGTGCTCTCCATGCTTTTTTTGTTTCATTTAGTTTTATTCTCCACTTTCCAATATGATTTAGATGTGTTTGTAGCATATTAGCAGCTATTACTGGATCTTTGAATCTGAACATAATTGTTTTGTCATCGTCAAAGGTGGCTGTGAGTGATTGCTCGTTGTTGAGCAAATATAGACTATATAGAAGAGATCCCAGTACACTACCCTGAGTTACCCCAGGTCTAATTGGATGGAGTTCTGTGAAATATTAATTATACTTTACTTGGAAAAGTCCTAAGTATGATTTTATTATTACATAATAGAAGTGTGGGAGAGTACTTTTTAATTTAAAGGGGAGTCCATCATGCCACACCTTATCAACTGCCTGGATGCCATCTAGGAAGGCCGCTATGTAGTAAATTGTTTTTCGAAGGATTGATTGGCATAATCGACTACTCTATGAACTTGCAGTAATGATAAATGTTTTTTATTAGAGCCAAATAGTTTGGCATTAGATTGAATCTTTAATGACTGACATAAGTCCCTTAGTGATTACCTTTTTAAGAAGTTTGCCTAGTGTAGATAATAGATTAATTGGTCTGAAAGAAGTCACTTCATTGAGCAGTTTTCCTGGTTTTGAGATCAAGACTACTGTAACTACCTTCCACTGCATTCCACTAGTGGGGAAGTTTTTTGAGTAAATGTCCTGGTACTAAGTCAAAGCCAGGGGCTTTTTTTGAATTTAAATCATTTTTGATTGCCTCTCTGATTTCCTTGATGGTGAATAGCTTTTAACTTTTCTGTCAGATGTCCTATTTATTGTATGTGCAGCAGTTGTATCTGTACATGTGAGACAGTAGCCCATAACAAAATTTTTATGAAGAAGAGCATTAAACCATCTTAAATTTTGGGAATATTGCAACCGCAATTGAAACAAATGAAATTATAGAAAAAAGTGTATGAATGGTATAAATAGTTTTATTACAAACAAGAGCTGGTGATAAATAAATCATGGGACATATGTATATCCACATATTGAGCAAATTATTCTTGAGAAATAGTAAATATCCAGATTTTATGTTCAAAGTGTTGGTAATCTTAAGTTTTTGAAAAATAGCTTCCTTGATATTTGATCTGTGATTAAAAGTAAACATGCTCAACAATCGCAATACAACTAAAGGAAAGTAATTTATTGGTTAGACTTTGGAAATTATCATTTAGGGCAGGTAAGAGTTATTCAAGTGGATTTTTTGGAGTAAGAGGTCACAGTTAATACTCAGAATTACTGCACATTGGTCTAGGTATTACATTAGTCTGGTATTCTGAATAATTTGACAGCCATGTCTCATACAGTCTTAGCCTTCAATGATTGTCATTTGTTTTGACTCCTTAAAGAGAATTTTGTTAAGGACAAAATTGAAGGAAAATGGAGCACTATAGAGAGTTATGCAGTTTTCTCTGTGACACAGGAATAAGGAAACTGTTATAATGATGACAGTAATGTCTGGATACAGATAGAGAATACTTCAAAGAATTCATTGTTTGGTGTGTTGGATTTTCCATATTCTTCTTCTTCTTCTTCTTTTTCATCATCCCTTGTACCATTAAGGTGTCGGGTAGTGTTCTAGGACCCACTTTTTCCATTGATTTCGATTTCTTGCAATTTTTTGTAGTTCCTCAAGTGTAGTGTCATGTTTTTTTTGCTATGTCTTGGACTATGTTAGTTAACGTTTTCCGTGGTCTTCCCGGTGCCTTCTTGTGTGTTGTTTTTGATTGTAGATATTTTTTTCGTTGTTCTTTCGGGCTCTATTCTTATAATATGTGCTTGCCAATTTAATTGTTTCTTTTCTATTTTGTTCGTTATCTTTTCTTGTTTGAGTTCGTTATATATCGTTTCGTTTTTTATTCTGTCTAGTCTAGTAACTCCTTGTATTTTTCTGAGGAATTTCATTTCTACAGTAGTTAATTTTCTTTTATGTTCTGGTAAAGTTGTTAGCGCCTCTATTGAGTATAGTAATGTTGGTGCTACTACTGTGTTGTATACCATTTGTTTTGTGCTTATTCCTACTTCCCTTTTTCCTAATATTGTTTGGTTTATTGTATAATACATATTGGTCGCTTTTCTAGCTTTGTTAGCCACTTCCATTTCTATTTTGCCATCGTTACTGATTATTGATCCTAGATATTCGAATACCGTTACTTCTTCTAGTTGATTTCCTTTACATGTTAGGTGGATGTTTTCTTCTTTTTTCCTTGTGACTTGCATTACTTTTGTTTTGTTTTCGTTAATCTTCATTTCCATCTTCTCCAGTTCTGATGTCCATATGTCTATTGATTTTTGCATTTTTGTGGCTGTATCTGTTATCAGAACGATATCATCTGCATATATGAGTGCTTCTATTTTTATTGGATTCATGTCTTTATATCCTATTATAGTTTTTGGGGTTTTTTTAGACAGTTTTCATTATTCGATCTATGTATATAATAAAGAGTAACGGGCTTAGCGAATCACCTTGTTTTAATCCCGTTTCTATTTTGAATGGTTCTGATTTCATCCCATTTATTTGGATGATTCCTGTGACGTTTTTATATATGCTCTTTATTGCACTCCTCAATTGTTTTGTGACTTGTAGCTGTTCCAGGCAGTGCCATATTTTGTTTCGGTTAACCGTGTCGAAAGCCGCTTTCAGATCCATGAACGTTAGGAATAGTTGTGTATTTGTTGCTATTCTATCTTCTATTAGTTTTCTTATGACACTGATATGGTCCGTTGTTTGTCTAGCTGCTCTAAAGCCTCCTTGTTCGTCTTCTATTTTGTCTCCTATTTCTTCTCTTAGTCGCTTTTCTAATATTTTACTGTATATTTTATTGCAACTGATGCCAGACATATCGCTCTATAATTATCACAATCGTTTTCTTTTCCCTTCTTATGTATTGGAATTATTGTGTTTCTCTCCCAGTCTTTTGGTATTTCGTTGTTTTTCCATATCCTTTTATTAGGTCTGTCATCCATTCCGTTAGTTTTGTTCCTCCCATTTTATCATTTCTGGCGCAACCTCATCTGGTCCATTAGCTTTTCCTGTTCGTAGTTCTTTGATTGCATTTGACACTTCGATGTATGTTATTTCGTCTTGTTCTGTTTCTACTTCTTCTTCGTGTTCTTCCATTTCTTCTTGTGTTTGATGTGTGTGTTTTGCGAATTTGTTTTCAAAGTATTTTCTCCATGTTTCTATATTTTCTTTCTGGTTCGAACTAATTTTTTCTGTGTGGTCTTTAACTAGTTTTATGTTTTTATTTCTCTTTGTTTTCAATGATTTTATTATGTTCCAGAAGTTCCTTTTATTGTTTTTGTATTTTTCTTGAATTTCTTTCTCGAATGTTTCCCAGCTCTGGGTTTTTGCTTTCTTTACTTCATTCTTTGCTTCAATCCTTCTTCTTATGTATTCTTCCTTATCTTCGTCTTTCTTTGTTAATTGGTATTTCTTCCAGGCTAACTTTTTGTTGTTTATTTTCTGTTTTACCTCATTATTCCACCATTTTGTTCTTTTTGTATGTTGTTGTACTATCTTTTCCCCACATACTTCTTTTGCCGTCTGAATAGCTTCGTCTTTGAGTGTGTTCGAAATATCATTTATCGTCATTTCTTTCTTTCGTTCTTCGAATTGTTCTAGTCTTTGTTGTAGTTTTCCTGGTATTTTCTCCTAGTTTCGTCATTCTGTAGTTCCCATATCTTTATTCTCCTATACTTTTTTACTTCTTCTGCTTGGGGTAGTTTTATTGTTATTCTAGCCGTTACTAATTTGTGTTGTGTACTTAATTCTGCATTTTTGATTATTTTAACATTTTGGATCAGTGTTTCCATTTGTCTTGTATATACGATGTAATCTATATGGCTTTTCGCTCTTCTTTCTATTGCTTCGAATGTGTAGTTTATTTCTTGTTTGTAGAATGTATTGCCTATTCTTAATTCATTTGATATGCAAAATTGTAGCATTTTTCTCCATTACTATTCCTTTCTGTTTCTCCATAGTTTCCTACGGTCCCTAATCCCTTGTTTTTGTCTCTTCCAATTCTGGAATTCCAGTCTCCTATTATTAGTATGTTTTCATACGTTTCTCTTAATTCGTCTAATGTTTCTTGTAGCTCGTTATAATATCTTTCTAACTCTTCTTCTTCCGTTCCTTGGATTGGAGCATAGATTTGTGTTATTGCTAGTTTTGTTTCTAATTCTATTTCTATAGTTATTATTCTTGGGTTTATTGCTTTCCAGTTCAATATTCTTTGATTAATTTCGTCGGTTACTACTATTCCAACTCCTCCTTTAGCTCTTGTTTCTGTTGTGTTTCCTGAGTAGTATAGTGTATATCCTTCGTTTAGTTGTTTATATCCCTTCCCGTGTTTTTTGTTTCACTTAGTCCCATAATTTGTATTTTCCTTTGCTTCATTTCATCTATTATTTCTTCTTCCTTTCCATTTAGGGATGTCACGTTCCATGTTCCTATATTAATTTGCTGTTGTTCTTGTTTCAATTTATTTGTTATCTTTGGTGTAGTGTTTATTGTTTGCTTTATTGTTTCCTCGGTGTTTGTTGATTGTCCTTTTTCGTTATCATCCGTCATCGCTTGAGCCGTCCAGTTCCTGTCCCCTTCTATAGGTTTTTTGGGGTATGATGTTCCCTTCCTGTTTTAGCAATGTTCCTGAGTGTTCTTTTATGTTCTTCGTCTCCTTTCTCTGTTCTTTCAGTCCTCATTGGGGCTAAGATGGTTTGCAAGTAGTTTTTCTTTTTTGGTACTGCGCCTTTATTAAAATTTGTTTCCTCATCATCGGTGGATCTGTTTCTTTTCTTGTTTTCTTCTGTTTCGTTTTCTACTGTGCTTTGTATTACTTCAATTTCTGTTTTCTCCGGTTTCTCATTTATGGTTAATTCCTCTATTTCATATGCCTCGTTATTTACTATTAGTTTATTTCTCCATATTCTTGCCCTGTATCCTTTTTCCTTGGCATTCCTTAAATGTTGTGTTTCTTCTCATCTTGTTCCTTTTTTGTTAGGTCATTACTGATCCAGATCGTTGTTCCTTTTAATTTTTTTGCATTTTTGAATATTTCCATCTTAGTATTCCAATTTGTTAGTGTCGCTAGTATAGGTCTCTTTTTGTTCTCTCTGTACTCTCCTAGTCTTGTAACTTTTTCCACTCCTGTTTCTGCGTTTACCACCACCTTTAGATTATTCATCAGCTCTATAAATTTCCTCTTAGTATTTTCTGGCGTCTCCTCTTGGTCCTCCTCTACTCCATAGCATACAACATTCCTCTTTTTCAACTCTTTCTCCATATTGTGTATTCTTCTTTCTTGTTTATTAACCGTTTCTTGCAGTTTGCTGATTTCGATTTCTTGTTTTCCAATTAGTTTTTCTCTGTTTTCTAGTGCTTCCCGTAATTGTTTTATTTCTCCGTTGTTTCTATCGCTGCTTTCTACACTTTTCCTGATGTCCTCGTTCATTTCCATTAGTTGGTTTTGTATGGCTTGTAGAGTTGTACCTATTATTGCTAGTTCTGTCATTTCTGATTTTATTTCCTTCTTTATCTTTTATTATTGCTTGTAAATTCAGGTTCCCGCAATATTCTTGACGTGGTAGTATGTGTGAGCCCGGGCCAGTTTCCGTGATTAATGCTTGCGTGAGGCGCGATAAGGCCGCCCGGATCTACTCCGCGAAGGACGTCGCCCGCTTCTTGCCGTCCCCAAGCTTCGTTTGTTTGTTGTGTTACTATCCTTGTTACTGATCCGTGCTTTGTTTACAATACCCGCCCGGTCGTCGTTCGGTTATCTCTTATCGGCAGTCGCACGCCTTGTGCTTGACCTCGAGTGTCCGCTTTCACTGTTGCGCTTGTTCGCTTCTCGGCTCTAATTTCGTTCTTAATCTAATTAATTCTAGTCCTACCTTATTCTCCTTGTTGTAGGGCTCTGTGGCACTTTTCCTTTTGGCCCTTCTACTCACTTTCACACTTTTAGTTGGTTTTTAGATTCCTCAATACCAAGGTTTTCTTCCGCGCAATTTTTACACGACCGCCCCGTTCGAAATCACATTTAAAAGTCCTTCCATATTCTTAGTAGAAATAAATGTCTTGATCAACCTTAACTGACTCTTCTATATGCAAATAAAATTTGATCAACTTTTCTCTTTTACCCTTTTACTTACCTTTTTTTTATATTAACTTTATTAGCAATTAGAATATATACATTCTATGAACTAATATTATGTAATTAAGTATAAGTTGACTTTAATGGATAGGGCTCCCATCGGTGTCCTTCCATATTTAGTTAGTCAGATCCTTCGCCCACTTCATCTGAAGTCGTCTATTGAGACGATCTGCTGTCAGTGGCTCCATAATTTCATTTGGATGATTTTCAAGTGTGATTTGGTGTTTAACAGCATATTGTTTGATAATTTCTCTCACAAAAGGGATATTTAGATCAGTGTGTATGGTGCGATTTGACACATACCATGGAGCATTTGACATGTTTTATAGGGTCTTTGACTGGAAGCGCTATATGATGTTAAGATTGGAATTTCTGGCGCATCCCCATAACTGGCATCCGTATGTCCATATTGGGCGGATTATAACTTTATATAGTAGGACTTTATTCTTTAACGTTAATGGAGATTTTCTTCCTATAAGCCAGTATAGATTTTTTAACTTAATATCCATTTCTTTACGCTTTTTCCTTATATGCGTTTTACAAGTTAATCGTCTATTAATGGAGTCCCAGGTACTTATCTTCTTGTGATTGAGGTATAGGCTTTTACTTACTAAACAAGTACGAACGTGGAACTCCTTTTCCACCAATGTCTGGGGCTTCTATACGTAAACAAAAATTTGTGGCCACTTCTGGTCAAACTGATCTCGAGATTTTCCCGTCAGGCTGATTTTTGGCGTCTGGACTTGACTTATGGTCCTTAGTTCAATACTGAAAACGTTATTTTTCTACCTATCACACATCAAAAATTATAAGACAGAAGCCAAGTCATGGTGAAAAATTCAGATTCCTATAGAGCCTTAATAGAGAGGCTACTAGAACTAAAAGTACAGTTTTATATGTACCAGATGGAGGAGGAATGCAACTTTAGGGTAGTAATGAAAAACCATTACCATTTCAGTGATGTAAAGTAAAAGGCCAAGGAGACAAAGTTACAAACTTACAACGCCAAATATAGAGTTACCAAAAAACTACTTTCTATGTTTTTCCATGATATAGTTTCCTGCGAAAATAACAAGAAAATATATAAAATCAACCGCTTACCACACACAAAAATTATAATAGAGCCACCATATGAGAAAAAGGAAATCCTACAACGTGCAACTTACCAAAGATATGGGCATACGAAGTGGTTCTGCAGGCATCATGTGAAATGCGGAGCAAACCACACAACAAGAACGTACATTAAAACTAAGGAAACTGAACCCAAATACATTTTATGTAACGCTTCACATCCCGCAAAATATAAACGGTACCAAGTATGCCAGGAGTTAAAGAGGCGAAAATTTCCACTAGCACGTCTGAAAGTATTCGCACGGCAACTAAGTTTTACCCAGGCACAATTATCAACTAACAACGGAAGAACATTAGCACAAATTGTATTAAATGGGCAACAATTTTCCTTTCAAGAAAATATACGGCAAACATCAAACATTGAGAATCAAAAAAAAATTATGATAGAACTATCTTAAAATATAAAAAAAATGTTAAACGTTTTCACACCCATCGTCGCCAAACTAAAATAATGGCATAAATACTCAAGATTGCAGAATGCAACGCCAATGGCTTGTCAAACTATATCCAAAAACTATAAACCTTTATTATCAATTATGAGTTAGACATAGTTCTAATCTCTGAAACCCATTTCACGGACAGAAGCTACCTCAGAATACCAAATTTTAATACGTACGATACACAACACTCTGACGAAGCAGCACACAGGGGAGCAGTGGTGATTATAAAAGCTCAACCAAGCACTATCAAGCAGATAAATATATCCAAGACCACACCCATGCTACAAGTGCAGCTGTAGAAGACTGAATAGGACAAATCACAACCACACCACTATATAGCCCACCAAGGCGTAATATTAAACCAGAATACTATACCCAGTTTTTACAACGGCCGGAACCACGATTCATAGCCGGCGGAGACTACAATGCCAAGCACCAAGATTGGGGTACTAAAGTAACAATCACCAAAGATCGGGAATTATTAAAGTCACTCACTGTAAATAACCTTAACTATCTCACCACTAGACAGCTACATAGTGGCCCACAGATAGGAGAAAAATCCGGGCTTGCTAGATTTTTGCATTGCCAAAAAAAGCACAAAATTATCTAACAATAAGTATTGAACAATTTCTTGACATGTCATCAGATCATTCTTCGATCATAGTCCCACTAAGTTCATAAATAATCTACAAGCAAAAACCAGTAAGATTTTATAACCAAAGGACCAATTGGAACACGTTTATAGAACTAGTTAACGAGATTCTAAGCCTGGAAATATTAAGACCATAGATAAAATCGATGAAGCAGTAGAGCACCTAAATCATAGCATACAAAGCGCGATGTGGTACTCAAATCCCCCTATTACAAACAAACCAGCAATATGAAAAATATGCTACTGGTGTAATAGAGAGTAATAGCCGAAAAAAGAAGACTTAGCAGAATCTGATAGAACAATAGATTTTCAAACGGTACAAAAACAAATTAAACAATGCAACCCAAAGTTTGAAAGTACTCTGTTACGGAAACATTGGATTATTCATTATGGAGTCATGCCAAAATTGAAGCAACCTCACCAAGGAATACCTCCAATTCGGAAACCTAACGGAACCTGGGCCAAAAGCGAGCAAGAAAATGTTGGTACATTTACAACGCGTTTAACAAATGTTTTTGAACTACACTTTTCTTAATTAATTCCAAAATTCCCGATTAACTAAGCCTACTAATTAAAAAGATTAAAGTAGCGGAAGTCCGATCCGAAATAAAATCCAAAAAACCACTAGGCTAAAATCCGATTACAGGGAAAATAATAAAGAACTGTCAAAAGGAATAAAACTAATAACTCCCATGTTTAACGCTATTTTAAGATTGAGGCATTTTCCGGTCCATGAAAGGAGGCTCAAATGATACTCGTGCCTAAACGAGGGAAGCTGCCAGAGGAAGTATCTTCTTACCCTCCAATTAGCTTATTACCACTACTATTCTTGATGAAAAAATCTTGTACTTGAATATCAATTTGGGTTTTAGAGAAGAACACGGCACCATCGGGCAAATCTATAGACTAGTAAATGAAATCGATTTTTTGGACATATCTCAGACATTTGCCAAGGTTTGGAACAAAGGACTATTGTTCAAACTAAAGAAAAACTTTCCCCATATCTACTTAAGTTCTACTTAAGTTCTAGGTAAAATTTTAAGACGCACTTACGTTCTTTACAGCGGATATTCATATTACAAATTGCACAACTATGGCCAGATGCGAATATTAGCGTCTGGCGGAAACCCCGATATTGCATCAAGAAACTTACAGACTTCTTTCAACCATGTACAAGACTGGATACGAAACTGGCGTATCAAAGTTAATGAAACCAAGTCCATTCATGTGACATTCACACTCCCAAGAGTGACATGCCCACCAGTAACTCTAAGAAATACATCACTCCCTCAAACAAGAGACGTCAGATGCTTTGGCATGCACCTTGATTGACGATTAAATTGGAAAAAATATATCTCCAATAAGCGTAAGCAATTGGCCCTAAAGTTTTCCAAGCTAAACTGGCTATTAGGGTGTAAATCCAAACTGACTCTATGCAACGAGGTCCTAATATACAAAACCGTAATCGCAAAATTTATCTTTTGTTCAAATAGAGCAGATTGTAAATATAAAGGTTAAAAAATGAAATATATGCCTCCATCCTAACTTTTTACACAGTTTTCGTGGAAAATGTAAAAAAGTCAATTCCATTATTTTTTGGTTCAGTTCTTGTAACTGAAAGAAAAATTATTTAAATAGCTTAAAGGGACAAACTTGCATTTATTATTGTTTTTTTTTACAGATGGGAATCTGTATACTTCTTTAGATAATGAATAAATATAGCAGAGAAATCAAATGTTTTATTGTACTAAGAAAAGCATAGCTAATTTTAAATGGATAGATGGTGTTAATAAAAATTTTCTAATATGAAGTTTTAACTTTAGGTTTAACCTTTTTTGCGTAATTAAAATTTGAAGGACGAAATAAGCAAATAACTTTAAACAACGTTCTCAAATAGTTATAATGCTGTTAGAGTAAAACTCATCAGATACAGAGATATATAGCACAGGAAGACCAAGAAGACACGAGATACAACTAATGAATATAAGAATAATGGAAGAATTAAAGAAGGATCTGAAATTAATCAAATTCAAACAAAAAACATGTTTTAGAGTTGTAGATTTATTTGTATTGAAATTAGAGAGGAGCAGAAAATAAATCATAGATGTTGCAACTAGAATTTTCCTAATTACAAAAATATATTTATTCTATAAACCTTTTTATATTAAATCTTTTACTTCTACAACATCTTTGTTACCTCTTTATCGACTTAATTATAAAAGATAGAAATGGTATGTTATTTTGGAATAATTAAAATAATTCGTGGAAAATAGTGTAGAAGTTAAGCTTTGAGTGGCATATTTTTGTTAGCACAGCGTGGACGCTTTTTTAATATGAAATTTTGTTTCATTTAAGGTTTTTTAATTTCTTGATAACTAAATATTCATTTTCTTATACTTAGGGTATTCAAAACTTATTGGTACTACAACTGTTTTCTCCTCACTAATCTTTTATTAGGAAGAAGGGAGTATACATTTTATTAGAAGTACATATTTCCTTTCAATGTCTATGCATTTTTGGCATTTCTTAGGCAGTTTCCTTTTAGCTGCTGCAAGTCATTTTTTGGGTGCAGCACGCTACCACTTGTGGATAATCGACTGAAAGTTGTCGTTGGAGGACAACTTCGTGCCGTGAACTGCCTCTTATTGTGTCAGAGTGTAGTTGTTGGACGTAAGATTACGTGAATAAGGGACATAATCTATGTGGCTATTCATTGATATATTGAAGCAACGCGCAGCGTCCCTATTTTCCGTGACAGCGTTACTGAGTACATAGTCAGAGTCACTTTAGTAATGTTCTCACAAGGGGGTTGTCAATCCATCAGCAGAACCTTTTCGTGATGTCAAAAGACAGTTGCATTTGTTTTGGAATAAATATTCTTAATTGTGGTTTCTTGGGTGATGGTCCAATATGTTGTCATTCTATAGACTGGCATTTCTTCCGGCGTTTTTTACCGGAACGATGGGTTGCTTGCTGTGATTAAACACTTGAAGAATGTTTCTGGATCCATGATGTAGTGTTGCAGTAATTTAACCCCTGCTGCTGTCCCTTTACACAGTTCTTGCCACCTTTGAATTCCAATATCCAGCAAAATACAGTTTTGAGATTCGGTGCTGCGTTTTTATACACGCTTTTAACTTCGTATAGATTTTCGAAGCAGCCATCCCCCCCCCTCTCTCTTGAAATAAATCACGCCAGTTACGCTCTCGCAGCACTGAATTATTGACTCACTACCTTTTATTTTGGACATCTACTTTGATCTGCGACTCAACCAGAGTTTTGAGGGAGAGACTGCCAATTATTTTTCAATGTCCTAAATAATAACCCTTTCTGTTTTACAAGGCGATTCAAATATGACCGGGACTGATTTGTGTGTAAATAAGCTGCACTGAGCAGCAGCTGTGCGACCTTGAGCTATAACCTCCACTCTCCGTCTTGCTCGAGTTAGAACCCATTCAGTCCTGCTTGGGAATTGCTAGAGTGATGAGCAGAGTGTAGAACAACGCATTGTGAACAAATTCCTCGTTGGAGAACACGTCCTGTCCGCTGAAATTTATCACAGACTCCAATAACAGTATCGGGAAGTGTCTTTTACAGACCCGTGTGTTTGAGTGGTTTAAGTGCTTTATAGAGGGCAGAGAACGCGTGGAGAATGAACCGCACGATCGTCGGCCGCGAACATCCGTCACCGAGCCAAACAATCGTGCAGACGCGCTTATTCGTGAGAATAGGTGCAGCACTATCAAGGAACTTGGAGCAACGCGCTCCCCACCAGTGTTGGTAGGGAAGAAGACATCGTGAAAAACCACCTGCATTATTGAAAGGTGAATGTACGGTGGGTACCACGCACTTTAACAAACGTGAACAAAATTGTGCGCCTGCAAGTTGCCAGTTGTCTCCTACAGCAGTTTGAAGACCAAGGTGATACAGTTTTTTTAATCTATTTATTTAGCAATCAGAACAATACATACGTTCTATAAGCTAAAGGGTTAACGGCTGCTATGTGTACTAGCAGGTAAATAACATGATAAGGTTAACATCTATCGATGCAACCTATGCAACTTAAGTCTAAGTTTTATAAATTGTATTTGCAAAAGAAAATTGAGGACTCACTACACTCGCACTAAGTCTATTGGCCACAATTTTTTAAGTCTTTTATTGATCCTTGGTTGCAGTAACTGCCAGTAAGGGGTTTGTGTGAGTTTCTAATGTTTCGTGATGTTTGGTAGCTCTCTCCTGGATTACTTCCTGGACCGTTGGTATATGTAGATCTGTATGAAGTGTATGATTCGTTATATACCACGGAGCATCTACAATCTGCCGGAGTATTTTTGATTGGCTTCTTTAAATTATTGCTACATTTGCTTTAGTAGCACAGCCTTAAAGCTCTACTCCATATGTCCAGATAGGTTGGATGACTGTCTTGTAAATTAGGATTTTATTTTCTGTTGATAGTATAGATTTTCTTCCAATTAGCCAATTTAGTTCCTTTACTTTGATGTCTATCTGTTTCTTCTTTTTTTTAATATGCTCTTTCTATGTCAGCTTGTTATCTAGATGTAAGCCTAAGTATTTTGCGGTTTCCATTTGTGGTATCTGCACGTTATTTATCACAACTGCTGGACATAATTGCTTACGGAGGGTAAATGTTACGTGTACCGATTTGTTCTCATTCACTTTAATTTTCCATTTGTTTAGCCACTGTTGGAGTTCTAGCAGGTGAATCTGGATACAATCTGATGCTATTTGAGGGTTTTCATGACTGGATAGAATGGCAGTATCATCTGCAAATGTTCCTGTTGTTGTATTTTGTGTCATTGGCAGGTCTGATGTATACAGGATGTAGAGTAAAGGCCCTAGTACACTACCTTGCGGCACTCCGGAATTTATAGGAAAGTAATCTGATGTTTTTTCATTTACTTTGGTTTGGAACATTCTTTCGCTCAGGTATGATTTTAGTAAATGAAAGTAGGCTGGAGGGAATGGTTTTTTGATTTTATATATTAATCCAGTATGCCATACTTTGTCAAATGCTTGACTAACGTCAAGAAAGTCGGCTATGCAGTATTGCTTATTTACAAATGCATTGTTTATAACTTGTGCGATTCGATGGACTTGCTGCACCGTGGAATGAGCGCGTCGAAAACCAAACTGATGTTCCGGAACCCAATTTTGAGGTTCGAAGTCCTCATTTATTCTGCAAAGTTTAAAGTGTCCACCGATAAAACGTGGGTGCACTATTTCATTTCCAAGTATACTAGTTCTCCCAGATTGTTTGGGAGTGGATACGCGGCCAAACAAAAACCTTTCTTGAAAAGGGCACCAGGATGCTTCCAGAACGTTGAAAAAAATGTGTTGACTCCGGAGGGGAGTACGTTGAAGACTGACATGTGCAAGTAAATGTTTGGCAATTTGTTTTATTTTTTTTGCAAAAATCAATCCCGGTCATATTTGAACCATCCTGTAGTATGTTTCCACTTGCGCTTATTGATAATTAATACAGCATCGAGGGTGTTTTGTAGCAATTTCTTCTTGCAGTATTTTTACTGCTTTAGTTAACGATTTTCTTTTGCCATTGTATTTATTCATGACACCAGGCTGGTGTTCTGCGAGCGCATTACGAATCCCCATAAAGGCGGAAATCACAACCCCGAAAAAGGCCGTATTTCATCATTTCGGATGAGTTACGGCGGCAACAAATTACCGGCGCTCAAGAAGCTTTCCCGTTCGGGCGAACGTAAGAAAGAGTTAACTTTTTGACAGTTCAGAAATTTATGCTGCGCATCATAATTTCAAATTCCATCTGTAAGGAGCGCGTGGGAACAAAACGGCGCGGAAATTATTTATGTCCCCTTATTGTGTGGCATAATTACACTCCGGTTGTTGCGAAAACCTTTTAAAGAAATGAAAACGTATTAAAAAAGTGCGCGCCCGAAAAAAGAGATTTCCCGTAGATTTATTTTGTTTACATTGCGCCCGTCCTTTGATTTTACCAATCTCTCCTAATTGGAAAGCTTCATGATTGATGCAGGTATTAGCGCTCATTAAGAAGGATGATGTTATTTGACACTCATTAGTGAACGAAATTTGCATCTTATTTTATACTTAGTTGACGAAATAAATAAAGTTGTCATTTACGATGTGTTTTTGAGTCATAACGAAATGGTTCTCGAAATTTAGGGGCTGTTAAAAATCCTGAAAACGTTTCCAGCTGCCGTGTAGACGCGGTGCAAGGGGTGTTTAGCGAGTCCTTATTTTTGTCCTGCTAATGAGAGTGTAAATTATGCAAACCGCGCTCGACGGCCCAGCAAACTCGTTACGTCTAAAAAGATATCATCCGATACTGGGGTCGTAATTAACGTACTTACAAAAGTCCGCCGTGATTAAAAAATGTTAAGAACTCGCTCGCGCAACGCGTCGCGCTGCTGGCTAATGGAGCCGAGCAAATTCCGACTTAAATGGGGTTCATCAGGTCCCGAGTGTCTGTTGACTTGGTTTTCAGCTCATTTCAGTATTTTCAGCGTTAAATGAGTCTGTGCCGAGTCCGGCGACGCTGCCGCAGCAGCTTTCACGGCCTTTCATGGTGTTGATCAAAAGACGCCCCCGTAATGACTTCTGTGTTTGTTCGGTTCGCGCTAGATCCGGCGGCATTGTTTGCGGTATATTTGAAGATATAAGTATGTTGGGATTCTCTACATTCTTAGCTTTGTTGGTATATTTTAAAATGATTAGTCTTTTATTTTATACAATGATTGCCATTTAATCAATAATACAACGTTTGGTGTTTAATAAACGATAGAATAAAATTTCAAAATTACGTGGGTACTTAACAGGGAGAGGATTTATGCGACTTCTTTCGGCAAGAGCTAGCAAAATATAAACTATTATTTATATTAAAATTATTTTATATCTATAATATTTTATAATCTTCTCTAACCCGTTCCTAAAATTTTCTTTTAGTACACATTTATTGGCAGTCAGAATATATTGTATGCTATGATCTAATGGGTTGTCTTAACAGTGATAAGTCTTATAATGACGTGACGAGGTCGAGCAGTGACTATTTTCCACTAAAAAATCGGTTATTAGTAAGGGTGATTTAGTCCCCACCATTATCTGTTTATTATTTTTTTTGAAAAAAACCAAAATACGTCAACTTTGGTTTACTATATACACTTTTTGTGAAAAAAATATTTTTAAAAAATTGTAACCGATTTTGTAATTTTTAGAATAAAAATTTATAAAAAAATAAAGATCTGTCCTTATAAAAAATAAGGGATGAATCCTTCTGAGGTGAAATTACCACGGCCCTGTTCCTTTTTCTCTCTCTGTGTGTCTTCAGATTTTTAGCTCATTTGTCGCAGCTCTCCATTTCTTCCTATTGTTACATTTATTTTTCATAGATCTATACGTGGCACATCCTGTGTTTTTCATTATTTGTTTAATATGTTCCATTCGTGGTCTGCCACGAGCATTCTTTCCTTCTGTACTCCCTTCAATAATTCTGTGTCTCATTAGTGCGCTCCTTCGTTTTTGTATGTTCTTCCACAAACACTTCTCTTGTCCGATTCTTCTCAGCACTTCCTCGTTTGCAACTCTATCGAGATAGCTGATTTTTAAAGCTGTTCTATAACACCACTCTTCGCAAGCTTCTAGTCTCTTTTGGTTTACTCTTTTAATTTGAAGAAATCTGCAGCTGAGGTGCATAGATTACTTGTAGAAGCATATGGTGAGGCTGCTTTAAGTGAGAGAAGTTGTCATGAGTGGTTTCATAAGTTTAAGAACGTCGAAGACAAATAACGTAGCGGAAGACCGAAAGTGTACGAAGATGCGGAATTGGAAGCATTATTGGAGGAAGATTCCTGCCAAACGCAAGAAGAACTTATACTTACATTAGGAGTAACTTAACAAGCAATTTCACTCCGTTTAAAATCGTTGGGAATGATTCGAAAGCAAGGAAATTGGGTTCCATATGAACTGAAGCCGAGAAACGTTGAACGCCGATTTTGCACATCTGAAATGTTGCTTGCCAAGCATAAACAAAAGGATTTTTTGCATCGTATAGTCACTGGTGATGAAAAATGAACCCATTGTGATAACCCAAAGAAGAGGATATGGGGACCACGTGGCCATGCTTCAACATTGACAGCCAAGTCGAATATTCATGGAAAAAACTTGGTGTTGTGTATTATGAGTTGCTCAAACCGAACTCAACGATTACTGGGGTTCTCTACCGAACACAATTGATGAGATTGATCCGAGCACTCAAGGGCAAACTACTACTCCCGACACGACAAAATTATTCTCCTGCATGATAATACTCGTTCACCATATGTTGCGGCGCCGGTCAAAACCTACTTGGAAACACTCAATTGGGAAGTCTTATCCCACCCGGCGTATTTAGCAGACATTGCCCCTTCCGATTTTCACTTGTTCCGATCGATGGCACATGGCCTGTCTGAGCAACACTTGATATGAAGATACGAAAAATTTGGTCGATTTGTGGATAGCATCAGAAGATGAAGCGTTCTTCGACGCGGTATCCATATGTTGCCAGAAAGATGGGAAAAAGTAGTGACTAGCGATGGACAATACTTTCAATAAAACTTGAGGTTCCGTTATTTTACAATAATTGCCCAATTTTTGATAAAAAACGGCGGAGAATTATTTGTACTCCCTTTATTATTTGCCTTCTACAGCATATCCTTGTAAATACAAGATTTTTTGTTTAACACCCAGTATGGTTCTTTAATTTTTAAGCCCACCTGTTTTCTCTTCTTGCGTCTTTAAGTAAGTTGGGAGTCCAAACAGATTTGATCTAAAATTTTTCAGACACCTCTAATTTATTTTTGTAATTTATTCCCAATCATTGAGATAGGGCTTAATAGACTGTAATCAGTTAGTGATAGAAGCTCTGATTTTATACAGGAATTTCTTATGCCAGATCTTGTCAAAGTCCTGAATAATATTTGGAAGGACTGCAGTATGATATCTACTTTTTGTTTGAAGGCTTATTTCAAGGCTATTACATGCTGCGTCGTTGAGTGGAATTATCTGAAGCCCAAATGATGGGGAGGAATTCATTTTATGCAGGTAGATCAGTTAATTTATATAAATAAAAGTCTTTCAAGTATCTTTAATATGATAGATAAAAAACTTATAAGATGTTATGACAAGACTTCAGTCAGATGCTTTACTGGTTTTGGAATTAATATGAGTTCAGTAGCTTTCAGTTGGGTGAGCTAACATTTAAGACGAAATATTGCATTGTAGATATACGGAAGTTCTGGTATTTCTTTTTTAGATGGCTCACGTAACATTTTTGTTACTCCATTTTTCTGCAGCATTTTTGGTGTTTAGAAGACCGATTTTCTTAGAAAGTCCGTTTAGAGTAAAAGCTTTAATTAGAGATACGTTCTGCGGAATATTGTAAATTTGTTTTGGTCGTTGGGTGAAAGTCTTCAGCAAGATACCCGCTAAGAGTCTTGTTTTTTTTTATTACTTTTGGCCCATTTTATGACATTATGTATAAAAGAAATCTAAGATTCGGGTTTGTTTCTAGATTTTAGTGGTTTCCATATTGAATTGTCAAATTCGTTCAGATCGGCAACACAATCACGAAATGATCTTTCACGTAAGTATCTGATTTTGCCTTTAGTTCATTGCTTATGCGATTCAATGTAGTTTTATATGGAGATTTTTAACAATAGTTTTTTAGTTTTTGTTGATAACTTATTGGAGTATTTTTGCTCTTTCAATTGTGATGTAGCTTGGTGGGCTGCTTGTATGAGTATTCAGATGAACTTTGCTGGAGCTTCATCTATTTCGTTGAGATTTTTGAGGCGAATATTTAGATTGAGTTTTATCCACCTTTTTTCTGTAATTTTTATAATTGATAGAGATAAAAGAGTCTAAAAGGTCAGCTATCTTTTGGGAGTTGCAAAGCTAGTAAGTTTCGTTCTTCAATCAAACTCGACGATTTTCTGCATGCGTTATTAGACGGGAGCCCCAGAGAGTATGTTTATTGTTAAAATGACCTGCTGCAATATACTTTGTTTCTAAAGCTTGGAAGAAATCTTCAAAGTGGTCTTTTTTTAAATTGTGTCGAGGACAGTAAAAACGGCAGCTACTGTTAACTCGTAAAGTATCAGTTTAACTAAGTATTGTAGCCTGCAAGAAGTCTCTATCATATTTAAGCATTTCATAGTGGTTGATTGTTTTTTATGTGTTCAGGTGATTGATGTAATAGGTTAAGTATTGTAACATGTGAAAGTAGGATTTATTCGTAAAGTGGGTTTCACTAATAAGTAGTACCTCTGTGAAGTTGTGATATAGAAATACTTATACTTCTTGTTTGTTTTGTAGGCAATTGGCATCACAGAATAAATTTGGTGAATGTTGGTAATAAGCGTTGAAAGCATGTTTAGGGTTAGACTAGTTATTGAAGCATTGCCTTGAATTCTTCTAGAATGGTAGAATTGCTTTTTCTGTTTTGCACGTTGGTTTTGTTTTCTTTTAGTGTGTTTGTGTAACTGTTATTTTGCAATACGTAAGCTGTTGCCTGTTTTCTATAGTTGGTAGGGTAGGGATTTTAAAATTATTTATATTTTGACTTCTTTAAAAGGCTTTAATAGAATTCATTGGATATGAAGCTTCATATAATGTACATTTTGCAGGAGTACTTTGACTTTTCGTACAGCTTGACGTGTTATGTTATTTAGAATTTTACACATACATAGGGTTTATTGCAATCCGTCTTTGTATATCCATACTGTTGAGAATTTTGACATGATCATATACCCTTGTTTTGTTTTGAAGGTTCTAGTTATATGATTTTATTTTGAACACTAAGTGATTTGTGCCTATTATTTGCAGGCTCTAAGTCAATGAGTTAGTTCTTCCGCAATTTTTTTTCAGGGTGTCCCACGAGTTGATGGAGAAACTTTGTATACAGGTTCCATGAGCAATTTTAAGCCAAAAATATTCAATAAATTTTTTCGGAATTTTTATGACATATTGTAATAGTACTTAGTGTTGATTAACATCTGGTGATTAGGGCTGGATGTTGGGTTTACATATTGTTGTTGAGATAAATGAAAATTTGTCACTAGTAGGTTGACTCACTGGTTGAAAGTTTTTGTTGTGCTATACAGTATTTTTAAAACTACACATTTATTAATTAATAGATCGGTTGATTATCTTATCACGTTCTTTACTTGTCGAGAATAAATATGGAAGTCGTTCAGATGCTTGTTCGCGATGATCTCAAGACATGCTTCCTAGAATTTGTGATCGAGATTTTCCAGTTCATATTGAACTACTACATTTTCCTTTATGTGAGACGCATGTGTTGATTTCTTTTATACTGGGCAGCGCAAAAAGAACGCATATTTTTGAAATAGGTAATAGTAGGGAAAGAGGAGGTCGGCGACCACCGTACACCGCCTGTGTGTAGTTAACATACAAAAATGTGGTTCCAACAAGTTGGAGCCACAGTCAACACGACAAGAGTTTCGATTCTAGTTGTTCAATAATTTTTTTCTTAACATGTCATTTGTCCTCTCACGCCCACCAGATTTGTCTGTCTGCGATTTTTTTCTTTGGGGTTAATTCAAATTGAAACTCTACGTTCGAAATCTTTATACAGTGAACGAGCTGAAATTCATTCACAGATATATGTTGGTAAATGCGATTCAGAACTTTGAAGAAAACCTCCAAATGTGTGTCCGCAAGGACATCATCTTTGCGATATTTGTCTGTAATTGTTGAGAATATTGAAAAATTTACACTGGTTCAATAAAGCTAATAACTAACTTCTTCTAAAGCCTCAACATACTATATATAACGCATTTGTACGATTGCACCTTTGATATATTTTACAGGTCTCTTCCATTCTTGACTAACTATAACATGTTGTTTTTGTTGTCATGGTGGTTTCGATTATTTCCATTTATGGCTGTTCAAAATAATTTTACTACCACACCTGGATATGGCCATTGTTGAAATTTGTTGCTACTGTGGGTTAAAGAAAGCGCAATTATTCTAACCCAGTATTAGTTATTTGTGGATCTACTTATAAACTAGTCAAAGAACTGTCTAGTCAGCTATAACCCCATATTGCACATACAATACATCTGTTATCTTCGCCATACTTTCCTACAAAAAGAAAATTTACTGCTCACTTTTTATGGGACATAGCTCTTAAAGTTTCTATGGAAATTGCCATGGGATTATTTTAAGTAAATACCTTTAAACAACATATTATAGTTTATTTTGTTTGTCAGTACACAAAATTCAAACAAAAATATTTTTATATTGTTATTGAAATTCTTGGTACGGCCAAAATATATCTATGACGTTGTTATGACGTGGAAATTTTGTATTGCAAAAAATTTACTATACCAGGGTACAACACATACCGAAAAGAGATACTGAAGTAGGGTGAGGAGGCTTCTCAGTAATAATTAAACATAATATAGCAATTACATCAGTAGAACTATCAAATATCCATCATCTTGAAGCCGTAGTAATTAAACTGATGATGATGAGCAACGCTACAATAAAAAGTTTCTGCATATAAACCATCAAATAATAAACTGGATCTACAAGAACTAATAAACATATTTGAAGATTTACAGTCTAAAATGATAGTTGACGATCTCATCTGTAGAAATAAGAATGGGGGTTATAGAGCAAATAATTCAAATGGAGTACAGCTAAATATTTTTACTTCCCAACTAGCAGTTGAAATTTTGGCACTAGCCAAATATACATGCTACCCGTATAGAACTGACCAACAGACGGATATTTTAGATATTATCCTACAGAAAAACATGATTCAACCAGTAAGTTAATATATCTTAACAGAACTCAATGCTTAACACCTGTCTGTAGTGAATATCTTTAACAACTTTCTATACTACCACCCCAAACTTCCTAGATTAATAAACCCACCAATTAACTGAGAACTTTTTTGTGAAACAGTAAATTACTAACTAAAACTCACTCCCAGTAGTTCTTACTTGTCAAAATGATATTAATAATGATTCAAGAACGCAGCTGTTTTGGCAGTCCAATAATCCACAATGCATATCAGATCCCATAAACCTCAAGTACCCTCAAGTACCCAGGTAGTAGATTGTGGCAAAATACCAGAGATCCTGTAGTGAAATCTCGTCTAAATAGATTAGCTCGTAAAAGATGAATTAGACCAATATCGAATTAATTTTTACTACAATTACAAAGGGTCGTTGAACCCAGGAGACTCTAATATGCGGAGAGCAACAAAAAAATATTATAACCTACAATTATATCACCATTTCAAACTAATACGGGCACTATTACTGAAAATAAAGACAAATGCGAAATCTTTGCTTGACAACTTGAAAATTGCTTTACCACTACATACAATCAAAACGATGATTGAAATTATCCATACCAGTAACATAAAACAAGGAATAAGCTATATTGTTGAAAAAATGTAATACCCACGGTACCTCATCCCCAACATAAGTTAAAAAGTATATACAAAAACTAAAATCTAAAATGCTACCTGAATCTGATGATATTCTTCTTCAAAATATACCAAACAGATTAGGAACATATTTAACCGCAACATTTGACGCGTGCATGCGAATTGGATATTTTCCCACAGTTTGGAAACATGCAATAATACTAATGTTTCCTAAGTCTGGAAAACAGCTCAACAGTCCGGCATATTAGAGACCAATTAATCTCCTATCAAGCGTGTCTACTTTTCGGAATAATTATCCAGTTTTTAGATGAAAACAATAGTTTTCCACGACTCTAGTTCGGATTTAAAAATCATTCCACCAACCACCAGATATTACACATCACTGAAAAAATTGAAAACTGGGAGACCGTGAATTACCAATTAGTTCTCTGCTAGCAGAAATGACATGTCAAAATTAATCCCGATAATTGCAAAACAAAACTATTTACTCTTCGCTAGATTGTAGATCCACCGACAATAACAATACGCTCATACTCTGGAACCCCAAACATAACACTGTTAAATATCTTAGAATTTACCTAGATCGGAGATAAAGCTGTAGCCTTCAAATTATAGAAGACATTATTTTAATCGTATGCAAGAAGTGTCATGCTCTATTGTATTTTAAGTTTTAATGTGGAAATCCTATTTAAACTTGCGGATACCGCGTGTAGCATATAACATCCAAAACTAATCTTAATAAACTTCAAGTAATGCAAAACAAGGCACTGCGTATTATAATAAATGCACAATGGCTCATAAAAAATTTTCAGTTACATAAACAGGCAGTTCGAAGAGTATATAACCAAAAATTATAAGACTATAAATCAGTGCAGTGGAGCTATTTACTACAAACTTAGGCCAAAAATAAATACATACCAGGCTAAAAGGAAATTATCTATAGATTTAATGAAATAATAATAGTAATGGAAGGTGGTGAATTATTTTTCGGGAAGTCACCTAAACTAGAAACAAATTAAATAATTGATTCAACATTGAAATCGCACAAAGATTTATAAAAAATTGGAGTTATGCCGTCTGGCCCAATTCCTTTACTTAGATCTAAGTTCTTTAAGGCGGTACGAACTTCCTCCTAATAGAATAATTGGAAATTGATTAAGAATTTGTCGTTACTATTGTCCTCGACATACGTGGATGAAAAAATAGAGAACAAGTTGCTCATATCTGGTTTATATTCTGCTACTTCGAACATATTTCTTTTGAGAGTTTTTTATGTTCGCTTTGCAATTTTTTGAAACTTTCATAATACGAAGGTGACCTTGTCATTTTGTAAACTTTGTGAACATATTTCTTATTATTTATAAGTTTTCTGAGCTTAATGTGGATCAAGGACTATTTTGATTAATGAAACATTAAACATTAAAAAAAGAGTATAAAATTCATTTACAACGGTACTAACAGACGAGGGTGTTGAAAAGTAAAATTCTTTTAACTAGGCAGTAGGGCATGAATTTGTAATTACACTTTTTAAAATTATGTTAGAAAAAGCTCATAGTTTCTAACATAATAGGGAACTTTGACACCAAATTTTACAGGACGAAAATAATCCATGGGCAAATCCATTGCAGATATTTGAATTCGAAAAGATTAAGTGAAATAAATTGACACTTGGAGTAACTATACTGTTGCGAAACATTAAAATTAAAAATCCCATAAGTGAATTTATCTTTACGAACGTTGATGTAAAAATTTCTCTGATTAGAAGTTTGGTCCAACTATTGTGAGGCGGAAAGAGTAAATAAATACCTTAAAAGATAAGTGACTGGGAAGAAGTAAAATTAGCAGTCAACGAGATGAATTAAGTATGGAAAAAGTTTATGACTTTTGAATACATTGTATAAACATAAGGAGTATTATTAAAAGAGTAGCCAGGAACAGAAGGCATAAGACTTGGGGAGAATTTGGGGAGGAAGTAAATCATACATATAAAATAGTCCATACTAATTTGGAGCAAAATCAAAGGAATGAAAGAATAGGAAAAGAACTTATTTCTAAGAATAAAGAATAAAAGCAATCAAATAATAGCAAGATTTTAGAGACATGAAGAGGGCTTATTATAAAAATGGCGTGAAAAATGCATGCGTTATCAGCAACTGAAAACATACAGATAGTAAATATGAGGATGATATAAAAATAAAAAGGAGGAAGTAGAAGAAGTAATTGTAAAACTTATAATAGGAAGGGCAGGTGGAAAAGGTATTATACATTCTGAAATAATAAAATGGGCAGGGAAAAAGGAGAAAACATGAATTTAAAAAAATGCATGTTGAAGCTTGGGCTACAGTTACAATACTGGAAGATTGAGAAAATAATTTATTAATATCAATTTACAAATAAGAAAATCAAACTGTGGAAATTATAGAGCAATATCTTTGTGCTTTGTCTAATCTATATCAATTCGTCATTTCCGAATCCAAGGGCATTTGTGACAACACCAAGAAATAGATTCCTACCGTCAAATAGGGTGGTGGGAGTGGGCTGCTTTTTCTCCAAGGCTCCCTCCGTATGTATTGGAGGCACGATGGACCGTTTCAAGTACAATGAGATCTTGAAAGAGTTCCTTCCACGGACACGTCATACCCATGGACGGACATCCATCTTTCAACGCGATAATGATTTAAAGGATAAGAGTAAGGTGGTTTGGGAATGGTTCTTGAGCGTATATGGGATGAACTGTAGAGAAGGTTGTCCCAGATGGTCATTGACACCAGATGCCAGGTAGTTACTGATACGAAGAGTTTTGCAATTAAGTACTAGTTTGATAATTTCTTATAGTTGTTAGGAATTACTTTACCGTATTTGTGAGAAAATTGAATTTTTTGTTTTTTATCGATAATAATTTAAGTTTCTGGGTTATGACCGTTACTTATCCGCACTGTTTGTTCTTAACGATGAAGAATAGATAAATGTTGCAATATTTTGTTGTTGTGTAGTCTTCGAGAAAACACGAGTTGGGAGAGGCCAATATAATTTTTTCTCGGTACTGTATACACCATAACTCTACTCATATTTGCATATAGAAATGAATTTTGAGTACTTCAAAAAATACATGACAGTAAAATAAATTGGGAAAAACAAAATGGACAACAAAAAACAAAATAGAATAAAACAAGAATCAGTAATAGGGAAAATTGGGAAAACCGGCTAGGACATGTAATTAGAAAGAAGAAGAATAGACGGTGTCTCTAGTCATATTTACGTATTTTAAGTGGGCAATTATGATGTCGGTGAAACATTGTCCTACTTGGTGCATGGGAATTTTGCAAGGTGACAAAAGTAATAGTACACTTGGTAATACTATATATTGGCATTTATATAGGGTATAACTATTACTATTTTCTCTAATAAATCATGGAATTTAGTCCTGGATCACGTATCGCAGTAAGTCCTGTGGCTATTGTCGCTGTAATATTTTTTTCAATTGCTGGCTGGTTTGAAAGCTGTTTTACTAGATGGTTTGGATGTTCCACGATATTGTTGTGGTATATGGCTTCCATTCTTCGAATTTTATTGTCTATATATTCTATTCCAAATCTTTGTGCGGGTTTTGATTGTTGAGTCGTACCGTGGCGCGTCTGCCATCATTCGAAGAGTTTTTGACTGGAATAATTGTAGCATTTTAGTATTTGATGATTTTGCACAACCCAAAGTCATATTATATAAGACCATATAGGTTTTAGTATCTAAATTAAAATCTTGTTTGTGAGGGAAAGCTGTAAGCGACGTCCAAGCAGCCAAGACATTTGTTTAACCTTATGGTTCAGTTGTTTTATTTTGGCTTTAATATCCGAACTCCAGGCGAGTTTTTGGTTCAAGAGTAACCCAAGTTATTTAACTTCAGTCTTGACTAGAATAGGGTAGTTGTTTATCATGATTGGAGAATATATCACACGTTTGTTCGTAAAAGTCACTTGGGTAGATTTATCATGATTTAATACCACTCTTTATTTGCTAAACCGATCTTGAATCAGGTTGAGGTAATTTTGAAGATATTGTGATGCTAATTCAGATGATTCTTGAATAGCTAGCCAGTATAGCGGTGTCATCAACAAAGGTGGTGATGGTAGTGTTTTCTTTAATTGAAATATCAGATGTGTATATTAGGTATAAAAGTCGTCCCAGTACACTGCCTTGGGGGACTCTGGCTTCAATGTTGTGGTAATTTGATAGTGAGTTGTTTATTTTTACTTGAAAAGGTCGTTTGGTTAAGTAAGATTTTAATAGTATATAAAGCTGGCTGTGTAAGTTTTGTTTTGAGTTTATACAACAGACCGTTGTGCCATATTTTGTCAAAGGCCTGTTTTATATATAGAAACATTGCTGCACATACGTTCTTTGTTTTCAGATTTATCATTATTTTATTGATGCTTTGTTGCTTTGTTGAATGATGTCCCTGTAAGCCAAATTGGTATGTTGGAATTATCTGGTCTAGGTTTCCAGTATCTTTTTTTCTTTTGAGCAATAATTTTTCGAAAATTTTTGCTGTTCGCACCGAACGAGGATGCATTGAAGGAAATTATGTTGTGTAGCTATGATAGACTCGACTAAACTTAGTTTCCAACATTACATTTTCTTTGTTGAGAAAATTTTCAACTAACCAATGCAAGTTAGAATTATAACTACAGGTAGAGAGTGAGTTAAGAATTGAGTTATAAAAACGCAGGTATTTTTGGAGTATTCTATATTGCTATATTTATTTGAATAATAGTAGGCAACTAAATATACTTCTTGGACTCAGAAATTGCATAACAATAATGGAATGATTATCAAGATTTTAATTAGAATTTTTTTATTAATTATTTCTTGTATCTCTTTAGAAAACTTTTACATGTTATTTATAGAAGCGATTTAAATGTAAGAAGTTTCGGTGGTTAACATCCTCATATTATGTAACAAGTATATTTATGAACATTTTTAAGTTTCCTTTCACTACTTAGGTGGAATTTATTAACACACCAAATTACTCATCTTCCTCATAGGAATTTGTAAAGGGTCCAAAGGGAATTTAAATAACAGTGACTAGCAAAAATCGGAAAAACTTTCTGATATTGATGAATCGTTCCGATAAAAGCCCTAATTCAGCGGAGCTATTCCGCGGCTGTAGCGAGCTCTACATATGGAGGTGTTGTTCATTTAATCAGAGCATCCTTAAGTCACCGAGCTCTTGGATGAATGGGCAAACGAAATAAGCCTCCGCCAGCGCTTCTCCATTAGGCTGCCTTTATTGATGGATCCGAATTTAAATTTGCGCATTGTTGCAGGCCAGGACGAAGGCGTCCAAAAGCGCCTCCTTGCTCGCGGAGGTGATGAAGGGTATGCAACCTGTCGTGAGAGCCTTCACTTGCTCTAGTTCCTTGCGCCTGGACACTCTGCCGATTCTGTCCCACGTTATAACGCCGTTGCTGAGGCCGGTGAACTTGCATTTGTACACCGATCAAGAAAGAGAGCAGCTAAAGCATGTCGTGTCCGCAATGATCGACTATAATCTGAATTACGTGCAGGAGCGTATGCCTGAAGGCAACTATGTTTTCAATATTGGTAATTATAACATTCTACTGTGTGTTAAACTTGAAAATCATTTACTTAACTTGTGGTTTTCAGATCCAAATATAGAAGAAATCACTTTGTTTCCTGGTTCGAAACCGAAGCGTCCCCTGTCTTATAACAACAAGCAACTGATTGCCCGGGAAATTGAAATGGAGAAGATGCGCCGTGTAGAGGCGCATAAAGTTAAGGATGCGGATGCAAGTGGCGGCAGAAGTAAAGATGCAAATGTTGAGGCGAAGCAGCTTCCCAATCAGATGCAAAAATTGAAAGCGAAAACTTTAAAGCCGAAAGCCGACAAGGTAGGTGGAAAGGCGGCATGGTCTTGAAGGGTTGCTAATTTCCCCCCAAATCCAATGCCGTCCTGACAAATACCGCTTGAGAGAGTTAGACGTCGTGATGAACATTAATAACTGACAAAACAAACTTATGATGAAAAATATGCTCCATTATCTTCGTCCGCTGGAAGCAATTGCGCTCCATTATCGCGTAATTAAACCGATATCGGGTCGGGGCTTCCTCCGCGTCTTTTCATATTGAAATGGCTATCATTACGGAACAAAAACTGGCCACAGCCGCGGACATCGCCATGTTGGGCGGGAGCTTGATGTATTAATATTGCGAATTTTGCTCTTGGTCCTGCCTTTATGCGATTTATCATTTATGATGACTCACTGCTTCTTTTTGATAGATTTATGCCTCGTTTGCGGCTATTTGTATGCTTAAAAGGTTTTTTGTCTTGCGGAATCAATAGATCCGAGGCGGATGATTTATGTTTTGCGTAGTCCGGCCGGAGTTTTTGACTGCTTAAGCAAATTTTTGAATACATCATTGTGGCCAGGTCACCGCAAGATTGATTGCCGGCGCCGTCTTTATAATTTTGGACTTTTTAGAAAATCTCCTGCCTTTCGAAGTCCGTCATTAGCAATGCGTAGTGCGGGGGAAAGCCAGGAAGCTGGTAATGATGATGTAAAGGCGCAATTAAACCGTATTGAATGATAAACTGTTTGAAAGCAGTTACCTCATTTAACATAAGTGCGTGCGCGTGTTTGCCGACGTAATGCATGTGAAGGGTGGCGAAGCTTTATGGAAACAATTCGCTCTGTGAATTTATAAGCTCCACTACAGTCACATTCACAAAAGGGCTTTTCATCTCTGTTTATTTTTTAAATTAATTGTTCGCGGCTCTTTATTCTTTAATTTTTGGAAGCGCACTTGCGCAATCTAAAATTTATGCGAGCCACATTCATTTTTGATCTCGCGGCTGTTGATATGGTTTATTAAAGCCCCTCTGGTATTATTATTGTAATTATTCCAGTGTGCGGTTCCAAGCCACCCCTTCGATTTGCGCCCCTCGTCTGGCCCAATACTAGTTATCACTCACAATAGATTCATTGGATCAACATATGGGCTGCCGCTGTTTGCATGGTTTTGAAGTGTGTAACGAGTGGAGAGGCCCATTTTGGCTGCGCGCTTAATCCCTTATCCTTCAAGTGCCCGGCTCCAAATAACTGCAGTGTCCCGCTCAATAGGAAGGAAATAAGGTGCAGTTGCGGAGCGCGCAACAAAACCGGGCTTGCTTTTTATCTCGCAGCGCTCTGGCAGATATATCGCCGGTCTAAAAGCAGAAACAGGATAAATACTTCCGCGCCTGATAGAGCGGAGCAACTTATTCTTGGAGTTATTTTATTTCCTCCGGTCCGCTTCCGCCCTCGCCAACTTTCTACATTTACCCAAAAAATCCATTAAGTAGGGAAGCAATTTAGATGGAGTTAACACATCAACGCGGCGGGTAAAGCGATCCGGACTGGTAGATCCTGGAGGATTGCGGAAAATTGCCCAGTCCTTTAACTTTCCGCTTCCGAGTTCACTTAAGACGTTGCGTCACAAACAGATTTAACTTCCTATAACTGCTTTAGCTCCGGAGCTTCGGACGTTTCCAGCCAAGAAAAATCGTTCGATTAGTTTCTTGTATAGACGAGATGAAAAAATCTCGTTGGATTTCTATTTTCTACTACTTTAATTTTATTAAAAAATTGAAAATCTTTTAGTCTTGTAAGAGTTTATGTGCAAAATCAACGTCTGCATGTTTATTATCGCTGATACAATTTTTCAATTTAATTACGGAGTAAAAATCAGAAGTAACGTAAACAACAATTATCTATCTATCATAATTTATTATTTATCTCAGAACTACAGAGACGTCGAGATAAAAATGAATTTTTTTTTGTTGTATTGTGGAAAAGCTCAAAAGCCGTCTTATGCGTATACGCGATTCCCTATAAATAACAAGTTAGCGTCATATCAATCAACAACCTACAATTGTCTACAAAATGACCTGAAAAATTGCTTATAGAAATTATTAAGTGTTTGGCCCCAAAAATCCATGTTTACAACGTATCCAAGAAGTACAAGAAATCTGACTACCAGGAGGAGGTGATTGTTGACAGGACAACTTACGAGAGATCTGATCGCAAGAGAAGTGATGAATTGGTCCGCTAATTGAAAAAGAAAATTAATGAGGATCTAGTTTGAGCATACCGACCAGGTAAAAGAAATGGGCGTGGCGAAGTTGACGGTCAATTTTGTCCTGAGGAACCACCAATTGTTGCCTGAGAAAAACAAGATGGAGAAGAAGTTAAAGGCCCAAGCACTGTTGAACACGAAAAGAACTTCATCCAGGACAGGAAGGTGAATCATCAATATAACCGTTGGATTTGCCAAAATTCCTTTGGACTGCCTACTGTCATATAAAATTTTCCACCTACCTGATTGTGTTGTGGCTTATGAGCAGTGAAGAGGATGTTATGGGACCCCACTTTTTTAGGGAAGGCCTGGAGATGACCGCCGACCACTATATCAACGTGCTGGAGATGGTTGTCAAGCCCTGAATAGAGGAGGTGGCCTCTGGGAGGGAGCAATGGTCCGTTCTATCGCGCCAAGGAAGATTCCAGGCATGGCTACTCAACAATTTATATTATTACTGATCGCCCGACTTGTGGCCTTAGGGCGTAGTTGAGGCGAAAGTCAATGGGAGGCATTATAACACCAAGGCTAGAATAAGGGCCTCCATCATGGAACATCACGAACAAGGAAGAAGTTGTGTTGCCATGCAGTAGGTCCAGATTCCGACTCAAAATAGTCGTGGCAGATGATTCTTAATACTATTTACTTTAATTGTACTAAGTTACCTTTTATTGTTTATTTATTTTCTGGATTTACCTCGCCGACCATGTATAATAATGTGTAAACTATCTGCACATTTATTTTTCGTCAGCTACCATGTAGACCTGTTACCCTGTTACAAATGGATGGAGGTTGCTAATGTGTATATAGGCTAGTTTGATAAAGGTGCTTGCCTTTCCACATCGTTTTGTCAGTAAGCATTATGACGAGTGAACATCCGGTATCTAATGTTATTATGTAATGTATAATAAAGTTGGTAACGGGAAAAATGTTAAAATAACTAACATTTTGTTCAGAATATGTTGTCAGTTCGATAGATCATCGAGACGAATGTGTCTTATTTATAACTGCTGACTGATAATTGACAAAGTATACATCAAAGTGGGTATTAGTTGTGGTACTGCCGAGTCAAAAATCAAACATCCGTTGAAATTTTGAAAGGTATCTGCAAGATGAATTTTTCGTTTTAATAATATTGAATAAAAGGTTGCACGACTTAAAATTTTTCAGAGACTTCTTTGCGGATTTTTGCATCAGACACTGACAAGGGTCTATTATTATATCCTAAACGAATAAATGTGGAGCGGCAAACGAAAGAAAGATTTAGGTACTTGTCAATCCAAAACAAGGATGAAAGATCTTTGCGACTGTGTTTTCATCGATTTCTTAAACAAACGAAACCCAATTGATGCTCAATATTATTTTGATCTGCTGGCGAAGCTGAAAGTCGTTTATTGCGAAATAGACGTGCGCTTATTCTTAAAAAAAGAAATTGCGAATATATCGCCGTACTGTATAAAATAAATTAGTAAAATTCAAAGAATGCGATTACTAAGGTGTTTAAAAACAAGGTTTTTAAAAGAGTATTTAAATTTTACTGGATTGGCAAAAAAGAGAAAGAATCTAAAAACGTAGCTATTTTGGGGTTATAGAAGATATGGGTTACCACCTTCATGGTAAAATATGAAAAGAAAAATAAAATACAGAAGTATGGTCATTAGTAGTCAGCACAAGCCATGGTATTAATGTCATTTTATGATGTCTTATTTAAAACTAAAATTGTATTTTTATTAAACAAAATAGTAAATTACCCATAAAAATTATTTGTTAAAGTAATATTGATACTTTTTTTGAGAAAGCTAAGATAATTAAAGAATTGAATGTTCAAATACTTCGGTACTCTACAGAAAAGTGGTATTTGATTAAATATTTCCTTAAAGTTTAATAGTTTTGAGATAACCTGTATCTCTGTATACATAGAGGTGATCAATTAAGTATATGTAAATTATGTTTTGGAAATTAAATGTTATTTACCCCGTTTCACCTCTTGGCAGAAACGGTCACCAGAAAAAAGTTATTCATATGAGTTACAAATTTTATCAATTAGGACAGATTCATCGTATTTACTGTCTAATTCTTTTAATTCTTCTATTCACTCTTTGCACTGTCGGCAGGAGATCCAGCTCTCATCACAAAATCAAAATGTCACGATAAAGATATTCAGCATCACCTTTTTTGCTATTCGATGAATCTGCTGTTAGTTTTAGTTTAATTGTAATTGCCTTGTTCTTTTATTTTTCTCCTTTAATATCACTTTTGGTAACTTTACCATCATTTAGCATTATATTCCTTCTCTCTTTCATTAAATAACCTTTTCCTTATATCTTCTTTTCGTTTCTTTTTTTTTTCGTATTTTCTAAATCTTTTCTGTAGGTAGAATCTGGTAAAATAGCAGTCTTCCCCCTTTAGAGATACTCTATTTACCCTTTGTTTACCTTAGGAACTGGCGAATCTGTGAATCTCAGATCACACAATGTTAAAGGATACAATATTCGCTGATACATAGATTCAGTAAATTTTAACTTTGGTCATCCACAGTTGCATTCAAAATTTCACAAAATTATTAATGATTTGTCAAATTGTATTACTAAATTTAAAATGAAAACCGTGTATTTCATATTAATACAGATATTGTTAAACTTTAAAATTTGACAAAGAATACGATTTAATAATGATAATTCCTTGGTCAGTTGAGTACATGGTTGTTTTAAAACCTCTGATATTCAGAATAAATGAATTGATAAATTTTGCTCAATAGTATCAAGTGTGCCCAAATGACATGTTAAAAAATTATAATTTATTACACCTTACTCACAAAAATTGTATATTGTGTTACATTTCAGTTTCGTCAAGGTGCTATTATATGACTCTCCCACTGTGTATACATATTTTATTTTTATCTTATTATTAATTGTTGAAGTATCAATATATTTAAAATGAACATGTTTCGAAAGTAGGGCAAGCATGAGGCATAAGAAAGGAATGAAGACACCTACATTGAAAAAATTGACACGGTACAACGAGTTTTTTTCGAAATGAAACGACTAGATATAAACCAGAAACGTTATTTGAAAAATTTGCTGTGATAATGTAAATTACCAACAAAATTAATTTAGAAGACCTACTAAATGAATGTAGTAATACTGCTAGAATCGAAAATGAGTTATAAGATTTATTTAATGATACTGAAACATTTACTACACGAAGATATTTATCAAAATAATGAAAACTAATTTTAGAAACTGAATTGAGTATTGAAAACTTATTTTTTTTGGATATTGCAATACTTGATAAAATAATTCCGGGGGATTCAAATCATTTTTGAAAATTTAGTGGTTTGAAATTCCTTAAAATATTGGAAAGAACACAGGAAACTTGTGCATTTTCTTATAATTTGCTTTCAAGAAAGCTCCCATTTGGTTTGTTATGCACCGTGTTATATTCTCAATAAGAACATCCATTTTTATGTACTATAGATGAAGTGGAGTATATCATTCAAAATGGTATGAATGCATTCCATCTCACAAAAATTCTCTTACACATTAAGAGACGGCAAGGAGATATGGTGTTTTTGAAAATACACTTATTTTCGAAGGAATTTTAAAATTTATTGTTTTTATCCCATACTGGTACATTGCCATTTGAGAATACTCAACGAAAAAAAAAGGGTGCATCTATTTTTGTTGAGGCATTTTTGTAGACGGGTGGCGAAAATTGTCCGTACCCCTTTGAAGCATGTTACGCGGAATTCTTTGAATTTCTCGCGTTATTGTTTTGAAAAAGACTTCGAGATTACTTGGTTTATCTATGTAAAGTTTAACAATAAAATTAGACGTCCAGGGAAATGTCTTAAAAAAGCCAGCGTTGCTCTTGATGTATGGCAAGTTACCCCATCTTGCTGAAACCAAACTCTGTTGAAGTTAATGCGTCGTCTTCTATCAGGAAAGGATCACGCATGTAAGGTTGGGATTTGTGTTAACAGACACTATTCGTCTGTTTTCACGAAAAAAATTAGGCTAATAATGTAGGTTCGAATACGCTACACCAAACAGTTACTCTCTCGCAGTGTGGAGATAAATAGAGCAACTAAACCTAACAATGCGCAAGAAAACATGGACGAAATCGGCTACGGTAGGCAAAGCTTTCTTACCTTATATCAATAGGCTTTCGGATCGGATAGGAAAATTCTCAGTAAACACATATCTGTACTACTACCACCAAGATACGGGATTTGCTTAGACCAGCCAAAGGTACAAGAAACACAGGATACATCAGGGGTATACTGCATACCTTGCTTATGCGAGCAAGTCTACATTGGCACTACGGGCCGAACGATTACTACTAGGATAAAGGAAAATAAACGTCATCTACGCCTTAATCAACCCGAGAAATCAGCAATTGTCGAATATGCTTTGGAAAATCCTGACCACAATTTTTATCCAATTCTAGGAATTATTACCCGTGATAGAGGCGGTGGAGATTTATAAATAAAAAATAATTTTAACAGGAACGACGGATTTAATTTACCTAAATCTTGGTTTATCGCTCTCAAGGAGCAAAAAACAGACCGCTATACAGTAAAAGAGAGAGTGATGTCAGAAAATGCCGAAATGTTATCTGCAACGACCCGATTGACGTCAGCAGCTAGCCCGATTATGTTATCTACCATCCAGGTGACGTCAACAATGGCCTCCCAACACCATCCTTACTACACTCGCACGAGTACAAAAGCAAAAACGCAAGGGACAGTCACTTAAATTTTAGATTTTCTTTTGAAGATGTCCGCTGCAGTTGTGGACGAAACGTCAAGAGTTTCCGAACTCCGACCACGGCCTTATAACCCGAGAACCATCCATACGATGCACCATAACACCGGCCGTGAAAACCTTCACGTCTATTAGATATCAACTATTTCGAAAAAAATTCGTCTACCACATCGGATACGACAGTCTTTCCGAAAACACCATACTTCCCTGTCGGAGCCTGTATTTTATAGAAAATTTCTCATAAAAGAGCTTTAGCTGATAAATAACAGAAAAAGCTCTTGGAGGCTGTCCTGATATATTTTTTCTCTGAAAGAGCGGTAGCGTTTTTTGGATCTGATGCATGGACTGTAAGTCCACATAATAGTAACTTTCTTGGATTAGTTGAACTATTAAGTAAATATGATCCAATATTAATGGAGTATATTTCAGAAGCTTTGAGCTGTACAAGAATTATCTTTCAATGAGAATACAAAACATATTTATTAATATTTAAACTCGTTTGTTCAGAACGCGATCATCGAGGAAATTAAGAAGTTTAAATATCTTATTATTATTGCTGATGGAATTCCGGATTTATTTGTTAAGGAACAAACGATATTAATTATTTGTTGCGTTATGTATGTTTATGAATTGAAATTTTGTAACTGAAGAACGTTTTATATTCCTTCGTAATTTTTTTATAAAACGGGCCAAGAAGTTGCTATCCGATTTTAAATTTCTTTAGGCATTAATATTGAATTTTAAAAACTGAGTGGGACAGGACTATAGCAACGGAAGCAATCTGGCAGGTCGTGGAAACCATATTTTTAATCTTGTCGGGATGGATTTAGCAGAATTTTACAAAAGTAATAATTTTATTTTGGTACCGTCTAGCAAATTTATAATTTTTTAGTGGAAGCTTAAAAAGATGGAAGGTTCTAAAAAATATTTAGTATTCTATTCCTTACACAAAAATTCAAAAACAAAATGGTCAGCAGGGCTAGAAGCACTGAAACCAGTGGCTCTAAATTTGAAAACTTTGCCATTTGCTTTTAATGAAATCGATATAAGAAGTTGATATACAAACAGATTTGTCTTTGAAAAATATTTGTCAAAATTCGAAGGCATTCTTATATCTACAGTGTGGCTAAAAAAGACCAGTATTATTACATCAAACTAAACTCATTGTCGAATCCTGTAAATTAACATTAGATGTAAAAAAAGATAATCTAATTAAAGATGTAAAACAACTTAAGAAAACATGTAAGTTAGGTTTTGATGAGTGTAAAAAATGCAACGGAAAATGATATAACTACAGAAATAGATTTGAAATAAATCCTCGATTAAGGAGGGAAAATTTTGGTGTTTTTCATGAATTTTTTAAACAGGGAAGGAATAATCAGAAATTGTTTGAACTTGGAGGTTATTTTATTTATATTTTGAAGTACGCTTTACAATTTTTTCAAGTAATTTCCACCGGAAATAGTGGTGTTAGAACGTGCTGTCCATGGACGATTGCCATCCGAGTATTTTGCTGGTGGGTATTCCTGAAGTCGCAATTTTATTAACAACATATTTTCTAAGAATATGAACCTAATTGTGATAAAAAAAATGAAAATTGCGTGTTTTTGAGGTGTTTGAACATAATGTCATGTTTTTATACCATATTTTTCACCTTTTTTGCATAAAAATATATTTTTAATAATAATATAATCCCAGAATTAGGTTCATATGGATTGTAATTGAATAAAGGATATTCACAACAAATTTCAGAACGATTGGTCAATAACTTTTTGAGCTAGAATGCCCACCAGTTGAAAAAAGTCGTTTCGAGAAAAACGCGTTTGAAATAAAATTTAGCGATAACGAGAAATTCAAGGCAGTAATTAATTATATAAACTGCTCATCGGTTAATCAGCTATTCCAGCACCATATAGCAATCCCTCTTCTTGTTCATATCCATGTTCTCGGCAAAATTGAAGCTCTGAGAGCCAACTACGAGTTGTAGTTCGTTCATCACCATTAGAAGGGCTGAATTTCCTTCATTAAATAATGCAGTAGCCAAAAATGCTGCAACCTCGACTATTTTTAGGCCAGCATGAAGGTGCTTTGGAGCCAATCGCCAAACGGTCGAATTAAAACTTTCATTCGCGTTCTGCGTATGACCGCCTAAACATCTCGTCAGCAAATCGTCTCTCGATAAATCTTCGTATATAGGAAGAATTTCTTTTTGAACATTGAGGTGTAATGGAGCAGGGTGCGGTTCAGGCTCTGTTTCAACTGCTTTAGCTTGCTGCCACTTGCACTAGCTGTCTTCTCCCTCTGGACAGTTGTCGTGTTGTGGATTGTCATCTGTGGATATCATATGGTGAAAAGTTGCCATTATAGCCTTCTTCATGTTTTAGACGCTGTTTATATTTCTTCGAATCGCTAAGCCATAATACATGCTGAGCTTCTTCACCAAAACCTCGTGTCAACTTTCCTTTTCCGCACAGTTTCTTAATTTTCCTGATGTTTCGGAGCCGAGTTCCCATCCTTTTCTGAACATGGTCTATGCATTCACTTTTGACAACTGTCAGTTCATCACCGTAGGGATTCAAATTAACGATTGCTGTGAACGTTTTCGAATCTCCATCACCGATATAATTGCCGTATTTTACACCATGTAGTTACTCCGATCTTAAGAACGTCATTTTCACAGATTCCACCTCCATGCTTTCCCCGGAGCCTTCATGTGTTTTCATGCAATTTTCTTCGTCATGATCGTCTTTCCATGCTAGATATTCTGCTGAATTTTTCGGTTTGTCTTTCCAATATATACATGATTGGCAGTAAGAGCTTCGTACAACCAGATCGATGACTTTCCGGAGTAATATCCGATGAGCGTTGTAACACCAAAAAGTGATTTGAATCCTCGTTTTTTCCATGTTCCATCACCAGATATTTTCAAATTTAGAATAGGTCTCTCGCGTTTCTCGTTCTCTTTCTTTTCTTCTTCAACAGCTTTCTTACAGCAGAATTCATACACTTTTCTCGCAGCGGCGTGTATGTGAGTGCAAATTCCGTTGTAAGTTTCTTCAGCTATACCACTGCCGATGTTCATGTAATTACAAAATAAATTCAGTCCTTGTCTGCCAACACCTAAGAGGCGCATGACAAATACAATCCTACGATTTATCTCAAATCCAGTGTTGAGTAAAGGACCTGAATTGATTTGTTTCTATCCACAGTGGCAATTGACAACAAGCTTGAAACTAAGGCCACGTTTTCCAGCTTCTTGAAATTTCACTTTCTGTTTACAATCTCGACAAATAAGAATTTCCGACAAACCAGTGAATACTGTGAAAAATTCGATGAGCCTATAACAATGTATAGGATTCACAATCACATTCTCACTCGTAGCAGTCGAAAGTTTTTTTGCGCTCGCACTTCCATCATCTTCACTGACACTCGACTCACTCCTGGTGTGTTGATTTCCATAAAAAGATCTCTTACGTGGTCTACCACGTCGTTCGTTAAACTCACGAGAACCTTTCGTATACGCTAACATTTTGACAACACTCGGTAGGAAAGCCGGAGCTGAACTAGCCAAACTCGACGCTCTGTGGAAATATCGTAAACTTTTGAGAAAGTTCTACCCCATGTTTGCGCGCTTCGGCGCCGAACCGACGGGCGGTCACTTAAATTCTCATAGCATGGGAACTAATGCGAATTTTGCTTTCAAATTTTGACCACATATTCTTAAGTAGTTATAGTAACAGTTTATGCAATAAAAAAGGTCGCCTTAAAAGAGCAAAAGTATGCTGAAGAATATTTTCGTTTTTGACAAAATTATTAATTTAATAATACATGGATTTAACCGTCGATTTTAAGTAATTTCAATTTGAATTTTTTGGAAGTTTTATAGAAATTTATTAAAATAGAATAAGACAATATAGTTTTAGAGGCATAATTATTGCTAGAGAAGTATGAACATGAAATAAGTGAGGAAAGTGTAGAAGAACTATTACTGCTGAAGCGTGTTTACAAATACAATTGTAAATTAAGCACGAAATCGGCAGAACTTAAATAAATTATTGTACTTTGAATTTTTTAACTGTGCCTGTGAGCGTAGCAGAACGTGACAAATCACTTAGTGTTATGAAAAGAATAAAAACTTTCTATACTCGACCATGTGTTAGGAGCGACTAAATGAAATGGTAGTGCTCAACATTAATTACTAGATAGCGCGTGTTTTAGATTATTCTGAAAGAATAACAAAATTTGCTATTATTAGACCGCATAAAGCTTCTGTGAAGCAATTAAATGTTACAATAAAGGGCGAGCAGAGCAAAATTGGAGCACCGAAGTTGAGACAATTTACATAAAATATTTGGATATATATATTACATAGTCTTTAAGTATATTCTAGTCCTTAAACTACAAAATAGTTGCGATATCTTGCTGCGCAGACTTCACGACGTACTGGTGCTATCAACTTTTACACGAATTTCCTTTGAATTTTCCGTAATGCCCAGAGCCACATTCACCATACAGATGGAGTGTAGACTTTCAAGGAAATTATAGAGTAATTCAAAGAACGTTTGATTTTATAGGAGAGTTGGGATCGGTTTTCAAGGAATTACTAAAGAAATTAAGACAGCTTGTTCTAAAGCCAACACTTTGTAAAGATATCTTCGAGGTTGATTCCATGCGGGATGTCGGGAAAAAATAGCGGGCAAAGAATAGGGCAAGGATGTGTTTGATCAGCTAACAGAGCAATCAGACTGGTTAACGTTATCATATGATTATTTTCTCATCTATTCTAAAAGGGAATGGTGGATGTAAAGCATACTAGGGCATTTATGTTCTGCGACCATTGTGAATGAAGCGATGGTGTAAGACGAATTAATTTTGAAAATTAGTTTATATAAAAAAGTGATCGAATTCCTTATATTTAATCTTGTGCGTTAATTTGTAACAGAACTATTACTTTGCATTGATTGAAGTTAATGGGTTTAGTGTTAACACTGGTACTTCGCGCATGATAATCTAATATTTTGGGTTAAGGTTTTCTTTGAGCAAACTATTGAAAGCTATTGGTAATATGTCACTTTTCGAGAGACTTCTCCAAATGTAATGGACAGATGTAGTAAGAAATGGTACCTGTTGTCATACATTTCGCAATCTTTTAGAAATCAGCAATCAACATAAAGTCTGTAAAATATTTAGTTTTTATGGAGTTCAGATATTTCTCCCTCAATTTTTTATCCGCTACCGCGTATTTTTGAAGATGATAGGCGGGACTTTCTTAGAGGTTATTTTAGGTTGATGTTTTGTTTGTACATCATAACACCACTTTAATGGCAACAAAATGCTTATGCAGGAGGGCTTACTTGCTGGGATACCTTCGTTTTTGTCTTTTAAGGAGGGTAAAGTTTTTTTCTAAACGTTAACTAGGATATCTTCTTCTCTCTTAAATGTGCGCATACATACTATAACTGCTCCTGGGAGAATTTTTGAGCAATAAAGGCGATTAAACTTCCCCAATCGGTATAATTTGTACAGCGCAGCGGTAACACAAATTGTTCTAGCTTTAAAGTTTACCACTATATTCATTTAAGTTTCTTTTTTGAAAGTTTTGGACATACGTAAAGTGTGGTTCATTTCCGAGGCAATATAAAAAGAACTTCGTTGAAAGAAGAAAAAGAGATAGAAATTCAAAGAAACCCCATGTTAGATGGAAAACAGATACTTGAAGACAACGAAACACGAAATATAACAGAAGTAGAAGATCAAAGAGATGCGAAACGGAAAAGAGCCGCATACGACCAAATACCACCAGAGCTAATCAAATATGGGAGGGCTGGTATGTAGAATGGATTACCAAGATATGTAGTCAAGCATGGAAGGCCGAGAAAATACCGGAAGACTAGCAAAAAATCTACATACTACCGATACATAAAAGGTACAACTATAGGGCCATATGTCTCTTTTCTTGCACTTTAAATTTATACTCAAGAATATTGGAAAAAAAGACTGAGAAAAGAAACAGAAATTGAGGAAGAGCAAGCAGCATATAGAGAGGAACGACAGACCATCATATTTTCACATTAAAAATGATAGACAGGGGAAGGGATTTATACCTAATCTTCATTGACCTTAAAGCCGGTTTCGACACCGTGCCATATATGGACAGTACTAGAACAACTAAAAGTAAATGAGAAGCTGAGAAGAGTAACAGAGAGTATATATAAGGAAGTAAAAGGAATAGTAAGACTAGGAAGAGAACAGACGGAAGAATTCAGTATGGAGGTCCCAGCCCACTGCTATTCATTCTAGTTATGAACATGGTGATTAAAAATAGTAAGCAGAGAAACAGAAAGCTAAAGATAGGTAATTGGAACATGGAGTCGGTGGAAATCCAAAACATGGTTTACGCAGATGATATTGTGGTCTTAGCAGGACGTAGAGAACAACTACAGACAGCAGTGAATGTGTGAAAAGAGGAAATAGAAGCAGTTTGACTAAAAATCAACATTGACAAAACAAAAACAATGCACATATTGAAGCAGGAACATCAACCAGCACAAAGAATTAAAATAGACAACATAGAAGAAATCCAAAGATATGAGTATCTAGGAACAATAATTTCAAAAGATGGAGGAATAGACCGAAAAATATTAAATAGAGTGAATAAAGCAAGGCAATTATATTACGCTATAAACAGAAGTATATTAGGAAACGAGAGATAAGGACAGAAAAAAAGCTACACATATATAAAACAGTATGTGCTCCCATTTTGATCTATAGGACAGAAAGCTGAACTATGCTAGATGAGCATAAATCCATAGGAAACTATGGGGGAAATGAAGTACATAAGGAAGTAGCTGAGAAAACGAGAAGAGATTGAATAAGAAATGCAACGATTAGAGACCAACTGCAACAAATACCGCAAGTTACTAGAATAGAAAATAAACAGTTAAAATGGTATGGGCATACAAAAAGAATGACAACACCGATTTCCAAGACGAATTCTAGAAGTAAGAACGGAAGGCAGACGACCAAGCGGTAGGCCAAGGAGAATGTGGACAGACAACATCTAGGAAATGGCAGGAAAGATAGGAAAAACGATGGGGGAAGTAAACAGATTGATAGGAGATAGACAACTATAGGAAATGGATAGAAGCACCCGACGCCATTTAGGTAAAGAGAGAAAAGAGAAAGAAGAGAAGAAGAAGTAAAACGTGTTGCTACTACAGGCAAAAATGTAAAACACAATACAAGACAACAGCGTTGTTTTGCTAAATTCATGTAACATCTTTATTATTTTATATTGCATCGTTTTCTTGAAATTATCGTTTTTAGGTTTTTGGTGGTATGGAAAAACGATGGAAAGTAATGTCCTTAAGAGCTTTGGATGTGGTCTTTACCCATTTTAAATGTTTTCCCTCATTTTTGTGGAACATTTATTTGAGATCTGACTTGATTTGCTTACAAGAAGTGGAGAAAACTATGGATAATCCTATTATTTTTAGTCTGATCCAGCAAATTCAGCTGAGGTGCTTTATTAACTAAATAAATATTCTAAAACACCGTGTGATGTTGTCTACGAGAGAACTGCCACAATTATATGAATAATGAAAATATTGTGACAATTAATCCACAAGATTTTCGAAGTATTTTCTTTCATTTACAGTTATGTGCTCAAGACAGGTCTTAAATGCTATTATTTTACCGTACTAAATTACATCAGAAGTGGAATTGATTTTTATTTGGATATATTGCTTTAATTGATCGACAGTCTTGAGTTGATTTTTGCACACCCGGCTTTTAAGATAATTCTATAGAAAAAATCACAGGTGAAAAATTTGGCCAATCAAATCCTCTGGTTTTTTCTTCTCATCCAATGCTAATATTCTTTTCCCGAACACACTGAGATCCAGGTTCACTTGGGCTTCGTTTTACTGGAACCAAGAGAACTTTATACCTCCTTTTGTTTCATAATAGGAATTAATTTCCCCTGTGAAAAACTTGACTATTGACAATCTTAGCCAAGATTATCGGACGTAACATACACTGACTGAGTGTGGAATGTGCGCACAACAAACAGATGGAGGTTGGGTTGTCGCTACCCCAAATATGAAACTTTCGCTAATTCACGTACTTTTCTAGGAAAAAATAATGTTTGCTAATAAAATGTCTTTGCTTGATATTGATTTGTTTAATTCTGATTTTATCCTAAATTTTATTTGCTGAATCGAATATTTGGTCGAAGTTTCTTTAGGTCAAAGGATCTGGATTTTATAGAGAAACAGATCGAATTTGTTGTACATAACTCTTCTGACACTTGATTCTGATTTCCTTAATATTTTTTTGCGGTAGTCACAGTTGATTTTGCCAAATTGTTAAAAATGAAATAAAAAATCAACTCTAAAAAAGGACCCTCAAACATGGCCATGTTCAAATTGCTGTACTGACCTTCTGAATATGTTGTCACTCAGTTTTGTATGTGATCTGAATTGGTTTCGAAGTTCTCTTTGTGCCGATGAATGAACAGCCATTTGTGTACTAGGCCTTAATGACAGATATCCGATCTTTGTATACTTTTGACGGAGTGTAAATTGTATACTTTTTGGGCAACCTTTAGACTTCACTTCGCATATATCTTACTATGTGTTGTTTTTTGAAAATTTTAATTTGGTTGTTTATTCGTCATGCACTATCTTTATGTCTAAGAAAATTTAATTTACTTTGTAACTATAGTTCAGTTAACTGAATGGAGAAAATGTGACATGGCTTGGTAGAAGGTGAGTTGAACTCTTTTTAAAATGGTGTATCTGCTTTGATGTACTGTCATTTGTTGGATTATTATCAAAAATATTTTTTATGATGTATGATATATTGTACTAATTTATTCATATAAATAGTCTGTTTTGGATTTTCAATGTTTTGTTGTGATAGTATATCTCATCAGTTCAACAATTTTAAATTTCGAATACGCAACTGGGAAGCTCGCCAACTCTATTATGACTATCTAGACATGCATGGAACATATGAGCCGACACATTCGAACGCGAAGGTCTCGAATTTGCATAAAAATCGGGGAGCAAAGTTCGAGACGCGCGCATAAGGAGTAAAAATGTAAGAGCATCCTTTATGAATACCAAATTCTTATAACATACGTCGTTTACGCGATACAAAGTGTCAAAATACGTTACGGAGTCGTCTTGTTTTATGTGGCGTATAAAACACAAATTCGTTCGAGCGATTTTCATCTGTATGTAGACCGAGCGTGGAGCGGGGCGCAGCGGCGCTGCGCGACGCCGGATCGCTCTCGAGTTAGTTAAATGGCGTGGTAACTACCGTGTTGTATCGGGCCATAAAGTACGAACGCCAAATACTTCCGCTGGATTATTTTATACAGTAGAACAATTTAAAGCGTTTTGGAGCGGCAGCTTCCGGCCGAGGCGCGCCCGACTTTAGCGGGCTCCTCGGGGTGGAATGAATACTTACAGCTTTTTCCTTATAATCTGAAGTATCCCAAGTAGTTGATAATTAAGGTAATCAAATTTAAATGGCTGATACATGACTACATTCGTGAAGTGGTGAGCCATTTATTTGGCCACCTCATCATATTGAAGTTATGTATTTCTAATGGTTAGATGTTAACATTCAGAATTGCACATTTTACATGTTAGTTTGTTTCTTACACAGTTTTGATCGCAAATTCATTACACAAGAAGGGGACATTTTTTGTATTTAGTAAATTTCAATTTGTTTTTCGTGTGCAAACTCATTCTTTTCCTATGTTTGCCTCAAAATTACTTTTTTAACGTATTCGTACATAAAACCAAGGAGTTTAATAATTGAATTTTCTTCTGTAGTAGTAGGGTAGTGTTGAAAGATTTTAGAATCCTTACATATATCTTTCTTACTCAATCTTGAACCAATTTTTAAGGTTTCTACATTAAATGTGGTTTTCTTATCCTTTGCTGAAGACAATTCGTACCAAACTATCATCCTGTAAAGACATAATGGATCTTCTAAACTAACGGAATTTTTCTTTGTTTTCTGATATCAGTGAACACAAAAAATATTTTTGTACCTCCTTATCTCCATTATAGGGCGTGTCAGTTTCTTTTATAACAAAAGGTAACTAAAGGGCCACTAGGTTTGTGATAGAATTTAGCCAAAAGTGTGTTTTTGAGAAGGCCGAATAAGGTCTTTTGGAGTCTAAAGTCTAGTTTTGAATACCAAGGAGTTTATGATGAGGTTTTATTGTTCAATATGCAAATGTGTTTTAAAATTTTTTTTTATAAGTTTATGGTGTAGGATCCTTGACCAATTTTCGCTAAATTTCTCTGTTATAAGCTATTTTTTAGCTCTCTGGGATTTTTCCTTCTTTTTCTCTTATTTTTCCTATATCCTTTTTCCATTCCATTCTTGGTCTTCACTGTTGGTCGTTTCTCTCACTATATCCCTATTTTTTCCTGTCATAGTTTTTATACTGTGTAGCATTTTTGCTATCTATTTAAACTACTTATTTAATTTACTTACAACAATTGAATTATTTAATTACATTTATGGACACTAAGTATTTACTAATATAAATCAACGGCAACTGCACGCCGTGGCGTTCGTCACTCTGTATTCTCATTCTCATATTCCCTTTTCTTGTGTTTGTTGTTTTCGAAAGCTCCATCTTGGTCCCAGGCTGCTATTTTCACTTTGAACCTTCGTTATCACTTTATGGGTGATTATCCCAATGTAAGTGGGTCGCGTTACCTCTAGATAACTGGTTACCCCTGGCGTAAGGTCGTCAGAGGCTCATTAGTTATCTAGGAGATAGGGTGCTACACATCACTTTGTATCCCCGCAAATGCCCCCTTTTTTCTAATTTAACGAATTTAAAAAACATATCTTTATAAACTAATTTGAAAAAAAAATATGTTATTAGTAACGCGACACTTACGGATACTAATGCGAAGTCACAGTGTATTCCGCGTTTGTGATATATCTGTTTTTTATACCCTGATTTTGATTGTTGGTAACAGAACTTACCCTAGATCTACAATTAAGTACGAACATTTTCGAAAAGTTTATTAAGCGACATTTTCTTAAGTAAACTGAATTGATCATAATAAAATGTTTAATATTTAATCAAATGAAATTATGCCTTTAATTTATTGCATGTATGGAAACTACTTACAGAAGGAATTACTAAGGGATGACGTTATGTTAATATATATGAAATAGTGATGTGTGAGTTCCGCCACCAATTGGTAATTCCTACCACAGTACCGGTCGAAAACTGGACGCTACGTAATGTAACCTAGGGAATGGTTACCCTACAGTTATGAAAAATAGTGATAAGAAAGTTGTCCTTTCCTTAGTTTCATTTCAATAAAAGTCTAAAGTATCTAACCATACAATATAAAAGAATATGTTAACATTGGTTAGATATTTTTAGGACAGACCTTGTACGCGTATAGGACAAATTTAAAGTAATTTTAAGAAAAGTTAATTAAAAATCATGTTTTTAGCTCACATCAGTATTTTTATCCTGTAAGAGTGTCTGTCTAACCAAGTTATTAATGAAAATGTAATTTTTCTGTTATGATTTATCAGTTGAATAATTGCATAAATGTTTAATTAATTATGTAGCTACCCAACATTTATCACATTTGTGGATTTCTTCTTCCTACAAATTGCACAGTTCTTTTAAAAAAATAACAATATTCTTACCATTTAAATTATTCAACAGAAACTAGGACAGATGAAATCTCAACGATCAAAGCCCTTCAGTTTTTGCAGTGTCGCTAAGGCGACATATGGTATGGTGCAATCGTGATGAAGGATGTTCGATTGACCGAATTTCCACATTGAGTTTGGTGAGTTGCTCACATTACTTACTCACCACAATTGTTTTGTTGCGAGAAGTTGGAAGAAAAAACTGCAATCAGCTACATCTTCGTTATGTGTACTCGTAAGTCAGAATTTGCTACAGGTTCTGCTTTTTTACCGGCCTCTTTCTCACGTATTGTTTGTACAAGGTCTGTTATGATTCGATCTAGAAACGGCTTTTTTGAAGGAAACTAAGCAGAGACGCCATCTAACTTACTGTTGTCTGTCGAAAAATGCGACCTCCATATATAGAGCTTGAAAGCTTGTTGAATCCAACATTCTGTAAATTACGACATGCAGATGCATTGTCAATATTTAGATTCTCAGTAATCTCCTTAGTTGTAATTATTTTTCACTAAAGCACATATTCAGCTTTTCTGGAAAGCCGTCCCGACCGGAGTCAATCGTCCAGTTTAATATTACCATTTTGAAATTCACCAAACTATTGCTTCGCTCTTTTATCCGTAAAATATACATTGGAGCAAATTTAATTTTTTGTTCTTTATTTTCAAAAAGTTTTCTCGTTTATAAGTCGTACTACTACTTTTCTTTTATATACATTGTACAATTGTTTCCGACATCTATAGAAATCGAGTAAAAACAATTTAGTCGAAGATATGTTGGAATCCTATAAACTGTTTGGTTGCAACATAAGCCTTACAGCTCACTATCGTCATGCTCGTCTAAATTACTTTCCTGACAATCTTGGTGATTTTACGGAAGAACTTGGAAAGCGCTTCTAACAGGATATTAAAGTGATGGAAAAGAGAACCAATGAAAGTGGACTGTACATAAAATGTCTGACTGTTGGTAGATGTTGAAAAGAGATTGTACGGACGTAGATTAAAGACAATCCAAGAAGAGGAAGTTTCAAGGGGGGTTAAATGGTAAATTTTAGGTATGTTTGCTTTTGAATATGTACTTATGTTTATCTATTCCTTACATATTCATTCCGTCCCTCCAGAGAACATTTCACGCATTACAAACGTTGCCATATACCAAACCAATTTTTTTTGGAAAAACCTGACGTAATATGGAATTTTGAAGGTGTTTTTTGGAATCTGCGGAAAAAAATCCATTCCGACACATTTCTTCATTTGAAAACAATAGAAAAAAGTTTAAAAATTGCAGATTAGTGTAATATGTAGATAGGTACCAAAAAGAGCTGATCAATAACTTTGGAATTCGTTTGTGGATTTTCAAGATTTGTAAAGATGGAACTGTTTTATTAGAAATGAGAAATTAGAAGAGTACAGAGTGAGCAGCGATTATTATTAACTGAATGGAGAGTCACTGAATGGCTATCAAAATTGGTATTAAAGCATTATTCCAAAGGGAAAATCAGTTGTAAAAGAATTGTTAGGTATCTTTAGACTACTATTGGAGAAAGTGTATCTTTTAGTGTTTGATGGTTATTTTGATACTGCTTCTAGAAATTGTAAAAGGACAAATTTTTCTAAGTTGTTGGAGAAACAATACATTTTTCGTTTTGAACTTTTTAAATTTCGGATTATTCAAACAAACTGTAGTAAAATGGCGATATTGATAGTTGAGCACTTTGTCTATAAGTATATTTTTGAATTTTCACTATTGTATTAAAATTTAATTAATAATCCATAAGTATTAATGGATCGACGTTCTATAACTCCCATAATCTATGTTTTTCCGAATGACCCTGGCTAGAAATTTTTAAGTTTTATTTAACTAATTTATTTTTATATAAGAACATACAAAAACTGAACTGATCTTAGTATTATTTGATTTTGGGTAGCTTTTTTTAAACTAATTATTTTATCTTTTATATATCCCACATTAAAAGATTTTTTCTGGCATTTTGAAGTATTTATGTCACTATTTTTTATATTGGAATGAATTCGGCATTGATGGTGTTATGATTTTAAATTCATAGTTTAAGTGGGATATGTGATACATATATAAAGAACCAGTTGAAAGTGTAGAAGTATGTGAGCACTTCATCGGGATTTTTACCATGTTAAAGGAGCTACATAGAATTTATATTGTTTATGATACCGCTCAATGTTATTGTACTTGATTAGACAGGTCACGTGTAAATTATCATATAGAATTAATTTTTTTTTAAAGTGTCACATTTTGAATACATTGGGCCCTTAATGCATTACGTTACTGATGGTGAATACGACGATGAGTGATTATTAGCGAATATGTAAGCCGCTTGGATAGTAATATTGCGACTTAGTCTCACCTATGTGGGATCTACTACGTTATATTTTGTAGTAGTGTCATTTACAAGGAACATTTGGTGAGTGCTGAACCAGGTGGTGGCATCAAAGAAATGGGATGACATCCTAAGCAGCGAATTTGTCTAAATGGTGATTTCAGTTGACATCAGTATAGATTACAGCTCCACGATTGATAAGCCGGGTAGTATACTACTATTAAGTGCTACGGCATACTCAAAAACAGCGCAAGAGGATGCTTTATGTGTATTACTGTATCAGAAAGTTGGACCTGGATTTGAGGCTTTAGCTGAATCTTTCATGATATCCCCATTTGCAGTTTGAAGTTCAAAGAAAGCTTATATTACGTTTAATGCTAGTTGCTATCTAGCCTACGTTTTGAAACAATACTAAAGCGTTACTAGTGGGGGTGATTGTAATGACAGAAATATTGCTTCTTTTTATATAAGGTAGTAATGTAGTTATCCAGGAATAAAGATACACAACAATAAAAAAAACACAGATTGACATTGATATACTTGGTTTGTTTTCATTTGTGTTAGTTTTTTTAAGATTTTTTTTTGTTTTGTCATCTATCAATAGATGCTTGTTAAGGAGTGTCAAAAGGACCGAATTTTTGAGTTTTATTTATAAAATACTAACATTGATGCAATTCTTTTACTTTATAGGAATAAAATCAAAAATGTGATTAATGTAATATCGACTTTTAAGTAAAATAAGGTTAATACGTCATAGTTAAGGTTCTTATTATAAATTAGCTTACTTTTACGGCTATTGCCATATGTTCTTTGTTTAAACGGAAAACTTGGACCAATCGTGCTACCTTTATGGGACCTACCTATCACTAAATTTTGTCATTAAGTTTTCATCACTTTATTTATTTTTTGTAATACATAATTTGAAATTAAAGAGTGCAGATGACGATTGTATACAATTTGGGTCAATTTGAAATTTAAATATTTTATTAAAAATAAATCCGCAAATACTGAACCACCGTTCTCTGGATTAAAGTTTGAAGCTGATTATTTTATTTTTGTATTGCTGTTTCTTGACACTTCTAAACTGTATTAGTTGAGAGGGATATGGGAAGTCATTATTTTTTCTTTTAGTATGATATTAATTTATATGGTGATTTCGAAAACTCAAAAAAGTACGTAGTTGTAATGGATATAAATTTCACATTTAAATTGGTTACGTGGTATCAGCCTTTGCATAAAGTTTTAAAACTTAGACCATCGAGTATTAATTGTTCTTTTAGTTTCATAGTATCGATAATACGGATATAAAAATTCCGATGCGTTAAAATTCTTCATTGTCCCTCTCCCTCTCTTTCTCCCCTCTTCTCTCTCCCTTTCTTTAACTACCTACCTCCCTCCCTCCGTCCCTCCCCCTGTCTGGCTCACAGCCTCTCTCTCCCTCTTTCTCTTCCCCCCTCTCCCCCTCTTTCCCTCTCATTCCATCTCTTTCTCTCTTTCCCTCTCCCCCTTTTTCCTCTCTTCCCTTCTACCCCTCTCCCCCTCTCCCCATCTCCCCATCAACCCCTCTCTTCCTCTCCCGCCTACTTTATTTCATTTTTTCCAAGTCACTGATAGATGTGTGTACATTATTATAATATTTAATTCTACATATTTGCCTTTAAACTGTAGTAATATTAGTCTATTTGATATGAGAGTAAAAGATTTAACATATTTCTGCATTTCTTTCAATATTTAGTATTGTTATTCTTTGTTGGAGTCATCTCCAAAATAATAACTGTGATATCTCCTATTGATTTGAACATTTCATGGATGTTACGTCTAGTACCTTTATATTTAGATTTATCATTTCCTTAATTATGTTCCTAGCTTTCCAGCTTTCTACCTGCTTTCCTCATTCCACGTTCAGGTCTTCTGGGAACTGAGGACGTTTAATTATTCGTTTGAGCTATTTTCATTATTCTAAGGATATACCTTAGAATATGATTAATGTGCTGGTTTCTCTCTCTCATTACTTTATAATTTTATTTTAAATAATATTTTAATCGCATAAGAAAAGTACAAATGTTAGACCTAATACACAAGATATGACAGAGTAAACTTGTTTATAGCTTTAAAGCTTTGAGAATAATTGATTCAATAATCCGAATAATTTTTAGTTACTGTCGAAAATTATTTTTAACCAACGATAACTTTAAAGTTAGTACTTTTTTATATTTATGTAGAGGGCAAATGTGTTACTAAAACTAAATGAAATTATATGGTAACTGATTTAAAGAAATTATCTTCTTACATTTCTGTTTGCCAAATAATTATAGCATATTGTGTTTAAAGAAGTTAATACTTTTTTAGCACAGAAAAGATACAGACGGACATTTTCTAACTTTGGCATACAATCTCTGCAACTCTTATAATCAGTGGTATTATAAGTACATTCCCTTTTAGATGACGAAATTGTATTTTTGGGAAAGAGCTCTTCCTCTTGATTTTGAAATCCTTGTTACTCTCTTTCCTTGTCTCAATTAAAGCCTGCATCAGACCTGATTCTAGTTGAATGCTTTGTATGTCATAAACATTAAAAAAAAAACAACAACAAATAACTAGCTTATAACGTTAAGAAAAATATCAAGTCCAAATCCTTTCCTAAAACGTTATCGAATAAGAATTGCAGTAGTAGTCTCCCCAGATGAGTTGAAAGCAAAATATCAGACACTTATTGGGATGAACTAGCTGTTGAATACTCGTCCATTTTTGAGAAGTTTCTAGATAATCACCCCTCGCAATAAAAATATTACTAATTGTCCATCCCAGATTCAGATATTGAACCGAAGTTGAGATTTTGTTAGCTATAAAGGCTCTGTCGAAGGTCCAGATCGAATCAAACTCCCACATGTAATTGATTTACGCTCCCACCCTGGAGTTCACACAAATAAGTTTTAATACTCGCCTTAACTGTTACCTGAACTAAACGTTTAATATCTTGATGGTGGGACATTTATTATTATTAACCAGTTTTTAATGATTTTTTAGATATTTATCCGAAAACTTTGAATATTTTAGCCTTACAATCAACTCTTTCAGGTGCAAACTATTTTATCGCTGATGATTTTGCTATGTTCTCTCCTGGAATGAAATTTCTTGAAGATGATTTATCGCTCATAGGAGTATTCATCATCGAGCGTGATGTACACCTTATTTTTAAAAAGAAATGAACACTCTGATTTCTCATTTACTCTCAATCAAATCACGTTTTGCTTTACATTTACTTCACCACTGTATTCTTGTACCAAATTCTATGTACTTCCTTCAATTTACCTTAAAATTACCCAACATTTTGCAAATGTTTCACCCGCGTTTTAAAGTCTATTTAGAAGAAATTCTAAACATCTTAAACGATAATCAATGGAGTCGTGCTTAATTTTTTTGTCAAATTTGATAATCTGAGTGTAAGGGAAACATCGGATATGGTTCTCCCCGCTTTTTATTCAGTTTCAATTCCACCGATGCTCTGGTCAATTCGATTCTCTGATTTACTCAAATATTAGATATTATTAGGAGGAAGCAACGAATTGAGAAAATTTCTTTACAACTAAAACCATCCAATATTTATAGGATTACATTAATTATTCAAGATAAATAGACTCTTTCCATTTTAACTCAGAAGTCAACCGTGTTACATTTGAACCGTGTAAAAAGTATGAATCTTGTGTGTATGTGGTTGTATGTGTTGCTCATCTTAGTTTTGGACACTCTTTTGGACAATAACTGCATCTGTATTGCCATCATTGCTTAGGCTTGGATAACTGTGAACCTCACTTATGTCCCGCCAAACAATTTAGACATCAAAGGATTAACAATGTTATTAAGCAAGCTATTATTTAAACCAGAGTTATTTCATTCCTTTAGGCTACTAGACCGTGGAGCTGGCAAATGACTTCGGTACCCTGGTCAAAAGAAAATGCCCTCATATAGGACTTTACATGCAGTGACACAATAGTCCTTTTCTATTTTGAGAACTCTGTCTAGAAGATTTGTTTTGTGGTGAAATTAATGGCTTCGAAGCAGCAAAACAATTATAAAACTATTTCTGAACAAGGGTATACTTTCCTTTTCCAGTAGAAAAGTTGGACCCTACTGCAATGATGCTATTTTACTGCTTAATAGAATCGGTTTCCGGTTGATGTTAATCTATGGTGGCTCCCGTCTTTGCTCTTACTTAACATCAACGATGTTACATTTAATTATTATCTATTAATTAGTATGTAGCTTCTAGCATCCATAAAAAACGTAAATTAGTCAAAAAATTGAAACTTGGGGTAATTTTCGTCACTAAAATCAATATTATTTCATGATTCTGATCTGTAGGGTGAGCCACAGGAATTCTCTTAGGTGAAATATAGTCAACTAAGTAAGAGTGTGTTCGACATAATTAACAGTTGGTAAAAGGTGTGGCCCTAATTATTTCGTGAGTCGATAGAGGAAATCTTTGTTCTCGATGCTTTGTTACAAAAGATTCAGTTCGCAATGAATTCTTTCTAGAGAAATGTGTAAAGCACCATGAGTGCAGCGTACGCGTCGCGCTGTGTTCCTCCTCTATACCCACCCGAAAGGTCCGAAAATGTCTCATGCAACGGATGCTAAGTACACGAACAAGTCGAAAACATTCGTCAGCAAGTGGGTGCAGCGATATAAGGAGACAAAAACGGTTGATGACTTGTTGGAACATGGTTCTACAGGCAGTGTCCCTGTCGAAAAACAGATTGTGAACATGTTTTCGCGGAACCCGGGCTCAACATTGCTTTAAGGAGCAGCAAAATTTAAACAGAAATGTATAGATATATCGTACATAGTTATCCGAATCCATCTATGTGCGATATCAAATGACGTAGTTCAGTGAAGAAACCTTTGTTAGGTAAAAATCATGTGACGAAGCGATTCGCTTGGGCAAAGGACAATGTTAACCTAGATTGGAGCAATGTAATTTTTAACTTTTGTTTGGGAATATGTTATCGTCCCACGAGCCTGAACAACGACCCCAAACACCGCATCAAGATTTGCATCGAGCAGTCTGCCTTCGTTACACTTGATTAGCTGTCACAGTCGCCCGATCCTAATTAAGAATGTGTAGGCATACAGGAAGCACAAGCTTTGTGGAAGAAAAGTATTTACTTTCAAGCAGTTAACACGAGAAATTCGTCGCATTTGAAGGTCCCTGTCGGATGAATATGCCATCAATTTGGTCGAAAGCATATGCTAGGCAATTATCGACGCCTGTGGTGACTGGACACATTATTGATGCAATAGCATCTTTGTTCTGATGGCGGTCAACGTATGTATTTGAAAATGCTTTTAAATAATTTTTTCTCCACATTAATCCAAACACGCTCGTACTTAACTGAGTGTAAGACTTTTGTTAGTTGTTGCAAGTGTACCCAAACAATCAATATCTACACCTATTTTTTGTAAATTATATTTTACATGAGAAACGGCAACCATCTTTTACACCTCGTGAATAAAGCACATTTGATGTAAATTCCGCTGCTGCAAAGCTTTCACGGACATGACAAAGAATAACGATCCTAAAAATATGAGATATTTAAATCGACGACGTAACCACACGAGGAGCAGAAATCTGTCACGTTGTGACAGGCTCGCATCCTGCGCGAGCTCGCCATCTCGAAATCGCTGCTATTTGCGTGTATTAGGGGTAATAAAAATATAAACACAAAGCAAGTAGAGAAATCACGTCGTTCTGGAGATGTTAAAATGGGTTAGAGAAACGGAAGCCGTTCTGTAATGGAGCGGGAGGAGCCTGAGAGGATAAGCAGCAGATTCCATTTAGCCGTCCGAAACTCTTTTATTTAGGTCGTTAAACAGATAGTTGATTCAGTCGTCGTCTTTCTCTTGCTTCCGTTCGCGACTCCGATATGGTCTGTAGATGAACAAATGCAATTCCTGATGGGAGCGGAAACAAATGTGTCGAAGATAAATCTCCCGTCTTATTGGGGATTATTTACCATTTAGGACTGTTTCCATTTAATGCTCGCTCCGACTAAATAGAATCCATTTCAGACAAATTTGAAAATAAGTTATCTCTGCTCATTGTTCTTTCCGCAGCTGCATTCGGTCATTAGCAGTTGGGGGTTAGTTAAGGAAGCGTTTCGGATCGACTCATTTCGCTAGTTGTTTCGACTCCTTGCAGGCGCCTGCATTTATAAGGTTCGCAAAGTAAATATCCTGCCTTTTCGAGTTATAACATCACTTAGCGAAGGTTGGCAGCAGCAGACCGGAAGCTGTCGTGCCGGACCGGAGAGCGATGGCCGTTTCCTTCCGTCGGCCATTGAGGCACTCGGTTTGGGCGGGCCGGCCTGAGTGATGTGGCGCTCAGGTTATGCGACCTAATCGAGGGCACTGATAGCCCTTAGTAAAGAGATTTACGGAAGACCATCTCGGCTGCCGCTACAAAGTGGCCGCGATTTATGTCCCTTGAATTCTTCGAATGGCTGCAGGCTGCAGGAGCGCACCGTGTGCTTTTAACACACACACGTATATAGTAGTTTAGATAGTGACGCAATAGACGAGAGTTTAATGAATGAAACGCGACAGTAGCAGACAATTTATGTCACAAACTTATTGATCTGCTAGTATTTATTCTGAAGCGATGTATATCAGTTAGCACCAGAAAATTTACAAGTGTTCTACGAAAAGGAAACATTTGTTGTGAAAACATGCCATATATAGTCTCCGGAAGAATAAAGTATTCTTCTTGAAGGTCTTTCAACGTTGTCTACACTTTAATTTGGATTTTATGTACGTCATTTTTGTTTTAATCTTTACTTTGTGAAATAAACATAGGAAACATAGGAACCAACTAAGTTAAAGTAAGGTTGTGTAAGTACAGCATTAGAATTTCTATGGTCGTTTCATTTCTTCTCACAAAAATGTTAGAATTTATGATGTTTGAAGAAACAAAATATTGCGCCACTGATCTGCTACAGCTTTTACCGTTTGGACAACTAGGAGATTTTTACTGCTCTCAAATCTAGATTGATTTTTGCCTTCTATTTAAAATCAGAAAACGGCAGCATCGCCTTAATTTAAAAGTGACGGGGGTAGTAAATAGGTCCTTGAGGCATATTATGGGTAGAGAGGTCATCAACAAATGACGCTTTTTTGTGTTTCTGATTCTCAATCTGGGAAAGTGGTTTATAGTAACATTAAAAGGGGTAGGATTTTTTCACTATCAAATTTCTTCTTATCGATAAAAATGTGACCAACTACGTCATTGAAAGAGGGATATATGCCGACAAATATGGAAGAAAATTCTAGCAAGTACAGCAAAGTGTTCTCTACTTTAGAGAAAAACTTTAAAAGTCAAAAACTGGAGTATCGTCAGCCTTTACACAACTGCTTTGCGTCATTAAAAACGAAGTACTGTGACGTATATGGATCATTACCTATCAATTTCCTTATCATTTTTGGAGGCAAATAGTACTAGCTAAAACAATTAATGAAATTTAGGAAGAAACGTCTAAACTTCTTCAATCTTGCTGATTTTTGCGGGTTTATAAAATAGATATAAACAGATAATACTTCGTATCACAACTCTACTACTATAGCAGAAGTTTCTTCAGACTGCTGACTTTAGATGATGACTTGATTAAGAAATATCAAAATTTTTATGTCTAGAATGTGTGGAGTGACTGATGTTTCTGAAGGTGATTTTTAAAATAATTTATGACTTTTGGTAATTAATATTTTTATGTTATATTGTAGCATATCCAGCATTCTTTGATTAGGCATTAAAACCGCGATTTAAATTAAAATGTAACGAGAAAAAAAAGACTGCAAAGTTAAAAGTGGCTACTGCCAACAATAATAATGAAAAGCAAGAATTTAATGCCCAAGATGAACGTGAGTGCAAGTCGTAGTGAGCTTTAACGTTAAAAAAGTGAAAACTGGAAGCTAGTAAAAATAAAAAAATCGGAAATAAAAAGGACAGAATTTGCAGTTTTACTAAGAAAATACTAATAGAATTTATACGTGAAAGCAACAATAAAATTGAAAATAAGAAAATTGATAACAGAGAAGTAAATATAAACAACAAAAAAAATGTATAATGTAATAAGAGAATAGATTATATATGGTTGTATGATTATACAATGAAATTAGATTCGTAGAAATAAGAAATACAAATTAAAAAAATATAGCAACATCAAGCATAACAGTAAAGGTAGAGAGTGATTTAATAGAAGAACAAAACATTTAAAAAATAATTCAAATAAGAAATGCGAGGCAACTATTGCAAATTAATAACAAAAACACAAAGTATATGATAAGGTCAAGAGAGATATCTGGATACGATAGCAATAATGATATAACAATAAATCAAAAGAGGTACGAAGGGATCAGCAACTTCAAGTGTCTGGGTTCAATCATTAATAAAAACAATGAAATAGGAGAGGAAATAAATTCGCGGATAGTAACGAGCAGTAGGTGCTACTTCGGGTTGAAAATGAAATCCAAGGTGCTAGTGGTGAAGAATAAAGTGAGACTATACAAGACATTAATAAAACTAGTGGTGATTTACCTGATACCTGACAAAAAAGGGCGAGGTAGCTAGAAACATAAGAAAGAGAAATCCCTAGGTAAATCTACGGCCCGGTAAATGAGAACGGAGTTCCCTCAGAAGACACCTTAAATCGAAACCCAGAAGGTAAAAGAAGCAAAAAACGGCTAAGACTTACAATTAGATAGATGGAGAAAGTGTAGGGTGGGCGTCAGAAAATGAAAGGCAAAGGCACGGAACCGCAGGGAATGGAAAAAATTATAAGGGAAGACAAGTCGTTAGAGGAAGAATAAGAATCACTCAGTAAGGATACGAGTGCAACTGCTCAGCACTAACCATAAAAATGGGGAGAAGGAACAGGACAGGTTTCTGGAGGGTTGGGACATAAATGACTATCGCGAACCATAAAATAGTAGGAAGTCAAGAAAATCTAAAAAAGGAAGGTTCAAGGTCCTTGCGGTCTGTTACACCATGGAGTGGTTGTAGTATAATCAATTCACTGTCCTTTCGATGTTTCATTCGTAAGAATAAGCAAATAGGATAGAATGAGATAAGATAGGTGAAAAGTAAAACTTAAAGTACAATTTTGATTGTTACGTATCATTTCCAAAAGCTTTGTTAAAATTTGTTATTACAAATTTCACCATAGACTTATTTTATCTATTGATTTTTTTATGAATTTTAATAATTCCACTATTGCTCGACCAAACGATATGAAGCCCCGGAAAAAATAAGCCAAATTACATATAAAAAAACTAAATAAGGTCTTTTAATCTTTCAGAAATCTATTGCAATGAATCATAAGCGAAAGCTTGGTTCTGCAGCGCAAGACATTATTAAAAGTCATTGACTTTTTCGATTAACTAAAGCCAGCTGGTTAGTGGATGTTTCCTCTAGAGAAAGCCACAGAATTAGCTGCCGCAAAAGAAAAGTTAATGACTTTATTAAAAAGATACTAAGAGAATCCACATCAACAATAACTGGTACAGCAAGTTTAAATGAATCTCAACGTCCAGTGTCTGTCAACAATATTGAATTAGTTGATTTTGACCAGGATATATTAAGGAGAACAGTACACCAGGTTTATAACGTAGATCACAAAATCCCTACATTAATGAAAGAAAACATTGGTTATACAGATGGAAAAAAACGCTAAGAAAACATTTATTAAAACTCGGGTTTCGTTATAAGAAGTGCGTCTCATAACAAACCAAAGTTATTAACGAGAAGAAATGTTATCACAGCATAAAGCAGTCAGTATTAAATAGAAATAAGAAATATGAATTAAAAAAATGTTATAGTAACATCAAACATAACAGTAAAAGTAGAAGGTTTTAAAGAAAAATTAAAATAAGACATAATGGAATGGATATTTGTAGTAAGTGATATACACGAATTAGTTTAAAGAAAGTAAAAATGAAAAACTCAGTAGGTAAACATGATATTTTAATATGACAAAAGTATTTTATAAAAAGTGGAGGAAAGAGATTATTCTTCACTTATTAGTGTAGTTGAGTTAGAAATGGATTCAAATGGGACACTTTTGTAAAGATTTGAACATTAGAATTATGAACTGTAAGTGTAAATAAAAAATAATAAAATTTTGAATGGTTGTATACTCTCAAAGGTAGTATAAAGATGAAACTAGATGTAACTGGAAGAGCAGACATTAAAATAATCCACGAACATGTTACTAATACCCAAAAAAAAATTAATAGTGTAGTGTAATTACAAAATACAAAATCAAACTACTATAAAATTAGGATTTCCTGTGAGTTGAAATTAACTATTCTTCATCAATTGAACTTTTATTGTCATTCTTCCACTAGGATTCAGTGTCATCTGAAGCTTCTATATTTATTGTAAAATTAAGGTTGGAAATACATTATAACTTCACATATTTTTGGAAAGATTTTTGACGTAGTTACGCACACTTTTCTAATGTTCCTCAATAATCTCTGCAAATGTTCTTCTCACCAATTGCTTGATATTGTTGTTATACAGCGTGCGACAGGGAGGTGTTACGATTTTGAGAGGGGTATAACATTGGCGACAGGGAAGTAGCGCATGCGCAATGTTTAATATACACTCATTGCTAGTTGGCATTTCAGTAGGCACGGACCCGTGGAAAATTGAATGCGTCTTTGTTTAGGGCACCTTTGCAGCAACCGGTCATTCGGTGGTGCTTACACAGCGAAGATTTCAAAATCACTTCAATGTTAGTAGACGCGGTGCCGTCCCATCTCAACAATACTGAAATGGTTTAACAAATTTAGAATGAGAGGAACTGTCAGATCTGGAATAGTTCAGGGAGGTGATCGGATCGGTAAGACCACAGTAAACATTCAAAAAGTTCGTCAGGTTGTGGAGGCCAGCTCTCGCCGTTTAGTGGTACGACACGATTGCGCTTTTCGCATGTCAGACAGGTCAGTTCGCCGAATTTTGTACTTTGACCTTCACTTATGGTGGTTTACGAACTGAAGGAAAATGTCTACATGCGGCTGTTTATGTTTGCAGAAACGATTCTGGAAACCCTGAAAACTGAGTATAGTCTAATAAAGAGCGCCGAGGAACATTTTTACTTATTGGGTTCTGTAAACAAACAAAAATCTTAGGACTAGTTGAAAAATAATCCACCGAAGTCCATCAAAGGCCTCTATATAGTGAGAGAATAACTATATAGTGCGGAATAGTCTGGTGTCCCATAACTGGACCCTATTTTTTCGAGAATACGGACCCACTATGACGGTTAACTCACAGCGTTATTTTACGATGTTGATGGCTGAATTAGGAAGATATCAGATTGGTAGGATTTGGTTTCAACAGGATGGGGCTACTTGCCATACCTCGAGAGAATCAATGCCTTTCTTAAGTGAACATTTTCCAAGGCGCCTCAATTTCATTGCGCGGGGGTGTGGAGTGGTCTCCTCGATCACCGGATCTTTTAGCGTGTAATTATTTCTTATGGGGCTATCTGAAAGCTCGGGTTTACATGAAAAACCACGGAATTTTGAATATTTTTTGGAAGTCATAACTCTAGAAGTTCAAGCAATTCCACGGGCTATGCTTGAAAGCTGTATGGACAATTTTTTCACTCGCCTGCAACAATGCCTGAAAAAAATTACATTCTTGTTGTTTGCGCTTTATGTTTCTTAAAGAAACGGTATATGTAATCTCTGGAAAAAATGAAAATTAAAATTTGTTCAAAAGCATCTATGTTAGAGTGTTTTAAAAAATATAATACCTTCCTGTCGGACCCTATACCGTAACACATTATTCATAGCAACTTTCCTCTTTACCATTCTCCAAATATATTCTATCTATGTCGCAGTGATATCGGAGCAAGTGAATAACAGTGCGCCTCCTTTTTTTAAATAATTTTTGACATGATACATTTTATTCGCTGGGTATTTTTCACTAACATTAAAAATTCAGCCTTTCGCATATCAGTTGTTGCTGGCATATCATTTGTTTGTAGCCATGCACATATTACTTCCTTACGACTATTTTATGTTAGTGGTTTGTTGATTTGAAATCTGCGTGCATCATCCATAATGGTTATTCCATTTGGAGGTAGGTTAGGAATCAAAACTTTTTCTAGTCACTGCATAAAATTAATGTAATCCATGTTGTCATAATAATTACCGGACTTACTCTTTAATTAACAACGCATTCTTTACAAAACCGTACGAACTATCACAATGAACTATAATGTACTTTTGACCAGCTTGTTCAGATATATCAACATCAGGTTCTGTGTCAGATTGTCAGCATTTATTAACACTACATGCAGGATAAATGTAAGTTTAATCAAAATACGTTAATGGATTTTTGTTATCACCCAGAGTTTCATTTTTTTTAAATCTTTTTGAATAGTGTCTGCTCCATACTGTGATGACATTTTGTTCCTTAATAACTTTGGTTTGTTATGGCACACACTTCTTGTAACGAAATCCAAGTTTTAATAAATGTTTTCTTGAGGTTTCTTTTTATCTGTGTAACCAATGTTTTCTTTCATTAATGTAGGGATTTTGTAATCTACGTTATAAACCTGATAAACTGTTCTCCTTAATACATTCTGGCCTAAATCAACCAATTCAACCTTGTTAATAGGTGCTGGACGCTGAGATTTACTTCACCTTGCTGTACCCGTTATTGCTAACATGGATTATCTTTCTAGATTTTTAATAAAAGTAACAACAGACTTCCCCATTACTGCGGTAGGTAATTCAGTGGCTTTTTAGAGAAAACATCTATTCACCAGCTGCCTTTTGTTTATCGAAAAAGTCGAAGAGTTTTCTAATGATGCCTTTCGCTTCAGAACCAATCTTTCGCTTATGATTCATTACAAAACATTTCTGAACCAATAAAAGAATTTATTTAGTTTTTTTATATACTTTAGGTCACATCCTTTTTTTGGGGGTTTATACCACTTGGTCGAACGATAGTTGAATTGTTAAAATTCTTCATAAAATTGATCAACAAAATTTTACAAAAGTTCAAATTTATAGTAAAATTTGTATTAACAAATTTTAATAAAGTTTTTGGAAATGAGACATAACTATCAAAATTGTACTTTAAGTTTTACTTTTTACCTATCTTTATTCCCATGAATTTAGAAAACATCGAAAATAAAATGATTTATTTATTACTACTACTACAACCATTGCACTGCGTAATAGACGGCGAGGGTCTTGGTCCTCCTCTTTTTGGTTTTCTTGACTTTCTATTTTGTAGTTTGTAATAGTCACTCACGTCCCAACTCTCCAAGGACCTCTCCTGTCCTGGTGAACTCGTTATCTCTCCATATTTATGGTTAATGCTGAATAGTTTCACCCTTACTGATTGCTTCTGGCTCATCCTCTACCGACTTGTTTTTCCTTATAATTTTTCCCCCTGCGTTTCCTTGCTTTTCAAATCGTCCTTTTGATGTACTTCCTCCATCTATCTAAGTCTTAATCGTCATCTACTTCTTTTACCTTCTGGGATTCGATTTAAGATTTTTATATATTTTGCCTTTTTACTATTAACTTGAAATCCTTGCTTTGTTTATATAGTTGATATTAAATACGAATTACTGGTAGGTTTTAGTGAGAAATTCTAGAACTAGTTTGAGTGGGAGAAACGTTGAGATAAATATATTATTTGAAATGGAAAATGATTGGAAGGAAACTAAAAAATATTTTTTTTCACCCAACTCTGTTGCAGTTCTTTTCTTCTAGTGGCTTGCTTTATTTTTTATAGTAATACGAGAAAGACATTGTAATTGCAATTCATTTGCCATAATAACTAAAGGAAGAACGATAACAAGGCTCAAATAATTTTCGGCTGCAGCCCCACATCGCAGGGAAGCGCGCTGGCAGATGAAAATTTACCGGGTATTTCGGAATCGGCGAGAAGTATATTAGAGCCGGATAACACTATTCCCCAACGATATCACGGATGTAATGAAAGATGACCGGGCTAGATTGCGGGTTTACAGCGTTACACTCGGAAATGGGAAAACTCGCTGCTGATAGTCCATTTTCGCCATGATTCCATTGCTTGTCGGATTAGCGCGGCCGCTGGTGCCTCGTGCGTCGGCGGCGGGGGCTGGGGTGACCCGGTTGGCTCGACCGTATCTGCCTAATTGGGGGAGCGCGGTATTTATTTTAATTTCGAATGTGGTGTTCAGCGCGGTATTTGCATTTGTTTGGAATTATTATTTATTTCTGAGCTCTGGAGCTTAGGTTTGGATGGTATTATTGTGGTGGTTTATCTAAATTCGACTCCTTAGCTCCCCCGTTCTTTCGCAAGATAATCTCAACTTCTCAATTTAGTAATACTAATAAGTTACATAAAAATATTTGATGTTTTATAAAAATGTTTTAACGTATAGTTAAAAACAAATAGGCATTATCCACTAATCGTAAATAACACAAACTACACAATAAACACACCGATTGAGACTATTTTATAGAAATTTTTAACGAAAATATTTCTTTGAATGTTTCCCTTAAAACAGAAAAAGATATAGAAATAGCTGTTGAACATCTAACACGCGTAATCCAGGAAGCAACCTGGAAAGCAACCCACAGACAATATCATACTCAAAAACAAAAGATTAATATCGCAAAAATCCCGAACAAAATTACTATGAAACGAAGGCTAAGGAGAGAATGACAAAATAGATGATATCCTGCCGAAAAAAAGGAGCTACAACAAAGTAAAAGGTATGTTTAAAAATTACAAAGATGAAATATTTAAAGACTATATAGAAGGCTTAACAGCAATGGAAAGTAGTGATTATTCATTATAGAAAGCATTAAAACAGTACCAGCAATACAGAAACATCAACGCACATGGGCTAAAACGAATGCTGAAAAATCGGAAGTCTTTGTTCATCATCTTTAAAATGTTTTTAAAGCATTACCAAATGAACATAGTGCAGATGAAGAAGAAGAAATTGATCGTTACATTAATGCAGCACTACAGTTCTCACTACCAATACAACAATTCATTACCATCTAAAAACTAAAAAGAAACTTGATTAGGACCTAATAACAGGTTGAAAGAACTACCAAAAAAGCAGTTAAAATGATCCAAAAAAAAGTAGCAAAAATCATACTTATATGAAAATTTGGCAATCCAATTAAATAAGCTGGTTTATATAGACCCATAAATCTTTTACTGATACACGCAAAGCTTTCCAAAAAGACTTATAAATATCATAATAGATAATGAACTAATACTAGATTACCAATTTGGTTTTAGGGAATACCATTCAAGAATAGAACAGGTCCATCGTATTATAGACCTTGTAAATAACAAATTTGAACAAAAAAAATGCTATATAGCAATAAACGTATTATTGATGCAAGTCAGGCTTTTGACAAAGTTTGGCATAAGGAACTATCATATAATTTTTACCTTATACTGAAGTTATAATTACACGAAAGGCATTTTTGATTAAATGTAAAGAAGAACAAACAAAACTTTTTCCAATAAACTCTAGCGTTTCGCAGGGTAGCGTCTTGCGACCAGTATTGTACCTGTTTTTTACAGTTGATCTGCCTATCAGAGAGGAAGCCATGCTAGCTAACTTTGCAGATGACATGGCGGTACTGGTTACTGACGAGGACTCAGTATTAACATCAGAAAAACTTCAAGCTACACTACTGTCCATCGAGGCTTGGTTTAAAAAGTGGCGAATAAGAACAAACGAGACGAAGTCTACACAAAAACATTCACCAAACGTAGGGGGATATGTTCACCAGTTATCCTTAATGAAAGTGCAATCCCGCAAAGTGATGAAGTTAAATACTTAGGCATGCATCTAGACAAAGGGTTTACATGGCGACATCATATATGGATCAAGCGTAAACAGTTAAATTGGAAACTTAGAAAATACTTGTGATAGAAATTCTCAGCTTTCATTAGACAACAAATTACTAATTTATAAAGTGATATTTAAAGCCAGTATGGGATTTAATTGTTGGGTACTGCATCAAACTCTAACAAAGCTATATCGGAAATATTTCAATCTAAGATGTTGCGAATTATCACCAGTGCATGTTTTATTATCACAGAGTTATGTTGTTTCCGTTTTTGCATATGTGGTTTTTCCATGCGAGACGTTTGTCTAGATGCATCCTTAAGTATTTCACTTCTGTTTCTTGAGGTAATGGCACATTATTTATAAAAACTTGCGTTGTATTTTTTTTTACATTTTGTAAATGTAATATGCTGCTACTTGGATTAATTCATTTTTTTCTTTCACTTTTTAGCCCACTGTTCTATATCATGTAGGGTAGTTTGCAGGACCTCAGTAGCTGCAACGGGGTCTTTATGTTTAACCAAAATAGCTTTGTCATCGGCAAAGGTTGCTGTGAATGTTCGACCACTGTTGGGTAGATCAGTGGTAAAAAAAATATATATGGAAGTGGCCCTAAAACTCTGCCCTGAGGCACGCCAGAGCGGATTGGGTGAAGGTCGGTTAGCTGTTGCTCATATTTAACTTGGAAAAATTTATTTACCAAATAAGATTTGAGGATGATGTAGTAACATACGAGTGAGGTAATACAGTTTTTAATTTAAAAAGGAGACTATCATGTCAAACTTGGTCAAAAGCCTGGCTATCGTCAAGGAAGGTTGCGGTTCAATACATCATGGTATGGTATAATTCTGCTTCCGAAAACCAAATTGGTGGTCAGTATTAAGATTAAGGTCTTCTGTGATAGACAGCAGTCTTTTTGACAAATAATTTCTCGAATAATTTGCCAAGGATGGATAAAAGACTAATGGGTTCACCGGGTGATTTTCCAGGTTTGGAAATTAGGATTACTTAGGTAACCTTCTATTGTGCTGGGAAGTAATCTAGTCTCAAAACAGCATTATAGATAGATGTTAACAAATGTCCTGTAATTAAGTCCAATCCAGGAGCCTTTTTTGGATGAAATTGGTTTTAATCATGGTTGTAACTTACCTCACAGTAAACATAGGGGAGACATAAGGAGACATTTGGCAAGGAGCTTCTACTAAATTCCTAATTTCCAGTTTTTTCTTCAAAAGTAACTGATGGTGGAAGAGGTTGAAACATTTGCACTAGATGTTGCGCAAATGTGTCAGGCTTATCTGAGTCTGTGTGTGCCCAACTGCCATTTGTCAGGGAGGAACCGGCTGTCTCTGATGTTCGATTCTTTTGGTTGGTTTCCAAAGACAATAGTTCGTATACTTTGTAGCACTTAGGTTTTTGAGATATTCTTGAAAGCTTTTCTTTTTTAGATTTCTGATTGGAGTTTTTAATTCATTACAAGATTGGTTATATCGGTTTTTGGGTCTGATGGATTAGAATATTTATTATCCTTTATTGATGCTATTATCTATAGTTTACAGCTCTCACTGAGAACTTTTTGTGGACCATTCTTGTTTTCTGTTTTTTTTTCTCTGAGCAGTAGTACTTGGGTATGTACAACTGGATTCCTAAACCAATTTTAAGTCAGTGAAGTTGCACGTATTTCTCTGTTTTTTTCCAAAAAGTAGAGAGTCAAATGAGGTAGCTTGAAAATAAAAAAAGTTGTATTATTGAACAATGCAAAAATATTTATTTGAAAAAATTGGTTGATTTGGTGGGGTTCATTCCCTATACCTTTGCAACAATTATTTTGTATGGTTAGATTACAATTCCATCGCAACCGCATACTTATGGACCAAACATTTTATAGTCGGCAATATGATTGGGTAACGTTACATCTTAGTTCTTGGCTCTTTTGAAATTGAAGCTATGGGTGTAAAATTGCAGATTGTAACAATAAGGTTAAATATGAAAAATAAATTTCAGTTACGGATGCTTGTTTGTTGTTCCATATGCTGGCGATAATGAGTCTTATTCAAAGCGACAACTTCACCCTACTAGAGTGCATCTATTTTTCATATATTTGTATTTTTTATTTATTATAAAGTGTCAATTAAGAGATGGATTTTTATGAGTATTATTGAGATTTTTATTTAAATGCAGAGCACAAAATCTGCCGTTAACCATGGAATATAATATCTTCCAAGTGGTCGCTTCGGCACTTCCTACCTTTTTTATATTTGAGGAAATTTGTCATGTTTTCGCATAAATGTGGCTCGATTTCGCCAATTACAGCACTAATATTGTCTTTAAGTGCTTAAATTGTTACTGGAGCATTGACGTAGATCTTATCTTTGATGTATTCCCCAAAAAGCAGATCGCATGATCGGGGCAGCCAATTGAAGTTTCCATTTCGAGAAATTATTTGTCCAAGAAATTTCTCGCGCGATACTGCAATTATTTTGTGACTTGTGTGACATGTAGCGCTGTCTTGTTATAAATAAAGGTCGTCCTCGGCTAATGCATCTGTTTGTGGTCCAAAAGCTAGTCAGTTTTTCACGATAACACAAACCATTCATTAAAACAGTCTCACCAGCTTCATTCACGAAAAAATGGGAACTAATGACGCCACCAACCCAAAAAGCGCAGCAAACTAATATAATAATATAGAGCTTTCTCAATTATATATATTGGATTTGCAGGCTCTCAAATGTGACGGTTTTGCTTATTTACCTACCTATTGAGGTGGCAGTGGGCTTCATTAGTCAGGATAATTTTCTCGAAAAAATGGAGGTCTGTTTCTTGCATCTCCAACACCAAATTAAAAATATACGCCGTTGTTGATGAACTGCTGGCGTAAGTTCTTGTATTAGCTACTTTTTAAACCTTTAGGCCTAGATCTTTGCGCAATATTCTTCAAATCGATAAATTCACATCTTCAGCTACAACGATGATATTTATAACAGATTTGACTGACCGAGCACACTTTGAGTTTTTTATATTCGAAACATGACCGAAAAGCTCTAAATTTAAATTAGTTTACGATTCACATCGAATGAACAGCGTACGATATTTATGAAATCTGCGGAATTATCACTATTCTTACAATGAGTTTTCACAATTTTAATACATTATGCAAACGTGCATCATCTATTTTTGTTAACCGTGTAGTTTTTACTACTAGCAAGTTGGGGGATAACAGCTCCAATATTAATAGACAAAAAATAACGCGAAATTTAAAATGACACGTCTTAATGAAAGATCCTTTACAATTTGATAACACAACATTCTTCTTCAGTTGTAAGTCATAACTTGTTGTTTCCATTTATGGTGAGAAGTATATTTTGTGTAATTTTGGTTGATACATTCTCCCAAGGAGTTTAAAAGTTATCGACGGAGACTGACTGATATGATCGTCTTGTTCAGATGGTAACGGAACCAATATGATAAATGGAGATGGTTCGAGTTAACAGATGAGAAACGATGGATGGCGCATGATTCTAGTCGGTAAAAATTGGGAAATGTTATGATTAAAAATATAAAGATTTTGAATAATTGTTGTTTATTCATTCTTTAGTATATTAATGATAATTCATAAACGGGGGTGAATATACATTGCTACGGCAAAGTTGCATTTTACTTTTATTTCACTAACTTTAATAGTAATTAGTTCAAATATTTATATTTACTAAGTAAGGGGTTGTTATGAGTTAAATTTAATTTTTTATGCAGACTTTATTGCACTTAAGAGTATTATTGTTCTGATTTTGGTTTGTTTGTTATTATATAGTACCGTAGACAATGTCTTTGCGTGTTCGATGAGTTGTTCCATAAACAATGTCGGTTTTCTAGACTGCTGTTTGACAGTAGTAGACGACGTCATCAAGGATATTCTAAACATTGTGCAACAAATACCACAAAGCACAAAGACGTCGTTAGCGGGTGACTGTGCAAAAGACACCTAAACTCACACCAAAGCAATTATTCATCCCCACAAAGCTTTGTTTCGTGTATAGTAGGATATAAAAAGTATGTTTTATTTTGAAAAATCAATTGCTAATCAAACAATTACCTACTATCAACAAGACTAGAAGAAAAGCGACCTTCTGTGGTTAATAATCAAGGCATGCTGTTCTATCATAACAACGCCATATGGCTATACAAACGCTGCGAAAATTAGAAAACTTTGGTTTGTAACTCGTGCAGTACCTTCCGTATTCGCTCGATACAATTCGAAACTCAAAGATTTATATGGTAAAGTGTTATAGGAAACGATGGATATTATTTTATTGGTTAAACTTTAAACATTGACTGCTTTCGTTGCTTTATTTCTGGATTACTAAAAACGAAATTGTTAATTGTACGATCTGAAAGTGGGTGAGTCAAATAAATATCTTGTCAAAGATTATTTAAAACTATCAGAATTAAAAGTGCTCAAAATCTTATACAAAATCAAATTGAAGGTAAATTATTACCATATCACATATATCAAGTACTAAGTTGTAAAATGATTCCTTTCACACTGATCACACTGATGGTACAACTAAACTTTCAGGGAAAAAGATATATACATTTTCCTAAGGTCTTATAGTTTTCCGCATGTGTCGCACGTTAATTTTATTTGTTTGTCGATATATAATTCCTGATATTTTTTCTCAGAGTAATTGTTTGCTCTAAGTATTTATATAAGTATGTATTTATTCTTTCATTTTGCTTTTCTAAATTGTAATTTGTTGTTATATATTTGTTTTATTTGTTATACACTTAGTCTTTTGATAAGTTAATTCTAAGCCTACTTTCTCCATTGCTATTTGTATGTCGTTTATTAGGCTTATTAACTCGCGTTTTGATTCCTCAAAATTTGTGATATCATCTAATTGACGTAGTCTGGTGCCGTTGTATTTTTTTTCTGTGGTTATTCTATCCAATATTCATAAAGCCTTATAATGTTAACGTGAATAGTTTTGACTACATCATATCGTCTTCCACTTATGTTGTTTTCTATATATAGTCTAAGTTTATCATGTTTTCTGACTTTTTCTGCATCGATTATAATTGGTCTTGATTTGTTGGTTTTCATGGCTCAGTGTAATTTATTGTTTATATGTATCGTTTCTCTAACTAGCCGATAATCGCTGGCAGTACTGAAACTGTTAAATATATCAACGTTACTGATAATGTATTTATTTTTTTGTTAAGTATGAAGATTTTGTTCTTGATTTTGCCATTGGGGCTTATTTAACTCAATATTTTGCTCTGTTGTTTCCTAAAGGTGTTCATATCGTAGAGCGACTTGAATTCGAGAAAATTGGCTAGCATAACGTCTCTTTGGTTTGTTTCGGCTAACCAGTGCCTACCACAGATTTTTTGCTAGAATTCACTTATTTATCCAACTTGCTATTTAAATATTCTATTACCAGTGTATATTTGGTTATGTTTTCTCATAGGGCTTTAGAAATATTATTGTAGCACTTCTCAACTTCTACGTCATTGTAAGATTTGTACTATTTTCATCTTTGTTATATCAATAACATACGTGACTATTTGATAGTCTTCATTGGCCTTACATTTTTTAAATCTTCTATTTTATATTAATTTTTATTCCTGTGGCTTCAATTTGCGTTATCGTTATTGTATACCATGTACCCCGTTGGTAATGTAGCATATGTTTTACCGCTCCTATTCGTTTAGATTAATTCGATAATAGTCCATCTAATACTCTCTCCTTCTCTTTCAAAAATATTTTCAGTCTATCCTTAGATCTTTTGGCAGCCTAATTTTGCCCAAAAAGTTTTTATGCCCCCTGCAATTCTATCGTTTTTAGGCTTGCCTTGGTAAAATAGTTTTCGGTTGGTGAGAACCGGGAGCCAATTACAGAGTTCATCTTAGTCTTAAAAGATTACGTTGGTCGGGCAGATTGGCGAGATCTATAAAATATAGTAAGAACAAAATATGAGTTTGGATGAAATTAAGGCTAGGTCATGGTTGCCCTGGGGCAGTAGGTAGAGGAAGCATCTAGATCTCGTGTGCAAGATTGCTATTCCTGAAGTAGATGTTTTCTCTACCGGGATGATAGAAAAGTACCTACCCGCTACCCGAATTCTTCAAAATACAACCCATCATTATCAATAACTTGTTGACAGTGCTCTGCAAGTTGTCGAATCTGTCCAGGGTAGCAATTTTCGACTTCGAAACAAAGAATTCTTAACATGTTTTTTCAACATGACCAAACAACTCAAAACCATTTCGAAACAGTCATAGTTCTTTGTCCTTAGGCATCGCGATCTCTCTTGCAACATCTTTTGTTGACAGTTTCCTTTTGTGGTAAAAGTGGATCAAAACTTAAAGTTTAATTTTAGTAATTGCCGTTTGGAATTCAAAGACCAAGACTCTTACTACACTATAAACAATACTATCAAGTATGTAGAGCGCCCGCCCGAAAGCATCCCCACAATTGGTGACAAGCAACGGGGAGACGCTGCCCGTAGACGAGATGGCAGAGGAAGCAACACGACAGATCCACCGAGTCAAGATGCAAATCCTTCCGGTCATGGCCTCATCTCCATAGAAGCAAGCAGCATTCGGGGAACCCCTACAACCCTTTTTCCGCACGTGGAGGACTTCTCATAGCATCTCCATGGCAGCAAAATATACCGACTTTCCAGAGATTTCATGGACAACATCCTGAGAGGGCTGGAATTTTGCTGGGTGTACATCGACGACATACTCGTGTCAAATACGGAAGAAAAACATGTCTTTCGGTACGTTTCCAACGGTGACTCCGTCACTAGCAAGGGAGTATTGTAGGGCGTCCGCCCGAATGCACAGAGCGAGCTCTGTGAACGCGGACCGGCCGACCGCCGATATCGCCGCATGCCAGATGCTCGTGACGAGGCGCGGCGCGGGTATAAATACTGGAGCCTTCCGCTCGAGCATCAGAAACCAATGACCACCAGATGTCACCGATGCGTTGGGGGTTACGGGCTAGGATCCCAGGAACCCCCAATCACGCGAATATGTTGACGTGACGTCGAGCATCAGAGCTCGTTCTGTGCGTACCCATAGCCAGAACAGCTCTCACCCTCCTCCCTGGGGAGTGCCCGTGCGTACCCATAGCCGGGCCCCCCAGGTGCACCGGGGCTTGTCTTGTGCGTACTCATAGCCAAGACAGCTCTACTTCCTCCTGAGGAGCGCCCGCGCATAGCCGGGTGCACGGAAGATGTTCTGTGCGTACCCATAGCCAGAACGAACTTTCGCCATCAGCGGACGCTCGCGCTCACCCTCAGCCAAGTGCTTCGCAGCAAATCAGGGTGTGCGACTCACAGCCAAGTTACCTCTGCAGCCGACCAGGGGACACTCGCGCGTACCTCAGCCGAGTTTCCCGATCAAACGGGTCGTCATCCTGCCCAGCAGATTCTACCAGGGAATCGCCTCCACCTACGGCTTTCCGGAACTTGCCACTTTCTGAAGCCCGCATCGTCGCTTCCGCCGTCGCACAAGAAAAGGTTCACCAGAGGACGCTCGCAGACGAAGACAAGGTCCCCTTGGAAGGCGCTCCCATTTCCTTCGCCAAGAAGCAGCGCCCATCCTTCCAGGCCTGGCCTCGGCCGATAGAAGTCAGCGGCATCCGTGGCACCTACATCAGCATCGGCCCGCTCCAAGTCGCTCTCGCAGACCCCAGGAGATTTGCCGTGCGACGGTCGCATAGGCGCACTCAAGCGCCTCAATAACTCCATTATAACTGTACACACATAATTGTAAATAAAGCGTTATACCACCAGGAAATCTCGTCTCCGCGGCACTCACAGCATAGTTGAGCTATCCACAAGTACTTCGGTTCTACAGATTTCCGGGGCTTCTATACATAAACAAAAATTTGCGGCTGCTTTCGGTTAAACCGGCCTCGAGATTTCCCGATCAGGCTGATTTTTGGCATCTGGACTGACTCATGGTTTTTAGTTGAACACTGAAAACGTTATGTCTCTATCTATCACAGATCAAAAATTATAAGGCACGACAGATGTCAGAAATGATAGAAATAGAAGCTGGTCTTCAACTTGGAAGCTGCCTTGATCAAAAGTTATAAGGAATGACACATTGGAAGCTGGGTGCACTAGAAACCCTTATTGCATTGTCGTAGGACATCCCACCTATGCCAGCTCGCGGATGTGAACCCGGTAGGCCATGAGGTTTCAAATGATACCCCCGTTATGTCTTTAGGTTCAGTAGTTCTCGAGTTGAAAGTCGCGACGGACGGTGGGACGGACAGACTTCCGCACCGATTTCATAAGGGTTCCCTTTCAGGTATAGAATCCTAATAAACTATGCTTCGGTAAAATAGGTGTTTGCTTTTAAAAACCTACCGAAATACAAACGAAAGCAGCGTAGTTTTTATTTCTTAGTCACATAAAATTAAGAAATAAAAGAAGTAATTAGCGTTGATAATCGATTCATTTTTGCTTACTCTTATATATAACAAACGGTGCTTGGAAGCAAAGTAATTTGACTTTGACAGCAGTAAACTAGACAGCTAAAATTAGATTGCATGTGTAAATATAGTGCAATATAAAAACAAGAACTTCTGCACATTTTTCAGTTAATAAATACAGAATACATTATAAAATCTATTTATATTTGTCGACGTTTAACGTTAGTTTTTTAAAAGAAGGATGTTTTTAGAAATTTTTCAAATTTTGAACTATTGTCGAAACACCTTGTTAAATCAATTCACTTAAATCAATACTGACACTATACTTGTAGAAAATTCCTCTAATGTATTTTATACATTGTTTATAAATTGTAATTCGAGGAAATTAATGTTTGAAGAATCACTATGAGAGAGTGGAAAAATTTAGCCCCCAGAAAATATTTAATATGTCGTGCAGCACAATTTTGGTATTAAAGTTGATCGTGTCGTTCAAGGTAATGACGAATTAATCATCGGGAACGTGGCACGAAAATTTTATTGTCATAACACTGATACTTAGAAATATGTTGAGTATATTTAGGGAACATCCAAGCTTATATGTTCGCTCCAGCCTCCATAAAATAATCATTCATGGGAGTTAGGCGATAAAAAATGCACCCCTCTCAATTATAAGAGTTGTCTACAATGATAGACTATCATCACGATTAAATATGATGGAAACTTGAATGTGATTTTGGTTTTGCCCAGATTTTTTAATATATTTATTACAACCTAAATGACTGGCGTTAATTGGAAATCTCAGTGAGAGGGAGATCGAACATTATTGGCCGGTGTATATATATTTTTACTCAATTTATTTGCATATTTAAATACTTTCTCTTCCAATAACGCATTCAAAGCCTATTTCATAAATGGAATTTTTTTTCGTTATTTTTGTATTTTGTATTATAAATTTTTTAAAAAACGAACGTTAAATTTATAATCAGCAACCCCACAAATATTCCAGGTTCAAATTGCAAATTACTAATCTTGTATTCTGATTTTTGTTGACTAGAATCACAATTCTAACCCGTGTGGCGTAGAATTAATTGTAACAGAATGTTATCATAGTTTATTCTATAGTAGAAGGCATGATCTTTTGCATTTCCAAAACGTGTGTTCACATAGGTTGTTATATTTAAAAATAAAAATTTCTTTTTTAAGAGTCATATGTGATTTACTGACGTTCCTTTTTTATGGTATATCATCTCATCTCGTGTCATAAAGAAATGGGTTGAAAGTTACATTTTGAAAGAAGTTTTCTAGCAACACTCTTGTTAGAAGGGCAGATTATTATATTTTAGTGGTTGTTGGTTGGCCATTTTATTTCATGTATATACCATATTCTTGATTCATCTGGCTTGATATGGTGGTAGGAGGATGTTTCAAGGTTATATTTAACCTAAAAGTATCGCTAGTGTGGCGCTCTCTGATGCCTGGCGGGTGTCCTACTCAGTCACTAAAAATATTTAAGTACCTGCGTTCATTCGAACAAGGGGTAATAATGGCGGTCGTCTAAGGCGCGATGTTTGTCACATCGCCCGCATCGGAGGTAGTGCGCGACGACCGGGCAGAAAGAGCGAACATATGAGAGCCTTAACCTCTTAGTTTGCAGGCTGTGCTGCAACGCGGGGCGTTAGAGCCTTACCATACCATACACTTAACCTGGAAGTAACAGTCACGTAGGTTGGATTTAAATAAAATGTAGTAAGGGATAAGGAGGTTAAGTTTAATTTTGTATAGGAGACTGCCATGTTAAATTCTATTATATTGAATATACTGAATCGAGTTGCTTGAAGTCCATATATGTTAGTTAAAATCTTGAGTTAGATAGCATCAAGGTAGTGGAATATAAATTATTCTCCGAGTTACGGGAAAGAAACTAAATTTTTATAAAGAGGTACAGTGTAGTAATTTAGAAACATTTCGGGTTTCTTATTTTATATGAATTCATGAAGACGTCGTGGATAGTGCTTTTGAGACTGGTGGAAGTAACTTAATTTTGAGACATTTGAAGATGTAGCATTTTTGTTATAAGCAGGCGTATAACCGAAGCTGCAAATTTTTACTTCGTTTGCGTTTCTTTAACGTGAATTTATTAAGTAATTATAGAACTTCCGTTTATTGATTTTGTGAAATAAATTTCATTTAAAATAATTCTTGGATGTAATTGATCGTCAGATGGTTGAATATTTTTTGTATCGAATCATTTGTTTCAGGTGGTTGCTAAGGACTTCTTCGGCCGAGTGATCACACAATCTGCAAGTGCGAGTAAGTTTTTGGACTTCTTACTTTTAAGCGGCCTCGCCTTGTAAAAATTGTTTCCTTATTAAAAATGGCAGACATCCCTGTTACGAAGTAATCCGCGAGCGGCGCCATTTTCGAATTCCGATAATTAGCCCGGCTGAAACGAATAATTAATACAGTAAGGCAATTTACATTGGGGAATTGAAGATCTGACAATGAGATTGTTGAGTTACACGCTTCCAAGAATGTAATTACGGCGGTTGCTGGAGCGGTAATTTATCGGTAACGATGCTGGTAATTGTCTGTCCCCGGATTACCACCGAATCCGGCCGCGGGGGTTGACTTTAGACTATTAGCTTATTGTTTACTCGGGAAATTGCGGCTCGTATTAGAATTGTCGGGTTGTTATCCAGATGTTTCAATTAATTTTATATTTTCCATTATACTTCTGGGACTGTCGCGTTTGCCTATGTTGTTTAACGGCAAATTCTGTCTTGTGGATGAAAGATGGACATTTCTTCCTTCATTCGTTTACACTACTATAATTTCACAATATTTCCTAGGAATACAATAACATTATCATCCATGTTTTATTATTAACCATACAAATAATGAGCTGAACGAAAAGTAATGTTAGGTTTCTTCTACAAATGAGTAACTAGTTATACTTATGTACAATTATCCTTAAATGGATTTTCAGTAAGTTAACAATAAAGTTGTTGAGAGGTAACTTTTAGAATTGAAATATTTAAAAGGACTCTGTAAATTTATGCCAAGTTTACAACAAACATGATGCTCTTCTAGTTGGATCTATTTTAGTACGTGTTTGAGTTTGTGCTAATGGCTACAATTTAATAACAATGCCGGTTTAATACAGCCAGGGCCATTATGAAACAAAGTTTGACCAACATGGAATTATTTTGGAATTCACTATCTTACTGGCGAATATTCAATTAGTTGAATTTTATCTTGCGCTTTTTGGGGAAATTTCTATAAATAAGAATAAAAATTGCAGCCGAAACAAATTGTAATAATATAGATGAAGAAAAATTATGCCTGATGACAGTTTAGAAGTTAGGCGCTGATTAGCAAATTAGAAAAGAAAATTTTTGGAGTTATTTAATAATTAGTTGTAATGAACAGGACACATTACACGTAATATAAATGTGCTTGAATAATAAATGAAAATAAAAAAATTAAAGGAGATATATTAACGAAAATCTTGTCAGATAACGGAATGGGACATTGGAGAGCGGCCACTAGAGCGTGGCCGTTAGAGCGCGAGGTCATTGAAGCGCCAGGACGAAATATAAAATTACATGAAGGAGCAATATTAAAGATGATAACGCAAAATTTAAAGCGGTTAACCTTTAGTAACATGCGATCAAAAATAAAATGCCTCCAGCTGCTTGTTGACTTTCAACTGTTTAATAAATTTTAAATTTAATTACTAAAGTAAATGGAAAGAAAATACGTATTTCCAGTGAACAAAATTTATTATAAACAAAAAAAAAAACTGGACTAATTTTTTTTATAAAAAAAAAAACATTTTTAGTTATGCTGCCATTTCGTAATTGTTGGCCTTCAAATATTCTATAAAAGTACGGATAGTGGTATATTCAGTTTCAATGTTTTTAATCCTAATATCTGCTTTAACATACTTTTTACGTTTATGATAAGGTCAAGTCCTGCCCTTAATTTTTCATAAAATACATCGCGACTACATTGAATTTTTTTAATATATCGATAAATTTCCATATTGTTGGATGGTCCATCGATAATTCTTTATGATTATTGATATCATGAGTTTCGGATATGACTATGCCATAGACTGGCCATATCTTAGGATGAAATAAAGGAGGCCGCCGTCCATTCTCTCTGCGATTGGGACGCTGATATAATTGTCCTCGAACCATTGTAGGAGTTCTTGTAATTCGTTTGGAAGCGATGCGTACAAAAACCAATGCTGATACCGTTCTGTCGTTGTTATATCTTCCCAACAGATGATAATCTTCTAATCGTCTTTTTTTTATATTTTTCGTCAAATGGAAGAAACATCCCAATATTTTAGCGTGTGAGAAAGCTTCTTTGAATGAATTTATTGCCATCAGCTCATAATCCGCCGGTATCCTTTTTGGGTGCAGTCTAAGACCTAAATTTTTTATCATGTAGATCATGGATTTATATGTTGCTTGTTGTTTATTCGGAAGAAGAGCATACAACATAGGATGGACACCTTCAAATTTTTTCAATATGGCTTGGGTGTTGATTGGAAAGTTCCGTCAATAAACCAATTGCTCAGATTCACTCAGGATCTGAAAAAAACGCGATTATTTAGAACATTATACATAGAGTACAAGTTATAGTAAAAACTTTATTTGAAATGCAATAAGTATGTATGAGCAAATGACTCAAGGAAAAAGTAATTGAGCTTTTAAAATTATTAGTGTTGAAGTAAATCAATTAGATTACCTTATATTTTGTAATAGGTGCTTATTTAAACATAAAAATATTAGGTACCACACACTTTTAAATTGTTTTTTCGCCGAAATATTAATATTCGGCTTGATCCTTCATTGTCAGCTAGTAAAAATGTGTCGATTTGTCCGTTAGGGCATTTATACATCTTATAAGACTCCGGAATTATTATACCATCTAATCCTTGAGGCACTGCAGGAGGGGCATTCATTTAGGTTTCTTTTCCTGTTTACCATTTTCTTAAGGGAACCATTGCTTAGCAACGCCACTTGAACACTGCGTACCATACCATCATTTTGACTGATACAGTAATTGATAATTTGCAAAGTTGTCTCGATAGATTCTACAGATCGACTTTTAATCTTATTTACTGCAACACTAACTGTAATTGCAGCGGCACAACTGTCATGAGACAATTCGCTTGTCGCAATTTTTTTTCTTCAAAAGTGGTATGCGTTCGTACTTTGCAATATTGGATTGAGCATCTCCAAATTTTTTTGTTTTGCAAGCACCGTTTCGATCGAATCGATACATGTAACCATCTAAACCCTCTACCGTTTCGGGATAAAACACTTTCGCACTCCATCTTCACGACTTAACTATTGCAAAGATAAGTTAAAACTGAAAATGTAATGAATATATTGCACCTTAAAAGAATTTTACAAGAGAGGGCCTTTCCATATTATAACAAATTTATAGTTGTTAAGAGGGCCTTGTTCTCATATTATAACTAAGTAATTTATTGTAGTTAATGTTGTTAATACGTTAAGGCATTACTTAGGAGGACTTTACTATGTAATACTATACAACTAATGAACAAACAGCAAACAGCTTGTAATTGAATTAAACAAAGAAATAAAAATTAGCAAACAAATAAAGGCCGCAAGGCTAAGAACGCTTTAAGCTACTATGTTTATGTACATGACATACATATATATGTACATTAGGGTGTCCGTTATTTCCCAAATCTCGAATTGTTTTGAGAGGACTAGTTAAATGTCTTCTTCTCATGACAAATAACTATTTTGAAATAAAAAACTCATTGGTAACCCTTATTTTCGCGTGCCTGCAGGCAAATCATATTTCCTATTTGATTAACATGGGAAAATCGTCTTTAAACGATCAAATTTTTTTTACAAGTTGTATGTCTTCATATATGTCAACATACCATGGCAAAACTTCAAAAACCGTGTATTGAATACAGAAAAATTTTTTGCAACAAGAAAACCATTTCTGGTCAATAAAAAATTGAAAAACCAAAAAAACAGATCAATGAAATTTCCATGCACCTCTATCCATTTTTCGATGCGAAAGTCAAGAAATAACGTCAAAATAGAACGAAATTCGTGTTTTACGGAAAATTTACGATCGATTGACATTTTTCTCTGACATTTTTTTTTGGACGGTCTTTTCATTTACAAATACCGTACAAGAACTACAAAAGTAAGATGTGTGGCAATTTAATTGATCTGTTTTTTTTTTTCTATTTTTTAGTAACCAGAAATGGTTTTCTGTTGCAGCAAAAATTTCCCTGTTTGCTGTTTGAAGTTTTGCCATGGTATGTTGACATATGTGAAGACCTACAATTTGTAAAAAAAATTTGAGCGTTTAAAGACGATTTTCCCATGTTAATCAAATGGGAAATTTTATTTGCCTGCAGGCACGCGAAAATAAGGGTTGCCAATGAGTTTTTTGTTTCAGAATAGTTATTTGCCATGAAAAGAAGACATTTAACTAGTCCTCTCAAAAAAATTCGCGATTTGGGAAATAACGGACACCCTAATGTATTATACATATATACTAATGGTTAAAAGCTTTAAATTTTGCTTTTATTGTGCTTAATATTGTTCCTTCGTGTAATGTTATATTTTGCGCTCTAATGTCCTCGCGCTCCAATATCCCCGCGCTCTAGTGTCCTAGCTCGAAAGAAAGAAGGCGAAACGAAAGAAGCTGTTGTGTGGACAAGAACAAAAAATATTCGAAAATTAATTTTATTGGAAAATAAGAAGAATGCTAAACGAATGAAACGAGAAAAGATTAGAAATTGTATAGTAAATAGAGAAATTAAAGAGCAAACCAGAACAAGAGAAGTTTTAATATATCCAAGGCTTATCAGGGATTACTTGTCGGAGAATTTGTATTAAACACATACATAAAATTTACCCATTAAAAAATGTATAGATGATATGACAAATAAGGTAGTTTTGTGATGAAATATCACTGATTAAAATTTCCAGTTATTATTTGTACTGCTATATCTTCTACAGAAAAATGTATCGAAGATACAACATTTCAGTCAAAAACTGAAGCGATGAGGCTTTTATGTTAAAGACTCGATTAATCGACACAATTACTGTTACTATGAAACATCATTTGAACTTACCAGGGGTTATATTCTAGTGTGAGATATCAGTATTTAGTATTCCAGGGCCATTCTTTTTTGACCGAAATGTCACTTGCGATGTTTACCCGAACATGCCGCAGGAATTCGTCGTTTACCCATTTTGGAGATGTATGGTGACAAAAAGATTTAAGTTCAGCAAGATGGAGTACTCCTATTACTATTATGATTTAAGATTCCTCCTCGATGTGAGGTGGTATTGAATTATGTGTCTGTTCCTAAGACCTTGAATTGGATTTTTATGATGAAACCTTGAAGATGAGGTTTACTGCACAAAAGAAACTTGAATGTTTCATATTACCAAATGAAATACTTCAAAATACTGTCGTATCCATTGGTTCTTGTATTAAAGAGATGATTTTCAGTTTAAATATTTGTATTTTATTTCATTTATTATTTTTTTAATTTAAACCATTTAAATATTGTTTCTTAGTTCGCGAACTTGCATTTGTTTTCATTTAAACAGTGAACACACTTCTTGGAACACTCTCTATATGTATTTATAATTCGGAAAAAAGCTTCCATTTCGATTACGTGAAAGCATATGTTTATAAAAATAAGTAACATCAGAATTATTAGCAACACGGACTATATACTATGTCTGCGCTAACACGGGCTTTCAGTCCTCGTGAACGCTGTCGTGTCAGAGTTAAGAGTTTTGATTTATTCGGAACAATATTGTTTTGATAGCTCGGGACGCAGTTAAAAATGATTTTTAAGCAACAAACTAACATCGAAGGATTCTCACGTCTAGACGGTCCATCGCTTAGTTGAGTCGCCTTGCTATCACCTACATGCAGTTAATCGCCGACGGAACCAAAGGCCTAGTTTATAATTTCACCCGGCTGTCCAAGTACCTGAACCATTTTTAGTGCTCGAATCAGGAGTTTGAAACTGCAGTTGTTCGAACAACGATCATTCGTAGCTGTAACTACAGAAATAATAAAAACAGTTATTTTTTTAAATATTTACTTGTTCGAGCAAACAGTTAAAATTCTTTTAGAATCGTGCTATTGATAGTCTACAAAGGCAGAATACCTAATAATAAACTTCGATGCTAAATTCAAAGTATTACTAAATGAATAAACTCAAATTAAACAAGTAGGCACCTTTAAATGCCTAAAATAGACAAATATGGTTTAGGAAAACAAGAAGTTAAACATAGAATTCAAAGCTCTAGAAGTAATAATTGTTTTGAATTTTCTTTAGTGGGATAAAAATATTTTGATTGAGAATAAGAAAAGAAATGGCAGATCTATGGTTGAAACTGTATTGTATTATGCATGCGAAGTCTGGATGATGAGAGAAGGCGACAAATACAGGATACTAGTAGTTAAAATGATGGATTACTTAAGAAGAAGCTCCAGAACATCTAGTTTAGAAAGAATCACAAATAAAAAGGTTAGATACAGGATGAGAGCAAAGAGACCGTTAGGCAAAGTATTAAAGTGAAGAGACTAAAGTGGTTCGGCCAGTCATTGCTCATACGAGAATGTAGATGGCCAAAGGGAAATACGAAGAACAATGCGAGGAAGAGATCTACAAGAAGAACAACCATACAATCATGAGGCATTAGTTGTTTAATTATAATACATACTTTTAATTAAAGTGCCCAAAATTAGCCCAAATATATAAATAATATTTTTAACTTTTATTTTTTATAGTTTTTGTAGTAATACTTGTACGAAAATATACTATTGCACACTAATCTTATTAAATATGTGTTAATCATGTTACAGATAAAGCGGGACCGGAGTTTAAAAACGACATCTGGTACCAGTTCAAAGAGGGTTACAACAACGCCGTAAGGAAAAGGATTAAAATATCTACTGTTCTATAAATAACTATGTAATCCTTTCTAGTTAGCATAAGTTAAGAACCTGTACAACTGTTTTTCGAATTATAAAATTTTTTACTCTTCGCTGAGTCAATTGCACAGCAAATATACAGTAGCGGCCAAAAATCTATGACATTCTCAATTTTACTGATTAGGCAGACTCAGTTGCGTCTACTGTGAAACGTCAACATGTATTTTCGGTAAGACATTGCGCATTTTTGGGCTTCTCTTGTGCTCATGAACGATTTGACTTGCTTTGAGGCTCTTAAGAGTTCGAACCATATCTACTTAGATAAATGAGAATAGATTTTTGGCCTAGCGCGAATTATGACTTATTCTTGGCATCTAGTTCTCTGAGTTTTTGGCATTTTTCGATGGAATTTGCCAATTTTGCCAAAATAAAAAATTGGAAAGTACAGCATAAGTCCACAAATGTGCAGTATCTTACTGAAAAAACGCGCTGATGCTTCACAGCAGGCGCAACTGAGTCTGTCTGATCAGTCAAATTGGAGGTTTTACGCCGTACCTGACCAAAAAGAAGTGCCGAACTCTGAAGGAAATGCGTTAATCTTGCCAAAGTACACCGGACGAATTACTGAGTTCACACAAAGCCCAAATTTTGCATAAAACTGTCTTAACACTTCACAAAAATGAGCCATTGCTTTATTTTTAGCCATTTGTGTTGTTGGACGACTCTACTGCAATTGCCACAAAATGGAAATTTTCAAAGATGCTAAAAATTGAATTATTTTTACAGACCAAAAAATCTATATCATGCTTATTTTGGAGGCTCATTTTACTGACCGAACTAAAATTCAGATTCCTAATTATACCGTGTACAGCACCTGCCACCTTGATGGTACATCTCGCATCATGAGCTTTCTAAATACTAAACAGCACACATACAAGCTTTACATAGTGTAAAAATGGATGCCTCATATTGAAACTGCATGCAACAGCCATCTATTGCTCTCCTCGCCATACAATATCGACAGAACAATTCAAAACCTTTTTCCAAACACTAGGCCAAAAATTTATTGTTGAGGGTGATTGGAACGCAAAACATACGCACTGGGGATCTAGATTAATCACTATCAATGGCTGCAACGTATAGATCTTTCAACTGGTAAATCCATCTACTGCCCCTCTGATACACAAAAACCCCTGACCTGCTAGACTTTCTCATAGTTGCAGGAATCTCTGGAAAATCCTTTCATGTCAAAGATAACTATGACCTCCGACCACTCTCCTGTCATTATAACCCTTGGCACAGAAGTAATACTCAAACCAATAAATTCTACTCTGTCTATTCGACTAACAGACTGGGAGCAAGTCCAAAACTATATTGAAGATAATATTGACTTAAAACAAAGAATAAAAGGACCTAAAGATTTAGACAATACGGTTCATTACTTCACTGAATTTATTCAGAAAGCAACATGGTTATTCATACCTAAATTTAATGTAATACAAGCAAAAACTACACAGTACCCCCCAAATCCGTCAAATAATTGCTGAGAAAAGACAGGCCAGAGGAAGATGGAACAGATCTCGTAATCCTGCAGATAAACGATTACAACAGATTTACCAGAAGATTTAGCCACCTACTGAAATAACATCAAAATTCCAGCTTTGAAAACTATACTACGAAGTTAAACAAAGAAGACCACTCTACTTGGGGGGGCCACAAAAAGTTTGCAACTTACTTCCACCAATTCAATGCGAGATCGATATCGATACCAGATCTCTATAATGATACTTAAGCCGGTTAAACCTAAATAGTTAATGAATTATCTTCAGTTATACAACAATCAAACCGTTTACCTCTCAGTAATGGTATTAAACTATTTAGTAAAAAGCGTTACGATTTAAACGTAAACTACGAGCGATCTTATAGATGTTCTGCCCTGATAACGGAAGCTCAGTTCAACTTGATTTCAATACAACTGCTCGACAGTTCAACAATTTGATAGCTATATATGCCTCGGGAGAATAAGTTCTGCGCCGATCAGCCTTCTGGAAAACTATTTGCTTCTTCAAACAGCGACGACTTAAGTGTGTCTGCTCGGATTACTAAGTCATCAATTTGGATTAAACACTCGACAGTTCACCAGCACCATTAATCTCAATTTGATAATATTCGAATAGTTCTGTACCGACCAGCTACTGGACGTCAAACAGCTTTCGACAATTCATGCTACGATTATCAGCACCTATTATCTTGATAAAAGGTGTAGCTACAGGGCAGCATACCTTGGTAACTGTACACTTATTTAACATCTACATACCCCAAGTAAACAGTGACACAGGGAACATCCTTGGTCCCTCGTGTACCTCCTTTACATCTGATACCGAAACGAAAATACACTCTATCAAGACGTACTGATACCGCGATACACTACATCAAGACGCAGCTGAAGCACATTCTACAAACACGACCGATCAATGATTGAACCAACCTTTGGATAATCAAGATAAACGAAAACAAATCTCTACAAGTAACATTTAAAACTAGAAAAATCACATGTCCTTCTCCAACATTTAAGGGCATCCCGTGTCGGTTAAAACAGAGGCGAAGTATGTTGGGCCCCATCTAGACAGATAGCTAATCTAGTCTCCACATCTTAGAGCAAAAAGGAAGCAGATTGATCTAAAATTGAAGCAAATGTATTGGCTGCTTGGATCTAAATCCAATCTTTCAATTGAAAATAAAGTTCTGCTATATAAAACAACCCTTATGTCCATCTGGAGATATGGTATCCAATTCTGGGGGTGCGCCAAGAAAACAAATATAAATATTATACAATGAGCACAAAGCAAAGTTTTTCGAGCCCTTATAAATGCATCTTGGTTTCTAAGTAATCGAACTCTACATGAGGATCTCAACATATCGTTCGTGACGAATGTAATAGAAAAGTCAGCTTCAGACTACTTTGCAAAACTACCCCATCCTACAACTTATGGAGCCTCTACGAACAAGAAGGCTGAGCAAATAATGGCCTATAGATCTAAACTGATGAGGAATGCAATTCAAGTCTAAGGAATCATCGCTGGACGAAGACCCTTACATGCCTTAACAGACAAAATATTTGCTTAATACTCTTATAATACCGGAGCAGGTTGTAAATTTGCGATTTTATTAATAACAAAAAATTGCAAAAGTGTCCAGTATGGCATATCAACCAAATTCTAATACAAACTAAAAGCCAATAAAAGAATTCATGTCATTTGGATGATCCGATATAAAATGGCACTTAAAAAATATGAATGTCATAAATTTTTGGCCGCTACTGTACATCAGTCGTTGGTTTTGTGGAAATTATGAATTACCATTACATTCCTCTGCTTTACATAACAATATTTCATGATACTTTTCAGGACTGCTGTGCACACCTGCGCCCATGCACAGAAACTAATTTCGGCCCAAGTTAACTGAAAACGTTTTATTCTGTGATTAAAGATGTCCTAACTCTTGCGGCAGGTGTGCCTACAAAGTTTACTACGGCAAGTGCCTCCACGTCACGATTGGGAATTATTGTATATATGGCTTAATAATCTCTTAGATTTTTCTGTTTTTTGTATTTCTAAATTAAAATACATCGCCGTAGCCCCAAAAGGCATTTCTTCATAAATCAAGAGGCATGTCAGAAAGAGTATAGACATGTTTGGTAATTTAATGTAATCGAGTCTGTTTTTTGCGAAAGTTTTAATGGAATGAATTTGGCTGAATGGAAGAACATGTATTTTCTTGTTATCGGATGAGCTTAATTTCAATTTGCGTTTAGAGATGAAGCAGTGTGCTGCGGGTAACATATGTGGGCTCGATGTTGCGGTGGAAAGGGGAAGTGATTCGTTGGCTTTGCTATATTTTTGATTAATGCGTTTCATATTGAGAAGGTAAGTGCATTAGATACTTCTTTTTTGCGACCCGGTTGTTGCTTTTATTTTTACGACTGTTATTTAATTATTCACCATAATTGTTTTTGTGTTTTTGATTATTTTTTTTGTTGTGAAATTCCTTAGGAAATTATAAAATTGTTTAGAATAGAAAACTACTAGAGCGCATCTTACATGTGTCGGATTGGGAATTTTTGGAAGAAGGAATACTGTGAATATTTACAATAAACAAATATGGACAAAAAGCCAGTTCTTCTAAAGTAATCATGCAAGGTACATACAAACCGATATAAACCAATCATATTCATGTTTTTGAAATTCATTTTGTACATCAAGTGCAATCAATGAGTCTGCTACTGACCCGCATTGAACGAGTCTTCTCGAGACGAGCGGCTAAACGCCGCAGTGTTTGTCCAGTTCGTGCCACACGACTAAATTCATGTTGAGCCAAAACCATCGACCGATTATTTGTCAAAAACATTCAGGAGTATAGTCCGCATGTATTTTGCTTCTGTTTACTTCACAAATGTCAAAGTCGCGATGACATAAGACGCCATTTGTAAAAATGGAGAGCATCTTCCACCAAGGTGATGACTTTGTGCCACCTAGTAAAATACAAGAACAGTTTTGCAGTAAATATACAATTAATTTTTATAGTTTTTCAAAGTACTTTCCATTACACTCTATGCTATTAGAAAACCAGTTTTCTATGTTTTCTCAGAAGTTTAGGCGCACACATCATACACATCGATAGGTTTTTGTCATTAATAACCCGTCTCTCTTTTAGTCCTTTCTTGGCGTCAGATTTACGTATTGTTGACAACGAGATGTTTCATTTTCCAACTCAATAATTATCTAACGGTACGTCTAAACGTTTCCCACCATTTACTCGTCGACTAAGATATGGATTATCTGAAAGGATCAAATCATTCTCATTTGAAGATGGTCGTGCAGAATGGTACGAATTGCCGACACAAAAACTTTTATCAAACAATAAGTTGGAATCAAGCATCTTCTTAATAGGGACGATGTTCTCTTCGTAATAAAAGAGAGTGAGCGTACTAACCTGGAATCATATTCTAGACTGGAATTTTTTCTCTGGAACTCTCGATATCACTTGAAGTATACGATAAGAGCAGCATCTTCTGGTATAGCAACCATTTCCTCTAAACAATGATAAATGCAAAATTGTGTTTTTGATAAAGATGACATTATGAACTATTTCACTGTCATAGTTCAGGAACTACTGAGACCGTCCTGCCAGCTGCAGTGTAGGTATGAAACTATCTCAACATGGTTGAGCTGGTCATAACATTCGACCATCGCATTTCCTATATAAACATTTTCCTAGTATAAGAATCGTATTTGCAGTTTATCGTTTATTTTTATCGTATCACGAGAATGCTAATTGGACGTGGAAATTTCGGTGCAAGATTCAGTAGGATTAATATTGATATATGCCCCTATATATGATTTAATATAATGAAGCATTCTGCATGTAGGTACGCAACTTGTTTGAAAACGAAAGAGGTAAATAAAACTGATGAATATAGACATATATGTGGAAAATATTAGAAAAGCTAAGTTTGCTGGAATGTTAGACACTTTACTTATTTAATTCTATGACTTTCTACCGTTAGGTTTAAATTGGATATGAGTTGCATTTGTTGTTAGTAGTCTACATTTTCCTTTCCTTAGATTCTTGTCCTGAATCACTTGTTTTATTATTTCCATATTTATTATTTTACTCGCTGTTTTTAGTAGATTGTCCTTATACATACGGCACACATATTCGAATTACTTTTCTCTCACTATTTTCTTAGTCCAGGTTTAATATGACGATTCTGTCTGTATATATCATTTCTTAGTTTTATTTTAAAAATTTCACTTAGGCTTGCCTTAAGTTTTTCTGTTATGGTACATAATTCACTGTTATATATATATATATATTATCTATATTATATATATTTGCTTACGTTTATTTTATATTATAATTATTCTTCTATATAACTTTCCTTCCTATTTGTGCAATTTGGTAACGAAGGGAATAGAATTTGAAAGCAACCAAAAAGAAGAAGTAAGAAAGTAATTTCACCAATAAACTGGGAGTGGAAGTAAAAGTAAAGACAGTAATTACACTAAAAAATAAAAAAGGAATAATTGCAATTAGATTGGAGTAATAATAATAATATAATATTACACTACATTACATACATACATACATAGACAACGACACGATTGCGAAAGAGAGGTACTTGGACAGATATAAAGAAAATTATGAAGGAAAAAGTACGTAGAATAAAAATCGACCATAAGAAAATCATTATAGATGAAGTGAAATACGTCTTCGATGAGTATGAGAAAACGCCAATAGAACAAACAAAAAACTGATATCCAAAGTTATTAAAATGAAGCCGAAATTTACAGAACAAAATGATGAAAAACAATTTAAAATGTATAGAAAATACAAAGCAAGGTAAAAGAGAAAAGGAAAGACTAAAAAAATGAACAATATGGAAAACTGGAAAAGCAAGGAATACGAGAAGCGTCATAGCGAAGGAAGGAAAATGAGTGAAAGAAATAATAAATCACCACGTAGAAGTCTTACAAATCACATAAAGGAAATTGTATGACTAGAATATATAAGGTAGACTAACTATTTTGTTTAGAAGTAAAAAAAAACAAATAAAAGGAGCAAAATGCAGAGTGGATTACTCACGCCAAATAAATTAAAAGATATTATGAATGAAGTGTATATAAATGAGAGATTATTGAAGAGAGAATTGAAACGACTAGAAGAGATATTGAAAAATGAGGATCGAAACGTAGAAACAAAAAAGCATTGAATAATAAAAAACTAGTGTAGAAAATAATTTAATCATAGCAAATGCGAAATTGAAGCGTAAAGATACACATATACGGGAATCGTTGACTATTTCTATCTTATTGGTGTGGCGGCCTTTTCGCCATTGAACCGCTTTATATCGCGGCGGCATGCGAGCCTTTGATATCAGCTACGTTTTGCCGTCGCACACACACGGCATGGGCTTTTGCTCCGCAAGCATTCACGCCCCGCAGCGCGGCCAGTTCGGTCATGTCTTAGTCCGCATAAATTCATATTCGCATCCCCGCATACATTCAAATTCACGCCCCGCAGCGCGGCCAGTTCGGTCGTGCCTCAGTCCGCATAAATTCGCATTTCGCATCCCCGCATACATTCATATTCACGCCATCGCAGTTCGGCCAATTTGGTCGTGTCTCAACATCCCGCAGATACCAGATCCGCAACGCAGAGGTGGCCACCTTGGAATCGCCGACGAAGCCGAAGCCGAAGCCGATTCAGGTGAGCGATTTGGCAATTCATTGGTTGATATCGGTAGCCGCCCCCATCCGCTAACACGACGGCCGTTTAAGGGACGATTTGGCCTTATCGGCTGACCTTCCACTACGGGTCGTACTACGTTTTCACACCGCACCACGAGAGCGGCTATTTACACGCCTGCCTCTCCATTTTTTGGTCCTTACGAGCCGCATCGGTATCGTATCCAACACCCCATCCACGAGAGCGGCTATTTACACGCCTGCCTCTCCACTTATAAATAGGCAGAACTGCCTGTTCCTTCTGCAGTTATCCTCTACCAGGTATGCCGGAAAGCCTTTACCGTTTTTTTTTGGAAAAATGCATAATTTTCGATATAATGAAAAAATTTATTTATTCAAAATATTGACCATTTAATTCTGCACATTTGGCCCATCTTTCAAGCAATATATGAATCCCATTCCAAAAAAATTGTTTTTCCTTTAAGCGAAACCATTCATCGATCCATTTTTTAACTTCTTTGAAATTGGTGAAGTGCTGCTCTGCTAATGCAGAGCCCAGAGTACGGCGGGTGCAATAATATTTCCCATCCAAGCGCTTTCAATGCTTCCTTGATCGGTTTTGCTGTATGAGGCGGCGCGTTATCGTGCTGTAAAATCACTTTATCGTGTCTTCGGGCCCATTCTGGACGTTTTTCGATCAATGCATGGTTCAAATTGATCATTTGTCATCATTCCAAAGCGATTCCGTCTCGCGGTTGATGGGCCAGCTTCTTCAGGTGATAACCATGATTTTTGCGCTTACGGTTTCCGAAATAAATCCACTTTTCATCACCCGTTACTATTCGATGCAGAAATGACTTTCGATCAAACCTTTGAAGCAGCATTTCACAGACGATTTTTCGATTTTCCATTTGCCTGTCATTCAATTGATTTGGATCGATCGTAATCGGTGGCTAATAGTTTTTTGGGCCACACTTAACGCTTCTGCCAATTGTTTTTTAGTTTGTGCTGGGTCTTCATCAAATAACTCCTGCAGTTTCGCATCTTCAAACTTTTTCGGTCTACCAGAACGTTCTTTGGCTTGCACATCGAAAACACCACTTTTGAATTGTCAAAACCACGCATCACATGTTTTTATGGTTGGAGCATGCTCGCCGTATGTTTCAACTAGCAAACGATGACTTTCGGCTGCTTGCTTTTTTCTTTTGATTAAATAAAAAAAGTAATGCATGCCGCAAACGCACGTTTTCAGGCACATAACTTGACATTTTTGAAGAGGTATAAATATATGACGGTGACTCTTTCACAAAATATACCGGTACTTTGAGCTTAATTCTTGTTTTACGTTGAGTAGGCTGCTAATCTGATCTCCCAACCTCCAACTTGGAGGGCTATCATTTTCAGAGACTCGTACAAAATGTCAAAGTAACGCGACAAACAGAAGTGGGAAGGGACTACTGGCTGCTATAGATGGATCTAAGGAGTGAGATATGAAAAAATTAGCAACGAAATTAAAAAAATATAAAGTAAAAGCACCTGAATATCATAGAAGATACATTGAAATGTTAAGTGACAAATTTAAAGAAATAAGAAGGCACAGAATGATAAAAAGGAAAAACACATGAAAAAGATAGAAGGGTGAAAAAATATAAAGAACTCAAAAGTAAAACAAGTCATGAAGAGAAAATGACAAAATTGCAGAGACAGCCAAAAAATATTTTGTGGGACCATAAAAGTACTTAAACAGGAAAGGGAATATAAGGAATTTAAAGAGGGCGGACGGAAACAATAAGAGAAGAAGTTCAAATAATGAAAAGACGGAGACAACATTTTGAAAAGCTAACAAATGCAGAAATATAACTGGAATACACGGGAAAATAAATGAAATGGAATGAACAGAAGAGATACAACAGAAAGAAGCATTAGAAATAATAACATACATAGGAAAAGAAGAAAAACAAATTTACTAAACAAAATAATGAAGTCTATAGAAATATCAAGAGAATGAAACGTAGGAATCATACCATCCGTGCATGAGAAAGGATATAAAAGAGACGTTAATGAGCGTACCCGCGAAAGTATTTGCTGGAATAATTGAAAAAAGAATAAGGAAATACAATAGAACAGAATAAATATGACTTTAGAAAGGGCGAAGCGCCCAAGGCTTAAAATTTATTATTAGACAAACCAGAGAAAACTTAACAAACAAATAGGAAATATATATTTCAATATTTGTTTATATATTTTTTATAATTCGTAAGTTTATGAACATTATAATTTTCAATTATTCATGCTGTATATAATTATTAACTTCTTAAAATATTTCAAGGTGGTGAAAATGTCAAAAATTGTGAAAACTGAAAGTTATTTGATTTATCTTAAACGTACGTTACAGAAAGAAAATTAAATGCTGGTTCAGAAAAAGTATAATTTTTGTAAAAATTACTTTCTTTTTGTGAGATATAGGCCAAAAAACGACCATTTCCCCATCTTATCATTTATAAAATAGGACTAAAAACTCATTTTTCCCATAGAACTTATGTTAAAAGTATGTCTATGTTTACTACTTTCCCGATAACTTAGGTTAAATATTTTATAGTATGAACATAGTCCCTTAGTGTAAGATTATGTTGCACGATGTTAAGTTATTCTCCGGCAAAGAGAGATGGTGGTTTCAGTTATAGTTTCTTTTTATTTTTTGCTTAATTTAATCTTCTATATGTCGAGAATGAGCTGATCCACTCTTGAGTTGGAATCTTCTGATAACCGAAAGCCCTTCGGAAGTCACTGCAATGACAAGGATATTTTCAAAAATGTCCATTTGAATCTTAACGTAATAAAATAACGCCTTTGGAAAAAATTACATTATATGCAATCATTAAGATTGTTAATTCATTATATCTATTAGACTAATTACAAGTTATTTTTTAAATTTATTATAATTGCTATGGTGAATGACTTTACGTTGCGCATGTTAAAAAGTGTTTCATAAAGGGCATCGAATTTGAAAATTGAATTAATCAATCAAATTTTTATGTGGTTATATTTAACATACTTGTAATCAGTAAAATTTTCAATTTATGTATGAAACACGATGTTAGGCTTACATTCACCCGTACTGAGTTTGCGTGCATTCCTCAAAATTAATGGTGACTCTCTCAGATATCTAGCCAGATGCCTCCAATCACGCCACCTACAGTTTCAGGATTGTGCGTGGTTTGTTTAGCGTATACTTATGATTTTACAAAACTCTACGAGAAGAAATCTTAGGGTGTGAGATCGCAGAATCTTTTCGGCTATTCCGGGTCATCATGCAAAAAATGTTCGCGGAGCAAGGCAACCGCCTCGCATGAAGTGTGGCAGGTCACCCCATTTTGCTGAAACCAGAAATCGTCAATATCCATATCTTGGTGGATATCGAGTTACGGCAGTGTCCTCTATTGACCGTAACTGCAGTCTCCTCAGTCGCTTCAAAGAAAACGCCCCTATCATTCCACCTTCCAAAAAATCACACCACGCAGTCGTTCTTAGTGGATGTATAACTTAATGATTTTCATTTCCTCAAATCCTATTTTTTGCAAAAGTTTTGTCTGCTGCCAGTCTCTCCACAACCCATTGACTCGCCGCCAGCAGGCTAAGTGGTTGCGTCAGTTGGATTTTATACCAGTGCCTATAGAGATCTCTATGCAAAATTCGACGTAACGAAGTTGTCTGAATGTCCAACTGCTGCGAACGTCGGCGAATCGATTTTACAGGACTCCTAATGTCACTGTCTTCCACAGCAGTGATTTGTTTCTTTGTCCGATGAGACCAATTCTGTCAAGGCGATTTCACCGTTCCCACTAAACCAATCGTCTCAAACTTTCTCATTAGTCTTTGAACTGTAGATGCGTTGGGTGCGTAATTTCTCCGGAGCACCGCACTGTCTGCGTGGCACTTTTACCGCTTTGGTGAAATGTTTTAACAACAACACGTTGCTCGGTTGTAATCTGTTTCATGAAAAAAATAAAACAAACTGATGTATTGACAAAACAACCAATTCTAGACCAACCAGTGTAATAATAGACAACAAGAATGATAAGAACAAAACTTTAAAATAAAAAATGCCGCCTGGTCCAAATTCGGTGCCCTTTCGATTTTTTCTCTCTTTTCGTTGGTTTATAGCCTCTATCCGGATCTTCTGACGCCCAAAATTTCCTTTCACTGTTGTATATTTTCCTAGGCATCATGTTGTATGTTTCATTTTAGTAGTAAGCGGTCTACCTTTCTTATATCTTTTTTTTGGTTGCCACCTCATTACTTTCTTTGGTATTCGATCATCTTTCATCCTATTTACGTGTCCATACCACAATAATTGGCGTTTTTTTATTTATCCTTTATGTAGTTTTTAATTCCCATTACTTCTTTTACATAGTCGTTCCTTTTTTTTCTAACCTGGATATTCCGGCTGCCCTTCTTTAATAATCCATTTCTAGTGCTTTTAACTGTGCCTTGTGTTTTCCGTTTAACTGTCATACTTCTGCTCCATGCAATACTATACTCTGGATTATTTACTTATATATATATATATATATATATATATATATATATATATATATATATATATATATATATATATCATATATCATATAGCTCCTTTGTTGGAGCAAAGGGCGCCCTTGTTGGGGCGTTTCATTTGTTTAGCTTTAGACTTCTTGTGGTGAGATAGCCAGTCTCACGCACTGTCTGGGGTCCGTTCCGTTGTCACAATTCTTTCCATTAGTTCCTTCCATTTTTCCTATCTTTTGCTATTCTTTTGCTTGGTTCCAATTTAGGTCTACTTGTTTTAGTTCTTCTGTAATTGTTTTTTCCAAGTATTAGTTGGTCTGCCTCTCCTTCTTTTCCCTGTCCTATTGTACTCCAAGGCTTGCCTGGTTATATTTCCTATCGGTTTTCTAAGGGTGTGACCAATCCATCTCCACTTGCGCTTTTTTATGGTTATCTCTATTCTTTCCTCTTTTGTCATTTCCCAAAGGTCCTCATTACTGATTACTTCTGGCCAGAAGATTCCCAAATAGTTCTGAGGCATTTATTTATAAATGTTTGCAGTTTCTTATAGTGTTTTCTGTCTTCTTTCCAGGTTTCTGCTCCATATAGTAGTGTACTTTTTACATTACTGTGGAAGAGTCGGAGTTTTGTTTTTCTGCTGATATTGTTTGACGTCCAAATTTTAAATAGTGAATTGAAGGCTTTCTGTGCTTGTCCTATGCGTCTTTCTATATCCCTCTCTGTGCCTCCTTTGATGCTTATTATGCTTCCTAGGTAGCAGAATTCGTCTATTTCCTCTATCTCTTCCTCTAATTGTATTCTTGTATTCCCCATGTTGTTTTGGTTAGTAGTTTAGTTTTGTTTGAGTTTATTTGTAATCCTACTTTCCTAGCATTGTTGTTTAGTTTGATCAGTTTTTGTTGCATGTGTTTTTATTTGTTGTTATTAGGCAGATGTCGTCCGCAAACTCTAAGTCCTCCAGTTTGCCAAATACATTCCAGTTTATCCCTGTTCTTTTGTCTTCAGTCCTCCTCATTACCCAATCGATTACTATTATAAAAGGAGAGGAGAGGATGCAGCCTTGTCTCACTCCTCTTTGTATTTCAACTTTTGGGTGAGTTGTCCTTCATGCTGTATGTATGCCGTGGAGTTGTCGTAAAATAGTTTTATTATTTTAATGTATTTGACTGGTATGCCGTATTGTTCCAATATTTTCCACATTACTTCTCTGTCTATTGTATCGAAGGCCTTTTGAAAATCGATGAAATTTATGAGGATTTCTTCTTCAACTTCGGCTGTTTGTTCTAGGATAATTCTTAGGGTGTTGATGTGATCGATACATGTTCTATTTGGTCTAAACCCTGCTTGATTGTCTCTCAGTTTTATATTTATAGGGTTTCTTAATCTTTCTAGAATTATTCTGGTCATTATTTTACTTGTTGTGCTGAGCAGGGTGATCGGTCTCCAGTTTTCGCACATTGTTCGATTTCCTTTTGGGTATTTTTATTATTATACCTTCTGTCCATTCCTTTGGTATTTGTTCTTGTGTCCATATCTTGTTTAGTAGTATATAAAGTAGTTCGGTTGAGTAATTTGGATGTATTTTATTAATTCTGCTTGGACTCCGTCTATCCCTGCTGCTTTATTATTTTCAGTGTTTGTATTGCATTCCTTATTTCGGTTTTAGAAATTTCTTCTGTAGGCAATTCCAGTGTTCCATGTATGTCTATTATGTCTTCTATTTCTCTATTAGTTTTTGCGTATGCTTTGTATATTTCGGTGAAGTGTTCTACCCATCTGTTTTAATTTCTCTTGTGTGGAGAGTACTTCTCCATTTTTCCTTTTAATTTGGTTGACGTCATTTTGTTTGGTCCCACTAGTTTTTTTGTTATTTTGTATAGTGTTTTGGAATCATGCTTCCTGGCTGCCTCTTCCGCTGCTCTAGTCATGCTGTTTATGTAATTTCTCTTGTCTTGTCTTGCGCTCTTTTTTACTTCATTGTTTTCTTTGGTATAGTTTTCTTGCCATATTTTCCTCTGGTCTTGGTTTTTCTCTATTAGGAGTTTTGCTCTTGTTGTTTTTCTTCTTTCCAGTTTCATTTTTGTTTCATTTGAGATCCATGTTTTATCGTGTCTTTCATTATAACCTATTATTTCTATTGCTGTTTCATGTAATGTGTTTTATAAGCGTTCCATATCTCTTCAATAGATAGTATCGATGGGTCCATCATAGTGCTGGCTTTTCTTTCTATCGCTTCTTTAAACTTCTCTTTTATTTCTGGGGCGTCTAATTTATTTACGTTAAGTTTTCTTCTTTTTGGGTTGAGTTTATACTTGGCTTTTATACTGATTTTAATTTTTGCTCGCACTAGCGTGTGATCTGATGCGCAGTCTGCTCCTCTCATAGCTTTTACATCTTGCAATGTGTTTCTCCATTTCTTTTCCATGAGGATATGGTCAATTTGGTTGTGAGTTGTTCCATCTGGTGAGGTCCAAGTTGTTTTGTTGATGTCCTTATGTTGAAATAAAGTTCCTCTTATTGTGAGGTTGTTTAGGGCGCAGAATTCTGTTAATCTTGTGCCATTATCGTTTGCCTCACCTATTCCATGTCTTCCCATTACATTCTCCTTTCCCTCGTAGTCTCTTCCTACTTTTGCGTTCATGTCACCTATCATCATTACAATATCTCGGGTATATTTAGTTTTTAGTTTCGTTATAATTGTGTATATTTGGTTATAGAACATATCTTTCACTTCATCTTCTTGCTGGTTTGTTGGGACATACACATTTATTATGATTATGTTCCCAAATTTTCCTCTAAATCTTGCCCATATGATCCTTTCTGATACCCCTTCCCATTCTAACAGTGCTTTTGTTGATTCTTTATTTAACATTATTGCTACCCCACGTTCTTTGTGTCCCTGTTCATCTGCGTAGCCTGAGTAAATAATGGAAATGTTGCCTGCTAACTTTCTCTGACCCATCCCATTCCATCTTGATTCGGCTATGCCTAATATACTGATTTTGTATTTTTCCATTTCGTTTGCTATTTGGTACGTTTTTGTTACTTCTGCCATAGTTTTAACGTTCCAGCAGCCTATAAAGGTTCTGGTTCTTGTGTCTAGGGTTGTTGCGCTAGTATTTGCTTTCCTTTTTTTCTTCTTTTTATTTTTATTCTTTTTTGTTTTTAATGTGTCTTTATAAACTAAACCTAACTTTTTTTCTACATTTGCCTTATACTCGTTATCCTTGTTATTTGCCTTTGTTGTCGTCAGTTTATTCCTTGTATTTTGCTCTATTAGTTTTTTGTTCTTTTGACTTGTGCGATCATCAACAGTTTCTCTTCCGCTGACGTACCTTCGTCTCTTAGGGTTTGGTTCTGGTCTTCTGGGGATCTCTCGCTGGCAGTTCTTCCTTTCTTCTTATCTAAGTCTGTGTTTGTCTGTATTCCTTCCATGTTTCCCAGTGTTTGTATTGTTGTTTTTGGTCTATTTGCGTTATCTCCGTCTGACTGTTCAGGTAATTCTACCATTTGTAACTGTTGTAGTGTGAATTGGTCTCCATTTATTATTAATGTATCATTTTTCATAATAACATGATGTCCTTTGTTTCTGATTTCTTTCATGTAGTTCTTCAATTTCCTGCGTATTTCTTGCATTTCTTTGGAGTAGTCTTCTTCTATATAAATTCTCGTTCCCTTTAGTTTTTTTGTTGCTTTTAGGATTGCCAATTTCTTGGTCCAGCTTTTTAGTTCAACTAAGATTGGATGGACTTTATTTTTGTCATGTGGTTTCCCAATTCTTGGAATATCCATTACCTCGTCTTCCATAGATGTTGGCAGATCCATGTCCCTTAGAACCATTCTTGTTTTTTCTTTTAGTATGAGCTCGCTTTCTTCTGAACTTTCTTCAACTCCGTGTATAATTATATTTTTCTTTCTTGATTCTTTTTCTAGCATAGCTATTTTCTTCTCTTGTTGATCTATTCTAGTCTTTAGTTGGTGGTTCTCTATCTTCAGTTGGTTGTTTTCCTTCTTTACTTCTATTATATCCTTGTGTATTTTATCAAGTTTCGTTTCCACGTTTTCTATTGCCTTTAGTTTAGAATTTATATCTTCTAGTATTTTTCCATTTTGTGTTCTTCCATTCTGTACTTTGTATTTCGTATTTACTCGCGAATTTCTGTGTCCCTTCCGTGTTTTATTTTACGTTTTTGTTTTATTTTCACTTTTATTTTTATGGTAGTATGAGTTTTATTTTGTTTCCACTAGTTTTAAACACTATGTTTATGTATTTTTATTTTATTTCTCTGCGATTTAAATTTGCCTTAATCCAACGCTGTGTGTTGTCTACGTTTGGCGCGGATAATACGCGTCTGTGACCGCGCTTATCACTTCACCTCGCTCGAAGTTTGCCTTCTCTTATCTCTCTCCCCGATTCAAAGTTTATTTCCCTGCTATTAATTCTAATCCTACCTTAATTTCTACTAGTATATTGTTTCTTGTCACACTTGTTTTACTTATCCACTCGCCACTTTATACTTATTTCGCATTTAAACACTCGTTTTTACCGATATTATTCGCCGCAAAATAATTTGTAGCCAATATGTCCACGCACAGGACCATATATATATATATATATATATATATATATATATATATATATATATATATATATATATATATATATATATATATATATACGTTTTTCGTATTCTTCTGTATGTTTTTGCCCACAATATTTCATTAAGAGCGCCAATTGCTCGTCGTGCTTGTTTCATTCTTTCTTTAACTTCTATTTCATATAGCCCTTGCTTATCTATCGTAGCTACCAAGTATTTCACTTCTGAACAAACTTATATATTCTCGCCTGTCATTTTCTTTCTCTATACATAACTACTATGATTTTTTGGTGTTAATTGTAAAGCCCCATTTTGCATATTCTTCTTCGCCTTTTCTTATCACATATTCTAAATCTTCTTCGTCCTGCGCTACGATAACCTGGTCGTCCGCGAATTGTAACGTGTAAAGTGTGGAGTTTTCTTCTATCGGTATTCCCATTCCTCTACATTTTGTTCTCTATGTTTCTAGTACTTTTGCGATATATATTTTAAATAAACCTGTAAAGCTTGCAACGTATAGCGAAGTGGCGAAGCAGTCTCCCAAATTTGAGAACCCTCTAATCTAGCTGACCTTTGACTAATCAGTTTTAAAATCACTAGCAAACAAGTCTTTTTGGTCACCTGTCGATTGGTGAAAACAGAATTTGGAAATTCCCAGCCGTTCTCGAGTTTTTGCTCTGACGGACGGACGGAAAGACAGACGAACAGACGGACAACATGAAGTTAGTAAGTGACTTCGCTTCGCTTCGCTACTTAATAATGTTGAAAAATACAGCAGCCCTGTCTCAGCCCTTTTGTTATTTGAAATGCTGTGATCAGCTCCGCTTCTACCTTTACTTTTGCTTTTTGATCTTTATATATGTTTTGCACAGATCTAACCAATATTTTATTGATGCCGCTGTCTTTCAACACCTTCCATAGTTTTGATTGGGGTACATTATCATATCCTACGTCTAGGAAAATTAGATGTAGTTCTTTTCCAGTCTCTAGCTTCTTCTGTATTAATAAAGTTAGACTAAAGAGGTTGTCTACGCAGGATGATTCGACCCAGAATCCACGTTGTTCTTCGTCTTGTTGTTCGATGTATTGCTGCTCTGTTAGTTCTTTCACTATTCTTCCTAATATTTTTCCAAAGACATTAGTTGCTGCACTTGCACGTTAGTTTTCGCATTGATTTCTTTTCTCTTTCTCATACGCAGGTGTTATATAACCCATTTTCTATTCGTCTGGTACATCTTTGTCATTTACCGCTTTATTTATTATGTGGCGACGCGAAGCGGAGTCACTTACTAACTTTATGTTGTCTGTCGGTCTGTCTGTCTGTCCGTCTGTCCGTCCGAGCAAAAACTCGAGAACGGCTGGGAATTTCTAAATTCTGTTTCACCAATCGACAGGTGACCAAAAGGGATTGTTTGCTAGTGATTTTGAAACTGATTTGTCCAAGGTCAGCGTTAGTGCTTCGCCACTTCGCTATGCGTTGCAAGCTTTGCAGGTTTATTAATTTAGTAATCATTTTGTATACTTTTGTTGTTCCTGCTTTAGCTAATTTTTCCGGTATGCCTCCTGGTCTTGCTGCTTTATCACTTTTTATTTCTTTAATACCTTTCCTTACTTGTTCTTCTTTTATATCGATATGTTCATCCATAATTCTTTTGCTCGTGGGCTGTGTGATATTCAATTCTGTCTTCTGTTAGCAACGCCTGGAAATACCTTTTCCATTCCTTTATTTCTACACTAAATAGTCTGCTCTTTTCCCTGTGTCCTCCTCTCACACTTCTTATAAATCTCAATGCTTCCGATATTCTTCTTCTACCTATGTGCATTTTTTGCTCTCAGATGTCTTGTTTTCCTTTTTTATTAGGTTTCTTACCCTATTTTGCTGCTCCCTATATTTTTCTCGATCATCTAGTTTGGTATTGAACCATTTTATATACAGGTCTCTTTTGTAATTGCCTTCTTCTTTAATTTTCTCGTTTATCAAATAGTTCTTAGGTTTAGTTTTTTAAATTTCTTCTCCTAAAGCTCCCCTCGCAGTTTTTTGGATTGATTTTTTAATATGTTTGTATATCTCAGTATTTGCTTTAGCTTGTTCTTTGGCATTTTGCATGTTATTTGCAGCATTTTTTTTGTGCGAAAACATTATTTTGGATTTAACTAAAAATTGATTCCTTCGACAAGTAGGCCCTCTGTGAACTCCGACATCTAACATTTTTCCTGTAAAGTGCTGCCAGTTATTAAATAGTCTATTATTGACTTTATATTTCTAGCTGCTTCATATCAAGTTTACAGTGGATCTCCTTATGGTTGTAGAATCCGTTGTTGATCTTTAAATTGCATTGTTGACATATATTTATTAATCTTTTGCAATTGTTGTATTTGACTTTTTCTCCAAACCTTACCACTATTTTACTAGCCTTTTCTTGATCAGCTCTAGCGTCGAAATCTTCCAGGAGCATAATCTGTCTAATGTTTTCTATTTCGCAGAGTACTTCGTCCAACGTGGCGTAGAACTCGTCAATGCTATTGCAGTTATCATCTTCATTGGTGCATATATGGCTACGACCGTCATTTTATACTTATAACTATCAAGGTTTACCTTTATAATGCTCTCGTTTATGGTTTACCAACTTTTGATGTGTTTTTTATATTTCTTTTTAATAACTATGAAAACGCCTTTTTCCCCCCTTTGATCTTTAGGAACTCCACTCCATATATGTATGTATTGTCCTATTTCCTGTATTCCTGTGCCTTTCTTTTTGGTCTCTGTCAGGGCTATTATGCCCATATTCATGTATGCAATTTCAGTAAAAACTTCTTGTATCTTATTTGATAGGCCTTGAGTATTCCACGTTCCTATATTCATAATCCTTTCCCTTTGCTTGGTTCATCTTCTCTCCGTTTTTAGTGCTTTTTTTGGGTTTTTTGAAACTGGATTTGGATAACTCCAAACAGGACTGCCTCCTCCCTCCCGTATTCGCTGGGGCTCTCTCTAGCTAAGGTTGTGGGTTATTGTTTTTTATCGAGCTTTTAGCTCTCTTCTTCCTTTCAGTTTTAAGTGTGTTAGGATTTTTAGCGCACAACTTCCTAATTGAGGACCTTTAACTCAGACGCTGTTGGCAGCCGTCCAGTTTGGATCAGACACTACCTGCGTACCTGTTGGCCTGGGGCAAGTATTTTATTTCCCTCCTAGTATCCACATCTAGGAAGCTTTCCCCGATCCACCACCTAGGGATGCGCTCCCCGGAGGACTCCTTTATATTTTGAAAATCAATATAAAATGTATTGAATATAGGCAATGAATTGTACTTGGAGTCCAAGCAATTGCATAATGGCAGAATGACAACAAAAATTTGATCGAGTAACATTCCAAATTGTGGTAGGCACGTATTTTCAACCGACATTCACTTCGCTCTCATTTTCTGAGCCCAATATTTCTTGTTGCGTTGTTTGTCGGGAGTTTAATCAGCGCGCCGGGGATTGCGCGCGCGCTCGGTGCCAACAGATACGCACTATTAGCAAATTAGCACATCATTTGCGGCACAACAGTTCAGCAGCCGCTAATGCCGCAATAATTAACAGTGAATAATTGCGCGGCGTAAAGGGTGTCACATTAGTGCGCCTATAAATTATATCTAGCATCCCTGTAATTCCGCGTAATTACCGGTCCCATACGTTTGCGTGACATCGCGACTAATGCGCCCTGAATTATGAGCCCAATTGTGAAATTAGATATGGAATATACCTGGGCTCCAGTGCGAAACCATCTAATGGAATTGCTCGCTGCTTGCTTGAGTAATTTATGGATAGGATTAATATCCCTGCCGAGGCGCATTAGGCGCTTATGCCAGTTTGCAATTGCTCTTATTAGATTAGCGGAATCGCGCGCCACGGGATGAAAAACTTGCGCGAGCGCCCTTGCGACACACATGCATATGCATAAATGCAGTTGACGTAGATACATTTGGTAGAGCAAAAGCAACAAAGTGTGCGCTCGTTATCTCTGTTGCTATTATTCGGTTTTCATGAACTACATGGCCGATGACAAGGATGGATGAAAAAGTTTCCAAATCATTATTAAGTGGCGAAGCGAAGCGGAGTCACTTACTAACTTCATGTTGTCCGTCCGTCTGTCCGTCCGTCCGTCCGTCCGAGCAAAAACTCGAGAACGGCTGGGAATTTCCAAATTCTGTTTTCACCAATCGACAGGTTTATTACTTGTGTAAATTCATTGCTCAATGGGGTATTTTTGTTAATTAGTGGACATAGTAACCATAGTCGATTATATTCTTGTTTAAGTTTTGATATTAATGTGATAACTCCAAGTTCGTCTGGTATTCAAATAAACTCCCAGATATTTTACAGCTTCGGTTTTAGGAGTCCAGGGAATTAGTTTATCGTGTATGCAGATACTGTGGTGTTTCTGTATTCTTCTGAGTGTGAAAATCTAGTCATACATTTAGTTGAGTTGAGAGTGATGCATTATTTGTTAAGCCATTTATTAAGGGTGTTAATTGCGATCTGTAGACTTTCTATAGCTGTGTGGCTAAAAATAGCGGTATTGTCAGCAAATAGTGCAGTTTTGCTTTCCTCTAGTTTGGGAATATCATTCATGTATATATTGAAGAGGGTAGGTTCAAGGACGCTACCTTTGGTAAAGGATATCGCGTTGTTTATTCTGTTTTCTAGGAAGGAAAAAGCGATAGTTGTTAAATATTTTGGAATGGGTAAGTGAAGTCATTTATGTTTTAGGCTTTCCAGCCATACCTTATCGAATGCCTTGGAGATGTATATTTTTGACTTTCGAAGTCATAATCCATGATTTGCACGATCCTGTGGAGTTGTTGAACTGCGGAATGAACTATGTGGATATCGAATCTATATTATCATAGCTGAGACTAATTCTAGTTTGATTGAAGAGGCTTATAGGGCGGTAGGATTTACAATTAAATTTATTTTTTCCCGGTTTAGGAGACATGAGAATGTGTGCATGTTTCCAGGTTGTAGGAAAATAACCCATTCTCAGGCAGGCATTGAAAGGGTGACCAAGTAGGCTATTGCCTTTTTTGTTAGGTTTTTCAGAATCACGTTGGGTATTAGATCGTGTCCTGGTGCTTTTTTAAAGGGCAATAAACGTATATAATCTTTCACTTCAGATGTTAAAGCGGGTTTATCAAAGTCGGTTGGGATTGGCATGTGATTTTCGATGTATGAGACTGTTCGGGTCGTCTTAGGTCAATTTTCACCAGAAATAGTGGGAATAAACGTGGTTTCGAGGTGTTCAGCGAACCAGTTACATTTGTCTTCATCAGATGTGTACGTAGCATTAATGGTTTTAATTGTTGGTATTACTTGTTGTAGTTTAGTAATGTTCTTGGTGACTTGCCACAGCGCGGTGATATTTGGTTCTATTTGTTCAACATTTTTCATGTAAGTGAATATTCTAAATTTGTCCAATTCTCGTTTAATTTGGTATGCTAGTTTGTTTAGTTTATTTTTAATGGGAAAGTTTTTAGTTATTTGCACATTGTCGGCGTGCTTGGTTCTTTTGTTTGATTAAAGGGGACCTACACCCAGAAAAATTTTTTTTTATTTTTTTCTTAGTATGTCAAGAACAAGTATTTAAAACGATTTTTCAAAATTCGTGTTCTTGAGAAAGTTAAATGTAAGTATATACCCGTGTATACGCTTCAGTAAAAATGCGGCGCGCGCTATCTTGCCGGCAGCTGTACTTCGATTTATATATCGATGTGTATGTGTATCATGTGAAATATATCGAAGAAGTCATCTGTTTATCTAGCCTTAACTTAAATTTGAAAAAATCTTCGGCAAGGGCGCGTTTGTTTAAAAACCTTTCCAAAAGAATCTTTCATCGCGTTTTTCTCGGAACCTGGTTTTTTGAATCGGTATCCGCGATTGGAATCGATGCAATAACATCACTCAATTTTTTCTTGAAACGGTTCACTAACTTATTCTTCAGTCTACGGGCTACGGGTTTTGAGAAATTTGACTCTGAACCTACTTTATAGGCCAAAAACTGGGCGAAAAAGCCTTAATTTGAACTTTTTATTCGGTAGGCCGCCATTTTTTTATTTTTGAATATTCCCGGTCAAGCGTAGCCGGTAGACTGGATTTATGCATTACTTTCATGGTCAAATTTAAATTTTCGGTTTCAGACTCACGAGAACGGCTGAATCGTGGATACCGCCAAGGAACCCGAAATTGAGAGGTTTACTTTGGCGCCCCCTACTAACAAAACCCGGAAGTTTTGAGGAAGAAAATTTTTTTTTCAGTAGATCTTATATCACTTTAGGTGATGTAAAAAAATTTTTCAATTTTCATTAAAATGCCTTTTCAAAAAAATTTCAAAATTTGATTTCATTTTTGCTCTTTAGGGGTATAGCCCCCTTAAATCTTCTTCGTTGTTGAACTTCAGACCTGTAGATCTTATTTGACCTGAGGTCTAGAGGTCACATACATGAATTGCTTTGATTTCGAAAGTTGCCTTTCCGAATTTTACATCAGTCTCGTTTAACTTAAAGATAGCCTCATTGCGCCAGATCATTTTGAATGGCAATTCTGTATTTTCCACGCCTATTCTCAGGTACCGTTTTTATTTAAAGATAACCTAGATTTAGAAAAATTATAGAGTCAATACTGAATTGAAGAAGAGAAAAGAAATGTACATGAGGACAGTGAAAAGTCGATCTTTCGCTAATTATTTAAAAAATTTATTCGCAGTTTGGCATGTAATGCTTTATACGAATTTTCATTTTACACTGTTCTGTTGCGTTGTTGTTACTACTATAATAGTTGTTCTTGTTAAATTATATTGAAATTTTTGGTAGTTTTGATATTATTTTTATTATTATAGGAAGTAGTAGTAAAAAGGGTTTTTTATAATTTTAACTTCTTTCCATAAACACAACACATACATTTCTATTTTTTGTATTCAAGGTTTTATAGTCATTCAGCACGTTTTTATATTTGTCCTATTGCTTATTTTATTTTTGTATTATTTTATAGACATCTTAATCTTTTTGGGGTACAGCTTGTCGTATATAGAAAGATGGTTTTGAAATAGAGGGTGTTTCAAAAGAATTATTTGATTTAAAAAATCAACTATTTAGCTTTTACTTCATTTTGATCGAACAATGTACTGTTAGAAAGAGGAAATTATTGAGTTTCACGCGGTCGTCGATAGGTAGCACCAGCACGCTTCGTCCATCTGCTACTTCAGTGTTTGTCAGATGGCGACTGGACAATATTTTGTGTTTTACGCTTCGCAAAATGCGAGTCCCTAACAACTATTCAGGTGATTTTCGGCGACAATATGGTGTTGAGCCTCCTTCTGCTCAGATGATATCTACACGGGTTGTCTGTGTAAAGGAAAATCCAGTGGTTGTTCCCGTGTGTCAGACGAAGACGTGGAGCATATCGGCTGAGTTTCGTCCGTAGCTCACAAAAATCTACTTGCTGTGCCGGTAGAGAACTAAATATTTCCTCAACTGTCTGCCTGACGCGTTTTGCGGCGATGGTGGACCATGAGACCGTACAGGATTCAATTAATGCAAGCTCTTAATGCATGTGACAAACAACGACGTGTGGGGTTGTGTGAATTTATCATAGACGAGGCTACTTGTCATTTAAGTGGTAAGGTAAACCTCCATAATTTTAGAATATGGGGGTACGGCTCAGCCACATTGTGCAGCACGAAAGAGACTCTCCTAATCTTAATGCTTTTTGCTCAATTTTTTGGGAAAAGGTGTACGAATCACATAGCTACATATGCTTAAAACAGTGGTTGAACTGCGGAACCGCGGAACACCATAACGGCAGTCGTGGATCCAGATATGCTTGCAAAAGCTTGGCACGAATTTGACTATTCCAAGAGGGGCATATGGAACACTTATGATTTGGCATGTAAAAAAACCATCCAAATGAGTGCTGTAATATAAAATGAATCTTAAGTGTCTGTGTTCATTATTTTTCATAATATAAACATCTTAAATCGGATGATTCTTTTTGAAACACCCTGCATATACACAACATCTTCCATATAATTCTATTTTTTGATTATTAATCAGAAAATCGGTTGAAAGATGACGACACCCGTTTATACTAATAACTACATCCACCATAATTTGTAACGGTTTTTTTCTTTTGGGAAAATTGCAGGCGGATTGGTTAATAGGGAACTAATCTAGGAATTTTTAAGTTTAAATTAGTATAGGATAAAAATGCAACGTCTTAGATGACTGCATTACACTACATTTTAGTCTCCTTTTACCCGACTCTAACATAATAAAACTAACGTGCATAAACTAAATTTTTATTTTTTTCTACTGCACTTTTGATTAATGCGAATCAATACTTTAATATATTTGGATTTTAATTTTTTTTTCTTTATTATTACAGCATTAAAATACATACCACACAGAAATAACCTTTTTTCATTCAAACAAGAAACTTAATTATATATTTGTATGCATGCGTGTGAGTGAGTGTTTATGTATCTCCCTATATCAGTTGTATACTATCTTAGACTGAATTAAATGGATTTTTTCTTATTGTTAGAGTATTATATTTCTTATGATAATAATATTTATATAATAACAATTATTACCTCTCACAGATTTTTAATTAAACAGAGAGAGTTGTTATATTATATTTTCACTTTAAAATTAGTACAGCAAAGCAACTTATCTAATCTTATTGTTGAAGTCGTCGCTAGTGAAAGCCAAAAATGTTTGCTAATTCGATTACTATAGGAATGAACTATTTAAATATGGTATTTTTATATTTATTAATTTGACTTTAGTAGTAAAACCCTCATCTTAGTTGCAGTAAGTTTACGTGTACATATTTCTTTTCACGCAGGAACAAGAATAGATCGTACGGGTTTATTAGAAAACTGAATTATACAATTTACACAACAGTGCTCTGCTATTTATGTTACACAGAATTGTTTGATGGTAGAGGTAAACATAGAGAACGGACACGTCATGAGAACCGCTACTATTTCTATCACTTGCAACATAGGGAGGAACTATCGAGAGCGGGTTTTCTTCCAAAAGAAAGCATTTGTCGCTTGTTTTCGCAACGGGCGACTATTAACATGAGATTTCGGTTGTTATTCTTATTTATAGATAAAACAATATTTGGTAAGGACGGCATAATCGGCGTACACGTCAGTCATCTGTGAGCTAGGCAGAACCTCTATGAAGTGGTTAATCTCCAGTAACAGTTTACTATCAATATTTGGGTTGAGATTGTTGATGGTCACCTAGTTGGATTAGTCATTTTTCCACAACGCCTCAGTGGCCTGCAATTCCTGATACACTCTAATTCTAATGATTGAGGGTGTGTTTTGAAGTATAACATGAGATGATGCATCCCGGCAGGTGGATTAGACGAGGTGGTTCTGCTAAATGCCATCTTTTTTGTCACCATGACTATTGGACGTAAACCTCTCTAACTTTACTTGTGGAAAAATTTAAAAAGCATCGTGCATGCTGAACCACTTTCTGATATTCAATGTGTCAATATAGCCTGTGACACTATTCGGATACTACCCGTAAGATTTGAGCAGAAGCGTCAATCCATGATACGACGTTCTCGCTTGCATTCAGGCCTTTAAGTGGGGGAGTCCCTTTAGACACTTACTCTAAAGTATCAGACATAAATGAAAGTATCGTGCAACGTAATGTGATGTATGTTTATATGAATTTATTTGTTATGGTACTTTTCCTAGCAAGGCTCACCTCTGAAAGTTTATTCTTATAATTAACATTCACTCTGTACAGAAGATTATCTACATGAATAGGTCTGAATTTATGAAAATGTCTGACTGCCAACAAGAGATATGCGATGTCGAAAGGCAAGAAACTGAGATCCATATCAATTGAGTCATTTGATTCAATTGAAGAAGCAGGTCTATATTTTTTAGTTTTAAGTCGGCAGAATGTTGGCAAAAAGTTATAATAATGGGATTGTTATTGTTATTTTTGACAATACAATTTGAAAAGCTGTACTCCCACTTGTTAAATATTCTTTTTTCCTAAATTTTATTATTGTAACTTATCTGTGATATGTTTTTACTAATGTCGAGAACTTTACTACTCTTATAAAGTTTATCTCAATTTTTTTAGATTTTAATCTGTTAGATCAATAAGAGGTTTGGTTTATGGCTCTTGCTATTTTAGAAGGTATAAATATTCATTCTCCTTTTGAAGATGTACACAATAGTTATGGTGGAAAAATCAAAAGTTTCATAATATCTAGCATATCCTAATTGCTCCCAGTTAATAATAATGGTAAGGCTCTACGCCCACGTGAGGCCTGCAACTGAGGTTAAGGCCTCATACGTTCGCTCTCTTTCGTCGTTGCACCATCTCTGGTGCGGGCGGTGTCACCGCGCCTAAGACGACCGCCATTATTACCCTGTTCAGTGAACCAGTACTCAATTATTTTTAGTGACTGAGTAGGCCACAGACATCAGAGAGCACCGCGAATTGAACCCGGGTCCGTCAGCATCGCAGTCCGTCCCTCAACCACGGGACCACGCTGGCTTGGTCCCAGTTAACCTATTGTATATTTTGGGTCTGAGTTTTAAGACACACTTTGAAACCGTTTTAATAATATTACAATTAAAAAACAAGAGATGTAAAGAATGTAATGGCATTTGAAGTATTTTGTACCGAAAAATAGATGACATAGTGACATAAAGCCTAATTAATAAATTATTGTAATTAAAAATAAGAAGTTTTTGTTTATTGATTGACCTATTTTATCTTAACCGAAAAGGTTATTTACAAAAAGATTGTTACAAACAAGAAATTATTTTACAAGCACGAATGAAAATAGTAAAATAGTAAAATCAGAATCAAAGTGTGACAAGAACAGGTTCAGGTTTCATCATCCAACGGAACACAGACTAACAAAAGTTAGCGTCGAGTTAGAACAAGGGTGAACCAATTTTTAGATGGGCTACGCGGACTATAAAATCTGTGGCGGGTTGCACCAAAAATATTTTTACTTTTCGATACATAAGGTACTCATCGCAAAGTATTATAATCACAGATGCAAATCGAAAAGGAATAAAAAACTTAAGAGTGAAGAAGGAAGAAAATATTTAGAACGAGCGTGTATTGCTTGTTTACACAATTTAACAATTTTGCGGTAAACTTAAAACTATATTTGCGCACCAGCCGCCGGCCACAAATAGTAGTTGTCCCATTTTAAAGAGGTATAAAAAACAATAAAGTGGTTTTATTGTTGTGCATTTTAAATTATAAAACTTGAGCTGCTTAGGTGCTTTAAAAAGCTAATGCATAATTTCCTACTTAGTTTATTTAGCAACCTGTTTGACTTCGAAGCGGGTGAACTTTGTTTCTTGGTTTCAGACGCCTGGCGGATGGCCTACTCACCCATTTAAAATAATCGAGTGAATGTGTTCGTTTGAACAAAGGGTAATAATATCTTCACTTAAGCAGTAGGTGCCGAGCAGTGGGAGGCGAATATATAACAAAGGAGCGTTAAAGCCTTATTATTTATTTAGCAATTAAATACTATTTATATACTATAAGCTACTGTATACTAACAAGTAAATGACATAATGAGGTTATCATACATCAATGTAATCTTTGCAACTTTAGTCTTCCAGATTGTTATTGTCAAAAAACTTGATAAGTTACATTACACTCATACTAGGTTTATTAGTCACGTTTTTAAGTCTTTTGTTTATCTTTTGCGATGCTTTGTAGCTTTTTTTGAATTATTTCCTGGACCGTTGAGACATGTCGATCTGTATGATTCGATATGGACCACGGAGTATATAATTTAACGAAGTATTTTTGACTGACTTTTTAAAATTATTTCTGTATAATAACAGTTCCATAGCTTTATCCTATACGTTCAAATAGATCTCATGACTGTTATGTAAATTAGAATTTTATTTTTTATTGACAGTCTAGATTTTCCTGTTAGGCGATTTAATTTCTTTATGTTTTTGCCTATTTGTTTCTCCTTTTTTGTAATTTAGTTCCGTAGCATCTAACTCTTATCCTAAACATTTTGCCGTTTTCATTTATCTGGACGATTCGTCATTTTACTTTCAAAGCGTCAAGACGTGCTTTTATCCAACGAAAAGGTCTTATAATATCAACTTTAAAAGCAACATAAATTGGAAGTTACTTTCAATTTATTAAAATAACCGAAAACATTAATAATGATAACCCAATGGAAATTCAAACGCTAAACAAGCGTAAATCTGATTCATTAACACCGCCACTTAATGAAGTGCAAAAACGCTACGCATGGACCCCAAACATTCCAACGCATAACAAATATGATCTACTTGCCAGTCAAGAAGTTGACCCAGTTGATAACCCTTACGATAACCATAATCAGCAAAACACAAACGGAAAAACTGAAACTTCGGCAACTAAACCCAAAATACCGCCTATCTATCTACACAACGCCATAAATCACGCAGCCCTGACTGCAGATATTAAACAACTAACATCAAACGAGTTCACGACCTTTTGTAACACAAACACCTTAAGAATCAACCTAACTGAAGAGAACGACTACAGAATTTTAACAAAACACCTTAAAGATAACAACATCAAATTTCATACCTTCCAAAACCCTGTCGGCAAACCCCTCAATGTCGTGATCAAAAACGTACCACCATCCATAACAGAACAAGAAATATTCACCGAACTTAGCAAAACCCTGTCAGTTATCAAAGTCACACGCCTGCTTACAAAAAATAAACAGCCGCTTCCAATTTGCGCAGTCGACCTGAAGGATAACGAAAACGCTAAGAAAATCTTTACATTAAAATGCATGTACTACTCAATAGTCACAGTAGAACCGAGAAGAAAGCCATCAAACATTCCACAATGCCACCGCTGTCAAGGCTATGGGCATACCAAAACTACTGTACATTAGATCCGCGCTGCGTTAAATGTGGCGATAGCCACCAGCATCAACAATGCAAGAAAAACCTGAAGAAACACCCAAATGTGCCAACTGTGGAGGACCACACCCGCAAGCTATCGCGGCTGTAGCCACCACCTAGAGATAGTACAAAACGACAAAATAACATCAGCAACTTCAACCAATCCAGCACAAGACACAATAGGAACTATTTTGTCAATCCGAACCGCTCATATGCAGATCAAGCTCGAAACACTGCACCGACCAACTCCACCCTTATTAACCCTAACCAGACAACCGATCCAATGACCTCACCTAACATAAATAATATAGCCAAAATCCTTGTTGATCTCCTTACCCTTACCTCCCCATAATTAAAAATTTTATCACTAGTACACTCCTTCCTCTACTCCTCAATGGATCCTAAATCGCAGAAAATCATCGAAAACTATCAATCCTAAACTGGAATGCTAATGGCGTCAAAACTCAAAGATCAATCCTTATAACCTTCCTTGCCAGACATAACATAGACATCGCGTGCATCACAGAAACCCACCTATCTGAAGTAGACACGTTTAAAATTCCAGGATACCAAATTCACAGAGCAGATAGAAACGCCCAAATAGCTGCTGGTGGAGTAGCTATCCTCATTAGAAAGAAAATTTGCCACAATCCTGTCCCCGAAACAAAAACCTAAGCCTTGAAACAATAGGAGTTAAAATAAAATAAACGATCAAAACCTCACACTAATCAGCACATACAGACAGCCAAACAAGAAATTAATGGAGGACGACATAAAACCATCTTCAACACAAACGAGCCACTCCTGATGATTGGAGACCTCAACACCAAAACCAATTATGGGGATGCAGAGCTAACAATCCCGAGGGAATCAAGATGGAAGGCTACGCGACTAAATACTCCTTCCAAATAACAGCCCCGAGAATTATACCTACTACCCGTATCGCAGTGATCACCAGCCGGACATACTAGACATAGTACTCCAAAAACTTCGATAAACCAACTTTTCAAACTGTAGTAGAAGAACTAGATTCTGACCACCTACCAGTTATAATAACATTTATTAGCTCACCTCAGCTGGTACAGCCAGTACCAAAACTAATAAACGGGATAATTAACTGGGAACAATTCCAAGCCATCCTAGATGATCAGCTGATATGCCCAACCGGTCTTATCAACCACGAGGACATTGATCTAACCATATCCAAACTAACAACATCAATAACTGACAGCGTGCAAAGATCAACACTAGCGCCCAAAACTAACAAAAACCTAATCACCATAGCTTGCCTCGAGAAATCACAGCACTAATCAAAAGAAAAGTCAAGTCAGACGCGAATGGCAGAGAACCAGGATACCGAAACAAAACGATTACTGAACAGGTTAACACACACCTTAAAAGATGCTTGGATGAGCTGAGAATCAACTCATATCAAAAATACATAGAAGATCTCCAACCAGGTGACATCGGAATGTGGAGCTACAAAGCGCATATTAAAGCAAAGAGAGGACATCCCAACATTAAGCGTGAATAATACACTACTTGCTACTGACGAAGAAAAATCAACAGCCTTTGCTACCCACTACGAAAGTGTATTCACTCCAACAGTCACTTGCGCTCCAAACCACGCAACATATATAATTAATCACGTTGAAACTCATCTCCCAGTAGTTACAGAACCGATAACTCCCTCTTCTCCCCTTGAAATTAAAACAATAATCGACAGTCTCCTAAAAGAAAAGCTCCTGGGCACGATCTCATTACCAACTTAATATTATCGCAGCTCACCACTAAAACCTTAGCCTATCTAGCAACAACTTTTAATGCATGTCTTCAGCAAGGTTATTTCCCACAAACATGGAAGCACGCACACATACTGGTGATTCCTAAACCAGGTAAAGACAAAAAGTTGATTAGTAGCTACAGGCCAATAAGCTTACTGACATCACTTTCCAAAGTTTTCGAGAAGATCATCCACTCCCGGCTAATGAATGAATTAACATCACTTAACATCCTACCAGCATTCCAATTCGGCTTTAGGAAATCACACTCTAATCAGCACCAACTCCAACGCATAACTGAAAAAATAGAGGGCTACGAAAACAAAGGTTATACAGTTGTAGTTCTCCTCGATATAGCCCAGGCCTTCGACAAAGTCTGGATCGAAGGCCTAAAAAGCAAGATCATCAAGATAAAAATTCCCAGCTACTTTAAAGCCATAGTCTTCTCCTTCCTAGAAAACCGCACTTTTGCGGTGCGCATAAACTCCGCATCTTCTGAAACAAAGTCCATCCATGCAGGCGTACCTCAAGGAAGCGTACTGGGACCCCTATTACTCAATATTTTTACTTCAGATATCCCTAACATAGAGGCAACCCTAGCGACCTTCGCGGACGACACCGCAATCTTGACCCAACACACTGACCTTACCTTAGCTATTGAAAAGCAGCAGACTGCACTGAACCAAATATGCTCGTGGTTCAACCACACCAAATGTCAGGCAAAAATATTTTCCCTCAGAAGAATTAGAAACCCTCCCAGCTTAACAATCAACAACAACACTATTGCCTGGAATCCCGCCGATGCAGCCATCAAGTATCTGGGAGTGCTCCTTGACACTCGACTTACCTGCAAACTTCGTATTAACTACAAGTTAAACCAAGGATACGCGCGATTGGCACAACTTTACCCTCTCATTAATAGAAAGTCATCTCTTAAGCCCAAATGCACCATTATGATGTACAAATCTCTAATACGACCGTTGGTGCTATACGCATCAACAATCTGGAGCAACACTGCAAAGTCAAACATAGAAAAAGTCCAAAGACTACAGAACAAAATTCTCCGCATAGCAGTGAATGCTCCTTGGTTCATTCGGAACGAACAACTACATTACGAACTAGACATACCAACAATCCAAAGCTACATCGCCGCGAGTGCCAAAAAATTCTTTGAAAACTTACATAAATGTGAAGGTGCAGTTCTATACAACTTAGGCAGACCAAACATACACCAAAGACTCAAACGAAAATTACCACAAGATTTATATCTAACCGAACTCGACATTGATTAGTTAATATAACAATTAGTTAACATACTTGTAAGGGTACAACCTACCTCATAAACTATAAAAGAACGTACTGTTATTGCTTACTTTACTATTATTATCATTGCCCTGTATAACATGTAACTGATTGTTGAGCTGGCAAATAAATGATTAAAAAAAAATTATCTGGACATTATTTATGACCACTCCTGGACAGGATTGTGTGCCGTTATGCACTGTAATTTTCCAGTTGTTTAATCGCTGCTGGAAATTTAACGAGTGAATCTGAATGTTATTTGAGGATCGTCGTGACTAGATGGAATGGTGGTATTCTTCGCAGATGGTCCTGTTGCTGTGTTTTGTGTAATTGGTAGGTCTGTCGTAAACTCTGGAGAATACTATTTTGCGGCGGTCCTGAATTGATGGAAAAGTAATTCGGTTGGTTTGATTTTAGTAAATTAGTGTAGGCCGGAGGGAATATCTGTTTGATTTTGAAGATTAGTCCGGGATGCCCGATAGGGGATTCTACGAATAGGTTACCTTCTTCTTTGTCACTTCTTGCTCAGATCAGATTTTTTTTTGTTAGTACGTTTAGTGTAGATTTTCTGGAGTTTTTAGTTAGTTTCCAAATAGAGCTATACTAAAGTTATTACAAGCACTCTTTCAGTCAACTGCTTAGGTCTTCATTTTTGCTTACTGTATTATGCTCATCATCAGTCCTATAAAGTCCTGCGGAACTATAGGTCGCCTAACGGCGTTTCAGGACAAGTTAATTAATTTGTAAAGGTTGTCAGCCTTATGCAAATGTTCACTTTTCACATTATATTAGCGCTCACGTTTAGGTTAAGTTATATTTTATTTATAATTTTGATCTTCTAAATCTTCTTCTGTGTTTGTCTTCTATGAAAGCTTTCCATGAGATTTTATTTGAAGCTATCTGTTTTACTTGGCTCCGAGTAGTTCTCATCTCCTTACATTCCTTTAATATCTTTCTTTTCAAGTTAGAGTTGGGCGACCTTGTTTCCGTTTTCCTCTGACATTGTACTGTAATCCTTGTTTTGTTATGTCTGTGTTAGGTTTCCTTAAGATATGCTCAATCTAATTCCAGCGATATCTTTTTAGTATTTTATACATGAGTGCAATACCGGCAATTTCCTATACATCCTATTTGAAATTATATTTGGGCAGAATATTTTTTGAGTCTTCCTTAAACACTTGTTTACAAAGGTTTGTATTTCTTCCGTTTGTTTTTTATTTAGAGCCCACTATTCTGATCCGTATAATGATACACTGAGTATATTTGATCTGAAGACTCGGATCTTTGTAGTTCTTGAGAGCTCACTCGAGTTCCAGATTCTTGGTAATGAATGGAAGGATCTTTGTGCATTACAAATTTTTAATTTTTAATTGACTCGACGACTTCCTTGATTCGCTATTATACTACCGAGGTAGTTGAAACTATGATTATTTTTTACCTTCTCTCCATTCAATACTATTTCTATAACATCGGAGTGGTTTGTCATTAGTGAGCATGCTTTTTTTAAAATTTATTTTAGGTCCTGTATTTCTTGCATTTGACCGTACTGAGTTTAAATTTATTTTTACGTAGTTTTTCTTTTCCACTATAAGGCTAACATCATGGGTATATTCTGTCCTTTAGTTTTTTTTTAATTTGTTGTAGCTGGCTCTGCAATTTAATATGCAACACACTGCTAAGTTAAAATACAATAGATTAACAATATAATAAGCTAACAGTAAGTATTTAATTTATATAAAAACAGAGAAGAGTTGAGGAATTAGTGAAAAACACATACCTCTATCATGAATTTGCAGTTAAATTAAGTCCTGTGGTAATTTACGCTTAAGGCGTGTGTGAATGACTTTTTCCCCGAGGTTGAACTTGGTAGCACTAGAACATAAAGCTAGGTTTTGGAAGAACTTTACTGTAGTTTTTTGGATAAACTCAGTTATAGTAGGAACACTTAATTCCCAGTGTATTTGGGTATTGCGCACATACCATGGGCATTTGATAGCAATTCGTAGCACTTTGTTTTGCATTATTTGAAGCTTTTTTAACGATTTTTGTAAAGCATTGCACCATATAGGGCAGTCGTAGGTAAGTAGAGGTCTAAGGATTCCTTTATAGAGAAGGACTAAGCATTCCGCACGAAGATTTGACTTCCGGTTGATAAGCGGGTAGTGCTCCCAATCTGTTATGGCACTCGTTAAGTTTTTTGTTTATGTGTAATCCCCAGTTCAGCTTAGAGTACTCCTAAGTACTTGACTGCTTGATCCTTAGGATTCCAGTCTATTTCCTTATTTCTTAGTTGGATTTTTAGGAGAGTGTTATAACGTTTGAGTGTAAACATTTTAGTTTGGCACTTGCCAGGGTTGATTTTAATTTTCCATTTTATCAACTATTCAGATACTATATTTGTGGAGCTTTGAATGAGTTCAATTGCAGTCTTAGGACGGGAACTTTGTGCAATTATAGCCGTATCATCAGTGAACATGGCTAGTGTAGAGGGAATTTCTGTTGGGATATCGTGAACATACAGATTAAAAAGCGTGGATCCCAAGATACTAGCCTGCGGGACTCCCGTCTCTATAGATTTTAAGCTAGATAAGGTTGAGTTCACTCTAACTTGGAATGATCTGTTGTTGAGAATTTAGTTTTTTATCGTACCTTCACGTTAAACCTCTTCTATTGCATAGCGATTTTTTCATAATCCAGTTCATAATCCATATGAAAAGGAGAGGTGATAGAATGCAACTTTGCCTTACTCCAGTACACCTCGTTATGTAATATACAGGTACTATAGTTCTCATTTAACATTTTTATCACTCTGATATTGTATATAGTATATGTCTATTTGCCATTCGTTACTTTTCTCGATTATTATTCTAAGGGTTGTCCGTTATCATGGTCTGAGTTGCTTTATTTAATTGTGTTAGTATAATTTTTGATATAATTTTACTAGTTGCATGTACTATATTCACATTTCGTTCTGTTCATTTTTTGGGGATTTTATAATCAGATCTACTTGCCAATCTTTAGGGATTTTACTTAATAGACGGTGTAAGATTTGTGTATTTGTTTCTACTCCAGCTTTTATTAATTCTCCAGGTATATCATCGAGGCCAGCCACTTTATTCTATCCCTTGGTATGATATCTCGTTTGTGTCAGTGTATAGTTCTTTTCTTTCTATTTCCTCGTTACTTACACTTGTGATGTTTCTAGTTGTTTCGTATTTTGTATAATTTTTTTTAAATATTTCACCCGTCTATTAATAATTTCTTCCTGCGATTTAACTATGTACGATTTCTATTCTTCACATTATTCACTACTATAGTTCTGTGTCCTGCGATTTTTTTTTTTTGTTAAATTATTTAAGGTTTACATGTCGTTTTCCCTAGCCGTCGTCTACGCTTCTCTTAACCATTCTTCTTGTTGTTGTCACTCTTTTTATTGCCACTTCTTGCACTTTTATTTACTTGTTTATCAATACTCCAGTATGCTTCTTCTAATTCTACTTCTTCTTCTTCGTTTTTGCTGCTACTATTTTCTGTTTTACTTTATTTATTTCTTCTATTAGTTTTATTGTATTTTTGCTAACCACGGTTTATCGTTTCTTCTTCTAATTATTTTTTCGCTGTATATTTTGTATTTTCCCCACATGTATTGAATATTTAAGTTTTCGGAACCTACTTTCTGTTTAAATTTTTCTTCGAGTTTCTTATTATACATAAGTTTTGTCTCCACTTTTTCAAGCGATTGAGTATTATATTTTACTCTTTTTTGATTTGGGTTCTCTTTAATTTTAATTTTAATTTTCTTTTTATTTTGGCCCTTAGTAAGGAATGGTCGGATCCTACATTTGCTCCACGCATTGCTCTTACATCTAATAAGCTACTTCTATGTCTTTTTTTAATGTTATATGGTCTATTTGGTATTGGGTGATTCCGCCGGAGCCAATCCACGCAACTTTATGAATTAATTTATGTGGGAAGAGACTTCCTCCAATTACTAAATTATTTATATTGTAAAAGTCTAGAAGCATTTTACCATTTTCATTCATCATACTTATTTCTTCTTTCCCAATAATTTCTTCCCTTTCTTTATTATTGTTTCCAATTTTTGCGTTAATATGATCATATCCCATTTATATCTACTTTGTAATTCTTCGTAAATTGCTTGTAATTCTTCATATCTTTGACTTAGCGTTTTACACTTTTTAACGTTTGCCATATTAATTTATTGCAACTCATTAGTAGTAGCAGGCTTTTTGTGTTTCATTGTCCGTGTGTAACTCTTACCGTTCATTTCTTCCATGTTTTTTTTCGACTCCTTTCATTATATTCATCATTTGATTTTAATTATTCGAGGAGAAATATTCCCATTGACTATCAATTTGTTATATCTCATCGATACCCGGTTTCCATTTGCTTTAATCATTTTTATAAGTTGTATTAATTTTTTTCCTTGTATTAATACCTGCTTTGAAATGTTCTCTACTATATAGATATTTTACAGCTTTCAGTAGCTCTAATTTCTTCGACCAGTTTCTTAATTCACTCATAACTGGTCTATGTTTGTGGCTTCGGTATTTTCCAATTCTTCTATTCTTGTTTAATTCGTGTTTTATTTTTATCTATACATTTATATCCCTCAGTATTATTTTCACTTTCTCTTTTAGAAGCAAATCACTTTCATTTACTTGCTCTTCGATACCATGTATTATAACTCTTTCTATCTTTTCTATTTTTTGTCTTGTTACATTTTTTTCTTGGAGTTGCTGCTTTTCATTTCTGAGTTGTCGTTTTTTTGTTTTATATTAGTTAGTTCTTTCTTAAATGCATCAATTTTCTTCTCCATTCTTTTGCCCCTATCACCTAGTTTGTCTAATTTGTTCTTTATTTCTATTAATAAATCCTCTTTTTTACGTTACAATAAGCATTTTAATTTATTTTAGTACTGTGTAATCTTAGCTGTCGACAGGGTTTGTACTCTTTATAGTTAGCTGGATGGTTTCTTCCGCATAATGCGCATACAGCTGGGGCGTCATATTTTTACTGCCGATGGCATGCTATCCGCCGCATTTAACACATACAAATGGCATATCACAATACTTTTTTTATTGACTAAGTAACTGACATCTCATGCACTGAATGATATTATTTTTATATGAAAGTTTTATTTGTACCATTGCAATTTTGTACGCGTCTTTTTTATTGTTTGCTAGTACACCAAGAATATTTGTATTTAATGGTTGCTTAATTACTCTATTCTTTGCATTTATTATGTTTCTAACTTTATGTTAGTTTTTCTGTAGCGAATGTGTTTAATAACAATTTTGTAGACTCGTTATTTGTTTAAGTGGTACATATGATGTGTTGTTATTCTCTTTAAAGTATTTTACTAATTTTTTGCACGCGTCTGTAGAAATGCAGCCTTTTGTGCTTCATTATTCGTTTAATGGAAAGTTTCTCATTTGTATTACTATGTTTGGGTAGTTTACTACTTTATACACAAATATTGAAGGGAATTTGATGATTTTTGTATTTGCATTTTTCTAATTTTCCTGTTTTTTGTCATTAGTTGGCGAATTGTGTTTAGCGTTTATTATGTATTATGCTTTTAGCTACTTTTTCGTTGTTTCACCTTCTACCATGATTTGTCAGTAGATTGATCTATTTTGTCTTCTCCGTCTTCACTAGTTGATGATATTTCAGCAATTGTTGACTGTGGTACCAGTGCTGCATTAAATTTACAGTTGCAGTTTGTGATAGGTTATAGTTTAATTGCTGCATTGGTCCCATTTGAGGGACGACGCTAGGAAACATTTGTTGTGCTATTATATTTTGTGGTGTGAAATTGTGCCTGTTGTGATTTTGAAATTGTGAAAAAGTTGTACCTACATGTTCTCGCTTAAGCTAATCATGTTTGCACTTCCTTTTATAATGTAATCAGAGAGGGAGACACGTTGCATCCACTCTCCTGTTACTCAAAAATCTTCTAGACAACGTTAGTTGACACCGAACGAAGCGCGGCAGCAAATATCCGCACCCCATCAAACATAATGCTTTCTGGGAATTCAGCTGGCGCACACGTGTGCAGCGAACATTCCAGAAAGTTTGAGTCTGGTGTCTCCAGATATTTCGCGGCCCTTCTGGTACCTTTGAACTGGTTAAATAACGCGCAGCGGGCGGGAGGCCATTAGAATTTGAAGTAACCACTGCGGAAGCTACATAGTGCGTGCGTCGCAAATAAAAATTGTGCAGTTTTACGTCGGTAGTTGTTTATGTTGCATACATGAATAGTGTTAAATATTTTTAATTTAAGTTGATTTGCACGTCTTATTCATCACTGTCAGGAGCAGAAACGTTAAAGTAACTATCGCAAGAAGAAAATAATGAAACTGTAAAATTCGTATGTGTATGTAGTTGTATAGAATTAACTGTGTGAGAAAAAGGCGTACACAGTCATCATTGCAGCAGTTGTAATATTATTCGATCTAAGATCGATAAGCACTGCTGGTAAATTAATTTCTGTTAATTTAGTCAATAGTGAAGAAAGTTCTTCATAGCAAGAGTATTGTCGATGAAGTTATAAACAAATAACTTATAAAAGCTTTCTATGTTTGGTTAAAGGTGATATAGAATAAACAGCGAAGATATTGTGCAGAATTTTGAGCGAGATAAAATAGATTCTGCTTTTCTTAGGTCAAATTTATTATTTTATTTATAGAAAAGCAAAACAAATTGATAAAAGTAGATTTATAGCGCTGCTGTTTGGTTCGAAATAAAATTATCAAAGATAAAAGACCGAGTTGGTAAGGTTTGTATATGTCGTTATGTTAACTGTATTGTAGAGAAGTGAAAGAAAACTCAAAATTTACACGACAGATTTAGATGTATATCGTAATTGTTCAAAGAGAATTATATTATGAGATTTACAATAGTGACTTCTTTAACTTTTCACCAAAAGCTCAATGTAGCAAAAAATTAAAATTTAGGCATGTTAACAAGAATTTTCTTACTAATTAAGAAATAATGTAATTCTGGACTGCCATGCTTTCCGCATTTAATTTATAAGACAAACTTGCGGTCTACTATTTTTCATTGCTTCTGTAGTACTTTTGATGTCAGCAGCTCTGCTCTACAGAGCCGCTATTTTCCGTTTTTTAACGTTCCGTGTGCCGGCTCTACTATGGGAGCCGGAAGAGCTCGGCGGTGGCCCTTTGTCCGGATGAGGCCCGACAGCCCGCGATTTCGTTACGTCTCGGAGAAACGGAAAACGCGGCGAAGGCGTCGCGACGCTGATCGATGCGTCTAGATCGAGGACATTTATTGGTCAAATTGCGACGGGGCGGGATTACCATCCCTCCTCTGGCCGCGACGCGGGTTATTATTCCGTGATAAAGCTGTTTACATCGGGAGAAATTGGTTTTTCAGGGAGCGACGAATGATATTAGGTTTCCGCCGGCTCGACTCCGCCAGAACGGCCGCCGCGACGCGCTTTTTGCGTAATTAATCGGTAATGACCTTCCGGGGCTGTAATTGGGCTTACCTGCTTTAGGCCTCACCGCATGCTCCGTTGGGAGGTACTTAATGCGTTGAAATTTGAAAAATACGGTTTTTTGATAACTGCATACGGGGCATGCACAGAAAATTAGGAAAGCAGGCGTGCTAGAACGTCATTAATTAATTGAGAAAGTACCAATGGGGATTTATAAAAATCTTAATTGCTTTGAATTTGTGTAAAGTGAAAGATAACGTGAATACCTTTGGTATTGCTTACGACAGTTTTGAAATGAGATATGTATTTTCAGCATTGGCCTATTTTGTGACATACACGACGCACTTATTTAATGACTGTTAGCAGCAAGACACTAATTTACCCGAATGTCTATACTTACACTGAAATTGGAATTACAATCAAGATTTTGGCAAATAAACTTTATTTTTTCAATAAAAATCAAATATTAGTTTTAATATGGTAACGGCTGATTATTGATAAGATGATAAGAACTATTAACACTTAATTGTACTTTAGTGGTTTATCAAATTAAGTTGCATAATTTGAGGCAGTGCTTTTGGTGTATAAATAGTTGGTTAGTGCATAAGGGCAAGATTGAATATTTTTAAGTTGGCGCGTTCTGCTTCTTTCGTGTCTTCTATGACATCATTATCTACTAAGTGTCATTGAACCATGCTGTCGTCGACTTTGCATTTACTTTTTTTACGGAATATTTTTCACAGTTCTTTATCGACTGTAAGTACGACAGAAACAATTTTCAGTAACTTTTCCCCGTTTTATTAGCATCTGAACCTGAAATATCAAATAGAGCAGCTGTTTCTCTGCTTTACTATACTTCTTGGGTGATTGCAAATAATATTTTTGTCATTTGTTTGTTTTCTTTTCCTACCCTAAAAACGTGGATCTGCATCTCTTATTTTGATACAAGATTGACTACAGCTAATTTATTTGCCTTTTTCCTAACTTTTTGACCTCTTCTTCACGTTTATTTCCTGTATTCGAATGTCAATGGTTAACGGATGCATCTATTTACATTCAATCGGACACTGTCGCAATTTTTTTTGTATGTTGGACCACAGAACCTTCGTTAATGAAACTACCCAAAAATGAGGGTAATTTCACAAGGTTAAGATTTCGTTTTTTGTTGGTATTTACAGCATGTCGCAACCAAATTAACTGTAATAGAATGGAAATCTTATTTTTGAACCGGTTGAATGTTCTTTAGATGTAATGAAAACTTCAAAAATTCGGCAGTTGCACACAGATTAGTTACCATAATTGAGAAATTTACTAAACTGAAAATCCTCCTCAGTTGACGATGTAACATTCTTCTGTTAGTCAATTATTCACTTGATGGTTTTATTTAAAGGTTACAATTGTTTCTCTAGAACATCCATGAATTCTTCCAGACACTTTAGACCATCTGATACTTAATATTTTCTTCACTTTAGAATTTTAGAGTTTTGCCAGTTGTTTTTTTTGAGTACCTATCAGATGATCAGAGAATAGAAGAGCCCGACCTATATCGCGCAATTGTAAGCTGTAAAGGTTGTAATTGTAGTTTACTCTCATTGAGTTTTGAAGTTTAAATTGTCTGGATAGTTCAAAATTTATTATTATACTAATAAAAAGGTCCATTCCAAGGACTGATAACATTCGTTCGGCTATTTATGTTTCACATAAATTAAAGTTGTGCCGCATGCGCCCACTATGGCAAGAATTGGCCACGTAATGCATGAAGCATCGATAGGTGGTGCAAACTGTCTAATTACTTTATGATATTTTATGTTTTGGCCTGTAACAGGTCAATCGTGAGCTAAATCGAAAATCTAAAATCTTTATGCGAGGTTTGGCAACAAACATTTCGAACGAGTTATTGACCTTTGACATTGGTTCATAACTGTAGGAAGAGTTGCAATGTTATGACAAGGTCATCTAAAACCATAAGCACAGTTAACAAAATTACAAGAACAAATAGCAAGAACAGGGTAGAAATTTGTAAAAAATGCATTGGACGTACAAGAAACCTACTAAAATTGGAGCTCTAAAAAACATATTTAAACTGATACTAAAGTTAGCAAATAAGGGATGATTTGAGTTTTATTTTTAGTCGGTAAAATAGTTAAGTGTTGATTTGGATAGTGATGCTTGTAATACCATAAATATTGTCTGTGTATGTATGTCAAGTAAGAGATGTAAAATTAATGTTTAAATAAAAATAAACTAGAAAATAATATAAAAATGCATGAGCATAGAATCAGGTAAATTGTGTTCTACTTAAAATAAAAATATATATATAGAAAGTAAGCTAGAAGCAATGTAGAAGTCTAAATAATAAAACTAAAGATATGATAATTAATCTGTAGACGGTAGAAAGTGAACTATCAATGCTACTTTGTTAAAAAATTTAAAAAAAGGGACAAACCAAGAATTTAACAAACTGGAAAATTGAAAACATCGGAAGGAATAAAAAAATAATACAATACTTTATAATAGGATAAAATTGTTGTAGAACTTAACTAGAAGCATGCATATGGTACTGCACGTGAGAGATATTTCGGGTAGTTGTTTTTCAGTTACTGAATAAAGAATATAGAAGAAGTAAAAATCTAGCGCTATTTTTAAACGTTAGAAATAGAGAATACAAGGTTCTATGGCTAGGTCATATGTCAGCAAAAGGTATGTTGTGATGTTTAGGATAATATAATAATATATCAGGATAAAGTTATACTGGGTAAAAAGTAATAGGTACTAAATACATTAAAGTAGAGGGATTAGACAGATAAGTGCAGTATTGAAGTAGGAAGACCAAAAGTATTTGAGGGTACAATAAAAATGGGACAAAAAAATTGTTATTTAAATGTCAAGTTTTAGTTGTAGCAAATGTGAAGTGACTAATACTATTTTAACTGCAATAATGAAAATAATAGGGCTGCAATGGAAACGAAAATGTTTGGGTATATAATGAAATAGATAACGAAAGATATAATGATAGTATACTAGACGGTTTTTAAATAATTATTATAAGAAAAGCTACTTTGGTAGAGTTATATTAAGAGAGAGAGAGAGAGAGTTAAAAGAAGAATGATTTTTATGAACAATAGGAAAAGCGGCTTTTGAAATTGTCAAAATTTTATAAATAATTGCATTCATTTGGAAATAATTCAACTGTAGTAAAGTAGTTACCTCCCTCTATAAACAATAAGCATAGCGCATAAAATCTCCTAGCCTACAATTCCCTCTGGAAAAACAAAAGGGGCAGCCAAATTTGACGTAGAATCCGAATCTGCGATCAGAAATTCAAGAAAACTAGTGCAAGTGGCCTAAAAAATAGCCCCTTTCATATTTATATCAGTGGCTACATTTAAGTGGGGGAGAAGGTAGGGCTTGTACTTTTTAGAAGAGCCTCAACGCACACCGCTCGAAAGCTTTACCATCTCATGCATAGAAGAATATATTAACACGTACGTTATAATTTTTTTAAGCTTGTGTATGGCATTTTTTTGGGCGTATTTACAGGCACTGCAGCCTCAAGGACTTATTATGCCGACTCGCGCGCGCCGGCAGAGGACATAGCCAACTGGTTGAACCATCTGAGTCACCGCATCCCCTTGTATATGGTATATTTATGTTTTAAAATAGATTTATTTTGTAGATAGTCTTATTAATAATTATCGCGTGCTATAAAGTCAGATGATTGTATGTGCCATTTAACGTCTTTACATTTTGAAGACAATGTTACCCAGAAGCATTTTTGCAAAGCATTTAATGATGCTTTATCGTATGTAAAATAGCTTCATCTTATTGGTATCATTAAATTGGTATGTTTAATGCAGCACTTATTATTAAAGTAGAGACCGCTAACTTCAGTTGAAGATATTGCCTAGAATTTTATCTTTGGAAAATATAAGAATCAACTAAAGAATATGCTTTTGTTACATATTGTACATTAGCTTTTGCAGAATTTCAACGATGAATCTCAAGAATACACACGGAGAAAAAGACATCATTTATCCCTAATTTCCAAGAAATAGGAATGGCAACTTGCTGTAGTTATAACGTGTTTTAATTAGATACTTACGGAGTTATGGTAGTTCCAAAATTTTCTGCTCTAGTTGACTGTCTTGCGAATGTTAATGTGGCATTCCTTTGCCTGATATAATATTATAATGGAATGAAAGTGGATCTCTACTATTTGTAATGTATGTCTACATAAAAGAGGAACTTCTTGAATAATGCTGTAACAAAGTGAACATACAAACAAATTTCGTGTTGGAAATTGGTTTTTACTTTGAAAGATTCAAAGAAGGTGGACTTTCTATTAAAGAAAATAATGAGCATTACGTTTGATAAAAGTTAAATAATATTTTCTTTATTTTTTTAATTTATTTATGTTAATATTTGTGTAAGTTACGATATAAAATTATGCAGTACACTGCTAAGCGAACAATTTAAATCAAGTGGATAATAAACATAAATGTAAAGAAGGGGGGATGGTACGCAGGGTAATGGTACTTACCCGGTTACTGAACAAATCTGCACCCTAGCGGGCTTTTAATCAACTAATATTAATAATGAACGGTTTAAAAATATTTTTAGTGCACGAAGGGCGCTTTAGTTTCAATGTAGCGAATGTGAGCCATTTATTATTGTTTTATCTAGGTTTAAGGCAAAATAATTAAAAGTAAATGCGCTTTTTTATATTTTTAAGGCAAATATGATACTAAAAATTAGCTTTAATTTCCCTTCTTTTGTTTTATGATTTATTTTGACATATGGAAGTGTGAGCTGAGGAGGAAACTTTTACGTCGTAGATATTTGTCAATGCAGGTATTAATCCGCAGCAGCGTTCCGTTCTTTAATTGCAGATGCAACAGGTCAAACTGAAAAAACTAAGTGGTTGTCTGAAGTCGTTGAATATCCTTTAAAATATATCAAAAATGGCGACGATATAAAGCAACTGCTTGAGGCTTTAATATTCCTCTAGCAACAATGAGGAAACGTCGAAAGACTGGACTTAAAATAGAGCGAAAACCAGTTTTTACTCTGAAAAATAAAACAATTCTCTGAACATGCCATATTGATGTGCAATACGTAGGACGGCATCGTAGAGCTTTGTCGGCTAGCTCTAATTAGGATACAAGGCTTGCTGGCAAGGTCTGGGCTATTGGATTCATGGGAAAGCGTAGTGGCCTAAGTCTTCGCAATTCAGGAGCAACGAATCTTAGTCGGAATCGAGGTTTTGCGGAGGCAGAAGTTGAAAAATTTTAGAAAAGTTTGTCAACAGGGTGATGGACAAAGAAAAATTTCATCCATCGAACGTTTACAACGCTGGCGGTTCAAAAGGTTCTAGCAGATCTGTGCAGCGACGAGTTGCGAACAAGACTCGCATCACATTATGTTGCTCAACGAACGCACGGCAGCTTTATTTTGTCATTTGATTTTTCTAGAGAAAATGGGGGAGTGTCACACCCGAGATGATCTTCCGGAAAGCGTTTATGGGTGCTTGAGCTTTGGATATATAATGGAGGAGTTGCTCGTGAAATGATTAAAATTTTCAAACGATCTATAAAAGCTTTGAACGAAAGTAAAATTCTATAACTCTTAGATATCACAACCCGTTTGTGCCTTATAACTTCTTAAAAGATAATGGGATGGTGTTTCTATTCTTTTTGCCACACCTTTGCAGCGAATGGATGATTTTAAAGGCAGATTGTCAATATGACTAAAACCATTTTTGGCCTCTCCAAGACTAAGAGCTACCCCTTTAACTCCAATAATTTTGAAGACGAGTTTCCGCTGCTTCAACCGAGACAATTATACGACCCTTGAACGTCTTTTTCGTTTGAGGCGGACGTTATAATATCAGGAGGATTTTGAAAATTTTGCAAACTCTATTGCTCCTCGTTCCTGTTGTATTAGGCTTTCCGGAAGGAAGATAAAATCAGCAATCACAATTTTAACTACTACGCTGCGCAAAAACGTACTTAAACACAAAAGAAAAACAACAGCGAACAAAAGAAGATAAAATGCAAAAGTGAAGAAAAGCTAGAACATAGGGAGAAAATCCGAAAGCATCGAAGAGGAAACTAAAGACCAAAACAATAACAAAGGTCCGATTCAAAGAAGAAAGGCCCAAAAGAAACTTTTTCTGAAACTGAAAATATGAATCTTAAGCACGGAGAGGAAGTAAATCTATGCCATCTTGCCAATTTGGGAGACTAGAAAACCGAAATTAAAAATATGTACTTTGTGGTAAATTTGCAAAAAAGACAAACTATGGTTCCGTTGTGTTTTGTGTTCTGGGTTCATGCAGCATGCAGTACCGCCAACAGAGAACTATATTTTATTTGCGATTTTTGCTTCTAACGTTCTTGTTCTGCAGAAGAAATTTTCGATTATTGTTTTTGTAAATAAATTTTAGTTGACCTTGATAACTTAAATTTGGCTACGTAACTTGAATTTGTAACCATGTAGGTTCAATATGCTAGCAAGTAAAAGACAACTGATAAAAGTGATTTTTGATGCATAATATTTCCACATGATGTGGTTACCACCGAAGTTCAAATTTAAGTAACATTCTTTCTCTTCCCCTTAGCCAGTGTTTGTTTAAATGTTCATAAACCTTATAGAATAGCCATTATTCTGTAAAGAAATAACAACATAATTCAATTTATAACAGCAGCATTAAACTTGTCTATCTATAAAAGATGAAGGATAAGATAATTGTAAAGTGATGTCTTAATTTTGAAAAAAAATATTAGCAAATTTTTGGGAGTTTGTATTAGAAACTTATATAATGCACACATTGTTATCAAGGATTAATTTAAAAGGTCAAAATGAGGAATGTACAAGAATATAATTGTTTCTGCCACCTTTTTCAGACGATTGTGATGAGGGATTCTTCGAAAAGAATTTTCCATGTGTAAGCGATCCATCACAATGATGGAATTGTGTTATAAAGAACCAAAGAGGCGACTTTTATTTATATTAATATTATATTGATTTCAACTCTTCTAGTTTTACTTAAATTAAAAGTAAACTTCGATTGAAATGACATAAAAAATACCAGACTGGTGTGAGGGTTGATTTCTTTATATACGACAAAACAGTGGAATTAATTATGCTTTCGGTGCTAGTTTCCTGATATACGTGTGTAAAGGAAAGTTAAACAACAATTTTACATCATGGCAGCAGTTCTCCATTGTCTCAAATTGCATAATGGGAAGCTTTCAAATGGATATTTATATCTTGCCAAACTACATCATAAGTAGTGATTGTATTGTGTGGTTCACAAAGAAGTATGAAGAAAATTTTGAGGGAACATTTACCTTTTGTCATCTGTAGTGACTTTCAGTCAAATAACAATTGATAATACTTTGTCGATAGAATAATAAAACTGAAAAGTTCACTTCAAATCATATAACGCAATTAGACAACAAGATTGATATTTAATCAGTTGTGCAATAGAATGTTTCCATATATTTGTACCACCATCATGATGATTAATACACGATACAGTAAAAGAGTTGATAACTAGAAGTGAGTTTGACAATTATAGAGAATGCTTTAAGAGTCCAGTTGCCACAGTTAATCAAATAATACTAGAACATGGTTAACTATTTTACAATTTTAGTCCTTAATGTTTGGCAAAAGCAATGCGTTGTTATATAAAAAATTTGTCTTTGTGAGAACAAAATAGTTACAGCAAAGTGAAAAATATGTACTTAAATGACGTTACTGATTGCAAAACTGTTTGTTGACCTAACATATTAACCTTGATGATACAACGCGTAAACGCCTGTTAATTTGAAATCTACAAGAAATAACTTTAACCCATTGCTTAATGTAGGTTTTCTTCTTATTGTTCCCATCGTGTCTGTTTTTCGCAACTTGTTTCCATTTTATTCCTGGTATTTAGGCTGTCTTCGGTTCGTTTGGTTTCTCTTGGGCTAGTACACGTTTTAGTCCACTGTTGTTGCTCCTTTGCGCAATGTCTAGACCTTTACCACTTTAGATTTCTTGTTTCTTGGGCCACGTCACTTAATTTCGTTTCATATCTTATGTTATAATTTTTTACGTTATCAAATAATTTGATATTTAGTATAAATCGCTTATGTGTGCTTTGAGTTTTGGCTATATTCCTTGTAGCTCCAAGTTTCTGCTTCATACATAAAAGTAGGCAAGTTATATACTTTAAGCTTTAAATCGTTCGGAAAGTCGGATAGCTAAATGCTCTCCAGGATAAATATTGCTCTCAAAATGTTGTAGTTTAGAAAGCTAATCGATTCAGAATATTAACTTAGCTGATGTGCGATAAATCTACATATATCTTTGACGATTGTCTTGAAAATTTTTCGGACACAGAACAGACTCCAAAAAGCTTTAATGAAGAACGGGGGAGTGGTTTTCCGACTCGAAGATATAGATCTATAAAACAAGAAAAGAAAGACATTTTTTACAGCCCTCATTCGGTTCATTTTTGGACATAGACCTTCCTCATTTGTTTCCATCTGTTTCTGTTCTGTGCCTCTCTCATCCATAATAAATCCGCTGTAAGTTTTATGTTGCCTGCCCAGCGCTTAGGTGGTTGTTCTTTAGATCTTTTTCTTTGGTATGGTCTCTATTGTAGTATTATTTTTGTCCATCTTTTATCCTGGCATCTGGCTACATGGCCCGCAAAGTTCCACTTGAGTTCCGCTATTGTTTCACTCACATTCTTTATTTTAGTTTTGGTTCATCTTCCGTTGTATTAGAGAAATTTCAATTATCCGTCTTTCCATAGCTCTCTGCGTTGTTTGGAGAATAACCATGGATTTTTTGGTAATTGTCCAGGTTTGAGCGCCATACGCCAGGTCTGGCATTACACATTGTTCGAAGAAACGAGTTCGGAGATACATTTGGATGTTCTTGTTCGTTAGGGTACTGCTTAGTTTGCTAAAAGCTGCTCATGCTAACTTTTTTCCCCAGTGATATTGTGTGACCTAGGTAGACAGTTTGATACATTTTCTATTCTTTGATTTTTGATGATGATAAGAGGGTCTTCACTGTACATGACTTTTGTTTTTACTATATTCATATGGATTCCGGTTTTGGATGCTTGTTCTTCTAATTCTGTTAACATTTGTTTCAGCTCTTATTTACTTTCTGCTATTAAGATAACATCATCTCCGTATCGCAGATAATTTAGTCGTTTGCCGTTTATTAGTATTCCTGTATCTTGTCAATCTAGTTGTTTGAATATGTTTTCCAGGGCTAAAGTAAATAGCTTTGGCGACAAAGTGTCACCTTGTCTTATGCCTTTTTCTATTTTAATAGGTGGTAGCGGGTAGACACTCTTCGTAATCCCGACGAAGATAGGTCTACTTCAGGTATACGACCCTGCCCACGCGAGTTGTGGTTCTCTCTCACCTCCTCTGTATAGAGAGAAACCATGTCCTAACCTTGAAATCTCCCACTCATCCCACAGTTAACCCTACCTGTATCCCTAACCACTCGCCAACTCGTCTGTTCGCGTGTCGATTTATGGCCAAAAAACCCTCATATGAAGACGGTCTTACTTTTGATAAAAGACTGCATTGTAAAAATAAAGGAGGGCGTTGGTTTAGGCTATATCGAGCTTGTCTTGAGCGATTACAGTTTGGTGCGATTGCTTTTCATACGTGCTTGTGGTTTGATATTAAAGCAAATATAAATTTCTACTTACAAATAATTAATAAAACAAATAAAAGAACTGGAATTAAGCACTTTGCGAGAACACTAAACAAATTTATTACAATCATCTTTAAAATAATATTTTTTCTCTTCTGTTATCATGTAGAATTGTTTTGGTGCATAGTTGAATATTACTTTTTTAGCTTGTATCTAATATCTATCTTTTTGATTTTTAGTTGAATTAAAAGATTATTTTTGGGTTTATCATTTAACGGTTGCGATATGCAGTTTAGTCGCATTTAGTTTTCTAGGCTATACGTACACTGAAATGTGTATGCGTGAATGAGAGTCATTCTCATTATGAGGTGCATTCAAATTATAACACCTCCGAATTTTTTTGTCAAGACTGGAAACAAATAGCAACATGCGGTTTATTTTAAAATACGCGCGGACTTTTTGTAAATTCGTGACCGAGATGGCACGTAGGACTTTAGCGACAGCGGTGAGAGTGAGGACTGTTTTTGATACTTAAAATGGCGACGTTTTTATTACAAGAACAGCATGTAATCGTTCGTTTTCTCTATTCGCGTGGCGTGAAACCGATTGAAATTCATCGCCAGTTGAGTGAAACATGTGGTGATGATGTTATGGATATGTCTAATGTGCGTTTGTGGGTGCGACAGTTTTGTGAGACAAGAAACCAAGACAATCTCGGTCTCGCACCAGCCGGTCTCACGACATGATCAAGCGAGTGGAGAATCTTGTTTTGGAGGATCGCCAAATGACTGTGGAACACATCGCATCCAAAGTTGGCATTTCCGTGGAATCTGTGCACACAATCCTGCATCCTGAAAATGCGAAAACTGTCTTCCAGGTAGGTGCCACGAATGCTGACAACTTTGAAGTCACCTGATCTGGTTTTTGAAGACTTTTGGCTGTTTCCAACGATGAAAGACACTGTCCGCAGTCGCAAATTCACTAGTCGTGTCGCTATTGCATCAGCGATTTTTCAGTAGTTAAAAAAGGCTCCTAAAGAAGCGTTTGCAGCGACCATGGAATCATGGCGTCGACGTTGTGAAAAATGTGTACGGCTGCAGGGGGATTACGTCGAGAAGTCGCACAAGTTTCACAGTTTTTGTGTGATTAATTTGTGAGAAAAAATCGGAGGTGTTATAACTTGAATGCACTCGTCAAATTTTTATTTCAATAAGTAGGTGGTTGCGGTCGCCGTATGGCAGCGCCATCCTGTTGAAACCACATTTCGCCCGGATCGATATCATCCATACTTTCAAACAAAAAAATCATTGACCATGGTGCAGTAACGATCTCTTTTGACCGTAACGCGAGCTCCGGCTTCATTGTTGAAAAAATAAGGTCCGATGCTGCCACCAGCGTGTAAACCGCACCAAACGGTGCATTTTTCTGGATGTAATGGAGTCTGTAGGGTCTGTGTTGGATTGGTTTCACTCCATATGCGGCAATTTTGTTTATTAACAAACCCGTTAAGCCAAAAATGAGCCTCATCGCTGAACACAATTTTGCGATAAAACATCGGGTCAGTTTCCAACTGCTCTAGAGCCTAATCGGCGAAAGAACGACGCATATGCTGGTCTCGTGGCTTTAATTTATGTACCAGCTGGATCTCACATGGGTATAGGCCAAAATCTCTGCGCAAAATTTTCCACGTAGTGGACGGACAGAGCCCCAATTCCTGCGACCGACGACGAATCGATAAATTTGGATTTTCTTCCACACTTTCGTTTAGAGCGGCGATATTTTCTTCAGTACGCACATTCCTTCGTGTTGGTGTTATTGCATCATTTCGAGAGTATGTGGTATAAAATATATTTACAGTTCGACGAGTGGCTTGCTCAGATGGACGATTATGTGCGCCATAAAAATCACGAAGTCGTCTATAAGTTGCGCAAATCGATGACTGATTTTCAAAGTAAATCTGGATAATTTGATAGCGTTGTTCAAGCATCAATCTATTCATGATGATTTTCCAGAGTATACTGATCATAAATGTCAAAAAGTGAGCGCACTATGACAGTTCATTTGACAGTTAACCCTTTCATAAGTTCTATCGGGCTTAAAAAAACACCTTTTATTATACGACTTAATACTTTTTAGACAGACTGCGTAAGTGTCATATGATAACTTCGTGAGGTTAAAAAATCTCTGATGATTATCCTGTAATAACTTAATTTTTTTGTGTAATTCTAATCATTAAAGTTTTTGAATTATAATGATTAGATAATACTATGACATGGTTGACAGCAAAAAAGTCTCTATGTATTTTGCGACTACGTTTTACAAATTACAGCTAAATTTAATTTAAAGTGAATAAAAAATAGAATATATTTCAGTGTTATGGTTTGTTACGACTTACCTTTTAAATTGGTGCGTTTTGTTAAAATTGATTAAAGTAGTTAAAATTGGAATCCTTAGCAGATACTCATTATTGGAGAATAGTAGTAAAACAGTGAAAGTAAGATAATACAAGAAATTCCTTTCGTAGATTTTTTTACATATTTATGGGCATAAAAAATAAAAAATGTAAGGGTGTTTATTATAAGAAACATAACCTTATTACCTAATATATCAAAATCCGGATTAAAAAAATATTTTACCATAACAATGGCTTATTAAACAAAAACTGAAACTTGAAGAGTGTTTTTACATGTACGTCATTTAAGAGATCTCGTTTTCGTTTTGTTATTCAATGCAATTATTTTTTGTTTTGAGTACTACTTCGATTATCTGTTAAGCGTAAGCATATTGCGAAAACTGTTTTAATAGTGGTCTGCAGAGAAATCAAGTTGAGATATTTAGACTTGTTAGTAACTCTTTCAATTATGCTTTATACGTAATAGTGTATACGGTTTAAATCTTGACTATAAGAGGGTAGAATTGCTTGAAATAAAACATGTCGGAGACTCGGTTTTGTACTAAATCATACAAGGGAGCCAGTGCGTTATTTTGGTTAAAAAATTGAGTAGGTTTCTGAATACTACGGTTGCCGTTTATGGAAAATATGGTGCCAATTGCTAAGAACATATATTTAATCAATTTTTTATGTTTGAATCACAAGCAGCCAGCAATGCAGTAGTAGAATGGACCAAACAATGGAAAATAAAGCACAACTAGCACAAATTTACTCACATCAGCTATACAAATAGAAGACTAAAAGATTCACTAGCCTTGGAGATTAATGGTACTATTGTACTATACGAGAACAATGTTAAGTATGATATTAGATGCTAAAATTAGGTGGAAAGAACATGTAAAAATAAAATCAGTGAATTACGAATAAAATACACACAACTTTATTGGCTTTTTTGGGAGAAAATCTAAGGTGTCAATATATAATAAGATCCTAATCTACAATCAGATATGAAAGCCAGTTTGGCTATACGGTATACGACTATGGTATTGCACCAAAGGCAGTAATATAAAAATTATACAAACCTTCCAAGTCAAGGCACTAAGCAATATAGTAAACGCACTTTGGTATGTACGCAACGCTTACTTGCATCGAGCTCTAAACATACCTACGGTTATGCAAGATATTAAGAGGTTTGCCGGGAAACATAAAGCCAGGCTGCACCTTCGCGAAAACATAGAAGCCTTTCACGTGCTTGATAGACAACACATCGCCCGTAGACTGAGGAGGACCAAACCCTTTGACCTTGTATAAAGTGACTGTGTTAAATCAGAGCACAGTGTGCGAGTGAGAGTGTAAATATTAGACAGGAAAATCTACAGTGCATCATTGGATGGATTATAGTTGATAAGTATTTAGTTTTTAAGTTATCAGAAATAAATAGTGTAAGCACTATAGGTGTTTAAATAAAGAAATCTTTGAATCAACACTAAAATCTTCTTTTCGGAGAAAAAGGCGGTTTGTGGCTTGATTTTTCAACAAACTACAGCGGGCGGCTCTTTTCGTCTTGGCAACCTAGTGTATCTGTCGCAATTTGATTACGTGTAACATTTCAGATCTTCTGTAGCGACCCGCTTTATGTAGCTTCTTTCGCCCTGAAAATATACGCAAATTTCTTAAATGATATTCCTGGATTTTCAAAAATGAGCTTTGGTCTTTTTGGGCAGTGTACAAAGTCCTTTTAATCTTCTCCTTTGAATGAATTATTTTTGCTAAGTTGGCAGAATACAGTCGGTTTCAAGTATTTCATTATTTCAATCACCGACCTTTTAGTAATTGCCGCCCTTCCTACTCGAATGAGAAATGTAATAGAAAGCTTCCATTGAACTATATCTGAATTTTGCTGAGTTATTTTATATAGATTATTTTAAAAGCAAAGCTTGCAGCACAAGAATTTTTGGTAAAAGACCTAAAATTTATAATAAAATATATATTAAGTACTGTAAAACTTTTATCATTTGTTTAAGTTCTAAATTTTACATTTTAGATCATATGAATTAATTAGGCTAAAATGCACTAAAAGTTTTTTTTAAGCTTTATTGCTAATTTACAGTCTACTCTATTAGACAAAGCAACTAATAAATGGTATAATACATAAAATGTCCGTTTTGAGTCGGAGACCACCCATCACTAGAATTTTTAAGGTAAGGTTTTCAGGCCAAACTTGACTTAGTCACCTGTTCTCCTGAGGTTGGGTGACGAGGTCGCTGAAAAGTTGATTGCTGTGAGCAGTGTTGCGATCTTTACATTTGGTGGCAGAGGATTTGATTATATCATTTACAAAAGGGATGTTAAAGTCTGTAATCAGGGTTAAGTTAGAAATGTACTATAGCATTCTTAACTGTTCGAAGAGTCTTGGACTGAAAGTTTTGAAGAATATTAGTGTTAGAATGTTTTCTGCAACCCCACAGCTCAATCCCACAAGTCAAAATCGGCGTAAATATGTTTTTGCATAGAAATAATTTGTTTTCGGGTGATAACTGCAATATTTTGTTAAAGAATCAGTTTATGTTCTTGAATTTTAAATAAAGTTGACATTGTTTAGCTATAATATTAGCTTTCTGTGAGAGTTTAGTATTAAAATGAAGTCCAAAGTATTTTGTTTCATCTTGCGTTCGTATGGGATCGTTATTAATAATGAGTTAAGGGCTGATTGTTCTTTTTGTTGTGAATGTTATTTGTCCTGATTTTTTGCGTTAATATTGATTTTCTACTATTTAAGCCAGGTTTGGAGGAGGATAAGATGACCTTGAAGTTTTTCTGATGCACTCACAGGGTTCGAGTCCGCGCACATAATAGCAGTATTGTTTTTTTTTAATAATTTATTGTGAATTTACAATCTACTCAATTAATGTACAGAGTAATAAGTAAATAGGATAGTAAATTAGCAAGTGGCTTGATTTAGGTTTTATCCATTGATGGGTCACAAGGATATTCAGGCCATTGACGCTTTAGTCTTCTGTGAACTACCCGTTGGCTGTAGAGCTCGGCTATGAATTGGTTGTTGTGGTTTATAGTGCGGTCCCGTCTACTTCTGGCTGTGGGTCTAATTACTTCGTTGACATAAGGAATACCTAGGTTATTGTGGAGTGTCTGGTTGCTGATAAACCACTCTGTATTTGCCATTGTTCGTAACGTTTTCGACTGGAATTTTTGCAAGATTTGGGTGTTTGAAGGCTTGGTACAACCCCATAGTTCAATCCTATATGTCCATACGGGTTTTAGGATGGTTTTATCTAGTGGGAGTTTGTTGTTTAAGAGATTTTTGTCAGATTAGTCAGTACATATTATTTATTTTTAAGTTGAGTTGCTGACGTTTAGCTTTAATATTAGCTTTCCAGGTTAACTTTTGATCTAAGTGATGCCCAAAATATTTAACTTTATTTTTTATTGGTATGGGCGTATTATAAATGGTAATTTGTGGACAGCTGACTTGCCTTGTAGTAAAAGTTATTTGTGGAGGTTTATTTTCGTCGACTGTTATTCTCCACTATTTTGGATGTATTTGGAATTTTTCAGATGCTCGGATAGGACATGGATCTGATGACATTGTGGTTGTGGCATGGGAGAAGTTGCAATTAGTGTGGTTTGGACGTCTGATGTAAATAGAAGGTATAGGACGCTCTGCAGGACTCCGGAATTAATAATAGGTAGCTTGATAAAGAATCCTTCAATTTGAAAATGTTTTTTGTTCAGGTAAGATTTTAGTAATAAGTAAATTAGATAAGGTAACTTTTTTTATTTTGTACAGTAGCCCGAGGTGCCACACCTTATCAGGTCCACACACTTGTTTTTCCTCTAGACTGTTTCTGGTGTGGTTTACAAATCTGTGATATTGTTGGACAGTAGAATAAGTAGGTCGAAAACTAAACTGATGCAGTGGGATTGGGTCGTTAATTGGCGTTGTTTCCTCAATTCTGCGTAGCAAAAGTCGTTCAAATATTTTAGAAAGTAGTGGGGGAAGACTAATTGGTCTGTATGAACTAGTTTTCCGCAGTGACTTTCCAGATTTTGGCACCATAATAATTTGTGCATATTTCTAATGAACTGGGAAATGTGACATAGCCAGCATACGATTGAATATAGAAGTAATGAGTACTATTGCTTTTCTTGGTAGTTGTTTAAGTACTTTACCGATTATAAGATCATATCCTGGTGTTTTGTATACATTTTTTATCTTTATTTTCCGATGAACCTCGGCAAAAGTAAATAGTCTTAGAGTGTAGTTTTGCTAGAGAATTTTTTGTTATTACGCTAGTGCTCAAAGTGATTATAATTGGACTATGATCTGAATTTAGATCAGCACAACTTTCTATTTTACTATACACGCTATAAATTATTTTAGTAACTGCGAAGTCTAGTAGATCGGAAAGTTTGTTAAGTCTGTCGGCCAGTAAGTTGGCTGGCCGGTAGATAAATGCCGCATATGGTTTTGTTGGATTATTTGAAATTACGTCCTTTTGTAGTGATCAGCCTGGAGCCCCAGTCAGTACGATTGGCATTCCAGTCTCCTGCGATAAGAAAACGTGGACCTAATGTAAGTAAAAACTCCTGATGTTCTGCTAGTGTTATGCTATGTCTAGGTGGACTATAAACAGCTCGGAAGGTTTATAGTGAAGGCAGTAATTTTGTTTGTATTAGAACACTGAATTTTATTAGTTACGTATGGCGCTAGTTCGTAGTGATTTATCGCTGATCTGACAAGGATCGCTGAACCAGCATGAGCAGTTCCGTCAGGACGATGTCTGTAATAAACGCTGTAGTATGCGATTTTTATTGCAGTGTTAATAGTGGAATGATTTTCTAAAATGAATAATATATCGATCTTGTTTATATTCAGGAATAAGGTAATTTCGCGAATATGGTTTTTTAGGGCATTAGAGTTCCAGGCTGTAATTTTTATGGAATTAGCCGTTGTTGGTTATCTTGTAGATGACTGATGTGAGCATGGAGAGAATCATGCTATTCTGGTTAATGAGTTGAGAAAACATATTTTTGAATTCATTTAAGAAATTTATTGTTGGTCGTGATTTTTTGCGCTTGTGCATAGGTTTGAAAATTTTGATGAGGTAAACGTGGAAGTTGTTGGTTTGCTGTTGCGTTCGCAAATGTATAATTAGATTTGTTTTCTATGGGACTTTTAAAGTTTGTTGGTTAGGCTTTAAGACCTTTATAAACAGTACATCCTTTATAGTTGGCTGGACGACTGCCTTCACATAGAGCGCATTTAGCTGGAGTGTCCCTACTCTTTGTACATGATTTGCTGACATGTGGTCCTCCACATTTTACATAATTGAATGCCTTCTGTAATAGGACTTGGAGTGACCGTAGTGTTGGGAACGCATACATTGAATTATATTATTTTTGATTTGCGGTGCTTCAATTTTTATTTTAGTTCTTTTCAGGAATTCGACAGCAAAGATTTCTTTGTTATTTGATCTGGGTTCAAAATCGATGTTTTACGTTAATACTCATTTTTACTGGGCGTGCTAGTTCCTTTCGTTAATCCTTAATATTTTGGGTATAAATTAAATGTTGTAGATCTCGAATTACAACTCTGTACGCTCTTGTTTAATTTGGTATGTGCGATCGATTATACCTTCTCCGCACAGATGTTTAATCAACTTTCTGTAGGAATCGATAGAAGATGTATTTATTTTGACTGTATTGTTTGCTAGTATTTTAGATTAATATTTTTCATCTTCGATAATTTTGGCAAGGTTATCTGCCATAGCTTAAAAGTTACTGACGTGAATGTGTGATGTGTTTTTAATCTGTTGTTATAAAATTTAGTTTCTTTTTTTGGCAACTATTTGCCAGGGATGTTTGTTGACCTTTTTACCATGATCTGTTTTATGATCAGAGGAAGTTATATTTTGTTCTGTATTATTGTTGTGTTTTGTTTGCCTAGCGTGCGACGATGGGGTTTGGTAATCGTTATTAAAGTTTGACGTGATTGGGTTTGAGATTTGGGGAGGTTTTTGATGCGCTGGTAGCATGGGAAATTGATTTTGGTACATTTGTATCAGTTGGAAATACCGAACTTGACTTGTTTGATTTCCGTAGATTGGCTGCGATTGTGTTTCATTTTGCATCGTGAACACTGGCTGCGGATCATTATAGTTGTTCGGAAAGTATTGAATGTGCGGGGAACATCCCGGCTGGGTTCACTTTATTGCATAGATAAATAAGTTTATTTATGCAGAATATATTAGTTGTTTACTCCGATATGAATTAATGAGGCTTATCTCCCTGCCAACTTTCAGAGATAGGAGAGCGGCAGTCTATACAAACTTAATAAGAATAATGAACTTCAAATTAAATTGATAAATAAATTTGCCTAACTTTAAGCAAGGCTGCAGCTCCGCCGTTGCGATAGCACAGGTATCCAGGATAGCTCGGTACGCACGTTCGCTCGGCTTGAAGACGCGGGCCGTCGGAAAAGGTTGACCTAGAAAAATTGGTCTTCGAAGTAGGATTATAGAATAAAATGGATCAGGTAGTTGCTTTTTAGCCTTGTGTAAAAGGCCATTGTGCCAAATCTTAGCAAAGGCTTGTTAAATGTCAATGAGCTCAGTGACATACCTCCTTTCCTTGATTTGATTTACCAGTCTTTGGCATTGTTGGGTATTGGGCATTCGAATGGTTTTTTCTAAATCCAAATTGGTGTTCTGGGATTAAGTTATCTGTAGGGGTGGTCTCCAATATTCTGTTGAGTAAAAGTATTTTAAAGACTTTATATAAAAGAAGCAACAGGTTGATTGGTCTACAGGAACTGAATTATATTACAAGTTTACCAAGTTTGGATACCCTGACTATTTGAGCAAACTTCCACTAGCATGCTATTAAATAGGATAGTTATCAGAACCACATATTTTCAAGAAAGGTTTTTTAATACTTTACCAACGATTAAATCGTAACCGGGTGCTTTATGTAAAGTTTAAAGATGGTACCTTTTTGAAAATTTTTCTAAGATCAAAAGACAAGGAGCACTACGATGCTCTAGAACTTTATTCTCGTTGTTGTTATCGGCTGGTCGTGTGGTAAATGTATCGGTAAATGTGTTCTGCAAAGACGTTTGCTTTTCACCGTCTGATAGTGCCCAGGTTAAATTAGGCCTTCTGATTAGGGATACAGCAATAACGGGTCTTTTGAAATTTTTAGTTATTATCTACAGATAGGTTGGTGATATACATTTGAAAGAAATCATTGCGAGCCAAGCGACGATTGGGGGTGAACCTATTAAAATAAGTTTTATCTAACAAATTTCAGGAATTTTGCTATCGAGCCTTGCGTTTTTCTTTGTCAAGTTCTTTGATGTGGAGAAGAAAGTTATAGTTCTCTTAGTCAGAAATTGATCCTGTTCTTTTAAGTGATATGATCCTTGAATAATTGTGCAGAGGTGAAATGGAGGTGTTTTCCAGAGTAATCCAGTATTTAGGATAATTATGATAAGGCTATGATCTAAACTCAGATCAGAACTAGGTTTTTAGTTTGACTATTGTAAGATCCAAAAAGTCTGGGATTTAATTTACATCGCTGGGCCAATAAGTTAGATCTCTTGTTATATTGGATGACTAAGAGATTGTGACCTTTTGTCGTAGTTAGTCTGAATCCCCATGAAATATTCTTAGCATTCCAGTCGCCAGAAAGCAGGAATTTCGATCCAAGCTGAAGTAGACAGTCATGATATTCGTCACAGGAAAGGGTATGTCTTGGCGGACTATAAATTTTAGTATTGTACTTTGTATTCTGTTAGTTATATATGGTTGTAAGATATAACTATATAATTATGGCTTATCCCGCATGCGCAGTGCTATCGGGATGGTGAAGGGTATAGTAGGGTCCTTTGATCATTGTTCTATCGGTTGAATAGTTTTCAGAAATTAAAAGTATGTCAATTTTAATTATATGTAAGAATGCAGTTATTTCTAGAACGTAGTTAATAAATCCCTATGCATTCTATGCCGCAATTCTTATCGATATACCCATTATTTTGTTATTTTATTTATGACAGTGGTAAGCATGGCCAGAATTATGCTATTTTGATTAGAGTTAACCAAACAGATTTTTAAATTTATTTTGTTGTTTTGAAGTTGGGGAGTTTCGTCAGTTATGTCTATATTGTTAGAATTGTTTATTTGAGGGATTGGTAGACCAGATGCTATCTGAGCGTAACTGATTGTGTTTTTTACGTTGCATTAAAGGGGTATGTCTAATTGGCGTCCTTGGATTATTTTTATTTTAAAGATTGATTAGGTCGCAATAAATTGTGCAACCTTTATAATTAGCAGGGTGATTGCTGGTACAAAGTTTACATGTTGGTGTTGCTATGATTTAGTCCTAAGCGGTTCGACTCTAATCTTACAATAATGTAAGAATTTTAATTTAAAAATTTTCTTGTTGTTTTGATGGGGTCCTAAATCAACAAAGAACACTGGGAGAGGAAATTTGCTGACTTTATGGCTGATATTACTGATGTTTTATACTTTACGTGCTTTAGCGTTTAGTTCGTTTTTTTAAAATAAGATAGTAGTATGAAATAGTGGAGATTACGCATTACCACACGGTAGTTTCTGTTCTTTTTTATTTTATAAGTGTAGTGGATGATTTTTTAATCATAAACATGGTGTATTAATTTTATGTACATATCAGGTGTATAAGTTTCTTCTTCAGCAACCGTTTCAGATCCATTTACCATGGATCTAGAATTTCTGACTTCGTAAATATGAATTGGGGGAGTTTTAGGGTCTTGTGGTTTAGAGCAGGATGTCTCTGTACTTGATGGGTTGATCTCTGTTTGCGCAGTGGTGTAATCTTCAACTAAAAGAGGCTGAAATCTGGTTGAGGCTTCAAGCTGCTGGTATTTGTTTCCTGGTGATTGTCGACTTATTCTTTTTACTTTGAAGGTACTTACTACCTGCCACGTGTTTCACAGGGATTTGTTTACCTTCACTATTATAATAGAGGCAGCGTCATTAACATTTGCATAGTACATATTCTCATTAGTAGTTTTGAATTAAACAGTTGTATATGAATATGATGGGTATGATAGTTGCGCGTTTAATTATTGTGAAAAATATATCGGTTGAGGTACCTGAGCTAGAGTGGCTTGCTTTGAATACATAATCGGAGACTGGAACTTAGAATTTACCTAGAGGGAATAAAATTGCTGAGGTTATAGTGATGCTTGATTAATTATTAATTGCGGTGGTTATAACAAAATGTTCGTGTTAATGACAGGTCCAGGATTGGTCCCAGTCAAAAACATTTTATATGGTTTATTTATACTTTACCAAATTCGAATTTGCAAAGCATTTGACTTTTGCCATGGCGGCTATCGAACCACGGTAAGAGCGCGGTCTGAATCAGTTTTGAGGTCGACACCTCTAAGTATTAAATATTTTGGGTCTATAAATATTAAATTATAAGTTATTCTTACCCTACTGTCTTTAACTCAGTTTAACAACTGTTTAAATAAACCGTACATATAGCAATTATCACTACAAGAATTCTGAGCGCAACGAACACATCCTAATTTATTGAAAGTCAAATGCTTTCTCCCACTAAATATGAAAATATTTTATTAAAGTGACAGTTTTTCTCCAAACTTTTAAAAACTCCTTTTCTGGGACTGCACTGTCAGATCTGTAAGTTTATTTCTACTACTAAAAAGCTTTCCAGGACTCAAACATGAAGGATTTGTAAAAAAATGTATCAGAGTAACCACCATCTGGTAATTAGTTACAGAAGAAGTTGCGACTATGTGATGCAGATGTTTACCTTGTATATTTGCGACATTTATAATTAAGAAAAAATATTATTATATTTGCGACATTGCCGGATGAGTTTATCATGTACTCTTACAAAACAGTGCCACAGAAAAAAATAGATTATGCGTCGTTAGATAGATTTTGATAACCTCTACAGTTTTGGAATATAATAAATAATACTTTTCTCATGCCTAAATTTTTTTTCCAAATCTTTGCTAAATTTGAAAAGTTTATTAATGTTTGTATTTTATTATATGGCATCAAACCTTTTATATCGTCATATTTTATGTAAATAAAATTTATTAACTGAAGGCTGCATTAATTATGCAACATGTTGTTTTTAGTTTAATGCAATTTAGACTTAGAACTGTTTGATAACGGTATTTATTTTTAACATCTATCACTTATCAACAAGATAATTTGGCAATCAATGGGCAAGGAAGACAGAATCAGTAATATATTTTAACATTTTAACAGTTTTAGCTTTTGTAAGGAGCGTCAGAAAATTAAAAATAAATTAAGAAGCTTTTATGTCGTCAGTGTCTAAGAGTACTGATAAATGCGTTTGTGTTTAATTTGAATCAATTCCCTTTTGGGGTATGTTTAATAAACCAATGTTTTAAGTCTTACCCTAAAACTACATTTACACCAAAACGTTTCAGTACTACCAAGCAGTGTCTTGATGCATATCCTTGAATTGGATATTTTTTGCTATTAAACAGTGCCTTCAAGCAGAGCAGACGTGCGTGCCGAGCTATATCTGTGCTATCGCAATAGCGGAGCCGCAGCCTTGCTTAAGGCCAGGCAAATTTATTTATTTATTAATTTAATTTCTATTAAATAAAATCCATATCGAGTTAACTAACAAGAAAACAGGACTGGTCTCGTAATTTCTTTGCCTAACGATGAACTATGAATACTTCATGTTTTTCAATCAACATGGACAGTATCCACAAATGCAAAATTTTCAAAATCAACAATTTCAAACTAACTTGCCTTTTCCGTCGCCATTACAAGTCACTAACATGACAATACCACAAACTGCTACGAATTATCAACCCATGCCAAACCAGCAACAATTTAATCTTTAAACCAACAACCAGCTCTTTTTCATCACAAAATCGTATGACAAATATTCAAGCTAATTTATACAATTTTGAGGAGACTGACTCAGTCTCTGAAACGGCCACTAGTTACTTAATGGAAGAAGAGAGTGATAATGAAGATTCTCCAGGAACTTCTAATCCATGGCAATAATAAAAAAAAAAAAGAAAACGTTCCAATACAATAGCTAATAAAAATGTTGAAGCAGTACCTGAGGTAATCGATTCAATCCATTAACAAACGAATCAACAGCAATTACTATTCCTAGTCCAAGTAATCCTCCCAAAGACCCTAAACCCCCTCCAATTTTTATATATGGAGTAATAGACTATAAAAAGATGATCGATAATTTATGACAAATTACTGAAGAAGAAACCTATTATTCAAAAGCACTCACAAACGATACAATAAAAATAAATGCTAACCCGTCCGAAATCTATAAGAAACTTATCAGACACCTTCACGATGAAAAAATTATACACCACACATGCGAAATGAAACAGGAGAGGGCCTATCGAAGATATTAAAAAAAAGATATAGAAGCTAAAGGTCACACTGTTCGCAATATTATTAACATACGACATCGAATTAACTAATGCTATTTTATGTAGATTTAGAACCTAGAAAAAATAATAAAGATATTTACAGTTTAGAAGTCATAGGGCATATGCGAATAACTGTTGAACCGCCACATAAAAAAGCAATATCATACAATGTACAAGTTGACAACTATATGGTCACTCTAAATCTTACTGCAAACGACCATACAAAAAATGTGTTAAATGTGGAGGTGACCACAACTCTATTCTGTGCCAAAAATCCAAAAGCACTCCAGCAAAGTGTGCACTTTGTAGAAAAGATCATCCTTCGAATTATAAAGGTTGTGAAATATATCAACACTTACAAAATGCAAGAACCAAATCTAGAGGAAATAATAATCAAAATCGTGATTAACCCCAAATTTCACGTATTCAAACATCGAACCAATCAATTCAACAACAACAAAGAGCGGACTTTCGAACATATGCTAATGCTGCACAAGCGCTTAATACAGCAAATCAAGGTGATGACTTCAGTGGCCAACTCAACCATTTCCTTACCGAATTCAAAGCAATGTTCAATCAGTTAATCACTCAAAACAGCATGATACTAAATATGCTATCAACTGTCATCAATAAACTAGTCCATTAATGGACATCTCATCTTTACGTGTAGCACTCTGGAATGCCAATGGTTTGGCAAATCACATGACAGAAATAACTTATTTCCTACAAATTAATAAGATAGATATAATGCTTATATCTGAAACCCATTTTCAGATCGATTAGTATTTAAAATACCATCTTATACGACTTATCATACCATTCATCCGGATGGAATAGCACATGGAAGGGCTGTAATACCTATACGCTCTGAAATAGCACATCATGAACTTCCTTTATTTCAAACCAACAAAATACAAGCTTCTGTAATTCATGTTAATGCTAAACCGAGATCTTTTACCATAGCAGCGATTTACAGTCTACCTAAACACGCAATCAATACCGACGAGTATAAAACAATGTTTAACATTTTGGGACTTTGCTTCATAGTTGGTGGGGATTGGAACGCCAAACATTCTGACTGGGGTTCCAGATGTATTACGTACAAAGGCCGAAATCTATAACGCCACATAACATACAAAAATTACTCGCATTTGTCAACTGGTCAACCAACTTACTGGCCAACTGACCTAAACAAACTCCCTGATTTGTTAGATGTCTTTGTCACCAACGGCGTTGCAACTAATTACCTTCATATTGAACCTAATTCACCTAAACTAGTCTCTCCAAAACTGATTGGACTAGCTTCTAATAATACATCGAAGATAATTTAATTCTGAACATTAAACTGAAAGAACCTAGAGACATTGATATTGCTGTACAAAACTTTACTAATACAATACAAGAAGCAGCCTGGATAAGTACACTAACACCAAACACAAATAAACAAGAAGTTACTAACATACCGCTAGAGATTAGACAGCAGATTGCACAGAAAAGACGTACAAGACGCACATGGCAAAGAACTCGCAATCCTGTTGATAAAAATACATATAACAGGTATACAAGATTACTTAAAACTACACTACAAGATTTAAGAAATTCTACATTTGAAACATATATTACGTCTCGGTCGAGAGAAGACCACTCAGTGTGGAAAGCTACAAAGAAACTCAAAAGACCTACTAATCACATACTACCATTAAGGAAGCAAGATGGAACATGGACAAGAACAGATCAAGAGAAAGCAAATGCTTTTGCAGAGCACTTAGCCCAAACTTTAAGTCCTCCAGAACTTAACCCTAACATCAATATTGAGAATATCAATAATTCCTTAGCTGCACCATGTCCAGTGACCCTCCCAATCAAACCGTTGACACCATCTGAAATAATACATAAAATTAACAATTGTAACATATACAACGCTCCTGGATTTGACCTTATAACTGGCCAGATTCTTAAAAAACTACCGAAAAGGCAATAATAATATTAACTACTATTTACATTAGTATGATAAGACTCACCTATTTCCCCATTTCTTGGAAATTTTCCCAAATCATATTAATACCTAAACCTGGTAAACTACCTAATTGAACTTCTTCATACCATCCTATAAGCCTGCTTCCTCTGTTATCTAAAATATTTGAAAGGTTACTACTAAAGAGACTAGAGACTGATATTAACCTAAACGAGATACTAGCTAAACATCAATTCGGGTTCAGAGAACGACACTCCACAATTCACCAGTGTCACAGAATCGTTAACGAAATCATAAGAAGTCTGGAAGAAAAAAAGGTTTACATCGCAGCATTTTTAGATATTGCTCAAACTTTTGACCGTGTATGGCATAAAGGTCTTTTGTTTAAGCTAAAACAAATCCTTCCTACCTACTATTATCTCATCCAAAATTCCTACCTCAGCAATCGCTTTTTTCAAACTGAATTTAATAATGATGTTTTCACACTCTACCCAATCGAGTCAGGAGTACCACAGGGTAGTGTCCTAGGACCATTCTTGTACCTTGTATTTACGGCGGACATACCAACTACTGATAGCATAACCATTGCCTCTTTTGCAGACTATACTGCGATCCTGTCAGTCGACAATCGTCCTCAACTAGCTGCTGATTGTGTGCAAACTCATCTAGACAGATTTGAAGAATGGCTCAGTTCCTGGTGTATCAAAGTAAATGCCGCTAAGTCAATACAGATAAATTTCAAAACTAGACAAATCGACTGTCCAAATGTCTCCATTAACAATACCCAGCTACCTGTCCAAAACGAGGTCAAATGCCTAGGATTAATACTAGACTCTAAACTCACGTGGCGGCCACACTTAATATCCAGAAAGAATCACACAAACAACAAAATTCGATAAATGTATTGGTTACTCAATCGTAATTCTCAATTGAAAATAGAAAATAAAATACTTTTATATAAATGTATTATAAAATCCATCTGGACATATGGGATTCAGCTGTGGGGTTGCACGAAGGCCTCAAATTTAAAAATTATACGATTTCAGTCCAAAACCATACGCATTGATATATAAGCAAAAAAACCATTCTCGATGACAGCCATTCCTACAGTTGCTGAAGAAATCCAAAAATTCAGCACCACTTATTTACGCAATCTCCCAGGGCATCACAATGAGGAGGTTATCCACCTAATGAATGAACTAGCCGTATCTAGAAGACTGAAGAGGAAACGCTCCACTGATCTACAAAACTAAATTATTTGAGAATCACTTATTCATACATAAATCATATACGGAGAGTGGTCGTTGGATCACTTCTCCCCTCATGTTGTACCTACTAATTATCCTATTTACTAAATATTCTCATGGAACAAAAAACAAAAAAAAACGACACATAATAAGCCTTTAAACTGTAGACCACATTACATATAAAACTTCAGTTTTGTGTCTATTACCAAATACATTCTTTGTATCTAAAGTTTAGTTTGTATAATGATTTTCTTGGTTAATACAAATTTTTCGATAGTTTTTATTATGATTACATACTAATGTATGTTTATTTGTTAAGCTAATAAATTATTAATATAAAGGACATTGGACCAAGAGCCCGAATTTTAGGGAAACGGCCGTACGCCATTTTTACATGCTTAGAATAAAGAGCCTTTAATAATGGACGTTCGCGGAAATAAAACCAAAGAACATGTCTTTTCATTTAATATCCAATTTGACCAAATAAATTAGTCAAATTGTATTTGATATTTGGTATCAATGACCTCAAATATTTCATTTGTTTGTTGAGTATCCTGCCACATCTTCATTAAAGGTACAAAGGAAGCGCTAAATATTCTAGCCTATGTTCTACTGATAATAGAAACAAAATATGTCAGATAGCATTATATTTAGTTAAACGTCAGCAGCAGATTTGTCTAACAATTAGTCGTGTTGGAACAGTCACTTGAATTCCTAGTATCGCACTTTTTAGGGAGCACTTACAGATACTGCAGCCTCAAGGGCTTCTTGTGCCCACTAACTTGTACTTAAATGCTAGGATACTCACACACACCCATGGATTGAGCGAGAGTCGAACTCGCGCGCGCCGGCTAGAGGACAGAGCCAACTGGTTGAACCATCTGAGCCACTGCGTCCCCCATTGAAGGTCTTCGCCTTTATTTTTTACTGTAAAAGGATGGACAAAAAAATAAACGTGCAGGGTAACCATTCGAAGTGGTTTTAGAAGAAAGCGTCTTTCTCGGCGAACATAAAATGGTGCAAGGTAGGCGTTTAAAAGTAAAAGAATAATCAGGAAGGTTAGGGTTCTTTCATACAATTGTGCGACGTATTCTCCATGAACACCTTTTTGGGGTTAGTGCCAGATAGGTAGCCCAACTTTGTCAGCGCTTTAAAAACAGCAATGTGTGACCTGTCGTGAACAATTTTGAAATAACTGTCGAAACAGGACAGAAGGTACAGGGAATAAAACCATGATTCTGTATTGTAGTCTCCCAGAAAAAAGGAAATCCTCGAATGGCGCAGACTCTACGAAAATGGTCAAGGACAAAGGCGGCTCAATCGAAGAAAAAATTGTAGCAGTGACTTTTGGGATTCAAAGAGATTTTAAACTAATATTAAAGAAAGCGACGCAAGCGGTAAACGGAGAACGTTAAGGCAATTCACTGCATAAATTGCGCGACGTTATCAAGGAAAATAGAAGTTGCATACTGCACATTTTGCACAACTCCCTATATAAAAGCACTGTGACTTTAAGGAGATTCTTTACCTACCCTGCAGTCCAGACCTAGTTTTTAGTAACTAGTACATATTTTGAAAACTGGAGAAAGACCCTCAAAGTAGAAAATTTTACAATAATGAAGCTTTGGAAATTTTGTAGCATTTTGCAGATAAATTTTAGAGTGTTTTTCCAGAAGTATTGAAATGCTGATTTTGAAATTTAACAAATGTGTTTAAATAAATGGAAACTGTTCCGGCCAACCACCAATTCCTTTTATTTGGGTTTTAAAAAGCGTCGGCCGTCTTGTGGCTTTCCCTCTGCGCGTTCTGCTTAATTAGAGATAGCCGCGGCGGTTGGTCTGCCTGCGCGGCGACGTCGCCATAAAAGCGAAGCTGCTACGGCCGTTTTTTGGTGTAGCCATGATGGTTTTGGAAACGTTCGACCGACTTTAATTTTTTCGGGTGCACGAAACCGTTTTGACCGAGAGTTCGCCGGCGAGTTTGATTGTTGGCAGGAGTTTCCACATTCTGGAGGTCGTATGTTGTAGGCCGATTGCATGTACGGGAGTCGATATTTACCGACGGACAAACTCGGTCCGTTTTCTTTTGTATTTGACCCGACAGTGAAAGTAGAAAAATCCTGTTGTAAACCTCGGGCACGACCAGCTGAAGGACCCACATCAGGAAAGGCGCTTCCGATCGGCTTCGCAGCGAATATTGGGGTAACTTGCCCTTTTTCCGCCCACACTCTGCTCTCCTATTTTTCGATTCCCCATAATTACAGCCCCGGGGAGCCGATTTCTGCAGCAGAGTATTCGCTTTCACGGTGAGTGTCTTCCAGCTTTTTGGCCTTTTGATTGAAATTCCTCTGTTTGAAATTAAAAATACGATACAGTCCGCTTAAACCTAAATAGAAACTATATTAAAAACCCCTGAAATGTATTCGGGACAAAAACATTTGGTTTTTCGTAATGCCTAAGCCAAGGACAATGTATCCATCTGAATAAGTTAAGCTCTAGTTTTGAGTTAGAATTTGAATACTTTTCTTTACCTCAGTTTTTAGGTCGAAAATATCCTATTTTTTATGCGAATATTTTAGGTTATCTACTGTATTGTGACTATGTCATAAGGAAGTTTCGAGTGTTTTTATTTTTATAGTGAACTTGAAGTTGAGTACAGATACTTAATTTGAAGCGAGTGATGGACTTTTTTAAGCTAAGATATTTGTTAAAGTAGTGACTGTGGAAGAATGAGCCAAAACAATATTTTCGGCAGGGATAATTTGTTTTCTGCTTTGATAGCTAATGCGACAAATTCGGTAACGCACGTTTAATTTTATCGTTTACTTATATTTATGATAAATTTATCAGAACTACTGCAAACTTTTAGTTAGCCTTATTTTGTCATTACAATGAATGAATTTAATCTTATAGAGTTGTATGTAAAATGTCGCTAACCCGTATTTTCTTCAATATCTGTTAATATTAATTTAAAAAAAAAAACGGTTATAATATCCATAACAATATTACTTGACCATATCGATGAGGTCAGTTGAAAAGCTTGTAAGCTGTAACTGTTTTTACAAACTGTAAGTTTAGCCATTAAACTATCATACAATACAACATCGGGAAAGGCTGTACTTTTTGAATTAAAAATAGGTTGACAGGTTGAGTATAATCTTACAGATCAGGCTTAATCAGAAATAGGACAATCATTTTATGGAGAATAAAGAATATGATTAAAATTGTAACATTAACCAGATATCTACAGTAACCGCAGTTATGAATGCATTGTATTTTGTATATCCATATGCGGAACAGCATTTTGCTATATATATTTTTAATAGAAAATACAAAATTAGTTTAAATTCGGAATAAATATTATATGTTCCTTTTTAAAAACTATATATATAAAAAAAAATTATGAGTGCTGCTGCTGTAACACATTGTTCGTGCCTTTCCGTGCCGACCCGAACGCCTCCGAAGAACAAATTTCGGCCCGGCGGCCGGCGCGACCGAGGTAATATATTTCCGGAACCGCAAGCGATAGAAAATTTTCGTTTGAGAGCGGGTAACAAAGCACTCGTTCGAATAAAAGGAATTGGTGATTGGCCCAAACAAATCATGTAAATATGTGCACTTACTACATTTTCAAAAAGTCTTATAAGTATATCTTCTTCTTATTTGGGTGGCTTGCCATTGGCTACAACCTTGGCAATTCTCACTTTATTAAAAGCCAAACGAAATAGTTTTGTTAATGTCAACCTAAACCAGTCTCTTAGGTTCTTTAGCCAGGAATGGCGCATTCTTTGTGGACCTCTCTTTGCCTCGAGTTTTTCCTGTAAGATCAATTTTAACAGGCGCTATTTGTTGTTTCTCATGACGCATCCAAGCTATTCAAGCTTGCGTGCTTTGATTGTAAACATAATTTTCCTTTTGTTATTACAGTTACCTCAGCAATTATCGTTTGTTATGTATTCTATGCGCGAAATCCCGAGTACTCGTCTGTACATGAACATCTCAAAAACGGTTACTTTGTCAGTTATTTCTTTCTTTATCGTCCAAGTTTCTTCTCAATAGAGGAGAACAGAAAAGACATAACATTTTAGCATTTTTATTGTAAAAGTTAAGCTTAGATTTATGGATTTAATAATTTTTTACTTCTACCTATAAAAGGTTTTCTATACGGCATCGTACTTTGCCTGTTTCAATTCTTATAGACAGTAAATTCCAAGAAACTGTATGTGCGTACTCATTCACACATTCGTCCGTCAACACTTAGAATTGCCAGGTAACATCCTTATTTTGATATAACTGTATATTTAGTCTTCACGATGTTCAAGCTTAGTCCGTATTGTTTAGAGTGTATTTTACTTTACGTAGTAGTTGTTGCAAATCTTCTAATAACCATGTAACAGCCTTATTTGCATAACGTACTTTATTGATCTACTCTCCATTAATTTCTATTCCTGGATGATCTTTTAATAAATCCTAAAGTAATCTCCGAAGATTGAATAATGTTGGAGAGAGAACACATCCCACCTTTGCGAATTTTTATTTTGATTGACAGTCTGCTTATCAATTTTAACTTTAGCAGTCTGATTCGAGTAAAGGTTAGCAGTGAGCGGTTAGCATCAGCGGTTATTGTTCTTAATATTTCAATTTACTTATGCATTACGGTGTCAAAAGTCTTGTTGAAATCACTGAACCAAACGTGTGCATCCATCTCTGAATCAGGAATCCGGCCTCTAGTGTTCCTAAGGCATCTCTGAACCCAAATAACCCATATAAATATATACGCTCAGTAAAGGTGTATAGTTCTGAAAGAAATCGAACAAGATGTTTATCTATATTATTAAGAGTGTCGGTTCCTACTTTTAGGGACGCACACTATATGATGTCTGGCGTAAGGGCCACCTACTCGCAGGTTTTGTCAAATCGCTTGTGCTGCTAAAAGGGCTCTACATACAAAAGACAGTTACGTTTGGTTCCGTTTTGCAGTTAACACTGAATATGAGTAACATTTTACTTTTTCATTACAGATTTCATTCTGTACTTATCTTACTTCGCATAGTTTACCCAAATAACTGTGAAGACCTGTATAGATACGCGCAAGTTTTACATGTGATAAGGTTTTGCATTTTTACTAACCGATCTATAGTTGTGAAATTTAAAGTACCTTATCTTTGTTTACTGTATTGAATCTGTTCTATCGATTAAACTTTCATTTTGCTATTGTTGGTATGAATGATACAATAACTACTAAACGTCTGTATGTAAAACAAGGAACATTTATTTACTGAGTGCAGTTTAGAGTTCTTGGTATTTGGGATATTAACATTACCGATATAATTTTATTTCAGTTCATGACGAAGAGCAACAACAACAAGACATTTTAGACAAAGCAATGTTTAAGAAGTTTTCTTTTCTATTGTTACTGCTATTGTTGATTACATATTGCTGATTGTAAGTCGAGAACTGCTTCAGTAATTTTATTAAGTTGTCTTTGCTTAGTAGATAAAATTAGTATCGTTGTTTTCCTCCACAAATTATACTACATATAATACTCACTACGAGGAATTGTAATAATATATATCTTACGTTTTTTATCCATTATATGAATTTTTGCTTCTAATTTAGCGATGTTGTACATGATTTGGGCCTTAGTATTTATTGGTAATTTCTGTGTATTTCGACAACTTTCCTTATATTTTATTATGTAGCACATTATTTTCAATATACTCATTTCCAAAGAGTATGTGGAGATGATAAATAATGTTTACAGATGGTATTGTTGAAATGCGTAGAGAGAAAAGTTGCTTCCCAATATAATATTAGCGAGGAGAAAATAACTGCAGTGTAACTTCAAGTAAGCGATATTCATTTTTCCTTAACTTGTGAGCCTTGTAAACCATCTGTCACATTTTGTGTCATAAAGAACCGGTCTTGAGGGCACTTCAAGAAACTCATATCGTTTTTCGTCTAATGCGACAAGAATAATTCTCTTCCTTCAGACACAAATTTGAAATAAAAATGTTTATGAAGCAAATAATTAAATTGATTAATATAGGGATACAGTAGCAGATAAGCATCAAATAGATTAAATAGTCATAGTGTTAAATACTTTAAGCCGGTGATGGTGAATCTATAACTTGAGGATTATTTCCAACAACACAATTTTGAGCTAACCTAATGCATACATTTAAAGTCCAATTAAAGTCCTGCAGATTACAGAAATTATAAATTATAAAAATGTACGAGTAATATAAAACCAGTTTTCCAAAGCACTGCTGATAAACAATGTGAAGGAGATCCAGTTATAACTTGGTGCCAGTTTAGAATTTAATTGGGTTGACATTCTGGAGCAATATAACTGGAATTTCTACCTTGAGGAAAAATTCCGACGTACACGGGCTACCTTATTTATCTTGCAAGAAAGTGTCTACAGATTTATACTTTATTGTGATTTCTGGTAAGTAGATTAAACCCATCTTGTGCTTTATAATATTTTTGTCTCAAAGAATAAGCTTTCAATCTCAAAGCAAATAACTGACCTTTTATACAGGGTATTTTGAAATGTTATGTTAGTGGTGTGTAAACATATATTTCAAATTAATTTATTACCGTTATGTTCAAGGTGAAAGATATTTATTTAACATGCAGCATTCAGCACGAAAAATCTATGCTTCTTTGGCAAGTCTGATAGCACCAGGACGACCCTCAATAGCTGCCGCAGCTTCCCCGATAAGATTGCTTTGATCTTCGTACGTGCCAATATACATAGAATAAACCGTAGACTTTATCCAGTCCCACAAAAATAATCTACCGGCGTTAGGTCAGGAGATCGTGGGGGCCATTTAACAGGTTCCGTTTCGACCAGCCCATCAATTACCATAAGCTGTGTTAAAATAGTCATAAACCACATCCCCTGCCTGTTGGCAATCGGAATGTCTTCTAGAAACTCATACAGAGTATTTTGCCAAAAATGCAAGCAAGGTATTCCTGTTAGCAAAAAGAAGGAGTCGATGAGATCGTCACCAAAAAGACCACACCAGACATTTAATGAAAAGGTATGTTGGTAATACGTAGCAGCAGTCGTATGAGGGTTTTCTTCGTTCCAAGTATGGGCGTTTCGAAAATTAGTAATCCCATTTTTGGTATAGCAAGGTTCATTAGTAATGAGCAGGCAATTCGGGAAGTTAGGATCTTGTGTGCATTGTCGAATTAATTACTGGTAGAAATGTCTGTGCTTGTTATAATCTTGCGCATGAGTAACGTGAAATGGATACAATTAGATACAAATCTACACAAAACATCAAAATGAAGTGAAAATCTTGTGGTGCTAGTACTAGGAGTTAATTTAACAGCATGGAGTATCTTCGGCTCAACGTTAGTAGTTCGTCGAAATCTTTTTTTGAAGTTCTGTTGAAGTAAATATGATCAAAGTGATTTTAGATTATCAAGCGGTTGAAAGATTTAAACAAGAATAGGAAAGATGAAGCCACACCTTATTAAAGCTATAATGCATGTCAAGAGTTCCCTTTTCTACTTGGTTTACATTACCTAGACAACAGTACTGTTCCTCTTACAAACCACATTAGGATGATACGTTTTGATTAAATAAGTCTTGAGCTTTTACTTAAATGTTTATCTTCCTATTTGTTCTGTTTGTACTGTTACTGAAATGATGATTTTTTGTGTAGGTTGTTATTATTAATTGGTGCTTAGCTATGATAGAATAGTGAACTGTTGAATCACTTTACTTATATTTTTCACAAGATTCTTAAATTGTTTCTTCTTCCTTTGTCACGACGTTTTCCGAGAGTCTTCTTGCATACAAAGAAAGGTCATAATTACAAGTATTATATGCTCTTATAAACTTTTCCACCACTATTTTAGCAACATTTTAAAAAAAGTATCCAAGAACTTTTTCTCTTTTGATTGGAACTATGATATGACTTACAAAGGAAAGATAAGCTTTTTCAACAAAGATGAAACTTTGCCTAATGAGTTATTTCTTGTTTTGAATCACCGATGTGATTTTTGTACTTCTATAACAACACATCAAATGAATTTGTTTTAATTTGCTTTATATTATTCTGTGCCTGCTTTATTTGCTTTATTTCTTTTATTTTTACATTTATGAACATAATCATATGAAATGTAAATAAAATGAAAAGGAAATTTTGGTTAAGATTGCAATTTATACACAAACCTAAGAAGCAAAAATTAGTTTGATATCTTATGCTTGCTAAGAAAAGTAAGACATGAATCTATAAAAACACGTTCTTGTTTACTCCCACTTGTCTTAACTTTTGAAAATTACATTTTAATATTAGTGGTTTATTGGTGAGTCAGTCAGTCAGGTGTGTGTTTACCTTCAAAAGTTAGAGTTAAATAAAAAAGCTTTTATTTTTTAAATGCTCAGTTCTAATATTCGACTCGCGAGCTACAATTACAAAAGTTTTAGTTTCAATTTGAAGCACGAATTCTAAATGAAATCTTAATGTGACCCCAATGTACTACACCAAAAAATATGGTGACCTAAATTAATAACTGCTGATGACCTTTCTGTTTTGTATATCGTATTATTACGACTGTTACTAGACGTATTGATGTACTTTTTCTGTTGCTATTTTTTAATCTGTTTAATCTTTTGTAATAAAAATTACTTATCACTATTGTTGCTATTTTTAAAAGATAGGATGCATTTACTTTTTGTAACCCAGAACATCGTTACTATTTTTATTATTATAATTTTCGAACTCAAGCCAATGTTTTAATTTTGTAATATATAATGTTTATTAATTATTTTAATGCGTATAACTTCTACAGGGTTGTCGAAATAAACCTGGAAAATGAATAAACATAACATTAAAATGCAAGAGTAATGAAAATAAATAGTATCCAGAATTACATCAGTAATCACGACCTTTTCGAGCCGGGATCTAACCTGCTGCAGGCCAACACAACTTCCTCCTTGTCCATATGCGTCATTGCCTCCTTGAAGAAGGCCTTTAAGCTGTCCTTTTAGTTACGATTGCAGTCGGGCCTGGAGGGTGGCCATAAGTTGGGGAACCAGTGGTAATATAAATTCCTTCCTTGTCTTGTGGGCTAAAGCGGAGTCTTACTGGAAGACATACTCCCTCTCCGCGACCACCTCTTTTATCCAGAGCTTAACCATTGTCTTTAGTACGTTGATATAGTTGTCAGCAATCATCTTTAAGCCTTCCTCAAAGAAGTAGGGCGCCATGGCATCCCCTTCTCTGCTTACAAGTCCCAGCACTTTGTATTCATGACAGTAGGCACTTCAGAGACACCTTGACAGATCGGTATTTTGGTGATTGACTTGCCTTTCCTGGATGAAGCCAGCGCTGTCGTGCTTAATGTCCTTCAGCAATGCTTAGGCCTTTAACTTCCTGCCCGTCTTGTTTCTCTCAGTCAACAGTTGCCGGTTTTTCAGGACAAAAGACCTGTAGTGCAAGCCTGGTACACTGTTAGACTAACCATCGACCTCGCCATATCTATTTTTTTCGCTAGGTCAGTCATGCTTTTCACAGGGTTCTGATGGATCTTCTCTTTCAATTCGTGGACGAATTAATTGCTTCTCTTGCGATCGGGTAGCTTGCTATACATTCCCTTGGTGGTCAGACTCCCTATACTTGTTGGTTACGTTGTATACTTGGGTAATTTCTGTTGGCGATTTTTCAGCGCGGTCATATTCTCGGCTCATTTTGTTGACAATTGTAGGTTGTTGATCACGCGAAGCTAATTTTTTGTGTTATATAATAGCGGATTCTGCATGCGCATAGACGGTTTTTCGGATCTCCTGCAGTACAACTTAAAAAATTCCGGATTTACATCGAGAGTGACTTTTTGAGTTCGCCAAGTCTGTTTTGTCTGCTAGATATTACCGTTTACGGAAGCGGAAAATTTTAAAATAAAAAAGCAGATTGGTGGTGTGAATTGGTCTTACCAGAAGTTTTTAATGGGTATTAATGTTAGTATAAAAATTCTTAAAATTAGAAAAAATGTGTTAAAATGAAAATTGTTAACTTGACTAATAACCCCCATGTTTGAAAATAGATGCACGTAGTCGCAGATCTAAAGCAAAAGCAGTATCCCAAGTTTTCTAAAAGTGGTATCAAATTAAACAAATGATTACACTTGCGTTTAAACCAAAATCTTAATTTTTCGAATTGGGCTCATATATAGAGCTAACTAATTTTGGACCAATTAAAATTTTCTTTGATTTAAGTATTGGTTATTGTGTTATCTACTGTCAATGTAGTTATTGCTACGTTTGTAGTACAAAATAAGAAAGAAATTGTACATAAGCCTCGACTCATTGAGTTTTTACAGGTTAAATATTTTTTAGTTAAAAAATGGACACGAAAAACCTTTCAATAAATTTTATTTATTGTACATCCCCTTTTATACATTTTTGCAAATAAAATACGCTCGCTATTGTAGTCATAATATACACTTTATAAACTCTAACTAAATCACATCACATTCTTAACCTGTTATCATATTTATACTACATTTATAAACATTTACACAAAACGTTATACACAACTGTAATTATCTTCAACTATTGCTTATTAACCCGCTGTCTCACTTCTACATCATTTGCAGGACAGTGCTTCCAACCTAAGAGTTGTTGAACTGCGTGAATTCGTAGATTGGCAACTAGGTCTTATTACATTTTCTATACTGCTGCTATATACAAACTCAATGTGTTACAATCAAACAATACGCTTGTCTCTTGATTTGGTGATGTGTTGTTACAGATTTACCTGGCGCGAAGCATTGCAACCTCAACGTAATTTTAACTGAAACGTACAAGAGCGTCTCGGGATGACATTTCGCAAACTCATTGCTTATCCATCAAACGCCGCCCGTATGCCTCAGCAGGTTCTAAACTAAAGCGCTAGCAGTGCTGATTAAGTTAGCCCCATCTGCGTGCGTTCCGAAGGCATTACGCGTGCTCCTTGGAGCTGGAGCTCAGGCTTTCCGCGGCGTCCTGCTTGCGCTGGAGGGCCTGCAGGGTCAGCGGCGGCAGCAGGGGAAAGTTCAGCCCGCCGGCCAGCCCAGCCGCCTGCTGGAAGTTCGCGACGTGCTGCAAGCTCTGCAGCAGAGCCGCCGAGTGCTCCTGAGCTTTGCGGCGCAGCTCGGCCACGCTGGACGACCGGTGGTCGTTGTCCGGGGAGGCCGACGAGTCCGACACCGTCAGGGAGGCCATGCTCGTTATGGGCTTTATGGGGCAGCACGAGCAGAGCCCAGGGAATCCTGGAAAGGAACAGAGAATTGTAAGGCCATCTGCTTCATAGAATTTAAACCAGCTTTTATAACGAAGTGTAAGCTTTAAGAGTTTATAAACTACACTCTTAATCACCGCCATCTGTGAGTTAAGCTTCAAACTTTTCGAATTACTCTCGTAGATGTTTCAACGAGATATTTCACCTTTTTATTCTGTGACTATTTTAACACACAAAGAATATTTAATTTAAATAAATGAAAGAAGAAGGCGATGAAGACTAAAAATGGACATTTTAAAGAAAGGATTTTCAAGAAAATCACCTTTACAAGAGTATCGAGGAAAAGGTGCAATATAGTAAAAAGTATGAAGAGTTCTAACGAACTCTACATCTCGTTACATTTTGTACATTAATAACACTTTTTTGTTAATTCTTTTTATAGCTTTGTCACAATATATTCTCTAAATACTAACGTCATTTTTTAAATTTTTGAATTGTTGTTTTTTATATTCATGATGAATATTTGAATATTTTCTTAATGCTGTTCTTTTTTTCTATTATTAATAATTAACCTTTTACAAACCTGATGATATTCGGCAAAATTGTATTAGTCTACGACGTATTTCAAACGTTTTTATATTATCGTCATCAGCTTATCATAGTCTACTACTGAATATAGCTCTCTTGCTCTTCTTCATTTACTTCTGTCTTGTGCGATTTGAAATCATTGCTTTCGTATGAACTTCTTTACATCATCCAGCTATCATCGTTGCGGTCTGCCACACTTTTTTTTTATTTGTCTGAGCTTTCAATGTACTAATTTTAGTAGCCATCTCTGCTAATTCTATCTGGCAAAATGTCCAACTTATTTCCACTTTAACTGTGCTAGTCTTCTAATAATGTCTGTCATCTTGTTTCTTTCTCGGGTATTTTCATTTCTTATCTTATCTCTCAGATTTATTCTTCATATTCTAGGTTCCGTAGCTCTTTGCGTTATTCTAAGTCTATCGGCACTATTCTTAGTTAGAGTCACCATTTCCATATCATCTATATCAACAGGCAACACGCATGATTTATGTACTTTTTCCTTTAAACATAGGGATATATTGGAATTTCCGAGAATTTAATTTCCCAAAAGCAGCCCAAGATAAACCAATTCTCCTTGTGATCTTGCTGGTATGGTTTTCTTTTCCGAGTTTTTGTCCAAGATATGACTGGTTTACAGTTTCTACTTAGTTACCGTTAGTAAAGCTTGTAACTTTGGTCTTGTTAATATTTATTTTGAATCAATTCTTAATGGAAATATGTTGCAGTTATGTGCAGGTAGCTCTCGTCGATTTCAATGCCTTTATTTTTCCATTTTAGATATTTAAAAACGTCTTCTAAAGCCGCAGCAAATAATTTCATAGATAAGGTACCACCTTGTCGCACTCCTTTATTTATTGGAATTTTTTCAATATTGAGGTCTTTGTCAATTTGAATTTGGATTGTTGCTATTTCGTAGATGTTTTTGATGAGGGCTGAATATCTCAAATTGATTATACAATTACCTAGCGCTTTGAGGAATGCCCATGCTTCGATTGAACCGAATGCTTTTTGAAAACCATCAAGGCCAAGTGTATGTCGACGTTATATTCATTGGTTTTCTTTAGAAGAAGTTTTACCATCTGAAGATGACTTAAAATGCTGTGCCCTCCTCTAACTTAGATGTTAGTCGGTTGCTTTTTTTTGTTAGTAATTTATAGGCAAGAGATAGCTGGATTATAGGGCGGTAATTATTAATGTTCGTATTATCCACTCTCTTAAGTAATAATATAATCATAGAATTTCGCAGTTTCAGTTTTCAGATATTTTGCGAGTACTCGTTTGAATCTCGAAACGTAAACATCGCAGATACACGCGCTAAGAGTTCAAGTGCATTGTTCGATAAAGTGGCTGCGGCCGCCTTATCTCGTATCGCGAACCCGAGTTTGCTTAAGTTATTTTAATCAAGAAAGAAACGTAGTTAACAACAGGTAATTTTTACTTAACAAATACGACAATGTTATCACCAGGACACGAAACTGGCTTTAACTACAATTTAAGCCAGCCCCTACCTCATAATATACAGGGCCATCCTTCGCAAATGTACACTTCACACAATTTCCAAATACCTGCGAAAATCAACCTATGATAAACACTCAACTATCATTACCCTACATTGCACCAACTAGTCAACCTTCACAAGGACCAAGTAATCCCTTTCCCCCTAACCAGGAACAATATTTAGAAATGCAATCTTCAGGACTCTACCAGATTCGAAATTCCCGGCAACTATATAGGTTTACCTCAACGTCTGACGACGAAATGGGAGACGATCCCCCCTCAAAAGAGAACATCGCATCTAAAGAAAACCCCTGGCAAGTATTTAAGACTACTAAACGAAAGAAAGTTAGAAAATCACAAGACACGGTATCCTCAAATACTTTACCCCTTTCCAACAGTTTTTCTGCACTAGCTAATTCCCAAAATCCAGCCACCATCGACAATTCAACAAATAAAAACAATACTCCCAAAGATAAAACAATAGAATCTGATAAAATCCCCAAAATCCCGCCTATATTTGTTTATGGAGTCCTAGATCTGCCAAAAATGAAAGCTACACTAGCAGATGTAGCAGACGAAGAGCAATATGTCACTAAAAGCCTGGCAAATAACACAATTAAAATCTCACCAAATACTCCTGATATATTCCGTAAACTAGTTAAGTACATGCGCGAAAATAAAATGATACATCACACCTACCAACTAAAAGACGAACGAGCGTTTAGAGTAGTCATCAAAAATCTTCATCACTCGATTCCACTTGAAGACATAAAAACAGAAATCACTACACAAGGACACCAAATTAGAAACATGATGAATGCTAAACATAGAACCACAAAGGAGCCAATGAATCTATTTTTCATGGACTTAGAACCATCTAACAATAATAAAGAGATATATTCCATTCAATCTTTACTACACAATCGCATAACAATTGAACCGCCAAGAACAAACCGAAATGCTGTTCAGTGCATGCGATGCCAAATGTATGGTAATACAAAAGCATATTGCTCCCGTCCCTTTGTGTGCGTCAAATGCGGCGGTAATCACAGCACAGCCAGCTGCAAGAAGAGCAAGGACACGCCAGCAACGTGTGCACTGTGCGGAGGAAATCACCCAGCTAACTACCGAAGATGTACTCATTACCACAACTTCTACAAAAGTAGAAATACCAATTCCAAACCGCCAACAACCCAATCCCCAATCATAAATAGACAAAGTTGTATATCCAATCTCCCGCATTCACTTACATACGCTAGTATTACCAGTCACCAAGAACCCCAACAACAAACCCCCTCTGACCAGTCTCTTAACCTTACCTTAAACAAATTCCTAGAAGAATTCAAACCCATGTTCTCCCAACTAATTCAGCAGAACAGCATGGTCTTTAACAAGCTGACAATGTTAATAAGCAAAACAAATAATGGATAAATTCCTCCGCATTGCACAATGGAACGCCAACGGCCTCTTAAATCACAGAGACGAAGTAATACTATTCCTAAAACATAACTACATCGACATAATGCTAATTAGTGAAACGCATTTCACGGAAAAATCGTACATCAAAATTCCTAACTACCATTTATATTACACTAACCATCCAGACAAAACAGGACACGTTGGAACCGCTATATTAATCAAACAAAATTTAAAACATTACGCTCTCCCCAACTACGAGAAGGAATCTCTCCAGGCTACTTACATCAAGGTGCTCACCCTCCCCTATGAAACAACCATTGCGGCTGTCTACTGCCCCCCAAAACACAATATCAAACAATGTGACTTCGACCAGTTCTTTCATACCCTGGGTCCCAAATTCGTATCAGGCGGCGACTATCACAGTAAACATACTGCATACTACAAAAAGCAGAGAGCTATATAAAACTATACAAGACAATAAATACATCTACCTTTCAACAGGGACCCCGACATACTGGCCATCCGATCAGAACAAAATCCCCGATCTCCTCGATTTCTTCGTCATTAATGGAATATCACCAAACTACATGGGCATCTCCCCGAGCTACGACCTTTCCTCGGACCACTCCCCGATCATAGGAACTATAAGCGCAAGCGTCCTAATCAAAAATCCCCCCGCACGGATCCATAACGCTTCAACTGACTGGGATTTATATCGGCAAATTCTTCACGAAAGCATTGACTTGAAAGTCAGTTTAAAAATCCCTCTCGAAATCGATACAGCAGTTACCAAATTCAATTCTCTGCTAACAACTACAGCACAGCAAGCTACCCCGCCTAAGGTGCAGAGAAAAGTCAACTCATACACACATGTTCCTCTAGAAGTTCCTCTAGAACTTCTAGTTACCCAAAAGAGGAAAGCCAGAGCCAAATGGCAAAAGAGCCATCACCCAGCAGACAAAACAACCCTCAATAACCTTGGAAATGAGCTTAAGGCGAAAGGGAAGACTCGCTGAATACCTACCTCTCAACCATAAGCCGATATGACAACTCAATATGGAGACCAGTCAAATCATCTTTAAAACCTCAAACCACATCCCCACCAATACGAAAACTACCTCCAGCTCTAGGATGGGCCAAGAATGACAAAAATAAGGCGGATTTGTTCGCTATTCACCTATCTGGAGTATTCCAAGCACATGATGAACCACTCAATGTTAACCTCCCAGACCAACCAGAATAACCTATTGCATGACTATTGTCTGACTTAGTGGCATGTTGTTCTCGGTTACATCATCAACCCAAATGTAAAGACGTTTTTCTGCGTCCTGTAAAACAACTTTCTTGATCGGGTTATATTTGTTGTAGAAGACGTTGTGGTTGCTAATATCTTAATGTTGTCCTTGTTTTTCGAAATTATTCGTATAGTAGAAGTAAACAAATTTAAAGCGGTTCCAGTGTCGACTTAACGTTCATCGTTTTCCAGTCGCCGTAGCACGTATATTTTAATGTTGATCGAAATAATTTTCCGTGCTATTTTTGTTTTATTATCTTTATACCCACTCATGTGGTACCTTTGTGCCCTAAGTGCGGTATCTCTAGATAGTTATATGTGTGATTGCTACCCATTAACTATTTTATTTTCTTACAACTCACTTTCCACTGTAGTCTGTCTTTTGCTTCGGTCTTCCAGTTTTTCTTAAGTCTTCTGTTACCTCTTCAGCCCATGTTGTCCTTGGTCTCCCTCTTCTTTACAACCTAGGTTCTATTCTAATATTTAGAATATTGTTTTGTCTGCACCGGCTGTCCATATGTGACACAGCCACTTCAATCTTTGTTCTTTTATTTTCCTAACTAGGTCTTCGTCAATCTCTTGTTTTAATTCGAAGGTCATCCTACACCGGTATTCGTTTTCTGATATTCGTACTGGCCCTAGTATTGTTCTCCATATTTTCCTCTCCAACATTATAAACTCTGTTCCCTGTTTTTTTTTTTGTTATTTTAATTGTTTTCATACCATGCAATATAGTTGGTCTTATTATTGTTTTGCATATTTTTATTTTCGTTTTTTTCTAGTATTTTGCTTCTTGGCATCTTTTTGTTTGCCTGAAATACTCTACTACCTGTCATTATTCTTTCCTTAATTTTTATATCTCTGTTGATAACATTAATCCCCGATATTTGATTTTATTCACTACTTCAAACTGGTAACCATCCATTCTGATATTTTGATTTCCCGTTTGTAGTTGTCCACCAATTCTCATTATTTTAGTTTTTTCTACATTAATTCTTAATCCAATTTTTCCTTTTCCTGTGCAACTTGCTTTAACATATCTTTCATGAATGTGCAGTTTTTCTTGTAGCACTTTCTTATTTACTTTGAATTCTTCCGTTTCTTCTTTTGCGTTTTCACACTCATTGTTGTACTTTTCATTGTCGTCTGTATTAATCTTCTTATCTTATGTTCTATTCCTAGCTCTTTTAACGCATTCATCAGTTTACTTTTTTGATGAAATCAAAAGCTTGCTTAAAGACGATTAATAGAAGTTCCATTTCAATTTGATGTTCATATGCTTTGTCTATTATGTGCTTTATTATGTGGAGCAGCTCGGTCGTTGATCTTCCTTTAGTGAAGCCATATTGGCATTGACTTAATAAATTCCCTGTGGTATTCTTTAATTTTTCTGTATTAGTGACATCATGATTTTATATGCAGTATTCAATAGTGTCAATCCTCTGTAGTTCTTACATATTTGTTGATCTCACCCACTAATTTTGTATAATCTAAAAATTATAAGGTTTCATTTTTAATGAACAAATAGACTTTTGTGACACAATAATATCGACATAAATTAATAACGTTTTATATAGCACTCGAAATCGTATCCATAGTGTGGACACTTTTTACTGGTAATAAACACGGTGCACTAAATAAACATATATATGGGGGAATTGCAAAGCTACGATGAATTTCCACCTTCCGCTGTTTGGTTCGTGAATTAAGAGAAATACTGCAATAAATTAAATTAGCGCAAATTTAGAGCGTTTTTCAGCGTTAATCGAGGAAATGCTAAACAAGGTCTTACTGCAAGTACATTTTTTAACACTAGTCCACAAGGAATCTTGCCTAGCACGGCATAGATAACATTATTATTGTTCAGGTTCTCTCAGGTACACCTGATGAACACATGAAAGATGACATAATTAAGAAAACATTTGTGAACGAAATCATTTCAGGAGTGTTGGTATCTTAGTGTAAACAAGAATTATATTGGCTTTTCTTGAGTAGCTCTCTTCATGCCTTTGATAGATCTATGGATACCGGAATATGATTGTCTTTTTGGGGAAATAAAGTGAACTTTACGTCCCCGATACAAAGTTTATTGACCATACTTCGAATATACTTGGGAAATGCATTATTGTAGGAGTGGATATTTTTTCCCAGAAACATGCATCTTTGTTACAGTATGTCATATTCCACATTAAGATTTCTAGAAATGTGTTTTCAACCACAATTGTGGTTTCTTGTGTTTTTTTATGATTTTCAGTTGTATCACTTATCTGTGGGGGTTTGAATTGCCCCGACTTTTTATTTGTGGATGTGAGTGCAGCCGGGGCATCCAGGACTTCCCAAATGACTGCAGTTTACTTTTCAGTTTTACTTTAACTAATGAAGCGTCGGATCAACGAAATTACTCTGCAAACAGATGCGAACCGCTCACTCTGATTGCCATCATTGCGATCATTAATTCTCGTTACAGTTTTGTACTTAATTTCACTGGTAGCTTGGCGCGCATGTCCCATTTATTTCCGTCGCGAAATTCGGCTAACACATTTTGCTGCCTCCAAGGCTAATCTATGCTGTAATTGCTGCATGACGCAGATCTTAAAACTGTGCAACCCAATTTGGCTGCACCGCCGAATCTGCCGGGCGGCCTAGGAAAAGCTCGCGCTCTACCATGGAGGGCCGGGACTCCATCAAATTTTTCGAGTTTGAGGACAATTGGCCGTTTTCGCGGTGGATCGCGCTTATTGCGTGCGGCGAATCACATTACGGCGCCGCCGCAATCCACTTACGGCAACGGTATCGCCAATTTGCCTCCACTTTGCACCTGCGATCGTCAAATTTGCCGCGGCGCTTCGGAACTTTAAATTCAATAACGGCTATAAGTTTTCCTAATAACTCGCGCGTAATCGAATTCGCGACAACTTTTTATCGGGTTACCATCGAGGTTCACCCGCGCTGGCGGAGGTGGAGGAGATTATTTAGCAATTTCCGTGATAGGCGGCGTGTGCGGCGCCGGCAGCGTGATTTGGCCGACTCTTACCTTTCAGGGCCGGGAAGAGCGGCGGCGAGAACTGGGACGATATATGGGAGGCCAGGTGCGGCGGGAAGAACAGCGGCGGCGTGTTCCTCGAGGACGGGTTGCCGTCCAGGACCGGCCGGAATCCCGCAGCGCTGCAACAGAACTGGTGTTAAAAGTGGCATTGTGTGAAATCGTTTCATTTAGATAGTAGGTCTATTAATACAGTTACACACTGATTAGAACGACAAAATAAAACGATTAATTGTTTTTGCATATTTTTAGGATGGAATGTTTATTGGTAATGTAATTAAAATAGATTTATCAAAATGGGCACCCTTAGCCTCTACACAAGCTATAAGATGTTCGGGACGCACGGCTATGCCAGCACGCACTACATCCATTGATTACAACCGTCAGGGTTCGCTTTAAATCAACATCAGGTTGTCTTTATGAGCAAACTATGCCTAAAACTACTCATAATTTGTAATTTGGGCTGCCAGAAGGCAAATCCTCTATTGTTAGAAAATGAGGCACATTGCTGTTCAGCCAAGATTGAGTTTACTGTGATTTTTGGGAGGATGCGAAGTCTTGACGACAGATCTAAGGCTCACCTTAAAAAAACCTGTGATTTAAAGGTTGTAATAATATACCTTCCGAAACATTCTATTGGTACACAGCGGTTTTGGCTCCTTTTCACAAAAATGAATAACGGACACTCAATTATAACAGACTCCCCACTAAATCATTACAGCTGTTGAAGGATGACCTCTCTGTACCCTTGATAGTAGAGGAGGTGCTTCTTTGGACGACCTAGCGTATACAATGTTATTTTGTTTGTTGAAAGATTCCTTCACTGTAAACATTTTTTATCTACAAACATTTTTTTGTAGCCATCATGCGCGTACTAAGTGAACAGCCTCTACTTTTCCCTTCTACCTTTTTTTTAAAGCATCTGCTAGCAAATGTCCCGTACGTCTTTTGTATGCAGCTAATTCTAGATGTTGGTTAATAGTACGCGACATCGAAGTTTTAGAACTGTGTATTTTCCAAGACAATATTCTGCTTACGAAGAGGACTTCGTTTAATTTGGGCACTTACGGTTTTGAGTTCCACACCTATGTAATGCTATTACAGTAATACAGTTTCCTTTGTCACCCTACTTCATTGGTAAATAACCAAACTTGACAAGAAACACTATGTAACTTGACTATTGCAATCGTATGTTAACATCATGTATATGTTGAGCTGTGTAAAGCAAGGGTAGATTTGATTTTGTAAGTATATATGGGAATACTAAGTACAACACCTCAATAAGTAGAGCTGTAACATTCATGCGCAGAACTATTCGGACGATTCAGATGATTTTTGGGAACGATGTGGTGAGTGAAGGGCAAATAAAGGGTAACGATTCAAAGCTGATCGGGAATCTTTTGAAAGTAATCCACTTTCTAGAAGACTATTAATGAGCACAACGCTAGAAAATATCAACAAAGATCAGCGACTGACAATCCAAGATCTAGAAGATGAGTTAAGAATTTCAAGATCTACAGTATATGACACGGCAAAATTCGTTTTTCGGCTGCTGTTTTCAAAACAGAAGCAACATCGAGCTGCATTTTCCAATGACTTGTTTTACATTGTCATTAAAACCAATTTCTTAAAAAGATTACAATCGGAGGTAAAACAAAGGTTCATTCGTTCCAATAGAGGTCTCCTGATTCACCACGCCTGAAGAAGTTTGTAAAACTCTCAACCAGACTATGGTGACTGTGTTTTTTAATTTAGAGAGATAAACATTGATTAAGGACTACTACTTCGATCATGTTTATTAGTTGCGAGAAGCTATACGACAGAATCGGCTGCAGCTTTTGGGCAACTGAGGATCAACAGTTTCATCACGGCAGCTGGCCCACGAGTACAGTTTATGCAGAATTATTTGTGGAATCTGAACAGTTGGTGAAATTTAGGCTAATATAATGAGCCAGTTATTTGAGATTCTAACTCAGGACTTTCCAGAATATTCTGAACATTGAAAGCAACTAATTTTATAGTTCGATTTTTTGAGATAGACCAATAAGTTAATTTTTGTTAATTTTTAGCTGTTAAATGTTTAGGCAAGTGTCACATTGTATTTTTTTTTATAAAATGCTTAGTATATCATTGCTTTTATCTATTAAATTTGGTAGGTTGTATCTATGGTCTCTTTTTCTAGTGTTGTAGGACTTAATAGCATCTGGTTTATATTATAATGTTTTTCGCCCTTAAAGCAGCGAATAGACTTTTTCAAAAATTGAATTAGTTAATAATATTTACACAAACTAAAATGTATTTAATAATATAAAATTGCGTTATATAACTATTTATCTAAAAAATAATTTAGCACTAGAACTGTTCACTTCGCTCTCTGAGCTCCACGGTCTATTACACACTTCTTCACTCGTTTATTCTTGGAGTACCTGGGTCTCAGCCCCTCACCTTTTCATTCGGAAAACATTTTTGTGGCTGTTGGTGTAGGCCGCCTTCGTTACTACCCACGGAAGAATCACAGTGTTTAAGTGCTTGCGGCGACTGCGTTCGTCTACATCATAGCCTCCACTGGTTGCTAGCTTTGGATGACCTCCAAGGCTGTCGCTGGGTCGGGTATGACCTCCTTGATGGTGGGGAGTTCTGCATTTCTATGGAGTGCCTTATCCTCAACGTATCATGAACCGCTGAAGACGGAGCTATGGATCCGGTTTTGGATAATTGAGAGCTTGTTTATGTGTATTTTTGTGACATATCCCATAAGTCATAATTGGCTTTATGGTTTTATTGTATAAATTTATCTCATTCTCTGGGGATAGCTTGCTTCTATGGTATAGTAACGAGCCGAGAGATGCGTCTACTGCTTCAGTATGAAGGTCTGGGTTGGTTTTGTATTTATGGTAACGCTAAGGTATTTAACTTTCTTCCTCCATGGGATATTGAACTCAAAAATTATAACTAGACCTAGATTCTCTCTTTGGTTTCTTCTGGTGAAAAACACTGCTGCACTTTTTTGGGGATTGATTCGAACTCGCCATTGGTCAAATCAATCCTCAAAATTGTCGAGCCGCTATTGGAGCCTCTTCACCACCATGTGGGACCTGTGCTAGCTGGATAGAAGCGCCATGTCGCTGATATAAATGTTGAAAAGGGCCAGGAATAGCACAAATCCTTGAGGACAGAGGAGCCTATTGTGCCATACCTTGGTGAAGGCTTTAGGAACTTTCTTCTTGTTGTAGCTTTTGATGTTGTTCCACTACCCGAATGAGTTGGAGAACGGAAGTCGAACTAATCCTTCTAAATCAGCTCAAGACTTTTGACTGCTGTTCAGACGATGGCGAATGATTTTTTCCACTACCTTCACCAGACTTACTCGATAATCCTAGGGGAAGGTATCCGTCTTCTCTGGCTTGGGCAGTCGTGACCTCAACACAACGTTCGTGATGGTAACTACAAAGACGACAGTTTTCCTTAGGTGAACTGTTCTTGCTCAGCGAGGTCAAAGTGGTTAAGATCGGCATCTTGGAGGTAGACATCGCATTGGCGCACTAGGCTGCCGGTAAGCACCTCTGTTTTCTTCGTTGACGTATGCGCACACATTTATTTGTGGTGATCATTTGAGGTGTTACTGCAATATTCTTAATATTTTTGTTCTAAATTTTTTCCTCTTTTGAGCTTCTATCAGTCGTGAGTAAACGTTTGAGATTTATTTTCAATAAAGTCTTCCATTGCAAGGATTTTGGTAATTTTATTTGACTGCGTGGTGGTGAATCGGAATTGAGCATTATTTGGTTTTTGAATATTAGAAGAACTTTTGAATGTTGACTAAATAAAGTTGTCTGGAAATGGTTGCTATAGCATTTGCGAGTATAGTGTCGTGGATTAAATTTAGTGGAATTTATTGAAAATTTGTTATCGCTGATTTCGATCACATTTTTGCGCATTTCGAGTGTTTCAGTTACATTGAAAATCCTCTTCAATTTCGTTTGGTGAGAAACCGCCGCTGATTTGTTTAAGATTATTGGTTTATTTATAGCCGTTATTGATTGATAATTCTGATAAGAATTGCTATTTTGCTCGGATTCGACCTCGTAGCTGCACTTGACGTTGATGTTTACTGATATAAAGCCAAGTGACGACTATAATTTAAAAAATTAAGTAGAAATAGTCCCACCCGAAAACATTCAGCTATGACCCAGAAGGTGTAAGATAATAACACAAAAATGTTACAAAAAAGTTCTAGAAACAAAGAGAACCAAATAGCGCTCAGTACAACAGAACCAAATCAGGATGGATTATTTGAACTGTTTTGGTGACTGAACAGATTGTAGCATAATAAATGTTTCGGAAATGCTTGCTAAAGCCTTCCGAAAAGTTTTGGTTCTGACAGAATAAGTTGAGTATTGGAAGAAGACAATGGCCACCCTAGACATCACAGCAAATTATGCAGTGCGTAAGAATAAAAAAATAACGTCACTACGATGGAATTGGAATGGCTTAGTGGTCACAGTAACAGATAAGTGAAAATCCGGCATTCAAAATTGTATGTAGAATTTGTAGTATCACTAAAGAAATGATAAAAATGATGTCTAAATAGACGATAATAAATAAGATTTTATATTTCCCGCATCGATAGTATAGGCAAAGATTGCGAGGGACAGTACATGCGACATAAACAAGATCTGGTGTGGAACAACAAGGATGAAGATCGCAATATCCAGATATCTGAAGAAGTCGACGATATCTGGCTGGGATAACATTGGTTCTACTTTATTTTCCCTTACTATGTCTCATATTAATTTTTATTTGTAGAACAACGTAAAAAAGAAGTTAACAGGATAAAGAGACACACTTGAGGCACGGATTTTGAAGGTTTTCAGCAATAGCCCAACGATTTTCTTTAGAAGACTGCATTGCTTGATGCTATCGGTGCCTACATTAAAGTTTAAAGATTTGCTCTTATTTTTCTATAAAATAAAGTACATGTACAATTTGTTTCAATAAATATGGACTTTATAACCAAGTTTACATGTCCTCCGCTCTCTGCAATCAATCTATGTTTACCTAACTTTTTAATTTTCGTCGGCTGTTGAAGTTTTAAATTGAATAACCCTTGTACGCGGTGATGTGAACTTTACGACTTCTAAAATATTACATAACATAATTTATTTATGGTTAACTAGCATCTTTGATTTATAGCGTGATATTACATTATACATTGGAGCACGCGAAAAGATTATTTTAATGCAAGATTATTTTAATGCAAAATGTATTTACACGACTTTGAACTTATTTGTTCATTAAGATAATGATTTTAATTGATAAGATTACAGCATTCAGTCGTCAACCTCTAGTCTTAAGTTTAGTTGAATGTGAGCATGCAAAGTTGTCGATTGATAATTATTTGATTCTTGGCAGCGTGTCCTAAGATAAAAAAGAGCATTTTATGCAAGAAAGTGAGTTGCTTTAATTGTCAAAAGATGTTTGGCATAATGGTAAGTTGCGTTGTCTTATTTTTGGCGACCCTGTTCATTTATGAGTATCTGCAATACATATATACTTACTGGGAAAGGCGAAGAGTTCCTTTCGTAGCACCACGAATGATACTGGGAAACACGCAAAACCCTTTCACACGAAAGATTTCGTATGGAATCGAATTAAAAATGCTATACGACGAGTTAAAATCGAGGGGTGCTAAACATGCAGGATTATACTCGTTTTGCAGCCCCATATATTTTCCTATAGACCTGGATATCATAAAGACTATTTTGACGAAGGACTTCAATAGCTTTATGAATCGCGGACGCTACCACGACGAGCAGATCGATCCTATTACTGCGCACTTGTTCAACATAGAAGGTGAAAAGTGGAGAAGGTTGAGGATAAAATTCAGCCCTACTTTCACATCCAACAAAATAAAACTGATGTACCCAATACTGTTGGAGTGTGGGAAAGCATTAAAAAACGCCTTAGAGCATGCTTGCAATTCTAGAAAACCTGTTGAAGTTCGGGATCTTGCAGATAAGTTTACTATTGACGTGATAGGCTCCTGCGCATTTGGAATAGAATGTAATTCATTTAGTAATCCCGATTCTGAGTTTGCTAAACACGGTAGTCTTATATTCGCGAGCTCATTGGCGGAAACGGCACGTTTGCTAGTCGTGTACTCTTTTCCAAAACTATCAAAGTTCCTGAAAATTCGCAGACACGACAAGAGCGTAAACGATTTTTTCACATCACTCGTTAAGAATACGATAGATTATAGAACATCAAACGGGGTGAGAAGAAGCGACTTTCTGCAAAGCTTAATAGATTTAAAAAATAGCGTAGACGTCAATGTTGAGAACAGCGAGGAAAATCTTACTATACAAGAGCTGGCGGCGCAGACGATGATATTTTTTGCCGCGGGCTTCGAAACTTCTGCAGCCACAATTTCGTTTTGCTTGTATGAGCTCGCCAGGCACCCGGAAGTTCAACAGAGGGTACGCGAAGAAATTAGAGATGTAGTAAGCGCGCACGGGGGGAAGCTGAGTTTTGAAGCGCTCCATGAGATGAAATATTTGCAGCAAGTCCTCGATGGTAAGCGAAGCTTGAATAATAATCACAGTTGTAAATATTTGGTCGTTTCAGAAACGTTAAGGAAGTATCCGCCACTACCCCTGCTAAATCGGCAGTGCCTTCATAATTACACGTTCGAAAAGGACAACATAACCCTTGAGGAAGGGACTAAAGTTATTATTTCCTTAATGGGACTTCACCATGACCCAGAACATTTTCCCGATCCGGAAAAGTTTGACCCCGAGAGGTTTTCCCCGGAAAACAGGAAAAATATCCATCCGTTTTCATACTTACCTTTTGGAGAAGGCCCTAGGAATTGTATCGGTATTAAAACTTGATGTAATTAAAGAGTAAGTTTTAAAAAATTAAACTTGCAGGGTTGCGCTTCGGGCTAACGCAAACGAAAACGGCGCTTTGTTTGTTCCTGGAAGCCTACAGCTTCTCGGTTAATTCCAGGACTGCAGTACCATTAGAGATGAAGCTGGCTATAACTTCTGGTGCCAAAGGGGGAGTGTGGTTGGACGTAACCAAACTAAGATAGGCGGGCGTTGGTTTTTTGGCGACATTTTTATATAGGCTAAGTTCTGTTAAGTCCAGATGTCCTTCAAATTGTTCGGCTGAAGAGTTTTATCGACTTGGCCTCCGTTCCGAGCCTGCCTTTTGTTAAAATGTTTAGACTGCAATTTACTTTGTATTCCCCGGGGACGGCCGCGACGTATTTCATCCCAAAAATCGTATCAGTTCCGGAAGGACCCTTGTTTGCCCGGCGTCTATAGCATTTGGTCACCCATCACAATCCAATACATTTTTGCCCGGGCGTTCCGCCCGAGCCGCTTGTATCACGAAATGCGTTTGCGCCCAATAGGGTTTTTATTAGCCCCAACTTGCTTCCGCCAACCTCGCCGCGCCGTGTGTGCCTAGATTATTATACATGGCGCAGCAATTAATGTAAACTATATCAAATTCAATTAAGGCACTCCAGTCCGAGCATTTGCTTTGACCAGCCAATGCCTTGCAAATCCTATAATTATAATCGGGACGGGCATCATCAGGAAGCGGTATGTTTAAGAGCAGGCTGTATTGTACTAAGCGATTATATTGATATATTTTTTCTTGGTGATTGTACAACAATATTTTAATTCGATAACATCATGTGTTGTATGTTGTTATGTTTTAGTTGATTATACGAATTACGGTTACGTAACTATATAATTCAAGGAATAATCAAATAATATAAAGGCACAAATTTCTGCTATAAAAAATCTAACTTTGTACAAATAACTTTTAAATCAAGATGAAATGTGTTTCTAATGATTAATAATATAAAACAATTTGGACAATTATACCCAGAATGGTATTTTCCTTTAACTTCTATTTCTAAGTTCGCGGAGTAAGTGGTAGACGTGGCATTTAAGACAAGTTTTTTTCAAACGCAACTCACTGCACAAAATGGAAGAAACTTGTTTAATTGAGATGCTCGTGGCCATTGCTAATTGGCAAAATTTCACTTATCTATCGGCCAAAACCATATAATGGTTTTTGCCATTTATTTATGGCGAGGCGCCTGTTTTCAGACGTGGTGAATTTTTGATGCATATTTTACTGCGTTTGAATTCATGTGCCCAAAGTAGAACAATTTCATAGGAAGGACATGAGTTACCCAATGTATGTATTACATGTATTACATTACAAATTACAATTTTATCCACGCAATTAGACAACTCTTGTAGACACCCTCATCTACTTGGCCTGCGGAGCTAAAGCAGTTTCTCTAACAACTAAATGTCAACTAAAAGTTCTGGTAACTCTCCTGTACTCTTCTTCAAAATTTGAATTCCATTCAGTTTCTTCTTCATTCTGTTTTGGTTTTCTCTCTTTTTGCCCACCTATTTTTTTTAATTTTTCTCTCTTCCTGTCTCCTTCCCTTCCTCTATTTCATCCATTACCATATCATATAAACATTTCTTTTTTACAAGAACTTTTTTTATAGATGAAAAAGAAAATTCCATAAATGACATCAGCAGTTCACCTCACAACTCGTTACAATTATACATATTACTTGTACAATTATGTGCCTGCATTCCAATATCTTAACTTTCCCCTCTTTGGGGAATGTATTTAATTTTAAAGGGTTAACTGAATGCAAAAATCAAAAGATTTATTTATCTTTTAATCCAATATGTCACGTTTTCTTACGATTAGGAGGATTTTCATACACCATGCCCATTTCAACCAATTTAACAATAGATCTCCAATCTGGAGATATAGATAGAAGATGTGTTTCGTTTCCTATACAATAATGTGCTATGTGCTTTGGAATTCTAGGTTGCAGCACTTCAATACCACTTCATGTTCCTGGGGAATCAATCGCGACTGGTAAATTCAAACATCGGAAACTAGTATATTGCTCTGTTTACTGCTGAATGTTAGATTTCACCAATTTTATGATTCAAGTGTTTCTTCGTCACCCTACCCTAATAAGCGCCAAACAGAAATAAAAAGCTTGCTGTGTTTTATATCCATTTTTCTCTCGTAAAAGTGAATTTTGAGAATCCAAAAAATCAAATTCTCTCAATATTCCATAAAAGTTCATAAAGGCTAAAAATTATCGTTTAGCCCACATAATGTTTATTTCATGTAGTCTCAAACCCTCAAGAGGTAAATATAATATACTTGTTATCCGAATAAAAAAACCCAACATCATTTTAAATGGAAAATCTCTTAAGTCCTTCAAGAGAAATATAAAAATATCAAGCAGTAAGTCTATCGGTACTTTAGCAACTGACGCCAAAGGCTGCTTTAGGAAAAACCACAATATTTTCATATCCAAAAGTAATAGAATCGCTTCTGTACTTAACAAAAAAAGGCCTGATATTTCATTTGCCTAGGTTTCAAGACTAAGAAAAATTCTACAGTTTTCAAAAACTTTCCTTCACAAGCGCTTGCCTATAAAATGCAATTGATTCTGAGCGAAGTGGCAACGAACAGTTTTTAAAAGCGGAGAGACAACGTAACAAGCCCGAGAAATAATAAGATCAAGTTGAAATCTTACAGTTCTGTGATTTTCTTATTAACTCTGTTTATTATTTATGTATATAACCGTTCAGTACTTTTTTGTCACTTTGGAAGCATCTTTTCCTGGGAAAATTTGTAGTCTGGTGATGGAAGATGACTTCTTTTATACAATTTTACTTCTAGTGAAGTTTTGTAATAAACCTTCCTCTAAAGGATTGAATTATACTAGTAAGGCAGATTCCGACATAAAGTTAATGAAGTCGAAAAAGCTAAGAAAAATTGTTAAAACAGTGTGTGGGTTTTTGGCCTGGACGAACTAGTGGGAAAATATTCTTCGTTTATACCAAATGACTGAAAATTCTTGGTGCTTGAAATTGTACCTTTTGTATCTCGGATTCGGGTATAAATTCTAATAAACTTAGTTCAGATACTGTGATTTTAAATAAAAACTTGTTTCTACCCAGAAATACCTTTCTTTTGTGATTTCTATTATTATTTCTATTTGCGTTTTTTTGTTAGGATTATGTATTTTCTGCTTCAGGGCATCATTCAGTGGGAGTATAAAAATTAGATCTGAAGAGATTTCTAATTAACTATACACTTTTTCCTAATGTTTTGTCCTAATTATTTTTGTTTAGTCAGAATTATTTTTATTTAAAATTGTCTGCAATTGTAGGAAATGAAAGATATAAAAGCCCGTATTTATTGACCAGATTAAAAGAGTAAAAGGCATAGAATTGTTTGTAGTTTTTTATATGTTGAGAATGTTATTTTGTCTTATTACGTCAGCTCTAATAGAGATTAAATATAATCTACATTAATATTTTTACACAATAGTTGAGCAAATAGACCTTGGCATTAACTTATAAAAGACCATGTTTCTGAAGATATTCTAATCTCGCATGAAAATGAAACATAAAAAATATTTTAATGAATTTCGAATGAGTGGTATAAAATGTGAATACAAGCTCACCCGAAAGAAAAATGGTAGGAGCTGAGAAAATTTTTATTTCGACAAACATCGGTTTTGCCATGTACTTTATGATAAGATATAATAAAAGTTGCTCTTACGAGTACGGATTTTGCTGCTGCCCACCACTTATATTCTTATTGTGATTACGTCTTCCTATTGGCGAGATATCTCTCGCTTTGTCGAACAGCAATCGTCTCTTTTCTTGATTTACGTGACTTTAGAAAAATACAAAAAGTTTTTCAAGGAGATAAAACAGTTTCAATGTTCCTTGTTGGGACTCGACTTCCAAATTCTATTGATCATACCAGTTTATCACAGTGGAAGAGGAAGTCATTGACGCATCCTGAATCTAGAGATTATATCAGGTTTTTTATAGAAATAAATCATAAAAGGTATTAAGTAAAACACATTTTCACAACGACTAGAAACTATCTAGAGGAAAATTTTGCATCAATATTATTCCTGTAACTTTCTGCATTGAACACTTTTGCCAGTTATTATGTTGGTAGTGTTTACTATATAGGTTTTCTAGTTATTTGATGATTTAAATGCTAATTTCTTTGATCCGAACAACCTTTTTTTAAATTTTTGTTAGGACTATGCTTTTGGTTTCATTTTTCCATACTATTCATTCTGCTTTGTTAATAATATGTGAAGTATTTTGATCAATTTTGTGCCACTACTGCCTTTGCTCCCTCTTTTAGTTAGAGTATTTTTTTGATTTTGTAAACGAGGTGGATTGCGACTATCTCTCCTTATCGTTAGGTTAACTCAAGATTCTTGATTTTGTAGCTTTAAGACACTCTTACTTTAAATCTCGTTAAACTCAAAATACAACCTCTAAGCATGGCATACTCCATAATTATTAAAGCACTCTCAGAAGAAAACACCGAATTCCATGTCTACAAATCGAAGGCGTAATTTTTTTTTCAGTAGTCCTTAAGAATCTATAACTAACGACTGTAATAAATGACATTAAACAAACCTTGGAAGAAAAAGGACACAAGGTAATAAACATATGGAATGTAAACCAAAAAGAAACGAAAACACCATTACCAATACAATATACAAAAGTAGATATACAAAATTATCTGCTAACATTATTAAAATTATCTGATCTAAAACAGCTTCAATACTGTGAAGGATGCTGTTCGCTATCATCTACTTATTTTATATTAAGCCTAATGTCCTGAGGGGGCCAGTTTGTCTTCTAGGCGCTAGCGTCAGCATTGAAGAGAGGGACTGTAGCGAAAAGTAAGTACGAGAATGGTAATAGAAGCAAAAAATTTCATGCTCTAAATAACTTAATCAAAATCAAAGAGTCTGTGAATTGACTATCAGAATCTTCAAGAAGGTTATTAGAGAACGTTTAGTATTGGAAGGTAAAATAATGCCGACTTTAAGAGTGTAGTAAAGAAGGATCTTTTAGGCTACAACATAATGTCCAGTTAAAAGTCTTATAGAATGTCTGGTACGCTGTTGATGGATAATCAAGTAAAAGCAATTAAGCGACTAGGATCACTCAAATTCTGAGGCCAAATTTGCAGCGAAAAAGCAATGGTGAAGGAACACCCTTACAAGAAGATCAAGAAAGATATAGTTTTTCGGGAGTTGAAGAAGAAGAATGGCGAAAAGACAAAATACTGATTGATGTGCAAACAATTTGGGGGCAAATAAAATTTACAACTGTAGTCTTAGATTTGCAGTTGAAAAGAACAATGAAAGTACAGAAATTGTGATCAAAGTAATATTTGATTTTTTACGTTGATGATTATTTGCTAGCCAATAGTGCTACTGTGCCGCTCCTTACTGACGGCGCACGTTGTAAGTTATGTATATAGTATCCAATTAGTATGTTAGTGTAGCAAATTAAGCTGTCTGAAGCGTTTACCTAAATGCATAAGCCAAGCACAAAGATGATTGCCATATCCACTCCATCCACACCTTTGCGGACGTAAGCTGCTTATTGGATCAGCGTGGATCCGCGCGTCCGTTTGCGACTTCGGCGGAGATTTTTCGGCGGCGAGCGGGCGAATTAGGCGCCCGCCCCTTGTGCGCAAACTTCCCTCATTACGTCCGCGGGGCCCCTAATCCCGCCGGCAAGAAGCCGCCCGGCGCCGCTCGCTAATAAATTCCGCGTTAAATTTATAGCCGAAAGATCAGAATCTCCCGTAACACCTGCCGTAATCACATTAATGCTGCTGCTCATAAATAAGTAGCGATCGAATTAGACTGAATGTGCAATTAATTAATCAGCTAATTAGCAGGCGAGCGCGGATCAAAGCGGCTCGGGTTGCGTCAACTAACCGCACCGTAAGTTTCGCCGCCGCTACCTGTGGGGCGCCTGAGCTTGCGATGGAATTACCCGAGCTTTCGGCTCCGCCGCCGCGCGAGCCCCTAATCGTACGGAGATCGGCGCGCCGCGGTTATGTGCGAGCAGTCAGCTCGTTCGATACTAATTGATGAAGATGCCAAGTCTCCACTAATTTGCAGATTTTTATTAATGGATTTCTAACTGTTTTTAAGTCATAAATTTTGTACTGGCAATATGAGATTAATCAATTTATGATTTGCTGATGGCAGCTGACAGGATTTACAAGAAATATTAACAGATATAAATAGAAAAGCAAAAGAAATCGGTTTAAATATAAACCAGGGTAAGACCCACACAACGATAAATGACTTAGTGGAACAATTAATCGATATACAGTTAGAAGTCGAAACTACAGAAATAGTTCACAGTTATATTTATCTTGGATAATTTGTTACGTAGAGTCAGACAATCAAAGTAAATAGATAGATGGATAAACTGAATTGGACCGAATTTGCAAAATGGAGAGACAATTGACAAAGCAAAGTTGACCAAAACTTATAAACAAAGTTATTCAATCAAAACATACTCCCTGTACCAATTTACGCAGCAGAGACACTAACGGTAAAAAATATACAAAAACAGAATAATACAAAGATTAATAAAACTTAAAATTTTGGGAATAACTGTGAAAGATAAGTTAACAAACATATAGATAACGCAAAGAGATAAAGTAGAAGATGTGTTTGGAAAAGTGCTTAAACTAAAATGATGGTAAGCTGGGACCATTGTAAGAACAGAAGATACTAGTTGGATAAAGAAAATAGTACAATGAAGACTAAGAACGAGGAAGAGAAACAGAGGACGACCCTCACTCAGGTGGATAAGCGATATAAAAAATATGACTGGGACTGATTTTTTTACAAAATAATCAAATTGCCATCTTAGTTTACGAGGTACTTCCTTCCAGAGTTAACACATTTTTTCCAACGGTTTGGAAGAATTTTAATGGCCTCTTCAAAAAAGGCTTTTAGGTGGAAAAGCATCCACTCCCGAACAGTCTGGATGACGTTGTTGTCACCAAACCGCATGTCTTGCAAGTCTGATTTGAATCTTCCGAACAGGTAGAAATTTCTTGGCGCCAAAACAAAACTGGATGTGGCAGAAGGTTCCTTTTCTGGAGAGTTCCCATTATTATTTTGGCCGTATAGGGGCGTGCATTGTCTTAAAGGACACCTATATTTCTCTTGGATCGGATCTTTTCCTTAATGTCTGCCAAAATGCGTGGTACCCACCGTGCATTCACCTTGCGACAATGCAGGTGGTTTTTCACGATGTTTTCTACACTACCAACACTGATGGACAGCATTGTTCCAAGTTCCTTGATAGTGCTGCGCCTATTCTTACGAATAAACGCGTCTGCACAATCAGTGTTTGGCTCGGTGATGGAAGTTTGCGGCCGACGACCATGCGGTTTGTTCTCCACGCGCTCTCTGCTCTCTAAGAAGCACTTACACCGCTAAAACATACGAGTCCGTGAGGGACACTCTTTCCCATATTGTTGTTAAAGTCTGTGCTAAATTTCAGCGAACGGGATGTTTTCTCCAATGAGGAATTTGATCACAATGCGTTGTTGTACGCCCCACGGTACCTTCTGTTCATTCATCACTTTAGCAACTCCCAAAAAGGACTGAACAGGTTATAACCAGAACAGGAGGGAGTGGCCCTGCTCTTTCAAGGTCGCACAGCTGCTGCGCAGTGCAACTTGTTTACACATAAATCAGTCTCGGTCATATTTGAACCATCTTGTAACTGGCTGTGGAAAGCGCAAAACAGAGAGCAACGGCAAATACTTGGATAGGGCTACATCCGACAACGGATTGATACAGGCAGATGATGATTATGAATGTGGCTTTTAAAGTCATACAAGTTCTTACATGAAAAATAATAAAAATGGAAAGTAATGTAAACTTAACTAAAACTAATTTTTATATTCAATCCTTTATGAAGCTATGAGTAACAAGTAAACTCTCGGAAGACGTGATATTACTCTATATATCAGGCGATCCTATTTTTCAAAACTAAAACCCAGAAATAAAGAATAAATACAAATAAATATAAAATTTATTGCTTTCCTTGTGTTATTACTGCTGAGTATGAAAATTTATGAGTACAATGTCAGCATTTAAAAATATTCGTGAAAGATTACAGATAAATTGGAAGAATAGCAAATATAGTGATATTAGAAAAGGGAAAACAGATCTAATATTTTTTTAAAAAATTCAAAAGCACTAAAAATTCAGTGAACGTAACAGCGAGGTAAGTTTATCAAAAATTGTTACCTACAATAACAGTAACAGTAAAAGAAGATGTAAATAATGAAAACGCGCAAGCTCCCATTGGTAAAACCACCCGAAATAATTTAAAATTTATTAATTCCACTTACATACTCAAGGTAATGTGTCAATACATCCTGTGCTCTTTATCTATATGTTTTAAATCTTTTTAAGAATAAATATAATTTTCCTTTACTTCTTTTGCATATTTGTATTGAATTTTAAATTTACTGAATATTGAGAATTAGGAAAATTAGAAAAAATTACGAGGCGTACCTAAAAAGTTCGGCGCGCGCATGTATATCCAGAGACATTTCGAGAAGCGCCACCTAATGTAGAGCACACCTGTCCGTCAGAGTAAACCCGCTGCGACCAATCAAACCTAGTCAGTGTGAGAGGTAGAGTTATGGTGCAATGAAGTTACCAGTGAAATCAAGCTCTGCTACAAATTTGAGGATACAGCGATAGAAAGATATGAAATATTGGTGTAGGTGTACGTGTTGGAAGTGGTCAGTAAAAGGTATGTTTATGGCTGGTTCAAATGCGTTTACAATAAAGTAAATAACTGAGGACGAGTCATGTTTGGCTCAATCGCTGATGAATAAATCCAAGATAATCAAGTGCGACATCTGTTGACTGATTAGAACTGATGACGGAAAAATTAGGCACTAGCAAGAATACAGTTAAACATCCTTTGATTTTTGCCTTAGTTTATTGATACTTTGATGAGTCGTCTTAGATCTATCAGGGACTCAGGAACTTATCTTTGATGGTATCGTAATTTTGCAAAGAAGGTATATTTGGCCAATTTTTGCCACGCTATCCAGAAAGGTTGACGAGTGGTTTAGAATAGGTAAGGATGCGATGGTTGGTTTAAAAATCGGGGAATAGGTTTGTTTGTGGTAAAGAAAATCAAGACCTCGCGTGGGAAAGTTCGCTAAAAGTGCCTAAAGTAAACCTGTTCTTCATCAGGATAATGAAAAAGTGCCTACCCACTACCCTAAATGAGAATTATGGAAAGAAATGGAAGAAGAAGAACGACACGGCACACATCATCATCCGCGAAGATTTGGGTAAGCGGAAGATTTGTTCTCGGTTCCACCTTGATAGTACCTCCTGGTGGTCAGGATTCATCCTTTCCGCTTTGATTTGCTAGCTTGAATAGCGATATGAAAGGCGCACGTTTGCGGATGTGTCCCTAAAGAGACCTATGCCAAAAGTTTTCTGAAGATAAAACCTTACTATAAGTTACTAATAATCCAGAAAATCCACATTATGGCTGACTTTTGATGATATAGGGAGTGAAAACATTAAGTTCTCTTCACTTTTGAAATGTGGGTGAAAGGAGAATACTGAAAATAGTATCGAGAGAAAGCGTAATTAGCACAACTAAAAAAATGAAAACATCTTGGTCGTATTATAAAAGGAGAAAGAAATTCACTACTAAGACATATAACGAAATAACAAGAAGTGTAGGATGAAAAAGCTTTAATATTTCCAACTCGCTAGGAGACAAAACTCGTAAAAGAGGTATCTGGTGCTAAATAGAGGTATTTGGAAGCTGCTCAAAGGCTACCATCGTGTTTTTAGTAACTATGACTTTTTTCGCTTTTCTTGTTAATCTTTTACCGTTTATGATCGGCGTATGTTTTTCCAATATTTAAAAGATTAAACGCTAATTTTAATTTGCAGACTGTAGTGGTGAAGGGTGTCCCAATTCTTAAAACGCATAAGTCTAGCTGCCCGTTCTCACATCGACAAGTTGTTGATCATTTCTTTACACAAATGACAGACGCGAAAGCTATAAAAAAACAACAGCTGCCTATGCAAGCAACATCAAAAAGAACAATCCAAGCATAATGTAAAAATTGTTAAAGAAATGGGTGCGAGCATTGTCTCGATTTACACTATTGCTTATAAGAAGCTTTATTACAGTTGCCAAAAAAGTTATTTACTAATAGCTCGTGTGAAGCAAGTAAGCGTTGAAAATACAGAAGTTGGTTTGCAGAGATGTAAATGACCCTTTTGAACTATCTAAATGATCGGAACAGTGTCTCAAATCATTAACAGTGGAAGAATCCTAAGGAAAACGACTCATCCTCATCATTTATGGTTTGTGTTGAAATCACATCTTTTGATAAAACATCATTATTTGGCGAAGGAGTTCAAATCAACAAGAAGGTAAACAAAAAATTAATATAGAAGAAGTTTTTAAGCCTTGAACAAATTTTCACCCCAAAAACCGACTATGGTACTTCTAGAAAGATTCGGGCCATGCTGACAATCTCAATCGCTGGATTGTCCCGCATGATCGGTGCTCAAAAGCAAGGTCTGTGTTTTACACACAAGAGTCTAAACTTAACTTTTTGTTGAATAAACTTAATAAAACCCAAAAGTATACAAGAAGTATTGAACACCCTATGGATTATAATTTTGGACAGAATTCAGATAGTTATTGGAAATTTGAATGCGAGATTATGGTTTAGTTGTAACCAAAAGAAATTGTAGTATACAAGGGCTCCATAGAAAGTAACAGTAATCTGATTAAAAACTGTGCAGCAGTAATTTGACGATAGAGCAGGTGCACTCTTTAAATTCATGTATTCAAATTCGCACGCCGAACAAATTGCGCGCACACATCAAAATGCATTAAGCTGCGAGACGCGCGGCGGAATCTGATTACAGAAATTTCAAATTATTACAGCTCAGCACAATGGGGCCTCCTTTGAGGAGACGGTATCTTTATAACTTCATTTTCCGCTTGCGACCAAATTACCTTAATTCCTTGTTACAGCCTGCTTATACGGCCCTAATAGAATCATAAACATGTAAAATTATCTTCGGAGTGTTTTGCTCCGCGGCCCGACCTGCGCGGGAGCGCTTCTTCTGCTCCAAGAGCTCCTGTCCGACTTTCGCGTCCTGTTCGAGGCTAAGGAATTCTTGGGAAACGTTGGATTTGAATAATTGAAGGCGCCGTGCAGCCCAAAAATATTTTTTGGAAAATGCGTTTGGAATAATGTTAACGGAAGAGGTTTTCAATTTCGGCAGAGTTACTGAAAAATAGTTTTCAGAAAAAGAATCCATTTGTGAATTTGATGATTTCGTTTTAAAGAAGATAGAAATGCCTTGATTCTACCAAAAAATCATCTTCAGACATGAAACCCATTTTTGGAAGGACACTTTTGATAGTAGCAAAATTGGAAATTCTTTTTTCTATTGGTTAAGCCGTGGACTTTTATTTTTGCAAAATGGACAGTGATTTGTCTGCTATCGTTTGATTATTTAATCCTTCGTACGGCGTGAATTACATGGACTTGGATTTTCTGAAGTGTGGTCTCAACAAGAAGACCTTACGCGCCACACTATTGCTGAAACTATCACTTTATTAAAATCTACGTTCAATTATAAGATTGCTGTCAATTGGCTACCAAGGTCTTTACACCGAGTGAACTTTGGGTTTTGTTGCGACAATATTGAAAGGAAGCTCTAATTATGAGAGATGCTATCGAGACAATTGCAAAGTTGAGGGCAACGGCTTTAATAAAAGAGATTTTGACCTTAAAGATCGGCCATCAAAGTTGAACAATGAAGATTTGTTGACAACGTTGGAAGGTGAGGCTTCATAAAGCAGTCGTGATCTTGGAGTTTTGTCTCATCAAACTGTACTCAACCACTTGGACCAATTTGACTTTGTTCACAAGAAGCCTCAATAGAATCTGCACAAGCTCACCGAAGCACAGACCAACAAGCGAGTGGATATCTGTCGTTAAATGCTCAACTAAGAAAAAGTTTAGTGAACTGAGCGGCGTTGAGGTTCTTCGGCTGCTTTTTTCGATAAATGAAAGACTTTCTGTGTGGTGGACGAAGTTAAGGAAGCGTATCTAGAATTCTTTGATTTGAAGAACTTTGATCAGACAACTGATGCGGTGGCATTTTTAATATTGAGCTCAAACTTTTTGGACAACCTCGTAGAAAGCAGTAGACTATTGTTATGACTTTTAATTAATTTCATTTTAATCTTCTATTCAAGCTAATTATTAATTGCACAGCCGACGTATACGTCAATTTTTTATTTAAAATTCTCAATTATAAAACACATAGGGGTAAGGGTAAACAGAGCAAAAAAACTTGGTTCTCTTATTTTTGCCGCCAACCGTGGCGGAAAAGCCGCGCCCGGCTCGCTGCAAACTTCCTAAGCTAAGGATACTTCGAAAATTACGTACATGCGGCCAGAGCGACCCGCAGGAGCGGCGGCAACGGCGCCCGCGGAGCACTCAGCTGGCGGGATGCAATCGCAAGATGTGTATTACCGTATTATAATACGCCGCGCCATGTTACTTATTTAGAGAGCTCTCCACATCATAAATATGGCTATTATTTATTTAAATCGCGAGGGGTACGCTGCGTAATGGGAAATTAGGGGAGATTTTAAAATGCTGAAAATCGTCCCCTTTGTATTATGGATTTTAGATTTCCCGGCTACTTTATGCGCGGCTCGGGCGGCTTATGAATCAGATGGCTGCAGTTTTAAATTTTAACGTGTATTGCGTTGTTGCTTAAGCTGATTTGCCGGTGGGCGCGGGGGGCGCTCCGAAATTGCGTTTTGGGGATTATCGGGGAAAGTATTGTTCTCCAGTTTAACCTGACAGCAAGCTGTCCATCGGAAATACGAGATTTAAGTCGGAATAGCTGAAATAATAGACAAAGTTACCTAGAAGTTGCTAATTACAAATATTTGTAATGACGCAGATGTTAATCAAGCCAGTTAATTATCATATGTTGAAAATGTTAAGATATCCTGATAACAGGTTGTCACAATATATTAAACCGTTTTTAAAATCAATAAGTGGATGTGACAGAAGTAGCAAACCAAGTAATGTATTGCTTGACTTGTTAAGTTTTTTTACCTTCTTATGTTATTGTATTTTATTTCTTCTAGAATATACGTCACTTGGATTTGATGTTTATTTATTTACTTTATATATATATATATATATATATATATATATATATATATATATATATATATATATATATATATATATAAATCAACAGCATAGTCGATTACACTGCTACATACAAATTTATATGTAGAGTTAGTGCGCGCTTGCTTCAAGTTACGAAATAGGCTTGAACCTAATAGGGACCAACAGCACTAGGAATTGACTAACATTGCAACAAAATCATTCATAGGTTATGATAAATCTGAAGATTACAGAGACAAGGTTTTATCTTTTTTTATTCCTCTTTATCTGCCATACAGTTTACAAGCATTCAGTAAATTATATGATATTGCTAATGTCTTGTGGGCTATTACCTAGTTAGCAATTTCCCTTAAAAAGTCGTTCGATGTTTGGTTACAATATACTATATACGTATTCTATCTAAAAGTTAAATATGGGGCGAAAGTATCGTCGTACATAGAGTATAAATGTATTCATCGTCTATTTGTGGTGATAAAGCAAAAAAAATCATATTGTCCTCTAATTTGCGTTTTATGTAATGAGATAACTTTCTCTCATTATTTAATATTGACATTCCTATTTTTGGTGCATTCTGTGGTTGATTCTAGGGTTATAAGACCGTGGTCGTAGTTTAGAAACTCTTGACGTTTTGTCCACCACTGCGGCGGACATCTTCAGAAGAAAATCTTCTAAAAATTAAGTGGCTATCCCATGCGTTTTCGCTTTTACATTCGTGCGAGTATGGTAGGGATGGGGTTGGGGGGGGGGGTTGACGTCACCGGGATGGTAGGTGACGTGATCGGGCTAGCTGCTGACGTCAATCGGGACGTTGCAGGTAATATTTCTGACGTCACTCGCTCTTTCGCCGTATCGCGGTCTGTTTTTGCCCCTTGAGAGCGATAAATCAAGACCTAAGTAGATTAAATTCGTCGTCCCTGTTAAAATTACTTTTATATTTATAAATTTCTATCGCCTCTCTGTATAATCTTGGGTAGTAATTGTTATAGTTGGATAAAACTTGTGTTTCCCCAAATTCTATCTCGTGGTTAGGATTTTCCAAAGCATGTTCAGCAACTGCTGATTTATCGGGTTGATTAAGACGTAGATGACGTTTGTGTTCTATTATCCTGGTAGTAATAGTGGTGTATCCTGTGGGTTTCTTGTATCTTTGGCTGGTCCAAGCAATTCCCGTATTTTGGTGGTGACAGTATAGATGGTTTCCACCTTGTGTTTATTGAGAGTTTTTCCTATCCGGTCCGTAACCCTGTTGATGTAAGGTAAAAATGCTTTGCCTACCGTAGCCGATTTTGCTTTCGTTTTTCCTTCACATTTGTTGGGTTTGATTGCTCTTTTATCTCCGTCCTCGAGTAGCCATTCCCTTGTAAGGCTTGTTCTAAGTGTTTGAGTTCTTTATCCAAAAACTGTGGTTGGCATATACGTCGTGCTCGATCTAACAATGTTTTTACAACCGTTCTTTTCATACTTGGGTGATGATTCGACTGCTTATGAAGGTATCTGTCCGTATACGTGGGTTTTCTGTACCCGGTGTGTTGTAAATGTCCATTCTCCAATCTCAAAACCTGTACGTCTAAGACAGCAATCCTATCTTCCGATTCCAGTTCCATGGTAAACTGTATGCTTGGGTCTATGGAATTCTCGTTGCCTGTACTTGTGCAGTGCCCTGGTATCTGCAACAAAGTTAATTTATTGTCTGCCAAAGCACTGAGTTCTTTGCAGCATTTCCATATTAGCCTGGATGTTACCTTCGTATTTTTTAATGCCTTCGGAAAAGCTTGACTCTCCATGAATATATTGATTTGCCTATTTTGATAAGCCATCAAATTATTTTGTCTGACGCACTGCCATGTAGTAAATATCTCCGCTTGAAAGACAGACGTATTTTCTAAGTGAAAAGATTAACTGCGTTCTGCTTTCACAGTATATGCTTGCTCTCGTTTTAGACTCCGTCTTTGATAACAGATATTTTTTTCGAATTTGTTCCTTTTGCTTATTTCGTCTATACATTCATTTCGATCCATAATATTAACCTCTAAATTTATCTTTAATATGAATTTAATATGATCTATTCTGATATCCAGTTGGCTTTCACTCATATATCCAATTTTTAGATATTCTACTTCTATACTTTCTCTGTAAATTGGTGTGTTGCGCAGTCTATGAAAAGACACTCCTGCCTCTCCCATAATTTCAAAATAAAGAGAAGGGTTGTCTAGCGGTGTTTCCATTGTCTCTGTCAGTGTCGCATATGTTACACCCTGCCTAGAAAGTTTATGAGGATAGCCCAGGTATTGCCATCTGTTAACGACTTATCCGATTAAAGTGAATCTCACGTGGTATCAAAAGCTATCAAATGTTAACAAAACACACGTTTTAGTTTACTGAAAATGTCTTTTCCGAACGAGAAATACTCGATCGCTCAAAGAGTGCAATTCAGTGAATTCTGGTGCAGGAGTGGGAAGAAGGCAAATGAAACGGTGTGGCTATGGAAGAAGGAAGTGGACATCGAGTCGACATTGGATTCAAGAACAGTCATTCGGTGAGTATCTATTTTGTAAAAAAAATTTCTAAATTCAAACTTCTTCAATAAGAAATGCTTCAAAAGAGTTGGCTATCAAGAGATCATCTCTTCATAACATTCTGAGAGGATATTTATAGCTTTTCGCCTATAAAATTCAAATCCACCAGCCTTTAAGTGAAAAGGCAATCAAGGACAGATTCGAATTCGCCACTATTCTCACACAAATGATCGAATCAAAAGAACTTGATTATCGGAAGATTTGGTTCTTCGATGAGTACCACTATGAATTGAAAGGATTCGTAAACATCCAAATTTACCGCATATGGAGGTCCCAAAAGCTACAAATCCCCACAGTGCGCCCTCTACATTCGAAGAGGATAACTGTTTGGTTATTTACTTTTTAACCGAGAACATCACTGGTCAAATATAAGTATAAGGTGCAAATTTTGGACAAATTCTTTGATCACGTAAGGCGTAATTCGATGAAATGTGGGTTCTGGTTTATGCAAGCTCGCGTCAGAGTCCATCGTACGCAAGAAAATATGGACGCCATCTCAAGTGTCTTCGGTCTAAACATCATCGCTTTAGACTCAAAGACAAAGACGCGAGGAGGTATCGATTGGCCCCCATATTTCTCTAATTTAAACCCCTGCGATTACTCATTATAGAATTTTACTAAAGATATTGTTTACCATCCGCGTAAGGGTTCGGTTGAGAATCTTGAAGTCTTCAAAGAAAGGATTTTAGAGACCATTGAATCGATTTCTGACGAAACTCGACAGAAAATTATCGATCACTTTTTGAAACGTGTGGTTGCGGTCTCCAAGAGCAAAGAAAGACACTTTAAAAATATTATTTAATTTAATTTCTCTTAAATAAAATTCAATTTACCCGGTTTGAATATATTTGGTAGTTTTTCTTTGTCATGACTTTTCCCGTGATACATAAACTTTTTGGACACGTTGTATTATGGTTTTAACCACTATGGCGTATATACAACATATCACTTTCAGTTTTAAACCCCATAAATTTTCGTGAGATCGTCTGGATAAAATTAATATTGTCGCTGTCTTTTTTTATTTTTTGAATATGTTGACTTCAACTCAGTTTTGAATTTAAGATCACTACAAAATATTTTACTTCACTCTAAGTTTCTCTTTCTTGTAAATGCTACTATGGTAGATTTAAAAGGACTTATTTAGTTCTTCTGCATCTGTCCAGTTTGTAATGAGATCTAGGGTTCTTTGCATACGTTCCCTAATCGCAATGCTCGTTCAATGTTTCTTAAGAAGAGTACTATCGAGTCAACTGTATATCCAAGTCATCTGTATCCGTTCCCCTCAAGTGTCTTTAATAGCTCTTAGCCATTATTATTTTACCTAACAGGGTCTTTCTTTAAGCATACAGACTATCCACCTGGATTTTGTTGCGTCGAGACCTTTACGCCTCAACATTCTAGTCACTCAACATTCTTTTCGTTTTCTACAGCATTCTCTACTTTGATAAGCTTAGCAAGGAGTTTTTCTAGAGTTTTCAGCACAAAAAACATCAAACTAATTGGTCTTAGAGATTTGGCCTTACCCTGTCATATTTTTCAGATTTTGGTATAAACGTAATTCTAATTAGTTTCTAGGACTTAGGGATGTGCTCCAGAGCAAGACTTGCTTAAATCACGGTATAAAAGATCATTTCCCTGCTGCAACAAGATAGGATAAATCCCGTCAGGTCCTGGCGATTTACAAGGTTGGAGTAAATTAACTGCTCATTTTATTCACTTTCTTTGCATTCTGTCAATTATCGCCCTCCCCCCCCAGTTCTGAATTTTGCCAGTAGTTTGGTGATATATTAGCAACCTGTGTATTCTGAGAAATTATCTCATTGTTTCCTTTGCAGTGTTAGTGTGTTCCTGTGTCTTTGTTTATATTATGGCTTTTTATAATTGTTGCATGGTTAGCAAAAATGTGGAATACAAAGAAAAGAAAAATAAACTTTAACTTTGAAAAACTAACATCACGGATAACCCACCCATATATATGGGCAGTATATGTGATTTGAGTATCTCAAAAATAGTTTTTTTTGTTAACACCCTTATATTGGTGATTGTGAATGACATATAATAAAAAATACCAGAATGATCTTGTGCGCGAATATTTTGAGATGCTTAAAGCTAAATGTCGTGTCTAAATATGAGTTCTCAAAAGGCCTGACTTCCTCAGCAAAAAGTAATTTTTCTAGTGACCAGAAAATACAGCAGAATTGGTAGAAAAAAGTTTGTCTGAAGCAGTAGACTTATGTAATTTACATAACAGGATTCGGTGCAATGTGTAACCTCCAGTTTCCTATTTATGGAACTGTCGCTAAACACTTCAAATTTTCTTTTTGTCTTATCCAGTGATTTAGATGTTTGTTTATATTTAAAAAAGTTGTGCGCCGTGCAGAGTATCGGACCTTGTTCCGCTTACTTGGTTTTTCACGTCCCGTTTTGAATTTTTGTGTTAAATATCCTGCGGTAAGCCTATCTCTATAGAAACTACAGGCTTTGACGGTGAATTTTAGGGACTGCTATCGCCCTGAGCCATCACAAGTATCATCCGATGCAGAAAATTAATTCATCAGACGGATGAGTAGGCAAAATAGAAAGTCAACTGCCCCAGATATCACTGCGGAGTTTAACCGGGAATATTATAAAACAATATCAGTTAGCTCAGTAAAGCGGTGTTTTCAGGACGGGAATCTTGATGGTCATATTGGGATCAAAAAACCATTGATACGGCGTGGACTTTAGTGTCTGCAAAAGATCGTTCCTGAACAGTGTCAAAACGTATTGTGGATCATCTAATCAAATTTTTAAATTTTCAGTCAGACTGTTAGTCTAAGTTAGTTTAAGCCTGAAAAGATGATCCAGGAGTGTATTATTTTGTCAAGTACGCAGATGTATTTATTTTAGTATGGGGTTGGTTCCCTTTGGCTGGTGCGGGGGATTTAGTAGAAGTCGATGGCATTATCAGGAAAGAACAGTACAAACAATTTTTAACGAAAAAGCTATACCATCTGGGTCGCGATTAATCGGGAAGGGATTCGTTATGATGCAAGATAATGATCCTAAACACACTTAAAAACTTTGTAGAGACTATCGAGTAAACCAAGAAAAATAAAAAATGCTCAAAATGATGACAGGGCCACCCGCAGAGTTCAGACCTTAACCCCATAGAGTTGTTATGGGATGATCTGGACAGAATAGTAAGAAAGGAGCGTCCCACGTCTAAAAATCATTTTTGGGGTTTTCTTCAAGATGCCTGGAGAGATTTAGCACTTAATAAATTAAAAAAATTAATCGAAAGAACGTCCAGAGTCGTAAAAGCAAAGAAGGTTTTTTTAATGAAACATATTCAATATTTAAGTTAATTTTTTTCCAATGTTTACGATGATTTCTGTTTGTTTTTTACATATTTTATAATAAAGTATTATATGTTATAATAAATTGTTTTCTTACATTAAAATACAGAAATTTATTTTTTATTTAGTGTCCATATTTCCATGAGCGGTAGTGTACGTAATTCTTCTATAGTTATTTCTTACTTCCATTTCATCTATTTATTCACTGTCATACTTACTATCCTATAAATAAAATGCTGTATATTGAGAGTGTCAAACTCATAACATGAAATTTTTATTATTTTTTCATTGGCAATCGTGACAACAAATGTTTGGTAAACCTGAAAAATGGTTTAGTAGAATTTACATTGGAAGTGTACGACTTGACTGATAAAAATGATGTTGATGAAAACATAGGAGTGATGTTAAAATACTCGAAATTTCGGGACAACTAAAAATTATTACTGACAGTCAAGGAAGAAAACAATGTGGATTTAATTGTATCTTTATAATCAGCACCAATAAACAAGAAAATTCAGTTAAACCCTTAAAGCTGATTAGAAAAAGGTTTCTTTTATGTTTTTCTCTTCTTCTAAAAATTTTTTAAAAATAATTTATTAAATAATTCGCTACACTGCGGCTGTGAAGAACAAACATACTTTTTCTGTTACAAGAAATTGATCTAAAAGCTTCTATTGATTTTTGATAACTGTTGTATTTGGTTAAAGCGGTTATGAGCTATAATTGACATTTATAACTTCTCTTTCTTGCCTACATTTTCAAAACAATTCAAAAGACTAACCAAATTGATAGATCATTCAAAATACGATCGCAAATCAATATTCTGAATAAAAATTTTCTAAAACTGTTTTATTTGTACAAGTCTCTATTTTTCTATTATATTTATTATAGAAATAGTAAACTAAATTAATTTATCCACGGAAAATCTATAAAATTTGATATAAGTTATGGGTTTTATGCGAAAAGATTATTGCTAAAAAATTTTACTCCTATTATATTATGCAAAAAAGGATTAAATACTCAAATGAATCTGTTAAGAACATGAATAGCCAAGACTATCTTGTTAATTGTCGAATATACGCAGTCACACGCAATTCCTTTGACAACTTTTTCACAAGTTTGAAGTTTTTATCGAAGACGAATAGTTTAAAGTTGAAGAATGCTCTTTTACAGCCTTCAAAATTTTTACAGAAATGTGAAAGAGGGGTTTACGACTATGGTTTTGATAAAAAAGGGAATATTAGTCAGTTTGGCATTATTGCCATAAACTTTGACGAAATTAAACCCTTGCCATCAGTTAGAAGGCGGGATAGTTCTCTAAACAAAAAAGGACGCTGATACAGCAACCTAAAGTCATAAGCATTTACAAGTTTATGGAAATTGGAGACTTTCAAGCATTGTGTATCTGTTCGAAGCAGAAAATGGTAATAATGACGATTGAGATGGCAATCATCATTGCTTTTCAAAAATCTAGAAAAAGTTGCAGACAGAAACAAATTCATAAAAGATTTCATAAAATAAATAGCTATGTCTTATATTAAATTGCGACACTCGTTAAAAAGAATAAAATAAAGTGTGAGCCTTTTGTTCACAAGGAAAGGCAAGAGAACCTGTATGTTTAAAAATAAAATATCTGGTGACACATGTTCTCAGTCCTATCAAATTTAACGTTAAAATGAAAGTCGTATTAAATGAGCACATTCTGTCTTGATATTTTACCTATACACACAAATACTCATTTTTAGTATGTTTACAAGTAACCAATTAAGTAAGCAAACCTATACAAAAATATATTTAGCAGACTCTGCACTGCACACAATTATAGTTCTTCTTCCGGCAGTAATCTGTAGGTACGTTTTCTCAAGCGCCTGCTATAACTTCCAAAAGTTGTTTTCTATTTTAAGGATAAACATTTAGAGAGTAGATTAATTTGCTAGTCGTCTTGGGGCTTTTTGCGGTCTATTTACTTGGGGTGTTCAGAAACTAAGACACTAAGTTTGTTTTCTTCTCACTAATCTTGAATTAGGAAGAAATGAGTACACATTTCTTTACATGTATTCCCCTTCATTGCCTATGCACGCTTACTATCGCTTCGATAGTTTTTGTAAAGCTGCTGTAAGCCTTTTGTTTTGATATAGTACCACACCATTTGTGGACAATCGATTGGAAGTAGTCGTTGGAGGGGAATTTTTTACTGCACACAGCCCCTTTGAGTGCGTCAAGTAGAACATACGTGGGGTATGAGGCAGCATGAAGTACTTGAGAGCCTACTAGGTGCGAACGATGTGCCGATTGACATGTAGCCATGTTGAAGCAATGCACCGTGTTTCCATTTACCTTTGGGATGATACTAAGTACGTAGGTGCTTCAGTAACTCGCAATATCGCTTACTGGCAATACTCTTCCGATAAGGTTACCATTTCATCAACAGATCCATGCCCTGATACCAAAAGGCAATATGCTACCATTCCACAGATTGGCGTTTTATTTCCTGCGTTTCGTATCAGAACTGCGATTCTGCTGTAACCAGACAATTGTTGGTTGCCTTTACACGCTTCTGCTTTTGTTGAATGGTGAGAGTCTGGAGATTATTTGTGCACAGATCGTTGCCATTTTTAGGGTAATCGTATGTAATATTCCGCGAGACAGATCTGTTGCATCTACCACTATATCTAATGTAATTTGCCTGTTTGCCTTTACTAACTTAGGCACATCCCGGGCAATTAGCAGTTACTTCTTCTCTCCAAAAAAACTACTCTATCCATCACTGCCCACGGTTTCTTCTTTCGCTATATTTCATAGATGACTCACTATCTTTTCTTTTATGGATTCCAGTTATCTGGTGACATCATCTGGTACTGTAGTCTACAGTAGCATATGAACTAAGCACATGTTTAAATTTCGCCACAATCAGAATCTAGAAGGGGATTGCTAATAGTTTTTGATTGCCCTAAATAATTGAACGGTTCCTTCATAACATGAATGGAATACTATACCTTCAAATAGATACTACTCGGCCAAAAATCGTTATTTTTGTTGATAAAATTATTTGATAGGAGTAATATTTTTTCTTAGTTTCCGCCAGATAATTTAAATTGCAAATCAAAAATGTTTTACTTTTTACATGTAATTATTACTAGTACGTAGTTTTTAATTTTTTTAATTACTTTATCTATGTCACAAGCAAATAAAATATCGAGGATCAGTTAATCTTATCCAAAAAGCAGACAAATCTAATCATGACCTTTGAGTATCGTTTTAAACGTCGACGAGATAATTATTGCAATAGCTGCTGGAAACTGTGCATAGATAACTAATTCAACTTTTGTACTTAGCAATTGTGGCTACTTATATGCATAAAAATTATTTATATACAATCTAACTATAAATACTATTAGAATTAGAATACTATTAGAAGTGTTTTGACAATTTTTTATAAATTATAATTTCCTGTATGTAATTGTTTTTTAAAGCGATTTAAAACAATTAATTTTGGGCACATAATCTATTTAGTCCCTAACCTCTATAAAAAATCTAGCTCTGCGTTTACCAGCGAGAATTTTAAGTATTTAAGATAGGGGTAGATCCCCTCTCCGGCCTTGTAGTCTAAGGGATTCGTCTAGATAACTGAATTTTAGTATATTTATTTTTCTTTTATAGGTATTAGAATGGCAGCATTACTCTTCGAAGAAAGTAGAATAATAGTCTCTAAGGGGTACTGGAGTTTTCTCACGAGCTTTGTAGAATTTGGCATTTAAAGAAATTTTTTATCTGTAAAATAATCTTTTTGCGTTTGTTACGTACGTAATGTTGAGGGTGGCATTTGGATATTTGTATATCCTAACACTCTAAATGTAAGACGATCTAGTAACCTGCATTTTGTTAACAAACCCTTAGTCTTAGCTCAGTGCTTAGTACACATGATATTGACTTTTTGAAAATTTTAATCTATTGATGATCAGCCGAACAAACATTATGCTGAATTTTGGTTTTTGAGGATCGGCAAAAATTTCAGATGACCTCATCTTGTAAACTCATAATCATAACAAGATTTTCATGATTATTCTAAGTAAAATAATCCAAATGAAAACATGAGCAAGGAAAAAATATGTAAAAAAATATATAAAATGGAAGATTCTCTTGAATCATATAAACTCTAATTAGACCGAAATCGAAATGCAAAATTCCCTTATTTTAGAACAGTAAGTGTTATGCGGCACTGCAAGCGTTAGAGCAAACCGCTACAAATGTAACATACCCCATCTAATACCATCAAAGATTCTAATTTAGGCTCTCAAACTGTTAATTGTGAAAGCTGTTTGCCCGAGTCTAATCAATTTCAATTCATCGAGATTAGAATTAATTACCGCCGAACGGAGCCGGTGCCATTGCAGGCACGAAATTCTAATAAGTACAAATTTCCTCTAATAAATAATAACAGAGTTTATGAATTAAGCCAATAAGCTAATTACAGCGTTTTAAGCGCCATGATATCAACACAACAGAATGCGGACAAATACAAACAATCGCGCGTATGTGCAACGAGCAATGTTCAAGGTTCCCGCTGCTCTAATTAGCTTTGTCGCTGTTTGGGTAGAAAACGGCACGCCACTGCCGGACCTTGAGGTAGTAGATCATAAAGGAACAGTTGGATCAATTTTACTTTCAGGCAAAGATCTGCGAGCAAGGCCTTATAGGTAGAGAAATTTTTCTTATCTTATTTTAAATTTGTTAACATTTCTTTGTCTCAATCTTACAATTTATCTAAAGAGAGAAACCAATTTCTAATTAATTTTAAAGAAGAGTATGCGAAGTTAATACGTCATAAATATTGGATTGGTTGGTCATCGACATCAAAGCCTTATAAAAACGTGTCCAAGGTGCAATAAACGTCAAAAATAAAATAAAATAAATAAAAAGCCTTAAACGAACGGTTAACAAATTAAATAATAATATGTGAGAATGTTTCATGTTACACCTCTCTACTGATCAAAATACTTTAGCTTGGAAAAAGTATGTGTTTTTGTACACGATCCATAGTATAGTAGGATATACCAGGTGTACCGGAAAGTCTTTATCGTTTTTTTTTTGGAAAAAATGCATAATTTTCGATATAATGAAAAAATTTATTTATTCAAAATATTGACTATTTAATTTTGCACACCTTGCCCATCTTTCAGGCAATTTATGAATCGCATTCCAAAAAAATTGTTTTTCCTTTGAGCGAAACCATTCATCGATCCATTTAACTTCTCCGAAATTAGCGAAGTGCTGCTCTGCTAATGTAGAGCCCCTTGATACGAAAAGGTGATAGTCGGACGGGGCAAGGTCTGGAGATTACGGGGGGTGCAATAATATTTCCCACCCAAGCGCTTGAATGCTTCCTTGACCGGTTTTGCTGTATGAGGCGGCGCGTTATCGTGCTGTAAAATCACTTTACCGTGTCTTTGGGCCCATTCTGGACGTTTTTAGATCAATGCATGGTTCAAGTTGATCATTTGTTGTCGGTAGCGATCACTATTAACTGTTTCACCAGGTTTCAACAGTTCATAATACACCATGCCACTCTGGTCCCACCAAACACAGAGCATCGTTTTCCTGCCAAAGCGATTTGGTCTTGCGGTTGATGGGCCAGCTTCTCCAGGTGATAACCATGCTTTTTTGCGCTTAGGGTTTTCGAAATAAATCCACTTTTCATCACCCGTCACTATTCGATGCAGAAATGACTTTCGATCAAACCTTTGAAGCAGCATTTCACAGACGACTTTTCGATTTTCCATTTGCCTGTCATTCAATTGATGTGGCACCCATCTTCCCATCTTTTGGATTTTTCCCATCGATCGTAATCGGTCGCTAATAGTTTCTTGGGCCACACTTAACGCTTCTGGCAATTGTTTTTTAGTTTGTGCTCGGTCTTCTTCCAATAACTCCTGCAGTTTCGCATGTTCAAACTTTTTCGGTCTGCCAGAACGTTCTTTGTCTTGCACATCGAAAACACCACTTTTGAATTGTCGAAACTACGCCTCACACTTTTTTTATGGTTGGAGCATGCTCGCCGTATGTTTCAACTAGCAAACGATGACTTTCAGCGGCTTTTTTCTTTTGATTAAATAAAAAAAGTAATGCATGCCGCAAATGCACGTTTTCAGGCACATAACTTGACATTTTTGAAGAGGCATAAGTATATGATGGTGATACTTTCACAAAGTATAACCTACGACGTTGAAGCTTGATGTCTGTAGAATAAAATAAACACGTGTCAAATCATAATATTGTATATTAAGCCTAGCGACACCTATTGGAAAAAACCGGTGAAGACTTTCCGGTACACCTGGTAACTCTGTATGGTTTTTCTATTAAAATAAAAAGTTAAAGATAAAAACAGTCTTCCAAATCTGTTACTAAGAATGGCAACATTGTTAATGTCGGTGCATACATCGGCAAGAGAAGTACTTTGACGAAAATGACATTAATTGTATATATAATCAATAAATAATTTTAAAATTAATTATTTTCATTTCTTTTGAGACAAAGATTGTATGGAGCTCAGTATTGCACTATGTGATATTTACCATTTAATAGAAAATATATTATATTACATAAATTAACTAAACTAATAGAAGTATAATATAGCATCTTAACCTAAGATTGTATTACTACGTTCTACAGAATATTGAATTTTGAATTTTGTAAAATGCATTATAACCTTTTCATCATTTTCCGTAAAACATAAACACGCAACAGGAAAATGTTTACACAATTACCCCAGAAAAATATATTAGATGAGTCAATTTTGGATAATTACTTAGAAGTGTGACTGTCGGAAGCATATAACACATAATGCAAAACCTCACATTCCTATCAATTAATAGATTTAAAGCATAGCACATGTTTGTTTTAGGTTTTCTCATTGCTGACCTTATATCTATTATTTATCTAAAAAGTACAAGAATTTTAGATCTTCACTATTTTTAGTTTTGATGAGTTAAGCAAATCTCTCAAAACCGCACAAGCGAATTTTGATAATTGTTTTGAATTAAGGTTCTCTTTAATTTTATGGAGGTTTCATGACAATAATTTTGTTTTTCTCCAATTGTCCTCCTTCGGGGATTTTTTGACATCATTAGATTTGTCTGATTTTTCGCGGTAACGTTTAAGCTTTGGATTACTTCATGTTTTTATTAGTTAGGTTGCCAGACTGGAAATAGTTTTCTTTCAACTCCTTTACAGTTTTGGTATGTGCACAGAAGCCGTAACAGACTTACATAGACATTGTAGTGCACCCTTCCGTTAGTAATAAAGGTATGAGACGAGGGCGTGGTATTTATCCCACTTTTTACGTATATGTTTTTGATGCCTTTCATAACTGGACAGATACTAGCCCCAAACGTATTCATATAAACGAAGAAAAATATATCAACTGTTTACTTTTTGTTGACGACTTAGTATAATCTATAACAATAAATATGACTTTCAAAGAACTTCTCACCAACTTTCCTTGATAGGCAAATATAATCTGATTATCTGACAATAGAAGAAAAATGCCATGACATTTCACGAGAAAGAACCATTTCGGATAAACATCTTCTTAAACGACCAACCAATCGGACAAGTTAATTATTTCAATTATTTGAGATGTAGAAACCAAAACGTATACATTCCAGTGTAACTAATAAGAAAACCCGCAACAAGACTAGAAAAGAAATAAAAATTAATTTTTATAAGATTATGACAATCCCTGATTTTGCTGTTTGGTAGCAAGATTAAGATATTTGACCAAAGATACCGTTCGCACATCCAGAACCGACCGAGTTAGAAATGTCAATATAAGAGTGAATCCAGAAGCACAATATATCGTAACAACAATTGAAGCCAACATAAAGACTAGAAACTGCACGTCGAAAGGATGGGAGATTACCGACTACCAGAATTGGCATACAAATGTCGCTGTGGTGGAAAAGAGACGTAAGTAAACCGAGAAAGAAAATTTCGTAGAAGAAGAACAAGAAAAGTTATTTAATACAGTCGAATTTGGAGTACAACTATTCTTAATCAAATGAAATAGGTCCATATTAAGAAATTAATACTTTCTTATGGGGAATATTTGGTTGAAAAATTCCCAGTGGGAATAACACTACAGAGTAGCTGATCAGAGGGATTAAGAAAATTCATAAGAATTTTTCATGAGCGGATTTAATATGAGAAAAATTTTTATTTAAATTCAATTTTTAGTTTATAACTGATTAAGGTAGACGAAGTTTGAAGTTATTATTTATGCTTACACATAAAAGTTATGACTACAGGATGGTCGAGGTAAATCTGTAATTTCTTTAGATTTTATTGCAGTAAAGCCGATAAGCCGTTTTATGCCCATGGCCAAACCCCTACTGGGTAACACAATAAATTAGCTTCACGTAACAACCTATGATTGTTAACAAAATAAGCAGAACTGCTGTACCCGAATCCCTTCGCATCTGGAAATTGCCGACAGAAATTATTGCGTAGTTTGTCTACAAAAAGACGCACGTTTACGACGTAGCCAAAAAAGAAATAGAAACTCTAACCACTAACAAGCGATTTCATCCCAAGGAAGTGATAAGTTCGTTCGTGACTTGAAAAAGAAGATTGATCACGATTCTGGGCACAGCAAGTTTGACCTGACAAACGAAATGGACGTGGCGATACCGCCAGCTGTTGACTGATATAGAATTAAAGGTTCAAGTACTGCTGAATGACAGCGCTGGCTTCTTGAGGTGCTTTTGAGACGAAAAGAACTTCATTTAAGACAGGAAGATAAATCGCTAAAATGATCGTTGGATCTGATAAGATGCCTTCTGAAGAGCCTGCCTTTATGCATACAAAATTTTCCCTCTCTGTGAACAACGAAGGGGATGTCATGGAGCTCTAAATTTTTGAACAAGGCCTGAAGGTGATTGTGGACAGCTATATCAACGTGCTGGAAACAGTTGTCAAGTTCCAGATAGAGGGGGACTCCGCTTTGGCCCACAAGATAAGAAAGATACGGGCATGACTACCCAACAATTTGTATTACCACTGCTCCATTGACTTATGGCTATCCACTAGCCCCGACCACGTGTGAAGCGTGGTCAAAACACATTCCTAAAGAAGTGTTCACACCAGTCATGGAATCAATGGCGACGACGTTGTAAAAAATATGTACGTCTAGACGAAAATTATACATTGGGAAGTAACAGAAGTTTCAACTTGCTTGGGTAAGTAATTTTTCAGAAAAAAATTTGGAGACCTTTGAACTTGAACGCACCTCGTATTATATGTTTATTCTTTTTGTTGTGTTTTCTATAAAATATTATGTACCTAAAAGTACTTTAATCTCTTTCTTGCCTTAAGAGACGACGCGATCCAAATATGCTCCAGTCTAACACCATCCTATTAACTTGAACTGGGCTTAATTATTTTTCTTCCTCCTTCATTTATCTCTTGTTCTCCTAGACAGTTCAAATGAGGTAATGTACCATTGAAGACATTATTGTTGCTAAAATGTTTGTAGAAAGAATAATTGTAAATGTGTTTATGGTATTTTGTATACCTTAATTTAGCTCCATCAATCTTGATTTATTGTTTTTTCAGTGTCATTTACTCTAATTAAGTTTCTTCGATTCTAGTTGCAGTTAAACAATCTAAAAGTAATCATTTGACTCTGCTGTCTTAAAAAGTCGTAATATTAATTAGGAAATTTTCAAGTGGTGCTCTGCTTATTCTGATAGAAAAGTGACTTTTCATCTGATTTGTTAAGAAAACTATTTCAAAGATAATGTTTTCAAATACATTTTCTGTTTAAGTATTTTGTATTTGGTGGTAAATTTTTCTAGGCACCTTAAAGAAGACTCCAAAGATGATTTTCGGACGTGGGGCGCTCCTTTCTTACTGTTCTGTCCAGTTCATCCCATAGCAACTCTGTGAGGTTGATATGTGAACTATACAGTGGTAGCTACGTTATCATTTTGAGCATTTTTTGTTTTTAGTTTGCTAAATAGTCTTTACAAAACCTACTAAAAAGTATATTTAAGATCATTGTCTTGCATCGTAATTAATCCCTTCCCAATTAATCGTAACCCAGTGTGGCGTTTTCCGTTAAATTTTTTGTAATGTTCTTTTCACATTTCTCTACACACACATTTTCTACTTTTGCTAGGTCCTTCATACGAGCCAAAGAAAACACCTCCGCACTAAAAAAGACCCACCTCGGTGCTTGACAGTTGGAAAAATACAGTCCTGGACCTATTTTCAGTTTTAGACCGACATAAAAAGATTTTACGTTTCTATTGAAAATTTCAAATTTGGATTTGTAGGTCCATAATACGTTTTGCCACAGTTCAATTGTCCAGAAACAATGATTTTGCGCTCACTGAAGCTGTTTAGCCTTATTACGTCGGAACAACGGTTTTTGGTCGCCATACAACCATGAAAAAGCTGCTTTATTGTGCCAACATTGTTTCATCTGATGCCCGCTTAAATTCCGCAGCTATGTCTGGGACAGTTTTTATTTCTCTTACTCGTCAGTCTGATGTACTGATCCTCTGCATCGGATGTTACTCGTGATGACCCAGGGTGATTGCGAGCCCTAAGACTTCCTGTCTCTCTGTAGTTTTGCAATGTAAGATTGTAATGTAATGATATTACGTAATTATAGCCTTTCTTGATGTAAAGTAAATGTGGTTGAACGGGTTTCTATGGACAGAGGCTTACCACAGGTTATTGAATGCAAAAAATCAAAACTATAAGTAAGCAGCACAAGGTCTGATAAAAAATTGGTAAGTTCTGAATGGCGTGCAGTTTTTTTTATGTAAACAAACATTTAAAACAAGGACTAGGAATAGAAAGAAAAATTCTTAGTGTTGAATGATAGTTTAAGGACATAAAACATTATGATTTTTTTTCTCTAGTTTTAGATCCAACAAATGCTTATAAAAAAATCTACAAATTACTAATTATTTTCATCCAAAACAATATTATCTAAGAAGATCCTAAAAGGTTAAACAAAACAAAATTTATTGCGAAAGGTATAGTTATTCACTGTACAACTGAATTTTAATAAGGTTTTTCATGAGCGATAGTGTACATGCATGTTAAATAAAAATGATGATGCAACATTCGTCTGGTACTTTTATTTTTCAAAATAATTCTTTGTGAATTTAGGGTCGGGCTACAATTAATTGATAATTTAAGAAAAAAATATCTGAATCTTGGTTTTAAAAACGTCTGACGGAGACATGTGATCAGTATGTACAATTACATATAAAAATAGACGACCAAGTCACATTAGCAAAGCAAAATTTTCTAGTTGAAAAAGATAAAGCATATGCAAACTTAATGGTACTAATAAGTGAACCGAATTAAAATCCGGATTTCAATTTTACTTAACATGTTTTCTACCAATGGATTTTTATTGAGTATTGAAGTAATGCTGTTTTCGATTAAATATGAGGAATTATGTTTGACGAATGATCTTCGACTCTAAATCTTGTCGGTGGCTTGTTGGCGTAGACCTAGAATTTCAGGTAACTCCGCAAATATAAGTTGCACGACGTCAAATCCAGACCAGTTAACGTTATCATTACGAGACCGGGAAATTGTTAGTGCAGTAAATTACGGTTTCTTGAATTGTATGGAAGGTGGCACCGTCTTGCTGGAATCACATTTGTTACAGATCTCTGTTGTCCAGTCGATACAAAAAAAAAAAAAACTGGAATATGCAATACGTTTTAACGATAAGAACTTATTGTTCATTCGTACATATATTAAATACTTATTTACTCATCTTTAGCATCGTACATAACATTTGTCAAAGTATCAGAGTTTAGCTACCACAAAACAAAACAGGCCTAAAGTTAGATTTGGCGTTCAATTTGGGCCACCTTTTATAATCATATTTTTATTACACACCCACCAAACAATTGATAAGGTTTTGAATCAGTGACACCAAATTAATCTTGACACTAAGTTTGAGTATATTTTTCTACCAATAGAACATAAATTTTCATCTATATAAAATAATATTTATGTAAAATAATAGGCAACTATTTATTATGCTCTCAATTTTTTCTTTTATTAGTTTAGCAAGATTTTCATATATATTCTGGAAATTTTTGAAATGGAGTTTAAAGTTTGATTATATTTAATCTTTAAGTTATTTTTTGCATCCACTCTAGTGTCGGTTAGATTTATATAGTGATGAGGTTACTTATCTTCTGTGTACATACTGTATGATATTTGATTCTTAATTACGTCCTCTAAATCTGTACTTAAGATAATTTGTAGGACAGTAAAATTAGGATTTTGTTCATATTTTGGTTGCAATTTTGCTATACCCTTAAACATTTCTTAAATTCGTATTTGAGAAAATTCTCGACGTTTCGGCATCGACTTTGATGCAATTTTTTAAGGGTTTAGCTTTTCACTCGGAGTCTCAATTTGTCTGCTCCACAAGGACAGCTACGAGTCTTTGAGTAAGACTGACCTTTTGTGTGTCCTGCTTTGTCATTTATAGGACCAGAAGTGAAAGTTTGCGTTGGGCTGAAGAAAGTTTGTAGGATTAAGGGTATTGTGTAATTGACGGTGCGGGGTAATAAGGGATTTCCATATGACGGGTAAACGTTAGCTATCATTTCTTTTGTTCAGATATTGTGGTCGTTTTTCTATTTCAATTGCCTCACCTACTATTCTGCTGGTGAAATGGGGGCAATGGTTTTAGCCTCGGAGAAAACAGTTTTATGATCTGTTTCTTTGTTATGTTTGGCGAGTGCCAAACCATTATCGCCTTTCCGTACGGCCAGAGAATGCTCTTATATTCGGCTGGATATTTGCCGATTTGTTTGACCTATGTAGGTCCTTTGGAAGTCTCCACAAGGTATTTCATAAAATTTTTTGGGATTCATCGGGGCAGTCATTTTTTGCTGAGCGAATGAACGCATATTTGGTTATTGGTCTTAAAGACCGTACGTGTATTTTGCCTCATTAGTATGTGGCTTATTTTATCGATGATGCCTCTGATATAAGGTAGGAATGTTTTTTGTTGGTTAGGATACCAAGAAACTCTTCATACCCCGAGAAAAATTTTCCAGAATTCCTAAATTGTATGGTCTCCCAAAAATTTGTAAAGAGTACATTTCTTGACGCCCCATAGTTAGTGCATTCGGTTCTCCCACCTACAACCTAGCCAAATACCTTTCCAAGACTCTCCAACCTCTCACAGAGCAGGCATCATCTTACGCCCGAAACTACTATCATTTTCATATAAAAAACGCAGGCTTTAAATTGTGTGACATTTTTCCTGCAGAGTTGGTAGGGTTCTGTTTGATGACATTTTGTAATTTTACCATTAGGCAATATGGAACAGCGAATGACGATTGTAATTATTACAAGCACGGAAAACATTCCGCCATAAATTACATGGCATTTTTGAAAAAAGAAATATACCAAATGAAAAAACTGCGAAAAGACTAATTAAAATACGAATGATAGTTCCGATAGTGACGGAGCGTCCAAAAATCTCAATGCGCCGCCGGTCACTGCAACTGATCATTTCAAAAAGCATCCTGCGACGGACTTTAGCAAAATATCTGCATCTGGACTCATTCAAGATTTGGCTAACCCATAAATTAAAGCCAAGCGACCATTTCAAACGCCGGGTATTTGCTGATTGGGTGCTAGAGAATCAACAAATTGACAGAAATTTTGCTAAGAAAAGCATTGCCAAAAACAACAAAAACAAGTGTTTAATGTTGGAAACTTTTATTATTTTTCAAAATATTTTTTCTGGCGGTCAATACATTGCTGCATTTGCTATCATTAATTTTCGTTGCATTTTTCGATAGCAAATTAGGTATCTCCGAAACACGGATTTTAACCGCATCAACCACCTCTTCCGGCGTCGAAAATTGTTGTCCGCTCAGTTTTTTTTTACGTATGGGAACAAAAAGAAATCTATATAGGCCAAATTATGATTTTACGGCGGGTGGACCCATCAATTCGACGTTTTGAGTGCTCAAAAAGCCAGTGTTATGGTGGAGAATAATCTGGCGTAGCGCTTTGGTTTTTCTTGTTTCTTCGAAAACAAACTGTCAAACAAATGATTATGTACCATTCAGAATTAACTGTTTTACGATTTCCTAAAACCACAATTGCGACATGTCCAGTTTTCCAGTAAAACAGCGACCATTTCCTTTGAAGTGCTTCGAGCGCGATCAACTTTTGGTGGGTTTGGCTCATCTTGGAAGACCCATACAGTCGACTGCTGTTTACTGTCGGGCTCATACGCATAAATCTAAGATTCTTCATCTGCGACGATGTAGTAAACGGTATTTGAAGCACCGCGATCGTATTTCTTGAGCATATCTTTCGACCAATCAACACGGGTCTGTTTTTGAGCCATCATTAACGTATGCGGGATTCAACAGCTGCACAGCTTTTTTACGCCTGAATTTTTATGCAATATCGAATGTATACTAGTCATGCTATAGCCTAAGGATGACTGAATTTTACGATAAGTAATATGACGATATTCTCTTACCATTTTGAGCACCGCATCGATGTTTACTGGCACCACAGTCGATTTTGGACGGTCTTGTTTAAATTCACCCACCAGCGTACTACGACCATGATTAAATTGATTAAACCAACGATATACAGTTGCTTTGTGTGGGACTTCATCACCAAAAACCTAAGTGAGAGATAGACGCACTGTTGTTGAGATAATCCACGTCGAAAGTTGTGAAAAATCATCGCACAAAAATGTTCACGACATTTTTTGGCCGAGAGGAAAGTTTCAATTTAATGAAAACAAAACAAGTAGCATCTGTATGGAAAAACGTTCTAAGTACGTTGCTGTCAAAAAAATCAAACTGTATAATGCAAACGTTAGATCTCACCTAGCACACGCAGGGTTGCCAGTTCGCTACGGATATGGAGCAGCCCACGTATTTAACGTCGAGGAGCATTTCTACCTTAGTGGATATGTCAATAAGCAAGATTGTCGCATTTAAGACGTAGGAAATTCTTGGAGTAACAGTTTTGTGTGAATTAGGCCACTATTTTTTCAAAATAAAGTAGGAAACGCAGTGACTATCAATGGTGAGATGATAATGGAGTTTTGTGGCCTTCTTCAGACGGTATCGATTTGGATAACTTGTGGTTGCAGCAGGATGGCGCCACCTGTCTTACGACGCGTGAAACAATCCAATTGTTGGAGCAAATATTTAATGAGCAACCTACATTTATCCCAAAACATCAACATGAATTGGCCTCCAAGATCTTCCGACCTCACAGCATGCGATTTTTTCATCTGGGGATTCGCGAAGACCAAACTGTATGCTACGAAAATAAATATGATTCCTGAATTGAAACCAAAAGTGAGCCACAGTTAGTGAAAAATGATTGAGAATTCTGTCAGAAAAATTATCCTGTTCCACATTGCAATGTTTACCCTTTAAAATAATGTTATAACTTTGCCACTAATAAATAAATAAAATGTTTTCTCTAAATTAAATCCTGCATTTCTTTTGCTTTCTTTATTTTGTTAGTTATTATAGAATTTTCACACAAGACATTTAGTTCTTTTAATTTTTTCCTGTTTTTCAAGATGTATTTTCTGAAAGAACGTATCTTCTGTTGGAAGAGCATTGGGCGAGTATTGCCCAATAATTTAAACATCTACAAATCAACAGACTTCACTTGCAGTTGCTGCGTGTGGTTCCAGCCTAGTCAATGCTAATTATGTATTTTTAGAAAGCGTACAACTCCAGCCGTATTTTTAGCCGGCCGGCACATGCACGTCAGCCGGGCGTCCTCAAATTCTTAAATTATTCGCGATAATTAAGCCCGAATTGACTATAAAGCAAAATTTAAACCGATTAAAGCCTATAAAACGTTTAGTGCTTCTATTTTCGTATCAGCGATGTTTGATGCAATTGAAGGCTCAGATTGTGTCAGAGCACATGCAAATACAATTTGCGAGCAGCGCTTTTAGCGGGTCAAGTGTCAATTCGCGACGTCTTAACATAATTGTCCGCATTACTTGCAGCGGCTTTTGCGCCGTGGAATTTTCAGCGGGGTCAGGCCGCCGGAGCCGGCTCGCCCCGGAAAACCTGCATGGGAGAAAAACCAAGCCGCCCCTGCGGCCTCTTCGGCGTCGACGGCGCCGTTGCGGAACGCCTTCGACGTCCGCGGCGGAGTGTCTCGTGGTGTAGATTGTGCAAATCATCTAATTGTTCTCATTCCAAGAAGCGGCCATTGATTGAATTACCGCGTGGCTTTTAATTCCACGATATATTTAGAGCACAAAGTAGTGCCCACTTAATTTTTATTGTCGTCGCTTTGTTTTTCCGCGTGCGGCCAATGCAAAAGTAATTTGTTTATTTGCAGCGCAAACAGTTGGAGTTTATGTACTTTTTACGGCCGATTAATGAACGGCAGGCAAACACGGCTGGCGCGTTACAAACTTTATTACCAATTACTGGCAAAAGTGGCTCGACATCTATTAAATTGATAGTTGACTGTTCAAAGTTTTGCAATAAGAGGCTTGCAGCATGTTCACATTGAGAAACTGGCAGAAGACTGATTACGTAGTGTAGAATGCAGCCTGTTCAATATTAAAGTGACCAATGTAATCAAGCAAAAATGAAAATGTTGATAAATTTTCTATTCTCTTATTGAAGTTTACAGTATGAGTTATTCAACAATTACCTAATATTTGGTGTACAATCACGTTTATTACTTATTATAGCTTCACACCTTTTCTTCATACTTTTGACGAGGTTTTCTGCATAATCATTTGCTGAAGATCGCTATAGCTTTTTAATTTGAAATGAGTGCTGCTTCACCATTAATGGCATTAATATGTTGGAAATTGCCTGTTATTTCATCATAGGGGCGTTATTTTGTTATTTTTTTGTCACATTCTTCTTGCCGAAACCAAAAAACTTTTTAGTAGATTTCAGCAAGCATTTCTGGTAGATGGTGCACAGTTTCTAGGCGTTTAAACGGTCCATAAACAGAAAGAGGCAACCAAAACCGCGTCTGCAAACATGCACTTTTACGTATTACTCTTTGCTGACCACGCTATTGATAAGAAATACCATGCCCAGAAAGAAGACCGTTCATAAAGCTAACATTGTTTTATCTCGATTCCAATTTTCCTTTGTCCATACAAGTCGTTTTTCCAAATGCTTTTATGGTAATAAAAACTTTTCGACGTTAATTGAATAGCAACGTTTTTTTATTTAAGGGGGTATTCTAGTGTGACGAATAAAAAATCGCATGTTTTTTTCTATTTTTAGAAGGTTTATGGTGTGTAGAATAAGTGTGCAGGATGATATCTTCGGGCCACATCAGATACCTGAGTTTCGAAGGTCATTGTGTTGGTAGAATGGAGACAGCAAAACGTTTGAAAGATTTTTAGATATCGATCTATACAGTGGAGATCCTATCGTACAAAAAATAATGCGGGGTATATTAAAAAACAAATGAGAACGAGATTATGCAATGCAAAAAGAACGAACAAAGACGCTGGTAAGTTAACCGACAAAGTTATAGGCGAACTCCAAAAATATTGTGGTCTAGCCATAAGAAGGAATTCTAATTCCGATGAGGATGTGAAAAAGTGTGGGCCACGTCTTACCATAAAAGTTCGACGGATAAGAAGCCGCAGTATAGTTATTGCCCGGCCGGAAAAGACAGTTGGTGCAAGTGGCGTAACGTTGAAGCAAATGGAACTCTTGGCACTTTCAGTCGCGACCTTTAAACTATGCAGTTCTTCGAATAATCAAGCCAATTTATGAGGATTTAACAACAACAAATTTATTAGAAAGATTCTTGGGAGCAGAAACTCAGAACAACGAGTCACTAAATTCACTTATCTGAGCCTTCCCTGTTAAAGTAGTCGCCTATTTTGGTATCAAAGGTTTGTTGCCAATTTTATCGATTATGAATATTTTGGCCATTAAAATTGTGGGACATTGTGAATTTTGCTCTGCCGGTCGGAACAGCGCAGGAAGAGGAAAGCTACCAGAATTCTCGGAATTACCGTAACTTTGACTTGAGACGTTTTCAAAACTTTAAGCGCGTTTTTCTCAAAACCATGTTTTTAGGATTGGTTGACATGTTTTCTCAGAAACTAATAAACCGGCCTGGTTGCTGCTTTACACACATCTTTAAGGGATGCGTGCCTATAGTCGGAACTACAACAAGATTGAAATACTTATTTTTGAAAAAATTACAACCCAAAAATCATGAAAAACATAGTAAAAACTATAATTTTATTTTGAAGTAACCGCCAATTTTAAACTTTTCTATATTTGTATTTAACTGTAGTTCCGGCTGCAGGCACACGCATATATTTTAAGAACCTTTTTGGTTTTTTGTCTCAGATTATCTGGAGAGTCGCAAACATGTCAATCAATTTTTTTACCTCAATTGGAGCTCCGTTGCGCATTTTTATCTATTGCTTCATAACACTAAAATACCCTCTTAAGTGACCTGAATTTCTCTCTTACTCAGTTTCATTAGGGCACAACGCAACATCGCTTTATCACTATTCTTTCCTTCTCCGCCAGATTTCCCACTTTTTAACAAACGTCTCCGACTTTTTCATATATTTTGCAACCGTTTTATACCTCAGTTTCGGTCCTTTCGCATGACTCATTAAAACAATGCCTCGTATTGTTTCAGGAATTTTGGACTCATTGCAAAGATAATGAACTCACAGACATCACACAACACAATGTGCTAGAAATCTATATACTGCGCAAAAGAGCACGAAATACAAATTCAAACGAATTAACACAGATGGTGCTCCGATGTCTCCTTACCAAATGATGGCGGTCACTTTTCTGTCATACAGACTGTGAGTATAAACAGCTATCGTCACCATTAGATAGAATAGGTGGTCTCTTTACATAGTTCTATAATTTCGTCAGTTGCTTTATTTTAATTTTGAAAAGTGCTCCTTGGTTCATAAGGTTTATCACTAAACAGTTTGGGTATGCACTTAACCGAGCACTAGGTTTGGAATTATATCTTGAAGTTTTGCAGAATTGCCCGTTAGATGTCTGAAGTTCATGTTGATCTAATTATCGTTTTATATGAAGGAGGTTAGATTAGTAAAAATGTGCTTGCGCCAAATAAAATATAATTCACTATACCTACTTTTTCTTTCAGATGAACCGGAAGACATGTGCATCGTCGTTTGGTAAAGTTATTTGGATATATTTAGCTTCGTTAGTTTTAATTTGTAACCATTGTTAAACTGCTGTTAAGTTGGATTGTAGTTTCTGGGAAGCAACAGTGGTATCGCTGTGAAAAGTCAGGGCTGCAGTGTCGTCGGCAAAATTTTCTGTAAGGACTTTTTGTGTAACTAGAAGATCTGCAGTATACAGCAGATATAGGAATGGTCCAAGAACGCTACCTTGGAGTAGGATCTGAAGATACGGAAATAGTTCAAAGAGAGCAGAAGATACAATTTGTAGAGAAGTCAAACACCTGCGCGATGTCAAAGAAGACTGCTGAAAAGAACTGCTCATTTTTAAAAACCTCAGTAATTATTTGTACAAGCCAAACTGATGATTATGTTCTATGTCGTTACGTTCAAGAGTTGAGGAGAGTCTTTTCAGTAATAGCTGTTCAAAAATGTTAAACGCAATAGTTTGGGGACTTATTGGTCGATATTATTTTAGTTTGGTAGGTGATTTGCCAAGTTTTAATATTATATAATCCGTGCAACCTTGAACTGGGACGGAAAATGTGTTGTGTGCAAAAGTTACACTAAATAATTGAGCAGGATATTTTATTCCGACATCGGACAACTCTTTGAATGTTTTACCAGTTATTAAGTCGAATCCAGATGATTTCCTATGATTTATAGAGGAAATGAATGTTGGTAAGTGAAATGCTGAAGAGGTGGTTTAAGTTGGTAGGCGAATAAGGTCATCTTCTTGTACCTAGTGATTTTTTGAACTTTCTCTTCGTTGTTTCTTATCCAAGAGCCTTGTAGTGATCTAGTTGGCGACGAAGTTTTTTTTGTCCGTTCTAATTAAAGGGATGTATAAATGGATTTATTTGTGTATATTTATTCATTGACGACTCTTTTACTCTCAAGTGTTCTTAGTCTGTGTTTCTGTTCTCAAGGTTATCTTTTCCCTCAAGTTTCTGCCTGATTAATGCGAGGTAGTCGTAAATTGGTAGTGTCTGATTGCTCTAGTGTTGCATTTCAGCTAGCCCATTGTATGGTATTAAAGAATTTAACGACCGCTTTAATATCTTTTTTCGTTTTGAAAGAGACCAACAAAATTTATTTCTCATTCACCAGGTGCATCCGATTTTGTACGCCTGCTGCCTAATCTGAGTTGTTTTCCTTTACTAAGCGCGTGTGTGATTAGAATAGGAGAGTGATTTGAACATCAAAATCTGGAGGGATGCCTTTTGTGATGCAAAATCTACTAGGTCAGGCACTTTATTCCTATCAGATGATGAGTTCTCGATCTTCAGACGTTATGATATCCCCAATTTATGTATTTGGCATTACAATCTGTTCTGCAATCAACCTTTGCCCAAGGCTGTTGTAAAAGTCTTTAAGTTGTTTCTGTCTTACCTCATATATTACTGAGGCGATTAACGGGTCATCGAACTGGTTGCTTGAAGAAAATTTTCTGTGTAGATGTTTGAGTTTTTAATAATACAGCAGTTTTAGTTGTATGATTCATATGGTAAACCAAATAATTAGGAATTATTTAGTAAAAGTTTTATTAGGAAAGTGAGTCTCAGAAATTAATATAACATCAATATTATGAATAAATACAAATGTTTTAAATTCATCTGCATCTTATGATAATTAATTGGCATTCCATAAAGCAAGTTGTCCATTATTTAAGTTTGAAGAGCATGGTGGCGACGAGTTTTACCATGGTGACTAATTGTTTGAATAGATTTTTCATCGTAGTTTTTAATTCTTGCATGTCGTTGTGTTCTGCATTTGCGCTATAATAGTGGGAAGGTACAACTGTTGCTTTTAATCAGTTGTTATATGAGGATATATCAGTCTGGATTTGTTGGTAACGTTTGAGTTGTAAAGGGGGTGTTGACTGTTTTCGTCTGAATGGTGGACACTTTTCTGAAATTTTTTATAAAGCATACATTCCTTGTGCTTAGAATAAACTGAATATCACTAATTTTTCCTTTTGTTAGTACTGATCTGTATAATGATCGCCTATCGATTTAACAAATCTTGGTTTTAAATGGTAGTAATTTTTGTACACACTAGACAATTATTCTGTGCTTGAGAGGTTCAAATTTTACTACATTGGGGAAAAAGTTCTGCAACACCTGCAAAAAGTTGATTTTTACGTGTTCTTTTGAGATTTTTTGTCCATGTTTTATGAACAATTTATTATTTTCCGCGTTTATCGTTTTTCAACATTCCTCAATTTCAGATGGCTTGGGACAAAATCTTCGAATCTTGATGCGCTATTGCTGGAAACGGAGACTTTCGACTAGAGGCGCCGCGAAGGAATTTGTGCTGCCAAAGACAAGGAAACTATGCACTACGCGACTGTTTCTCGATGATATTTTGAGAAGTAGTTTTTTTCGCAAGTGTTGCAGAACTTTTTCCTCAACGTAGTATTTACGAGGAAAATCAGTGGATCCCAACCTCACCAAATCAGCCAACTTTTTCAACAAATTAGCTCATATAATCTTTGTAATTTGATTGCTGATCTAGCTTTAAAAAGATGTTTTACTTTGTTGGTTATACTGCACACTGTAAGTATTTTTGTTATCGAAGACTGGTTTTAGTTAAAAAAAAACATTGAAATAAGTAATTTAGTTTTATGTTGTTTAAAATCTAGAGACGATGTATCCCATTTTTTAATTTCCGCTTTGATGTCCTCAGTGGTGGTGGTACATATTTTTAGTAATACTTTGTAATGGGTTGTCGACGGTTCGAACGCATTTTGTAGAGTTAAAAGCCGGTAATGAAGACTTGGATCACAAGCAAGGGTCTGGACGTCCAAAAGAGGTTGATACTCAAACCGTTCTTGAAGCTACTGAAGAGACTCCGTCATTGACATACCGAATGTTGGCCGATTATTTCGATTGCAGCTTTCAGACTACTGACAATATCCTTCATGAGTTCGGTAAGCTCTGGAGGAAGACGCGTTGGATTCCACATGAGTTGTCTGCTGCTCAAAAGACGAAACGACTGAATGCCAGTCAAACTTTGTTGAATCGTCAAAATGAAACTCCGTTCTTGGCCAATCGATTGATTACGGGAGATGAAAAATGGCGTTTACTAGGCGACACTAAAGAGGACTTTCGGTACAAAAAGACAATGTTGTGTGTGTTTTGGTCGGCTCGTGGCATTAAGTATTGGGAGTTGGAGCCAGGACAAACTGTCAACTTGGAAATCTATTACCGTCAGTTGGACGCGTTGAATCAAAGTTTGGATAGCCGTCGTCGAGGTAGGGTTGTTTTTCTGGACTACAATGCAAAGCCTCACCGCTCGCTCTTGACAAATGCAAAGATCATCGAACTTGGTCATTTTTTCAGTTCGTTGTAACACTTTTTGAAAGGCAAACGTTTTGAAAACATTGGTGAAATGGGAGAATCGCATATATAATATGAATAACAACCCAATAATTCTGTTTATCTTTTAATTTATAAAATCTATAAAATGCGCCTGTCTTTCATCCACTACTTCTATAATTATAATATGATACTATAATCTTTTGAGTTATACCTTTATCTGATTTTCTGTGGGGGATTTAATTTTATGTTGTTTTTCGACTTGGTCCAGAAGATGTGTAAAAGAATAATATCAGTTATACATATAAGAAGAAGTTTAGGAGTTTTTGCAAAACTTGCGTTACATTGTTTTAACTGTTATAGCTGAATAAGTGTAAGAAGTGTAAGTTGAGCCAACATTCGTTGTTTTGCATGTTTGGTTTTATTTCGATTTTATCTTGGGTTCTATTTCTTTCTTCTTAGTTCAATTGTGGTGAAATTCTTTTATAGGTGGAAATGCGATTATTTGCGTTCAGTGATTGAGTTGACATAAAACATTTGTTTCGAGTGCGAGAGAAGATAAACTTAGTACTAAACATCTGGATTTGATTGGGAGTTAGTACCATTGAAGATTGCAGCACCTTCCCCATATTCCCAAGACAGCGGGAGAAAAGCCAGAAAGGACCATATGTGTGAATTTAAAACACGGATTGCTTGACACTAATTTTATAAATTCATTTTAATTTAAAATGCTAGCTATAACTAATTATTCCGCTTGATGTACTGTTATACTACTGTTCAAAGTTGATTATACGTTAACGGTAGCAAGCTGCGCGCACGACTTACACTTGTGCGCGGTTTGAGCGCTCAGCTCATACTATAATATAAATTTCAGTTAGTAAAAACGTTGTAAACAACTAAAAGTAAATTAAGAAACCTAAAGGTAAATGGAAATAGCTATACAAAGGATGGGTAGAAATGTCTAAAAAAGACTAGAAATTAATTATCAAACGATTAAAAAATGGCAGTTTCAAGAAAGTAGAAGAAAAAACAGGACAATCATAAATAATATTAATGAAGAATACCATCGAGGAATATAAACAGACTGACAAAATAATATGAATATAAAAATAAACAAAAAACGCACAGTAATGATTGAAAAGGAAGTATCCAAAAAATAAACATAAATTATAAAACTATTCAAAATCAAATAAAATAGCAAAACAAATACTTAATATCAAGGATATAACAGAAAATAATAACATAAACGACTACAACCGAGTAAAGAGAGAGAGAAACTATAAAAGGCATATATATATACAAATATGTAGAACACTATTTAAGAGAAAGTTTAAAATAAATAAAAGCCAGAGGCAAAAACTAAGGAAGTACAAACAGAAGACACAGTTTTGGTGAAGAATATGGTAAAATAGTTAAGGCAATATGCTGTTTTATTTGAAAAGTAAAGCTTTCTCTTTTCTCTATTTGCCTAAACGGCGTCGGGTGTCTTTATCCATTTCCTATAGTTGTTTTTATCTCCTGTTAATATGTTTACTTCCCCTTTCGTTTTCTTTCCTTCCTGTCATTTCATGGATGTTGTCTATTTACTTTCCCTTCTTCTTTCCGTTCTTGAACGTACTAGAATTCGTCTTAGGATTCGGCGTTCTGCCATTCTGTTTGTATGCCCATACCATTTTATTTTCTATTGTGGTTACTTGCGGTATTTGTTGCAGTTGGCCTCTAATCGTTATATTTCTTATTCTATCTCTTCTCGTTTTTTCAGCTACTTTCCTTAAGTACTTCATTTCTCCATACTTATCTTGTATTTGTGCTGGTCTAATACAGCCAGCTTTCGCCCTATAAGTCAAAATTGGATCATATACTGTTTTATGTATGTGTAGCTTTGTTTCTGTCCTTATCTCTCTTTTTCCTATTATACTTCTGTTTATAGTGTAGTACAATTGACTTGCTTTATTCATCCTACTTAATATTTCGCTCTGTTCTTGCATCATTTGAAATTATTGTTCCTAGATACTCATATCTTTGTATTTCTTCTATGTCTATGTTGTCTATTTTAATTCTTTGTGCTGGTTGGTGTCCCTGCTTTAATATGTGCATTAAAGCATTGTAGTAAAAGAAATTTTTGTCCTTCTCTCCCAATCTCATTCTTTCTCCATTTCTCTTCTGAATCTTATATGGTTGCAGGTAGCTTACTACTTTAAAATGCTCAACTTTCTCTTCCTTAAAACAACTTTGGATTTTTCCAGAATTTATAAAATGATATAGTAGGTAACCCTGGATTTATGTTTGTTCACCTTTCTATACATATTTAAGCATTTTGAATTGATTTTACCTTGATCTTTTGTCTATCTTAAGATTTGAATTTCTGGTATCTGAAATAGGAACTTATGTACCAGCACATATAACGACATATAAAAAAAACATTTACTTGCCAGGGGATTTTATTTGGCTGTTGTCGGTAAACAGTGTTCTATGACATTTTTATTGTTCCTACAGAACACTGGTTATAGTGTCAGAGATATTCTTACAGAGGAATTCTTGTAGAGGATTCTGATCTTGATGGCATAAAAATTATAGAACGGATTATATATGGTAGAGTTTTTTAGGGAAATTTAGAAATGCCCATAGAAATTATTCAAGTCAGATTTAAAGACAAAATGGACAAACACCTGGATTGTTATCATGGTAATACTTCAACGAGTGGAATATGATAGAAGGCACAAAATCCAGAGAGCACTGATATATGAGTATAGATGTAGGATGAAGTGTTGGTGTTATTATTGGAGTTTCTGGTTGTAATTGAAACATGTCCTCCAAACAGTCAAAGCCGCATCCGACCTTGCCCCAACAGAGCCGCATTCCCATGTCCCCTGTCTCCGGCCCATAAATTTCGCCGGGAACGCGTTGACGTCATCTCGCGCTGCTTAAAGCCGAGCCGACCTATAATAATGCACTTAATTGCAGCGTTAATGTCATAAACTGCCCTTAAACGCATCGCCCATACATCACTGTCAGCGCGTCCGCCTCTTGCCCAGCGGCCGCCTAGGGCCGCCGCGCCGGAGGAGCTGCCCGCCGGCCTTCGAGAGGCCGTTCGCGCTTCCGCTTCCGGGCGGCGCGCGTGTCGCAGCGCGCCGCGCATGGTCGTGCTTCCGCTGCCATTGACTTAACGGTAATCGGGCGCGCTTTGTTTGCAGTTTAACGGGGGTGCATATGCTGCGCGCTCGCACCCTCGGCGCGGGTCGAGGGCTCGCTTACCAGCAAGGGTGTTTTTTAAGGGCGAAGTGATTTTTTGTCGGCGCGGTTTTGGGGTGTTTAATTTCGGTATCATTGACCGAGCGCTTTGTCGTGTTTGTATACTTTGCATTGTTGCGCTTTCAAGTGGGTTTGCGTGCAGCAATTGAAAGAACAGCTTTTATGCATCATCATTCACTTATTGGTTTTGGACCAAATGTTTCCATAATTACTATTACTTTCACTAGACCAAATATTTCTAGTTATCCTGATAGTTACTTCATCGTTCTCTTTATTGTAATAAAAACTTCTGTGTCTGTCACTCAAAATCAAATACAAATTTCTCTTTCAGTTTTACTACATCATCATCAATGTCTTTCTAGTGAATTGTAACCATGATTTCGTAGCGAATGCTTTGCATATTGCTGGAATCTTTAGACTTCAAATCGATAAGGTTGTTTAGTAGGTCTAAAAAGCGCTAGTTGGTTACTGTTATGCTGACCCGGTCCTAATAGCAACTTCAGCCTCTTTCGACCATAGGATTTGCATCCCGACTGGGTCGACTTGATCGCAGAAATTGAAGTCCTTGGGTCATTGAAACACTGGGCTATGGAGATAACCTTCTCCGCGATGTTTTTGGCAATGGACAACAGCTTGTTCGGCCACAGCTCGATGCCACCCACGCATTGATGGGTTTTGAATTCCTAACGGTTGACAGTTGTGTGCCCATTGACATTCTATAGAATTCCTGTGTGGATGTCGATACTGTTAGATGTGGACGAGAAATGTGAAAGGAGAAAATTCAGCCGTAACTAATCTATGCGATCAGATTTGATCATGGATGAACAGAATCAAGCACGTGTAATCGCCGTGAGAAGTAGAAAGATATAGCTGTAGGGATTTTCCTTGAATAAGCAGATGCCTGATATTTTCAACAGAATAAAGCCGAGTATGAAACATATAGGTAGCTCATTAATCTTAGCAGAACTGGCGTTGGTCTCTTTCTTAGATCTCAAGAGGTAATGAATAAAAACATATATATTAACAGGCACCAAAGGGAAATTCTCCGAAAAGTCCCATATATCAAAAAAGATCAAAAATGCTTGTCAAAATTGAATAGTCTAAATGATGATTCATAAAAAACAGTACAAAGTTACTAAATTGATTTGCTTATGACTAGTCTAATATTCAAAGCTTATTGATGTTAAGATTTTCAGCACATTATTGGATTGCCTTCTACAACATTAAAATGACAAATTTTAGGGAAGAAGTTGTGGTACAATATTTGGTAAATATGTGATTAAAGCGGTGATGATCACCGACAATGTCAGTGTGTAAAGTAAATTTTACCAAAATATCTCTTTGATTTACTTAAGAACTTTAAGATTAATTCTAAGTTTAAGGAACGCTTCAGGGCAATTTTTGGATTTCCAAGTGAGTCGGGCTTCTCTTTGAATGAATAACATAAATAAAATAAAGCAGTTAATTTTATGAAATTTTTGAAGCTCTACTTAAATTGAAATATAAGACTGAACAGCCTTTAAATATGTTTATCCTGGCTTTTAGATATGGTGAAATTATAAGCAAAAGTTCTGCTCTTTAAAAAATCTATGCTAATGTCTCAATGCAAAAGGTGCCGATCATATGGCCGCACTCGTTGCGTAAGATTCACTAGTAAGCATTTGACGGCTGAGAGTGACAAATCGAAAAGTGCTCAAAAACGTGTATAGTAGAGTGAAGCACGTCCTGAAATTGTAGAGAATAACGATAACCACAAAAAAATAAGGAACAAAATAAACAAAAAACGAATGTACTTAAACAGGCTCAAAGGCCAATGGTAAAGCAAATATCCGTGATAAACCGAAATCATATAGCCACCCAATTAGCCGGTAATATAGAACCAAAGAAATAATAAAAACAACAACACGCGTCCATTCAATAGATCCTTTAGCAATAGAATTGGATGTTTGAGAGACATTCCACATTAGTAATAACTTTAATAAAAAAGTAATATATAAACAAATACTTAAATTAGGATGGACATATGGCATACAAAGGTTCCAGAATAATGAGCTAAGGAACATAACCAATATTTCTTGGTGCTTCACAAACAATGAACTTTATCTAGATCTTGAGATAAATATCACTGATCAGATTACCACTAAGTTTGTCAAGAGTTATGAACAACGATTTCTTTAGTATGTAAACGTCGAGGCTATTCACATTTTCGACAACATACTCATGTGGACCAAGTTTTTTTAAGACTAAGTTATTAGTTATCTAGCGAGTGTTAATGAGTAGATCCTTACTTTCGAAACATACAACTGTAGTCATTTTAGATTAAAAATAGAATTACCAAATTTTGAGCAGATTATATCAATAAATGATTATTTATTTAGTACACCATTTGATAGCATTGCTGAATGTTAGAAAGGTTTTCTAAATTTAAATTGGTAATTAGGTGTAGATTTTTATCGTTTTTGTAAAGCTTGCAGAGATCTATTTGCTTTTCATGGTTATCTTTTTCAGTAAACAAAACTAATAGTGCATTTTAAGTTTTCATTAACTCTCAGGAATTATAAAGAAATTTGAATAAATTAAAGTGTATAAAAAAGTTTAGTCCAATATTTCATAATATGACTTTCGGTAACTGCAATCCCTATAATCGACGAAAACTTTATGGGCGGACCTCGTGCACTTGCAAACACAATACGGAATAGATTTGTGTGAGCAAACACACGTATTATTACTTGGCAATGCCATAAATCCATCCGAAGTGACAAAGCGTGGCGCATTTGCATTTGCATACGCTTTGCTCGGGGATAAAGGAACAGTGAGGCATTGTGCATGCGTGTATCTCTGCAGGGGGCATTGCGAGGGAAGCCGTGTGTTATATCATAATTACCGCTCTAGTGCTTTGGTTATGAAGTACTCGAATGGTTATCAATTTTTAGCGTTTTATTGAGTGATCAATCTATTTCCCAGTCACCATGATATACGTACTTTCTACTTCTCTATTATTGACGGGGAGTGGTTGTTATCGTCTTATTATTATTATTTTATTATTAACTAAACTCTCTCAACGAAAACAAAAGTAAGAGTGTTTAATGCTACAACAAAACAGCATTGTTGTATGGCATAGCAACACAGTTGGTCTCGAGTGGAGGAAAATTTTAAATTCAAGTTAATTTTAAAATTAAGCGATCAAACAAGAAATTGCAGAACAATAGCGAGTCATGACTCGATTTCTTAAGACAGTAACTTTGTTTGTAAACAAAAAGACTTGGTTTTGTTTGTAGATTATGTTTACTTAGACGCTTAAATTTTTTCCTATTAAGTCGCGAAGATAATGTCGGTCAAGTGGCCGCCGCTAGTGTTTCTATAACTTTCCTCAAAACTTCTGGCACTAAATTTTCCAGTTTTTGTGCTCCTTTAAGGCCACCAAGGTCTGTAGCTTATTCGTATAGACCATTGAATTCAAAAACCCCCAAAGAAAGTAGTCTAGAACGGCCAAACCGGACGATCTTGCGAGCCAGTGTAAATCGCCAAAACGAGAGATTAAGTATCCGTGAAACGCTTGCTTTATAGTGTGCTTCAGTGCTCGTGCAGTGTGTGCGATTGCACAGTCCTGCTAGCACCACATGTTCTCTAAACCCAAACCATCAATTTGCGGCAACAAAAATCGTTGATGATGGTAACCATTCACAGTAACAGTGGTGTGGACGCCGGGTTGGAAAAAATATAGACCAACCAGCCTTCCTCCGCCTCAATCAGTAACTTTGAGAGGATGCAATTGCTCTTCGTGCATACACGCGGATTTTCAGTCCCCAGAAGCGATATTTTTGCTTATTCACGTATCCGCGTAGATGGAAATGCGCCTCGTCGCTCATGATGATTTTTAATGGAAAATCATCCTCATCGCAATTCGCGGTCTGCAGACAATAGCCGATGTTTGCATCTTTGTTTTCACAAAAATTAGCTGTAAAGAAGGTTTATGGATGCTCAATTACGTGGCCCCTCGTCTGGTTGGTGTTTGAGAGACATCTTGGGTATCTGCAGCCACAGCAGCGAAATTCTTGACCGAACGGCTGCTCGGAAGCCGACCACGTTTGCTACTGCCTCGTGTTAAGCCAGTCTCTTTGAAGCGAGAGGGGTAAATGCCGCAGTGTTTGTTCATGTGGTGCCACACGTCCAGGGAATCGACGACGAAATTTACGTTAAGCCAAAAACACTAACCGATTATTTGTCAAAAACATGGACACAATTCTTCCGTGTTCTCGAGGAGTATAGTGATTTATGGTTTATCTACGTATATTCTGCTTCTCTTTACTTCACAAATGTCAAACTCACGGTAACATAAGATACCATCTGCAAAAATGAAAGCATCTTCTTTTGTGCCACCTCTTAGAACATAAAATGCATACAATTGAAGAAATTGGTGATTGACAAAAGAATGGAGTAAGTGTTTATATTTGTCGCTTTTATATATGATGATTTTGGAATAATGTGAAGTTGAATCAATTTATAACAGTTTTCCAGAATCAACTGTTGATAAATTTTGTCTAATACTCTTTTCAAAAATGTAACTGATGACTCTTACGAACAACCGCTGCCGTTAGATAGAGATATTTTTCGACCTACAAAACCAGTTTAAAAACCTTACCAGATGATTACCCGTAAATGTCATAATTGTGGATGTTTCTTCAGTGGAGCATGAAAATTATTTTTGTTGTCAAACAGGATTTTTCTACATCAGCTATCCAATCATTCCAACAACAATAGCTTTGCCCTCAAATATATTTCTTTAAAAGCTGTAATGGCCAGTTATTGAACCTTAAAAGCTTCAAAGCTTAATTCTATTGTAATAACCGACTTATTGATTTTTTCTTCTGGAGTACAATTCTTTGGATTCTGGCTTTGATAACTTTCATGTTTTTTGGAATGCGTATCATGCGTGGAAGGCCAAATTAGGAGCGGTCATTAATATCCCCTGTTTCTCGAAACAAATTAATGCACCGATTCACAATTATGTGGTTAATATTAAACAAACAGGGAGTTTTACAAGTGTTTTTCTTTTTTATTTTACCCCTATGTATGTAACGAGGGGTTGCTTGCAAAAAGGTATTTTTGTCGTCGCAGGCTAACAGTTTTTCATCCCCCTCCCCTCAAACTTTTGCAAGGTAGGAACGAGGAAGAATTAATTTACAAATAATAACAGTGCGATAAGCCGGTGCGGTGACCTTAAGATATGCAAAACAATCCTGAAGATAGGCAACCAAACGTGCATTTAGAGCTCAGCCAAGCCACATTTCATATCAGCTGTCTTTGTTTACTTTCTGTTTAAATATATAGATAGATAAATACTACAGTTTTATGGTAAAATCAAGTATTAAGTTATTAACAAAAGAAAATTAATTGTCAAACCAATATATTAAAGTACCACTGCAAAAAGAAAAATTTAAAGTTGTGTTAGTATTTATCCCCTACTAGGTACAATTTGACTAATGTTGCAAGAGAATATTCGGAATAAATTGGCATTTTAATATGTGAGAGTAAACTAAATCCTACAAAAAATTCAATTGTATTAGGGGATAGGGAAAGTTATTGGATGGTTTTTTGATTTCTTTTGGTTTTACGTTCTTACATTGGTTTCTAAACTGATGGTTACAGTGAAATTGTTATTAGTTTTAAAAAGTTTACAGTTTAATAAAACAGCAAGTAGAAGTGTAATGAAGAAATTAATACACTCGAAAAACTATTTTGATTAAGAAGGATAACACTAAAATAAGAGTAAATACATCAACATATTTTGAGTTTGGGATGTACGGGAGATTTCACCCAGGAGTAGCACCTCTATACTCTGAATTGCCGGACCCTTGGGTCATTCAGAGATATTGGTCTCCGGGTGGTCTCTCACTCTCATTTATGGCTCCCAGAAGCTTGTTAAGCGGCCACATCCCGGATACTGTGTCGGCACACAGGCTAAACTAAATGAGAGGCTATGGGAGGCAATCTTAAATTGATGAATTTAATGGCTCCCATAGTAAAAGCAACGTCTGACTCAGATTGAGTGGCTGCAAATTGCGTCTGTTCCCATATTGGGCGGCTAGAAACCAAAGCGGAAAGCAAGGAGAAACTACCGCTTAAACTTTCTCAAGACAAACAATTATGGCGACACATCAATACAAAACGGCCCCTAGTCCGCGGCAGATCTTAAATGGTCAAGGGGTGCGAAGAATCCCCGCGATGAATGCTAGGAACCACCCGAAAGTGAAAAGCGAAAAAGAAATACCAATCAAAATTGGCACTTGGAATGTGAAAAGCATGTATATGGCTGGGAAGATACACAATACAATCCAAGAGATGAAGAGGCTAAACATAAATGTCCTCGGAATTAGCGAAATGAGGTGGAAGGAGTCAGGAAAAATGAACATAGGCGACTCAACTGTATATTACTCTGGAAACAACCTACCTGATCACCCAAACGGAGTTGGAATTATAGTGAACAAAGAGGCGAAAAAATCGGTCATGAATTTCATACCGCAATCTGACAGAGCAATGTTGATCCAACTAAAAGTAGAACCAAAAAATGTTAACATAATACAGGTATATGCACCAACAGCAGAAAAACCAGACGCAGAGATAAACAATTTCTACACCCAAATAAAACAATTAAAATCACACATCAAAAAAGATGAGATAACAATAATTATGGGCGATTTCAATGCCAAAATCGGAAAAGGACCACTTCAAGATGTAGTAGGGGAGTATGGACTGGGTGACAGAAACCCAAGAGGTGACATATTAGTGCAATTTTGTCAAGAAGAAAATCTTGTAATAAGCAACACATGGTTTAAACTACCTCCGAGACGCCTTTATACCTGGAAATCACCGCAAGACCACCCAAGACATGTGATCAGGAATCAAATCGATTTTATCCTAATAGACAAAAGATATCGAAATGGAGTTCTTGGAGCGAAGACCTACCCAGGAACAGACGTGGGGTCGGATCATAACCCTGTAGTAGCACGCATCAGAATTAGGTTAAAAAAGATAAGGAAGAAGACAAACACAAAACCAAATATGGCAATACTAGCAGACCAGATACAAAAAGATCAAATATCCGCGTCACTAAACAACGAATTCAAAAAAATACGCGAAACAGAGGCTGAAACCGACCAAGAGCAAATAGAAAATATCTGGAAACAATTTAAAAACACGCTAAACAATATACAAGCCCAAACTGTAAGAGCATCAAAATACGATCACAAAAAGGAATGGATAACAAAGGAAATTTTAGAGCTAATGAACGAGAGACGAATGTATAAAAACTCGGACCAACAGAAGTACAATCAAACCCAAACCAAAATAAGACGAACAATAAGAGAAGCAAAAGAGAAATGGATGAACAATAGATGCCAAGAGCTTGAAGAACTGCAGAACAAACACGATCTCTTCAATTTACATAAAAAGTAAAGGAAGTTACTGGAAACTTTAAAAACGACTGCCAACAAGGCTAACAAATGATAACAACCAACTGATATCTACAACAGAAGAACTAAACAGCGAATGGACAAACTACGTACAACAATTGTTTGACGATGAAGTTAACCTCCCGTACACCGCGAAGGGCGAAACAGGGGCCAAACATATTAAAACCAGAAGTAGTTAAAGTGTTAAATGCAACTAAAACGGAAAGCTCCCGGACCAGACGACATTTATGCAGAATTCCTGAAACTCATAAATGAAGATAACATAAACATAATGACAAACCTGTTCAATAAAATATACCAAACAGGAAACATACCACACGACTGGCTAAAGTCAATTTTCATTCCTATACCAAAGAAAACTAATGCGAACAAATGTGATCAATTCCGATTAATTAGCTTAATGAGCCATGTGCTAAAATTATTTTTAAAAATAATACACAACAAAATACACAAAAAAAGTGAACAAGACCTAAGCGAAGAACAGTTTGGCTTTCGGGACGGCCTTGGCACTCGAGAGGCTTTATTTGGATTAACAGTATTACTGCAAAAATGCAGAGATCAAAAAAAGGAGGTATATCTCTGTTTCATTGACTATGTCAAAGCATTTGACAGTATAAAACACGCAGAATTAATAAACGTGCTACAGCGTAAAGGACTGGATAAACAAGACATCACAATTATTAGAAACATATACGAAAAACAAACAGCAGCAATAAGATTAGAAAACTCAATCACAACTGAAGTGGCTATTAAACGAGGGGTACGTCAGGGATGCGTCCTATCACAACTTATGTTCTATATATATTCGGAACAAGTATTCCAAAAAGCACTTGAAGGCTCGGAAGATGGTATCAAAGTCAACGGAAGATTACTCAACAATTTGAGGTACGCGGATGATACCGTAATTATTGCCGACAGCCCTGAGGGTCTACAACGCTTAATGGACCGTATCACAACCGAAGGAGATACTGTCGGACTCAAAATTAATACAACGAAAACAAAAACAATGGTAGTGAGCAGAATACCAAACACAACAGTCAATATAAATGTATACAATGAACATATAGAACAAGTCCACAAATTTAAATACCTTGGCTGCTGGATAACTGACAATCTAGACCCAGAACTAGAAATACGAACCAGAATAGAGACAGCCAGAACGACTTTCCTAAAATGAGAAACTTGCTATGTAATAAAAGCCTCGCTCTAGATGTAAGATACAGATTTGTGAAATGTTACATTTATTCAATACTGCTATACGGGGTGGAGACTTGGACATTGAACAAAAAAGAGATTAGCAAGCTGGAAGCATTCGAGATGTGGGTGTTCCGAAGAATGCATAGAATATCGTGGGTTGAACACATAAGAAACAAGGAAGTACTCAGACGTATGAACCGAGACAGAGAATTAGTTGATACGATTAAAAAAAGGAAAACCGCCTATCTTGGTCATATCACAAGAAACCACAAAACCAACTATTAAAACTCATGATAGAAGGGAAAACAGAAGGAAGACGCGGCCCAGGTCGAAGAAAATGTTCATGGTTGAAGAACATAAGAGACTGGACGGGCTTAAACACACACACATTAATTAGAACAGCACAAGACCGATACGAATTCGCCAAAATTGTTGCCAACCTTCATTAATGCAGATGGCACCAGAAGAAGAAGATTTTGAGTTTAATAAAAATCGAAACAACATGATCTATTGTCGATTGTACTATTTAACTTGTTTTTAATAGGTACGATATATACGTAAAAATCAGAAAGTAACAATCTTTAAAAATAACGTAGCTGAATAAAACAAAAAGAAAGGAAATGAGTTGCGTATATAGGAAATATAGGAAAAAATAAGACAAATAAATTAGAAGGAAAATGAAATAAAACAAAATATATAAACAAAAAGGCAGAGAATGTCAGTAGTGTCAAAAAGATGAGAGAATGGAAGTAACGTCAGGCATAAAAAGGTAATTTTTAAAATTGATGGAACGGTAAAAAAAAACTCGAAGTTTTTTAATAATTTTGTCTATTAGAAAATGTCCTATTTGCTATAATAGACATTTCGTCTGCATAGCTCAGTTCTCTTATTTTAACTTGCTTTATCTTCTAGTAAACCATTTCATATGGTTTAATTTCATGCTTTGCTTCTTTTGGTGGGTCGTCTAGGACCAGTGAAAACATTGTATCCTTTTATCTTATACCTGATGTTCTAAATGGATTTAATTTTTCCTGCCTTATTCTGTGTATTTTCTTGTAAATCCTATGTTGCTATAATTTTTGTATGTCATTCTTCTTTATATCTTATTCTCTTTTTTAACTTTGTCAAAAGCCTTTTCCATATCAATTAAGTGCAAATGTAGGTTTTTACCTTATTTAATTGCTTTTTCTCCTATTTGTCTCGTTGGGAATATATCATTCACCCCTTTGCTTAATCTAAATCTAAATTGTGTTTGTTCGAACGTCTTTTAAAATTTATTTTAATCTTTTTTCTATTCTTCTGGCATATGTTGTAGTTACAGTCTCACTTTTTAAATGTTAGGGTTGTAATGTCTATTCTCTATTTGTTGGGTGTAATTTCTTTCAGCACTGTATTCATTATTTGTCTTAGTTCTTCTGGTGTTATTTCTGGTAGCACTTTCAACGTATCTGTATTTATCATGTTCTGTTCTGGTGTTTCTCTTTGTTTGGTTTTTCTAATTGTCTTTCTCAACTTGTTTATTTCTTCTTTATATAATATTTGCATTTTTTCTCTTCGTATTGTGTACCTGATTGTATTTTATTGTTTGTGTTTTTTTCTGCCTAACAACTGCATGAAGAACTATCTCCATCTTTCCATAATTTCGTCCCCATCCTTTATAATGTTTCCGTTTGTATCTTTCTGGTGGACTTGTCTTAACATAAGATAGTTTTTAATTTTGGTTGTATGCTTTTTATTTTTTCTGCTATCTCTGTGGATGAATTCTTATTTTCTTCTTTTACTATCTTTTAAGCTGAATTCATAGATTTTTGTATTGGTAGTGGTCCGCTAGGTTTTTCGTTTTCAAGTAGTTTATTTTCAAAAGCCGCCTCTGCTCTTTTACACACGCAGTCAACCAGAGTTTGTATTTAAATATTCTTATCAATTATCAAAATAAGCTTAAATTATGTACTTAAAACAAACCTTACTTGCTATAATCTTTTTAAACTTTTGCTAAAAAAACTTTTGCACTCATTGAACTCACTTTGTTTTATCGTTTGTATTTTTCTAGAAATTTGAGGTTTATTACAGAGCAGAATTCAACCGAAATTTACTAGTGTCTGCCAAGGGTGGTTCTCAATTTCTGGACACAATTTTGCAAATTAGAATGTCCTGAGTTCAAACAGTTTTGGTTGTAATTTAAGACTACAACATAACCTTAGCTTTTGGCGAAGATATATATATATATATATATATATATATATATATATATATATATATATATATTATATATATTATTATTATATATCATATATATATATATATTATATCCTATGCAGATTTTTGTCTGTTTACTTTGTAGTAATGTTCCTTATCATTTTTTTAATACTTTAAGTGTAAGAATTTTCCAATGCTTGAATTGAACTAAGTCTATTGTGAATTTAAAAAAAAGCAGTAGCAGAAGATTAAGGGTAGAAGTTAGAATCTTACATTTCTGTAACACAAACTAAAATTGAAGAATCAATTTCGGTTAGACTAAAAAAGTTGGATAAACCTATGTAAGGTGTGGATTAATTAGCTTAAAAGCAAAAAAGAGATAGATTACTTTTCTCTAGTTTTGATGTACTTTTTATAAACTCCGTGACATTTTCGAGTTATGTATTGAAGGTGGTGAAAATTGGAATATCAAATTTTCCTCAGATAGATAGTCATTTAGTGCCACTGTTGTGGAATGAAAGTAGCTGTGGCGCCAATCAATCGAGCACGAAATATTGTCGTCAAATCTCTGCCTTCCAAGTGGTCCTTTTAGTGATACAAACTAATGGTAATATTGGAAGGCAATAATTCTGGACTATGGAAAGAATGCTCCAGTACAGCCTAGACCACATCCTCAATTTTTGCCGAGTTTAGGCAGTTGTATAGGGCCGGGTAAGGAATCCACTTTGTGGACATCTATCAAAACTCAAAAACATCAGAAATTATTCTTGAGCACTGCCGAGAATTACTCAGCAACCCTTAATCGGCGGTAATCCTCGAGAAAGTGGCGAACATCACCGATATTCTCCTCGACCAGTCTAGTCCTTAGGCAAAACTAGTGACCTTCATTTTCAACTGCTTCTTGTCCTTATGAAAAGTCTTCTTAAGGGTATTGTTTTCAAATTCTACGTTAAGCTTTCTTAACATTTCGGATGGTTTTACGCCTTATATGGTAAGAAATTTGAACAGTATGTTACTTTGACAAGGTGATGTTTACTTAAAAAAGGCATTAGTGCGAGTTGCCCTCCTGTTTAGGCAACCTTACTTACAACGCTCAGAAACCGTGCTTCTTTCCATTCACTTTAAGACGCTTAATAAAGGAATTTCAATTTATATTTTATTTGACTACGTAATAACATCTTGTAGCTTTAACCATTACTCAGGGGGAAAATATAAAAATTGCAGAACAAGTAATAAACGCAAAGAGAAAACTGTTCTAATGTTTTGTTTGTTAGAATCTTGTATTAGTTGGTGGTACGCGAGCTCTTTAAGCATCTGACCCTTGATAGCGCCTCGAAACGGGCGGGTTCAAGTTACGCTTCTTTCATGGATGTCTATTGTGTTATAGATTTAACAATTAACCCAAATTGTAAAAAACTAAAACGAATCTTAATTAGGGCAGTAGTACAAAAAGGTAACAGCTACTAGTAGCTATTGCAGTATAACTGCAGTGTTCGACGGCTTTGCACAGCCCACAGTTGGATGCCGTAGGTCCACACTGAAAGTAGCACTGTTTTATACATTAGCACTTTGTTAGTTAAAGATAAATGTGATATTCGACCAAGGAGCCATCTCATTTTCTTCATTTTGATGTCCAATTCCTTTCTCTTTTTAGCTATGTGGGCTTTCCATATGAGTTTTTTGTCAAAATGCATGCCAAGGTATTTTGTTTCGTCCTGGATTGGGATTTGGGTGCCATTTAGGAAGACGGGGGGAGCAGTTCCGTGCTTTGTGATGAAAGTTAATGCGGTCGATTTTACTTCTTTTATTTTTATGCGCCATTTGCAGAGCCATTCCTGCAGTGTGGTAAGGTAGCATTGAAGTATGGCGGAGGCTTGATGTGGATCGCTATGTGATACTAATAATGCCGTATCATCCGCATATGTTGCAATGACAACCTAGTCTTGATGAGAGAGGTCTGCCGTATAAATTAAGTATAGGATAGGTCCCATGACGCTGCCCTGGGGAACTCCTGCTTTAATTTGATGGAAACTGGACAAGCTGTCGCTGTGTTTAACTTGAAAGTGCCTTTCACTTAAATATGATCGGATAAGAAAGTAGTATTGGTGGAGCAGTACTTTTTTGATTTTTTACAATAGGCCAGGATGCCAGACCCTATCGAATGCCTGGCTGACATCAAGAAAGGCCGCCACACAGTATCTGTTTTCTTCAATATCTTCAATGACATCTACAAGTATCTGTTGTATCTGCTCTATGGTAGCATGTTGCTGCCTGAATCCGAACTGATGTTGTGGGATAAGTTCTTGATCTACAATTATGGGTAACAATCTTTGTAGGATTAGTTTTTCTAGAACTTTTGAGAGTAATGGGAGTAAGGTTATCGGCCGGTAGGACGCGGCTTCGTGAGCGGGTTTACCCGGTTTAAGGATAAGAATGATTTGCCCAAATTTCCACTGGATTGGAAAATACTGCATTGAATATATGCGTGAGAGCCATTATGGCTCGATGAGGTAATTCTTTAAGGACTTTAGCAGTAATTAAATTGTAGCCCGGTGCTTTAACGTTACGTAAATGTTAAATGACAAGTTTTATTTCAGCAGGTGTAACGTGTTGTATAGGCGGGCTTAATTGACAAGGAGCCTGTAGGTATTGGGCGAGGTTGAAAGATACCGGAGAGGTGGTTCGCGAACAGCTCGGCCTTCTCGTCATCTGTTCGAGCCCATGTGCCATCATCTTTACAAATCGGTGATATATGCACTTTTGGACGTTTAAATTTGCTAGTAGCTTTCCATAGTGTGTACTCATCATGTGCAGATGGAGAAAGGTTGCTTATATACTCTTTAAATGTTTTATTTTTTCAATCTTGGAGTGCCTGTTTGAGTTCTCGGGTTAGCCTATTTAGTCTGGTTTTGTCCGCAGGATGTTTGGTTCGTTGCCATACATTCCTAGCTCTCCTCTTCTCGGCAAGCTTGGATTTAATGTAAAAGGGATAGTTTTCAATAATCTCTGCTTTGGGATGTTCGGTTGGCGTAGAAACATGAGCTGCTTGATGTACGATATTGTTAAAGTGCTCCACAGCTAAGTCAACTTCGTCTGGTGTCTTTAGATTAGCTGGAATTTCTATATTGGCAGTGAGGTACTTTTTGTACATGTCCCAGTTCGTGTGTCTATTGTATAATGAGGATTTCTTTTGTTTGGTTATAACTGATGTGCTCAATGTGACGATTATGGAAGAATGATCAGAGAGAAAATAGAAGCAGGTTTCCACTTTACAGTAATTTGAGGAGATGCCTTTGGTGACAAAGAAGTCCACTGTGTCAGGAATCTTGTTTGGATCTGATTCTCGGCCTTTGGTGGTAGTTAGTCTGGATCCCCAAAGTGGGTTTTTGGCGTTATAGTCCCCCCCAGCGATAAATTTATTCCCTAATTTTTGAAAGAATGTTTCGTATTAGTGTTGTCGAATATTATGTCTGGGTGGACTATATATGGCTGCAAACACTAGCGGACCGGTAATACTCTTGACGTTGAGGATGGTACCTTGTAAGTAGTCAGTGGAGAACTCTTCCATTATGTGGTGAGAGATTTTATTACTGATAATTACTGCTGAGCCAGCGTGGGCTGTACCGTCTGGGTGATTTGTAGAGTATCTTGAATAATTATGAATATTTAAGTAACTGTATTTAGTGAAGTGGGTTTCTGAGATCAGTAGGATGTCGATTTTATGTTGTTTAAGAAAGAGCTCGACTTCAATGCGATGCTGGACTAGTCCATTTGCATTCCATAATCCTATGCGTAAAGTATCTATTATTGCAATTTGTTGACTAACATGGTGAGCAAATTAAGCATCGTGCTGTTCTGGTTCATAAGCTGCGTGAACATTGTTTCAAATTTAGTTAAAAACTGAGATAGTGAGATGTCATTGTTGCTGTTATCTTCGAGTTGGCTGTTCGTGCGGTGCTGTGATGCTGCTTGGGCATAACTTGCATTGTTTAAATTTAAGGTGTATGCATGCTGCGCAGTTATTGGTGTATTCGATGTCTTTACAATAGATGTTCTTGGAAGACTAGACGATTTACCTCTATTTATTTGTAGTTGCTGATACACTTGACAACCCTTATAGTTGGCGGGGTGTGGGCTTTGACACAGTGCACATCGCGCGGGAGTTTCCTTTGATTTCTTGCAGACAGTGGTATTGTGTTCTCCTCCACATTTTACACAGAGGAAGGGCATGTCTGGCATCGTGTGCACTGTATTATTGTGGTTTTCTTTCTGGGCGGTTCTACGGTTATTAGTTGGTAATTAAGGTGCTTCAATTCAAACACTTTTATATTATTCTGAGCCGGCTCTAAATCAACAAAGAACATAGGCAGAGGCTCTTTAGTTGCTCTGTGTCTGATGTGGTTAGATTTCGTACAGTGTGGCCGTGCTTTTTTAGTTCTTCTTTAATTTCCTTGGTGTCAACAGAGTGATGTAGATTTCGAATTACCACTCTGTATGCTCTTTCATCCTTTAATTGATAGGTATGGTATATAATTCGTTCAGTTTCTAGATGGGTAATTAGTTTTCTATAGGAGTCAGCAATATTAGTATTTATTTTAATTGTTTTGTTTGAAAGTGCTTTAGTGCTGTATTGTTTCCGCTCTAAGACTTTTGTTAGCTTTTCGATCATTTGGGCATAATTCGTAACACCGTATAGGTATACAGGCGGGGGCTTGGGAATTTTTTGTACGGAACTTTCACTAGAATCTTGTTGGGTGGGTCTCTTGTGTGCTACGGCTAGCTAGTACACTAAATCGATTTTGAATGTTGATTGAATTTTCTGGTTGTGTTCGTTCGGCTGTAGTTCTTCTGCGTTTTTTGTATGGCTTTTTGTATTGTTGGCATTTGTGTTGGTTTTGATTTTATGTTACTTCCTCTTCGGAGGAGTCATCGATATCTATTTGTTCTGTTGCTTCTGTTATTAGTTGCGGGTTTGGATTTTGATTAGGGGTTGAGACAGAAGAGAAGAATTTTATATTACTATAATTTTGTGGTGGTGGCAAAGGGTTCTGATGTTGAGGCGTCGGCATGACATTACTGGTTTGCGGGAGCAGCGCATAATTGAATTGAAGTGGTTGTTGATTCCCAAATTGAGGTTGTTGTGGATTATATAAAATTTGTGACTGGGGTATAAACATATTCGATCCATTGTTGTACATATTCTGTATTTACAGAATTTGTGATGATGTTTGCGAGTTTTTAATCAGCAAATTTTAAAACTGTAGTAAAAGTCTTTAACTTACACATTTGGTGTAAAACTCGACAGAATTAAATATAAATCGTTGCAGGATTAAGAGCGGACACTAGTGATAACTTAATCGGACACGATATAGTACATTCACTCGCGCTCGCTGTCTACAGCATTCTCCTTTAGACTGCTTGAATTCTGAAAGGTAGTCGCAAGCTTTTGCTGCGGGTTTTTCTTAAATGTACGTACAAAAAGATGGGTGTAAGTAAAAAGCGAACGCGGCTCGGCATTTTTCGAGCAACTACTTTAGCGGGGCTAATACACGATTTAGAAATGCAAACCTCCGTAAGCGCAAGCAAAACGCTGAAGGCAGAGCTCTTGGAGGCAGCCTTTTACGTTTTAAACTGCATTTGCAAAACGACAAAGAGTATCTATGAATGTTATAAATTCTATATTCTTTCTGTGCGCTGCCGTATCGCATCCCGAGCACTGAAAGGGATCAAAGATCTGACAAGGAGAAATTTTAAATATTCATAAAGCAGACATAAAGCTCCTAATGTCATAAAACGAATTTTCCATTCGTTCAAACAAAAAGAAGCTGGCTAACATCTCATTTCCATCTCTGAGAGAAGTTGAAACGACAGTGATATTTTCATTATACTAATTTTGTTCTAAGTAAATTAGACTTCTTAAGAACCTCTCTCCGAGTTACGTCTAGCCGCCGCCAGACGCGAATTAGCGTTTCATAATTCCTTTTATTTTGCATTTTAATCAAAAATTATCTTGGGGATTTTAGTATTGTATACGCGGCGCGGCGCCGGCCTCTCGGCGCGCTTTCGGGCGGAACGCTAATTTCGGCAGATTAGGGCGCACGGGGGCGATTTTCCGGCGAGCAATAAACTAAGGCGGCGCAACTGCACGAAGAAGCCGGGCCGGCTGCGCATTACGCATTTAGCAGGCAAATAAACCGCGAAGTACGAAAAACGAACGAAATGGCAGCCGGCATTCCGCGCACGTCCGCCAGCTTTCTCTCGAAATTTTATTCCTGTAGGTACTTGAAATACAGAAATTATATTGCAGCATCAAAAGAAATTACGGCACTCATTCCTCTTTGGTGCTGTTATAAAAATTAAATCAAATTTTCCCCAATAAAGTTTCCCGGATACAAGTTAGCTCGACTCGAAAGCGGACCAGTTGAGTTGTGCTGCGCCCGCGCTCGCCGCCACCGAACGTAACAAACGAGCAAAATTGTTCGCTACATGAAAGCGCTGAGCAGGAGCTTTATGGAGTGCAGTGTAATGTAATGTATGTACATTCGAATCAGTGGTAACGGCATTTTGGAGTACGTCCCCGTAATTATTGCGAGGTGTAAGAGATTTTTTTGTTGTTGAATTGCTGAACTGCTGGCGGATCAGGTAGAATTTTGAAAAAAGTCCTTATGGTTGCTAACAAAAAGTTGCTTTGTACTTTAAAAAACATTTAAATGAGTATAAATGATTCGTAGCAATAACAAAATAGGCTATAAGGTACCCCTAGTGCTCAATAGTGTATCCCAGTAAAGGATAACTTTTTTAAATCATAAATTAAGAATCAAAAAAAGAAAACAAAATAATTGGGTACTTGAATTAAAGTATTGATGACTAAATTAATTGCAAATGCACCAAAGAACAGAGCACCCTCTATAGAGCCACTTCAACACAAGTTAATGAAATCATGACTGGGAGTCTTCGATAATCCATCATAAAACTGACCCATCAGAATGTCGAATAAACATTAGAATTGTTGATATCATAAGTGAAGACGTGATTGTATATAACTTTCAGAAATATCGAGGTGGAATTACAAAGCGTCAGGTTTTCCGCTGCGTATCCCGTCAGGCGGCCGCTGCGCTGTAGCTATCGCCCGGCGCTATGATCCTTCGAGCATTTTCGGGGACATGCGGAAATACACGAAGCTGAAAAAAGCAACAGATATACGGATAGACGGACGAACAGACCGTACGTGATAGGCTTTTTGTATATGTAAAAAGTCTAAAATTAGAATGCAAGTTGTAAGTAGCGAGTATTGTAACTTAATTTTCTTTAACTTCTTAGTCAACGCTGATATCTACTTGGTTTTTTAGGAATTTTATTCCCTACTAATAGGAAAAAGCATGATTTCTATTTCCTTTAGCAGGACGGAGAAGCTTTTATCATATCAGAGGATCACTTGCTTGTCTTTATGAAATGTTTGTCGTTGAGCGGATAGTGAGCAAAAGTTTTTCGTCAATGTCCACCAGATTGGTTGACAGGTGAGTTTTATTTGTGGAGATACTAAAAAGGAAAAGTATACGAATTCTTGGGTAACAAATTGTATTCCTAGTATCAATATCGTGAAATATGGATGGGTATACATAAAGTTGTTAAGACATTCACATAAGCGTTTGGATGCTTTGTTTATTAACAATTAATTGTGAAGGTTACTACTAACACTTGTTCCATATTCTTTGTTTAGCGGCGGGCATAAAGTAGTTATATTTTGCGAATTCTTCTTGAGACAAATTTAACCAATAAGCTTGAAACTTTATAATTCAAATTGGATAATATATCTTTAACGGTAAGCTAACTGTTTTCAGAATTTTTTACAACTTTGAACTGCTTTATCTATTATCTTTTGCAAATTTTGCTTGCTTATGGTAATTCTAGCAGTTCGTAGATGTCCTTAGCTAACAATGGATATCAAAAATGCTATTATTAAAGAAAGTCGGTGGGATAGAACGCAGATAGAGCTTGGTAAGCAGTTCATGATTTCACCCGTCCATTTCGAAAGTTTTACATTATCTGTGGCAAAAGTGTTAAGATATACAGTTCAAGTAGATCTCAAACGACTTCTCAGACATTCTTAGCTTTTATTGGTCTAATTTTTGTTTCACTGCGGTTTAAATTTCTGCAGAACTAGCCACAAAAGACCACATTGTATCTCTTCATTTTTGATAATGTTTACGTGCTGTAAATTTATTTATATGTTAGATGTCTTGTGAAGAAGCCGATGGATGTTTGCTCGCCCCCATGTGCACTAGAGTGTAGATGACTGGAAGATAGAATAATCTCATTTTAGGTATAATTGTCCATTATGAAGCATAAAGGTGGGTCCCTGATGACTTATCTAGACACTAAAGAGTAATTTTTGAGAATATAATGGTTATTTCGCAAATATTTTGTTGAAAAATTGAATAATTCTCAGTTTTGTATCAACAATACTGATTGCAGTTTAAGGTTTACATGAGACGACCGCCATTATTACACTGTTAATGAATGCAGGTACTCAATTATTTTAGTGACTTGTAGCACCCAGGCATAGAGAATGGATTGAACCGGGGTCCGTCAGCATTGAAGCCCGCCCCTCAACCACGGGACCATGCTGGCCTCTTTTCATACATTAAAAATGCAAATATTTTCGTAGTGTCATGAATTTTCAGACTTTTTTTCAATATTTTGATACACAACAGCGCTATCTTTAACTAAATAATCACTACAAGCATTTTTGTAGTTTTCGTTATAGAACATTAAACTCTAAATGTGGCTTTTGAATGCATTTAATTGGGAGGAAGATGTAAACAAATTTTATAACTTGGGTTAGAAAACGTGCCTTTAATAATATTAAAATCAATTTCATATTACCTTTATTTTTGACTAATTACTAATATGTTTGACATTAATTAAATAGAAGGATTTAATTTTCATAATTAAAAACTATAATTTATCCATTTTGTTGGTACGTGGAAATTGTCATTACATTTAAACTTATCGGTGAATAGTTCCTTAATAAGGGCTTCTCACCTACAGGAGCATCTAAATATTGTCTGTAATTGGATGAACAAATAGAAATTATGATTAAAGAAAACAAGTCTGTCCACATAACATTTATCGTACGATGTCAAGGGTGGCCACCGGTGATAGTGAATAATATTGCAATACCACTGAAATATCACATCTGGGCAAAATACTGACCTTGAAGCCTCACATATTGAATAAACGGAAACAATTAGACATAAAAACCAAAGAATGTGCTGGTAAACACTCAGAACCAAGAGAAATTAATCACTGTGTCTTAAATATTGATTACAGTGTTTATAATAGTTTCTACCTGACTGTAATTATACTTAATTAAATTTATGCATTACAAATCCTCCCCCCCCCCCTCCGCCTATATTTTAGTTTGACATAAAATACGAAGTGTCGAAATTTCAGCTCAAGATAAAATAAAAAACTTTTATGTTCAGAGAAATTCAAGCTTATTGATATTTATGTAAAGCATGGGAAAAGACATCCACTCTGTAGGCACATTTCTCAATGGTGTTATGAATTTTATTTTGAAGCTTTTCAAATATCTATGAACTACTATCATAACTACAGTATTTAAATATCAACCCAAAAATAGTTCAATGTGACATTATCGCTTATTTTTATTTATCGTTTGAGCTTATTCGCCAATTTTTTTGCAATGCACTTCAAAACTACAAGGTATTACAGATTGATTTGTCTTATTCTATGTTCAGCTCATTTTGTTCTTCCGAACTTATAAGATTTTATTCGAAAATAAGATATATCACATACAGGTCCCTTGGGGCGTTGATTTTTTAATTTAAGGTAATTTTTAGACTTTTTATTTCTGTACAATATTCAAGTTTTTCTTATCGTATAAAATTAAATTGTTAACTATTTTATCTTCCCATTCTTTGTGTATGTCCCTATTCTTGTCTTATTTGGCCGCTCAGGATGACTCTTTTAAGTCGCCTGAGATATTTCACTCTGGTGCCTTCATTTTTTTCTCGTTTACAGTATTCATGACTCACGTACATTTGTGAGTATAGGATTAAATATTGTTTTATGTGGTAAGCAGCTTTGTTTTCCTGTAGCTAAATAGCATTCCTAACATATATGGTTTAATGTTGCTTGAATCATGCCATATTTACCCAGATGTAATTTCAACCGTGGGCGCCTCATAACCAGAGAGATAAATGCGTCTTTCAAAATGATTTTGTCCACAATTGTTTTATTACTCAATTTAAAACAGCAATAAATAATCAGCACCGCTAATACTTAGTCTACTCAAACCCTTAGAACAAGCAAAACAAGCAATGAGATGAGAAGCTGTTAACGATCTTAGAAAAATAATAGTTTAACTGGTACAGGTGTATGAATCAACGCCATTTTTATAGTGTTTGGCGGTAGAAACGCGCCACCAAGAAAAATTTCTTGCTAACACCCTTTTAGAAACGGCATCAATTGAATTGGGCAAAAAAGATGCGTTCTTGACAGGATTTTTTTATGTAAGCTGATACTGGCAATTTTGTGACAGTAGAGAAATTTGGGTTAGCATAATACTGTAGAATGTCATTTGGTAGAGTGGCAGAGTACGTTTATTTTTATGACAGTGACTGTTAAATACTTTAATAATAATATTCTCGTTAAGAAGAATGTTGTTTTTATAGAGGATGATGCTCTTTATCATTGAAGATAAGTAACAAATTCAACTTTTATTATGGCCGGGGCATGTTCCAATAAAATATGGCGAAAAAATCATGAATGCCTAGCAGAAAAGCCGAATTAACGAGAGTGGTGAGAAAAAAATACAAAAGTACCCCAAAGAATGACAAATAGCCCTAAAAATCAGAAGCGTTGCATTACAGTAGAGAAGATTCGAGCAAATGTTAATTGTAGGTTTTGGTCGAGTAAGTGTTGTGTTAATAAAGTTTATTATTTAAATTCTTTCTTTTATTCTGGTGCCTTATTCAACTCTCTGTGAAATCTAGTCTTTGAGTTCGATATATATTTTAGCCTGCTTATGAAATTTCAAATAAAGCACTTTTTTACTGAAGACTTTGAAAATCGGTAAAAAGGTAAGGATGTCTTCATATTCTTTTCATTATTTTTTAAATTGAAAATAATTGTTTATTTCAAAACATCATTACTGATAAAAGCTTTTACAGTAACTTTTTAACTCACAAAATGTGTGGTACTTAAAGTTATCTTACATATTTCTAACTTTACTAGGGTGTTCAGATATAACCAGCAAAATGAAAAAGGAGAATAACTGAAACAAGTCGCCGATTAAGAACTGAACCAAGCCCTACAAATATCCAAAAAGCACAAAGCACCGTTTTTTAATGGAATAAACACCAAACTTTGTAAATATGGAAATTTGCAGAAAACTGCAGACCAAAATGATATAGCCCATATTCAAAAAAAAAAGACCGAAGTAACTGCAAAAGCTGCAGAATAATAACCTTACTAAACGCCGGATACAAGACATATGTGCAAAAATAGTAAACGCAACTTTACAAAGTATCATTGAAAATATCAGCCTAAAAACCAAAGAAAAATTGGAAAATGAGTTTTATATTCCAATATCTCGTCTTATAAGTACATCAAAAGTTATGATCTTAGCTGGACGACTCTTTTTAAGACATTACTCCACGAAAGCTGTCACTTCTGCATGATAAAGGAGATTAACATATAAAGAACACATATCTTCACACTTTGTTCTCTATAACCCGTTTGCTTTGATGGAATTTACAGCTTTAATGACTTGGTGTAAAAAGCAGTGTATCCATGTAGCATTCACATTACGTCTTGTATTTTGACGATAAGACCAGATAGATGCCCTATCATAGCATTGGCAGCGCATACGGCAATATATTTCGCTCATTCAAATATCGAATACACATTTTTTGTCTGTAAAAGAATGCAAAATAAAATATCTTATATGTATATTATTGGTCTTCATATCATATGTTATATATGCTGTAAACTGGGAACAGTTAGAAATATTTATGGATTTGCTTATTAGTAGTGAGCAGTACGTGTACTTAGTAATTTCAACAATTTTTGTTTGAATATCTTCTGTCACTCGTTTGTCTTTTGATATTCTTAGTAGGCGTAGAGAAGTATTAAATTTAACACTACCAACTATTGCTTACAATATTTTAATAGCGAATGATATAATTAAATCTACAGGAATTGTATATTCTGCTGGTTTTTGTAATGCGAAGTGCAACTCTAACTTGCTAGTAATGCCGTTTCATTAGTAGTAGCTGCTGATGTAAAATGCCTTGTTCCTTGCGAAGTGAGTTTAGCTTCCTTTTAAAGAATCCCGCAGGCTTGTCTTTTTTGTCTAAATGTTTGTTATTTAAATATCGAAGTAGCTTTGGTGACTTTTTTTTGGTAAACTAAAATTTCCAGACGGCTCTAGTACTTTCTTGTGCTTCGAATTTGGTGGAGAATTCCTGAAACACGAAGAAAGAAATTGCGCTCTTTGATAGGCGATAGCGCACATGAAAAATGTTTACTATTTGGTGATAGATAGTGTCAACAACAAAGAAACAGATGTTTTCAGTTGTTTGGCAATTACTGTTTTATTATAAATGAAGTTGAGTACGCCAATAGATGGGAAAAGCGCGGAAACAACTAGAGAATATACACTCTATCTAAGACGCAAATTAAGGTTGGTAAAATTTTTAATAATATTGAATATTTTACTTGCAATATAAAAATAACCTTGACTTATGTAATAATTTTGTACTAAAAACAGAAATCATTGAGGAGTATTCTGCACATTGAACATTAGTTCCTTATTTTCTTGTTGAATATCTCCCACAACTTCTTTCACTTTTTGCTTTAATTATAATATATTTCATTATAGAGATTATATACGTCTACTGGAAGCATCAGCAAATTTTGAAAAATATTTCTTTTGTAATTTTGTAGACTTTATGTGATGTTTGTAAACGAAGACTTTTAATAAGCACAATTTATTATTTTCACGAAAAAAATGTATTACCTTTGGAGTTGCTTTTTATTTCCTTCTTTGAGACAATTACCGAGCAGGATTATATTGACTATGGTGAAAACACAGGTAAATGTTCACTATTCGGCGCATCGACATAAATATTGTGAGGATCTTTTCTAAGAATCCCCGATTGAATGGCAGCGGTATTGTACACGAATGAATGTTTTCCCCAAGTTCCCAACTATCCGTTTGGACTATTCAGCGTCGCTTATGTTTTGCGGAACTTTATGGTAGGCACCTCGTCGCAGGCGCAAAGCCTTCGTGAACGAGAGAAATAGGAAGGCTAGAATGGACATTTTAGCAATAATTTTTACATTTAGCAATAAAAAAATTACAAAATAATTCATCTAGAAGCTAATGGTATAAAGAAGAAATACTATAAGTTTCAGCTCAATCGGATAATTATTTTTTGAGTTATCACGCCCGCCAGCTCAAAAAGTGCTGTTTTGAGAAAAATGCGTATAAAGTTTTTATTACCGAAAAATGGTATTTACCTTCTAATCGGCGATTCCAGCACCGTACAAAAGACCTTCAGTCTCTTCGAAAAAGTGATTCTCTTTAGCCAGTAAGTTACGTATACAACCCTCGTAGGTATATAAATTCTTTTCATAAGTATTCCAAAACAAGATACAATAGAAAAAGGGTCTCCATGTCGACCGTTCGAAGATAGCTTCGGCGCGCTGCGAAAGTTGTCTTCAAAAAACGTCGAAAAAAGATAGAAGGACTTTGAATTTCAACTCCAATGTTTCACCATCGTATTCTACTGAAAATTTACTATCTTTTTAATAAAAAAAAAAATTTAACTTTTTTTGACCCTCTAATTGTATCTCCCCCCTTAAGGAAATGAGTCGCTAGTACACATTGAAGACATGATTGAGCGCTTTAAGAACAAGGAGATCTCGAAGAAGTTGCTTTCATGATAACGCTATACCCATGGACGGACATTCACTTTTTAACACGATAATAGCCCAAACTACAAGAGCAAGGCGGTTTTGGAGTGGTTTCTTTAGAAAATAATCCATATTTTTGACCGGCCCAGCCAGCACCCCGACATCAAGGCGATCGAGCACATATGGGATGAGAGAAGGCTGCAGACAAAAAAGCGTCCAATGCAGAGGAGAAGTTCGAGCAACTGAAGACGGAATAGGAGACCATCCCCCGAAGGTCATCAACAAATTTCTGGACTTTCTCTTGAGTGGATGCCAGACAGTTATTGATGATAAGGGTTGTGTTCTTTACCAGTAATAATTTAATGTTTGATATTGGATTGTTTTCAACGATGAAGAATAAATTAATGTTGCAAATCTATTCATTTGTTGTGAAGTTTCCGGAAAAATAGGAAATTGGGGCAGACCAATATATATTTTTGATAGTGTATATTAGGATTTGTGTAACCATCTTATAGATCTTAAAGAAAACGTATGATTTATGGTGTAAAATAGATTTTATTTTTGTTATTTTATTTGTTATCTTGTCCTTAGAAAGTTGTATGTGTAGTTATCTTGTTAGTGAGTTTAGCTGTTTTGGGGTTATTTTCTACATTAGCCTTTTAAGTCGTTTTGTTTGGAAGTTGCTACACTACTAAAGAAAGTTTCAAAGAGCTGTATTGTTTGTAGACTGAGCTACAATAGGAAAGGTAGGGGGTTGCAGTTATATCTTAAACTTAAGGATTATAAAATATCGGAAACAAGGCTCAACTCGAAAAAAATGCCAGATCGAAGACTCTACTCTAATAAATAAAAATTACTTTTGTTTGCATTTTTTTTTTCTAATTTACCCTACATATTCTTTTTTATTTACAAAATTTTCATTACTTTCTTCTTTATTTTGACCTATTTCTTGTCAATTATCTTAGTAGTGTCTACCATGCTGATCATTATTCCGCGTTTTATCTGTCGTTATGTTTTTTAGTTATTTGATGATTTGAGTATTAACTTTTTTGACTTCAATTTACAATGTAGTGCAGTACGTGGATCAGTTATTGCAAGTGGAACATAGTGCATTTTTTAAACAAGCCTCCGAAATTTCGTGTCCACTTAGGGCCTATTAAGCAGCGGAAGCGATCTTAGCGGCGGAAGGATCTAAATGCAGAAAATTAATTTTCCTCCGAGACGCCGCTCGCAGCGCAACCTTTGCGCGACTCCAACGATGTAAATGGGCAACTGTATAACAGGGTTGGCTCATCAAGAATTCATCGCACCGCTGCTAAAAGTATGAAAGTCTGAATATTTTTAGCGGTTTACATGAAAAACGAAAAAGTTCAGTCGGATCCGCTAACTCGGTTTCGCGAGCCGGCGTACGGCTCGTTTGGAAGATTTTCCACGCAAGCTCGCGTCCTTTTCTGGCGCTCCCGGCGGCGCAGGAACAAGGCATGAATTTATATTAGCGAATTTTCCCTATTTCTGAAACAATGGTCGCGATGGCTTAATAATTCACGCGCGCCCCGGCGCGCACGTGCGGCCGGAGCCGGCCGATCCGAGGCGGTTTCATTCCCAAAATCGCCCTTTTTATTATGCCAGCATTCAAAATTGGACGTCCGCGAGGATGCAATTTGCTCTTAGACGCGAATCCGAGTGTATGTGCACGTCGAAGGAAATATAAACAGATAAATGGAAAAGCAGCAGCAAATAAAATTCCTGGCATTTTAAATAGCTTACGCCCGTAACCTGGAACGTACTTTACCAAATTTATTCCGAAATTATTCAAGTTGATGGGTGTCCTTATGCAATTTAAATTCGTCACACAGCCGGCAGCTAAAGCAAACCGATAAAACTCCGGAGAAAAATATGAAATATTTATGGTTTGAAAGCATTTGGTCCGCTGCCTTCAGCATGTGCACTAATGGAGTAAATATGAAATGCTAATGTTTGCGAAGTCAGAAATTATATTTCAAATTGAACTGTCCAATATGCGAGCCGTGTTTGCCTTTCGCTATAAAAATGATTTAAAATTGCCGGCGGCTCTCTGGGCATGCAAATTTCCTCTAAAACTGTTATGCGCGCGCTTTTATGTTTAAATTTCGTTTTTTCCTTTCCGATACGTCGGGGAACACAAATTACAGATACGAATTTCGCCGCGCAAAGGTACGCGAACTGTTTATGGATCGCATCTACATTACATGGCCCCTATTGGATATCTTCTCCATCACTTCATCTGCATCGAAATACCAGCAGAATCTACATTTTTCCAATTACTTTTGAAAGAGAAAATGTTTATAGCATTTAGCTACAAATGTGTGCATCCTATTATTAGTACTTTTTGTACCTTGCAATAGACTATTGCATCAAAAAATAAAATATCTGCGTTATATAGGTTTTTTAAAAATAAAAGACAAGTATTTTTGCATTTTTCTGGAAGAATTATTAATTTTAAATAAAAATTAAAAAATGGTGTTCCGCCTAAAGTGACGTAATAGGATAAAGAGCTATACGCCCCATAATACGGGAAAAAAGGAAAGTAATACTAATAATAAGAAAGGCAAATAGCTGCAACCAATAATACATGCTCTTATCTTCTTACGTCACTAGCAAAATTCGAATTTTAAGTAAAACTAGCTTTTTGGGTTTGATTTGTCAATGTACTTAATTAACTATGTATATAGATATAGAAATAACATTTGAGCGGTAGGAAAATTTGAAATATACATAAAATAAAATTTGTAATTATACCCGTACATATTAGAAGTGTAAGAGATAAAAAAATAATAAAAAATAGAAGAAACTGGAAAATATAAATTTAAATTCAGATATTGACTTATAACAACCAATTAAAAAATTGTAAAATTAACAGAACAAAAAGCTATGAATATATAGAATTACCTATATGTGCGAGTTAAAATAACATATTTACTGAAATAAGCCATCTCAAGTGATGAAAAAAAGAAAACGGAATAACATAGAGAAAAAAGAGTTGATATAGATGAAGAGCAGAAGTAGTCACTTTAAATTTTCGGCAATCCTTTCGCTAAAAATATATTTTGTGTGTTTTGTACAAAGAAGTTTTTTAATTTGTTTTTTATACATTTAGTTTTTGCTGCTCTAGTATGTGACTAAAGAAAAAATAACTTCAAGGAGAAAAAGCAGGCAAATTATTTGTTACCCATGCCATAATATGCATTCACTTTTAAGGAAGTTTTGTAATCGGTTATAACTGTTCTATGGGTCATTTGCAGCCACTGATATTTCTGCATAAAGCTCAAATTGCAGACTAATAGCTGTTAACATTTGGCTTTCTTATTGCAAAGTATAATCTACTGCCCGCATTTGTCCCGGTAAGTAATAATTTTCATACAAAATACCGAACGCTATCACGGACAATGCCTCCTCAATGTAAATTTAAACGTTTGAAATCCTTATACGTCGACAATGCCACAGCTATTATAAAATAAATTCTACTTACCATCTCACATTGAAGATGATAACCAAATCGATAAAACTAATAACATTCCAAATATCACAAGAAAAATAAAAAACCACCCATTTTTCTTCAAAAAGATATATTTTACTTACAATATAGGAAGCTTCAATCACTGCCAGTAAATAAAATAACGCGGCTACTCATCAAAATAACAAATACTTTCAGTATGTGCCGTAGAATTAGCAGATAATGAAGCAGCAAAAAATATTTCCACCGAAATCACTATATTACTCAATTGTCACCGTGGAAATAAGAATTCACCCAATGCCATCGTTTCCAACAATATTTCCACACTAAACACTATTATATACTTAAACTCCTTTGGGACAAATGCGCAGGAAGACACCTTCATAATCAATGCACCAAGAAATCAAACGATCCACTTACGTACGCTAATAACGGGGACAATCATGTAGCGAGCTACCATGGATGCAGCTATTATGTTAAACTACTTCAAAAACTCTTAAAAGACTACCAAATACTAATAGAGTGCTACAAAAAGATCGCCTGCATGAAGCAATTGCAAGCTCATTGATATAAAAATAAGTTTTAAATTCCAACCCCAATATTTCCAATGTATCCATATCTCCAATAGACCAAAAACATAAAGCCAAGCAACCTAACCAAAACTCCAACTGACCTTTTAACCCCAGTCGTCTTTAAAATAGAATATTTTATCATAAACACTCTTGTCCCTCCCCTCTTCACTAACCCATAACGAAAAAACTCTTGAAAAGCTAATAATCTTAAATTAGAATTTTAATAACGTTAAACTCTAACTATCACTATTAATATCGTTCATGCCAAGAAACAACGTCGACAGCCTGTGCCTCAGATATACACTTTGCATTAAAGACAAATTTAAAATGCCAAGCTGTCAAGTACGCGTCAAAGATCGAAAATTCAAAAAGGTATCAGGAAGAGTTGTCATAGTTATCAAAGAGCATATTAAGAACAACATGATGTCCGATTTATCCACATGTAATATAGAAACTATAATCAAAATATCATTAAACAATCAAAGCCACGCCTTAATTAGCAGTATAAGTAACCTAACAAAATAGATATGCCAGCAATGCCTAACTTACACAAACGTACACTAGCAATAGCGATCTAAGCTGCAATAATACACAATGCACATGCAGAAAGTTCAATCTTAAAGGTATCGAACTTGAACAATATTTCACTGAAATTGTCTTTTAAATCTTAACTCCACCAGAATTTGCTTATTACCCATATCGCCAAGATCATCAGCCTGACATCCAACAAATGGATTTTCAAAAGGGTTCGCAAAGGAAATACATCAATAAGTCATTAATGAGCTTGATTCCTATTATCTAACAGTTCTCATTTCGTCTACAAGTACTTCGCAAACAGAACCACTGAGTCGTCATCTAATAACTGGATAATTGGGAAAAATTTGAGTAGCCCTTAATGAATAATTACAATACCCTACTAAATTGAAAATATATATATATCCGACGCAGTATCCAAATTTACAACACCCACCGTGTATAGTTTTACATGAGGCAATATCAAACCAAAAACTATTTCGCAAAACCAGACATTACTACCACATAAATTACAAAATCGATCTTATTAAAAGGAATAGTTAAGCAAGGCTCGAATGACGATCACTTTTTTGTGAAACAAACGTAGCTTATACAATAAATTATATCAAAAGGAACGTACCTGCAATCACTCAACTCATCATCTAACAAATTCCAAGTTCTAATTCCCAAACTCCACAAAAGGACAGTCCTGAAAACAACCTCAACATGTGTCAACATAACTAATTAGCAAATCCTCAACATGTTTTGCAACATTAAACGCTTGCCTCAGGACGATATAACTTAAAAAAAGTAAATATACACGTTTCTCTAAACTGGGAAAAAAATTTATAAAAAATTATAGGCTTATAAAGCTTATAACATCATTATCCAAACTACTAAAAAAGATTAATTGACGAAGAGGCTTTCCTTAGACACCCTCCCTCTACACCAGTTCGGCTTCAGAAAAACTCTACTAGTCATCAGCTTCAGAGAAAAGTTGAAACAATAAAGACCGGATTCAAAACTAAATAACACACCGTTGGGCCGTAAGCCATAGATTTGTTTGCTTTTTTTAGTAAGATGTTGGCTTCATATTAGCCTGCGGAGTGATTTAATGGCTCGCTCAATTTTTTCTGTACTCCATATGATTAAACCTAATTATTTTTTGCATACGCTTTTATATAATTATTATAGAATTAGTTTATCATCGCCAAAGTGTCATAAATATTTCATGGATTTTATTTCTTACAGGGTTCATGTCGCATAAGTTAAAAGTGCATTAAATAAATTAGTGTTGAATTCGACTCTTTCCAAGATTTATTTTGTTGCAATAGTGATGAATTATTACAAAAAAAAAAACGAAAAACGGAAGTAACCATCTTGACCATGTTTTCAAAATGTAATACACAACACAGGAGAAGGTTTTGAAAATTCGGCTACTATGTAAGGATTTTTACCCGTTCATGTAGACGGTTCAAAATATCTCAATCGACAGATGTTCTCTTCTAAAGAGTATTTGGTTAGCTACTTGAAAAATCCATTACAAATCAACTACGAAGGACAAATGAAAATTGAGGTACAATTACCATAGTGCCAAAGCACTAGAAAATAGCCTTATGAGAGCTGTTTTGGCTTTAGAAATCATTAATAAACAAACAAATTATTTTTTGAAAGATCTGAAACACAACTTTAGTCCACCAAATATTAGAGCCAAGAAAAATTTACGTTTGCAACACACGGAATGCTAATTTTTGGCGAAATCAGCTTATTAACGATTTTAGGTGCTCAAAAATGTGGGCGAAATCATTAGTTCTGATGGGGAAGCCCTTTCACTTGTTTACTTGTTTTAAGGACTGCGCGAAAATCTAAAGAGAATATTTGAGGTACCAGAGCGTCGTATTTAACTATTAAATAAAAATGTGTGTTTGAGATAAATTTTAAAAAAGATTAAAAAAATTAAAATTTTGATGCGCAACCACGCATACCACTGTTCACTAGAATCAGCAGACTGTGCTTGGAACAACAACATAGTCTCGTTAGCATTTTCTCTTCACACCGCCGTTTTTGGTCTCTTTAAGACAAAGCGCAAAGAATTTAGCAAAAAGTGATTGTTCAGAATTTTTGATGCTCAATTAAAGTTAAACTCATTTGTATAACTTTTTGCAAAGCCATTCACGATAAAAAAACGTAACTCTAGAGTCTAAAAAAATGCCGACAGATCTACAGTAACTAACTTTCATGTCGTATCCACAATCAACAAAAAAACCAATTACCTAGATGACTGTTTCTTGAAAAATGAAGGCAACTCATCAATGACTCATTGTTCTCTAAGCCCACTTCTAATAAAGCCAAAAACAAAAAAATGTATTTGCACAAGAATTTTAAGAAATCTTGAAAATCAAAAGATAGTAGATAAAAGGAACAAAAAAAACCCAAAAAACACTATGATTAAAAAGAACTCGTTTTGGGCAAGAATTCCGACAATGGGTCAATACATTTTTTAAATTTCCGTACTGTGCTAACCTGTATTTAAATAAAGGGGTGAAGTAAAAGGCGCAGTGTAGTTACAGTTTAGTTTCTTATGGCAATGCTTTCTATTCTTAAATCAGATTTTTTTAATATCACTGTTCGGTGATTTTAATATCATTAAAAAAATCCGTTGTTTGTGGTCAGAAACTACGAAAATGAGAAAAAAAGTAAAGAAATCGTAAAATATATCAAAAAGGGGAGAAGCGAACACTGACAGGGTTATGCTATTATTGGCAAAAAAGTGGAAAGTGTAATTACGGATTATTCTGATTTCAGATGTCGACCTTATTTTATGTTTGTAAACAAAGATTCAAAAATCAGATAAAAAATAATAAAGTAAATTGCAAATAACTAATTTCAAAAAGAAGAGATGGAGGAATTATTAGTCAAAAGAATTCCTGGAGATTTGGGAGAACACACAAGACAAAATAAGGTTATAAATAGATAAGACGTGGAACATCATAAGAAAATACATAGTCGACAGAGCGCATGAGATATTGCAAAGAAGCCTAAAAACGCATACCCTATATTAAGAAGGATACTATCTCTATAATGAAAGAAAGAAGAAAATATAAAAACCTGCCAACAAATGATGGGCAAGAAAAACATCGAGAACTGACAAACAAAATCAATAGAGAATGTGCTCAAATAAAGAGACAAGTTAATAACCTTTTCAAAGAAGCAAAAGTTGACCAGGCCCATAAGGCACTGGAACAAAGCAATATTACTAAAATGAGGAAACATTACGTTAAAGAATTAAATAAAAAAAAAGGAAAAGACGAAATCGTTTTGACACAAAAAGACTAAATCAGTAAAGATAGGAAAGGAGATATGTCAACTTGGTCAGAATATACAAAAACTGTCCAAGAACAAAAATAAGCAAAACAATAAGGGGCTGATTAAATTCCAACGAAAAACTGTTAGAAATTTTCGAGAAAAAAGTATCAAAAACTGTACAAGCTAATGTGCTACATATATAAAACTTGAAAAATTTCCAAATACTTCACAAAAACAACAACCTCCATATTGAGTAATGGTGAAACTCTAAGCTGTGAAATTTACCATGCAGTACTCTAGTAACACATCTTTATTACAGACCAAAATTATATATGGCAAAATTGCAGAGCAAACATTAGTTCGACTTCGGAAAAATTCTGGTGGAAGGAACGCAACAACAACTTAGAGTAATCGTAGAAGAAAGGATAACGAAAAAAAACAACGTATACATATAGAAGACCTTTGTCAACATAAAGTGGCCAAAACTGTTTCAATTAATAAAAGATATTGGCGCAACATTTCAGAGATAAAACACGAGCAACAGACAACGCTAATAGAGAGAATAAAAGAAAGGAGTTAGACAAGGCTGCGCGCTATCACTATTACTATATGATATGCATATATAATTATTAGTGAATAAAATGCATGAGAAAGTTGCAGCACTCATTAATAAGGAGAACTATGGTATTGAATTAAGCCAATCAGTAGGTTGATAAATGCAGAAAGGAAAATGCACAGTATTCCAACAAGATCCTTTTTTGAATAAATTACTTCTTCTTCTTTCTTGTTTCCTTCATGCCCTTTCAGGCGTCGGAATAAATTACAAACAAAAAATATGTTTCAGGATACTTAGACTACGTCAGAATCTGGAATAGTTTATTAAATGAAACACCTCCCATTCCTTCATGTCAAAAAAGTTGAGACATCCTGAATATGATCAGGATGATTCGAACCTTCAATTTCAGTTCTAAAAGAGATCAGGCGAGATATCTTGCCTCCACTAAACCCGAATCCGGTGCCTGGCTGAATGCACTTCCATGCACGAAACTTGGAACTTTCCTGAATGACAACACTTTCAGAATATCAGTTGCTCTTATTTGCGAGCCCCACAACTGCATCTGTGGAGATAAAGTGGATAAGTCAGGAACTCATGGTCGCTCATGTAAAAAAAGCAGTAGTCGTCACTCTCGCCACCAGGAACTAAATAAGATTATTCAACAAGCCTTATCGTCCATTAACATCCCATCTAAACTAGAACCATGTGGACTTTTTCGTAATAATGGCAAAAGAGTGGACGGTTTAACTTTAACCCCGTGGTCCTATGGTATGAACCTTATTTGGGATGCTACCTGTACTGATACCCTAGCCCCATCGTACATCAATCAATCTAGTGTAACTGCTGGCCTTCTCGGAAACAATGCTGTCAATAACAAGAAGAGGAAATACAAAGAGCTCATCGACCAAGGATACATCTTCATTCCTTTTGCAGAAGAGGCTTTGGGACGTTGGTCTGATGAAGCAACGGATTTTATCGCAAAGCTTGGAAACTACCTTCACCTACTAACTGGAGAGTCCAGATCGAAATCATACCTAAGACAAAGAATTAGTTTAGCTATCCAACGTGGAAATGCAGCTAGCATTATTGGAACACTGCCTAAAACTATTGATTTAGACGAAATTTTTATTTTATAAATTTATTTTTCTTAACTTATGATGTTATTAGCAAATATGTTAATGATTTTTAATAAAAAATAAATTACAAAAATACTATTGTGTCTTAGTTAAATAAATAATACACCTTTTTGTTTTGGTGCATCTTCCACAAAGAAGACCCGCAAGATCTGAACAATAGAAGTTCCTCATTCCCGAAATGTAAATTGTTCATAAGTTGTTCATTTTTTAGACCAACAATTTCAGCAAAAATGATGGCTTAGGCATTGTGGCTGAATTGAAAAACCCATTAATTGTTGGAAAAACTGCCAGAAAAACTAATTTTGTGATGTTTCACATTAGTTTCTGTTTTCTTTCACAAGAGCTAAAGCAATATTTTTTTTTTTGAGAGAGAGGGACGCGTAAATAATATTTATAGAGGAGTGTAGAATATCGACTAAAATATTACACAATTTTCAGTTTTAATTTATAATTACTCTAAACGGATTTCTGATTGTTGTGTGAATTTTTACATTTTTACTTGCCTTGTTATAGCGGCTAGGTTTACATATTCTCATTTTTTAGGTTTTATATGTAATTTTCATGCAGAACAGAAGGAAGGTGTCGTTTAAAAAATGTCTAAGAAAGCATGAGCCAAAGAGGCATTGGGAAATTCCAAGTTAATGCTAGCAGACGTTATTCACTACTAGTTCTTCAATTTAATGTTATTTTGCTTCTCTTATGTTTCAATAAATTGTGAAAGAAATTTCCATTGTATCAAAAGCCGATTGGTAATTGCTTTAAAGGTATGTAGGGCGACGTCACGCGCCCTAGTATAAAATCAAATACAGCTATAACGCACAGATATGTAACCATGTTGTATTTTTCTTTAAAATTGTATCTAGAATTACACTAAAGTTCTTCACGTAAGATGAATGTCACATAATGTTTGTTGCACATAGTGGTAATATTTTGAGTTACCCCAGTCTCCTGAAATATTGCATAAAAAGCTTTTAAAATCATCTATGCCTCTTTGCTTACACCTGTACTGTTCTCCCCTATTTTAAAAACGAAAACCAAATTTACAAAAATGAGTTTTTACATTTCTTAAGTATTGCCAACGAAAAATTAAGAATTATTGCAGTTTGCATTTTAATCATGCTAATGTAACAAATTTTATTGATGTATATTTATAGTGCGAAATAAATAATTTGGATATGGAATGTCAAGTACGCCAAAATAATCAACATATTATATTACAACAAATATATTCGTACATATAAAAATTACATAAACTCAACTCAGATTTAAAAACATCAACCAATGTTTAGAAAAATTTTAAAATTTGTCAGACGCAGGGAAAGGCTTGGTGTTTATTTTGTATAAAAAAATTAATGAACTTTAAACAAATTTTTAGCTAAATTAACAGAAATAATAGTAGGAGCTGATGTTAGGTCGTAAAGAAAATGTACGTATGACCATAATAAACCATATAGAGCCCCCCCTCAAAAAATAGGACAAATTTATCATATAAATGTAATAAAATAAATTAGAAGAAGAAAATAATCAGACCAAGCCTTTAAATTTTACAAAATAATTAATTACCAAAAATTTCAAATTACAATGAAAAACAGATATCGAAGTTAGATTTATACAATAACAAAGTGATTGTTTATAATGATCTTTTAACTCCGATCTAGCTGAACATTGCAATTTCCCCAAAGTAATGTCCTAAGGAATGAGGTGCCATTTCCTATCTATAGTAATGAAATTTAAAATAACCGATTAAATAGAAAAGATGTCTAGCAACTTCATTTTAACTTAGTAGAATATTTAAATTTTATTTAATAGCCCACTATAAAACCCTCTAAAAGTTCCTTTTGAAGATGAAAAAGGGTGTTATTAAAAGTCTTAATTATTAGCTTATATTACACGAATTTTTATATCTTCGAATCAAAAATAAGACCTCGGTGGTGCTGTTACAACTTGCTTTCTACCATATTATGTCCAGACATTTCACAGTATTTAAATAGAAACGAATTTGTCATGATGCCTACCTACTTCATAGGAGTGACGTATTATTAACCTTTTTGTTCCGAGCGGTACACACGTATGCTGCTAATATTTTAAATTACCTAGAAGCTAATAAAAGTATAAAAACCAAGCGAAAATTGGATCGCTCCTATAATTTACATCTTGGTGTGAGGTAGTTTTTATCAGCTATCGTCCACTATATGTGATCTTACTTTTCTGTATATGTAATATTGCAAGTGATATATTATGTGATTTTACATAATTGCAAACTATTGTTATCAATATTTTTTAGCAAACAGATATGTGAATAATAAGTTTGATTTGCATTTTTCCCGCATATTATTGCATGGTACATATGTGCACCAACCGATCTACACCAGTACACAAGTATACCAATAATTATGTCTTAGAACATACTTTTGTTTTAGCTCAAAAACGAAGAGAAGAGAGTTGGATCGAGTATACGAAATACTTATTTGATACACTGATTTTTTTCATGGCTCTTCAAGGACGTACATATCAACTGACAGCGAATCAGAAAGTGATTTTCCCAAAGAAACGAGTCTTTAGCTTCTAAAATTAACCAAAAGGTGTTGAAATCGCAGTTTGATAAATAAATCCGATAATATAACGGTACAATAAATTGATAAAGGTAAAATACCAAAATTTTTAGTTGTGTTTTTAAGGTCACACAATTGCCTTTCTGGTCTCAAATATAATTTCAGTCAAAGTGGAACAAAACTTTGAAAGAGTTATATTTCGAGGCAAATCCCTATTTATTATTTTTAAACTGAATTTGGCCCTTCCAGACAATTCAACAAATACACCAAAAGCATATACGTTGAGAAATTGGCTTTCGACTTGAAGTAAACGTTCAGAAAATGCCGCGAAGATGACTATATTCAAAAGGTGCTTTTTATTGAAGTAGTGCATGCCCCTGAAATCAAAAGACATCACATTTTACCGGAAACAGATGGGTGGTGTTGATCGCCCAGATCAGTTTAAAATTGTTTCCGATTGTGACATAAAATCCACCAAGTGGTAGAAAAAGTCTTTTACGATTGTCTCACTATGGCTGCAGTAAATTATGCAAAAATCTGCGATAAAATAGTTTGCATCCGACGAAAGGGTGAAGAGTCAACAGTTTATTTAATCGTTTTCATTAATAAACAAAACGTATTTTGGGCAAAGTCCCGTTTTTAAAAATAGTAGTTTTTGTCAGAAAAGCTGAGTTAGTCTTGATCATTAAAGGTAAATCATGAGTTTTTACTTTTTTCTACACTTATGAATAAGCGTTACCTCTAAGAAAGCTCTGTTAAAATTCGACACCTTGAATAACATAAAATCTGTTGCAACCACAGGTAATAAACTACTACAAATTATAACATTTACTCTTGTAGACAACAATATACACATTTTGGTATCTGTTGCCAATTTATATTTTCCATATAAAAACAAAGCTTTTCGATGTCTCTTATCATCTGAGAGCAACAAATTTAGATTCGAAAAAAGGTAAAACCATACAATACAAGTTTGGAGGAAAATTTTCTGTCTATACTTTCAATTTTGTAAAACTATGGAAAAACGCACTTTTGTACATCATTATATAAAGAAGTAACAAATAGTTCTGATGCCTGTGATTAGTTGTAATCAATCACAGTATGAATATATGTTTTTTCAATTATTTGCTTGGTTATAAGACAATCCTAATAAAGGAAAAGCCGTTGAAATTGTCTAATAATGGCCCATCACAGCTCTAAGGGCTAAATGCGTAAAGATAGACAAAACAGTTATTTGAGTTTGACGACCTTCAAATATAATAGTTTTGAGCAACTTTCAGTGAAATATTTTTAACTTTTTTCGAAAAGAATTAAAACTCCTGATGACTGACCAGCAGTTCTACAGGAAATGACATATACGAGGTGCATTGAAGTTATAATACCTCCAATTTTTTTTCTTACAAACTGATCACACGAACACTGTGAAACTTGTGTCACTTCTCGACGTAATCTCCCAGCAGCCGCACACATTTTTCACAACGTCGACGCCATGATTTCATGACCTCTGAAAACGTTTCTTTAGGAGTCTTCTTTGACTGGAAAATTGCTGATGCAGTAGCAGTACAACTAGTGAATTTGCGACCAAAGACAGTGTCTTTCATCGATGGAAATAGCCAAAAGTCACTAGGAGCCAGGTCAGGTGAATAGAGAGCATGAGAAATCACTTTAAAGTTGTCAGCATTCTTGGCACTCACATGGAGGACACTTTGCATTTTCAAGTCTTCATGCAGATTTGTGTGCACATATTCCACGGAAATTCCAACTTTAGAGATGATGTGTTCCACACTCATTCGGCGATCCTCCAAAACAAGTTTCTCCACTTGCTTGATCATGTCGTCAGACCGGCTGGTGCGAGGCAGATTGTCTTGGTTTGTTGTCACACCACATTCTGCCTTCTTTGAACTGTGCGCCCACAAACGCACATTAGACACTATTACAGCATGCTTCATTTAACTGGTGATGAATCTCAGTCGGAGTCACACCATGTAAATGGAGAAAATAAATGATTATACGCTGTTCTTGTAATGAAAACGTTGCTACTTTAACTATAAAAACCAATCTCACTCTTGCTGCTGTCGCTGTGTGCCGTGCAGTGCTGTCATCTCTGTCAAGCATTTACAAAGAGTCCTCGTGTATTTTGAAATAAACCCCATGTTTCTATCTCTTCCCAGCCATGAGAAAAATGTTTAGAGGTGTTATAACTTGAATGCATCTCGTATTTCCAATCCCAATGTTTTCTCTGTACTATAATCGAATTTTTTTCCAGTTGCTTGAGTAAAATGGTAATTGTCATTCCACATTATTTTTTAATTTAAAGTGTGTAATTGGCTGCCTAAGTTAAACACATAAGTAATAAACTATTTTTCTATCCCACTTCCTCATATTAGATATGAAATTAAGCTTAGAAGAAACTCATCAATTTATTTTAAAAAAATCAATTACAGTCTAATACCCGTTTGTTACTGAAATGTAAAACCTGAAATAAATCGAAGTGAAAGATCAAACAGCAAAACGCATTTGACCCCACTGATAAACGCGGCGCATTCGCTTTTTGCAATTCCGGGCGCGCCAATTGCGCTGCTTATTGCGCCCAGCGCCTCTTTTTGTTGCAGCCGCGCTCGGGCACAATTTCGAAATTAACAGCATAAAGCTAGAAACTCGTTTCGGTAAACCAGTAATGGCAACTAACGAGCGCACTTTCCGCATTTGCATGTAGGATTAATGCGAGCTGGTAAACATCCTGCGTACTAACGAGCCGTGTCGTACCATATGTACGCGTCCCGCCACTCAGCTCTCATTGCCTAATTACTATCAATTACAATGCTAATGCAATTACAGACGCTGCCAGGCAAAGCAGGCTGCGCCGTTAATTAATTGATGACGTCACAAAGTGTTAATTAATTATCTAGTTGTGTGAGCGTCTCTCCAATTCCTATCGCTGGCTGCGGCCGCGGGGGGAGCTGCTGCAGATCTGCGTTTGCATTGGGGAAACGACGTGCTGGAATTCACGCACGGTTGCGGCCTTCAATGCAAAATTGTAGTACTACATCACCATCTTTAGAAATTCTGCTACCGGTTTTCCACGGATGACGAGAAATCAGTTTTGAAATTTCTGAAAAGCAAAGTCTCTAGCATAGTCTTCAGTATGTTACGTAAAGAGGTATTTTATTATCATGGTCAAATTTTACGTTTGGCGTTAGTTATAGCTGGGCCAATGTTTGGAGTTTTAATTACACTCTAGATCAACACTGAATATAGCGTCAGCTAAGACAAGCTATTCAAACGAAGAAAGGGTTTTCATTATGGTCGCCCTTTACGAAAGGGGTCGAAGTGCTAGCAGATTGTCAAAACTGCTTTTAAGTACCCTACCATTTGTCTGTTTCTACAAGACCAAAGTAAAAAATACAATAATAAAATTTGATCTTCACTTAAATTGTCTATATTACCATGTTATAATAGGCTGATTGGAAAGTTTGAGAATACAGGAAGTGAACTGAATGACAATTTGTCAAGAGCGGGCAAACCAGTTACTATGACCACTCCCAAGACCGCAGAACAAGCTCGGGAATAACAGCCCACAACTTCGGTCTCTAAAAGCGAAGCTCAACTCGGTAAAAGTGTGAGCTCTATGCATGCCATCCTTACCAAGGAATTAAATCTATTTCCGTATAAGATTCAATTACAAATACTTCTTACCGAGGTCAATATTGGCAAAAGGTTCTCTTTTGCAAAAGTGAACATGGAGAAGGTTCGGATTAAAAAGTTGGATATAAAAAAGCACGGACGAGGCCTATTTTGAATATGCAAACAAACAAAATTACCGACATTGGGGTACCGAAAATCCGCATTTGACAGAAGTTTGTCGGTTGTATTTAGAAAAAAGTTAGTGTATGATGTGTAATTTCCAACTATAGAATTGTTGGTTCACTGTTTCTCACAAAATATGTGAATGAAGAAGTTTATCGCACGGTTCTCGAGAAATTCATTGCAAATGTGAGAGACAAAAGACAAGTCAATACTAGTACCAGGGATCTTTGACATCCTCACAGAAATTTTTGGAAAGAGGATCATAAGTCTGGACGCCCCCCGTACGATAGAAAGTGGCAACAAGTAGCCCCCAAGTTCCCCTTCTTATAACGTTATCTTAAGGATGGAGTTTATTGGAACTTCAGACTATCAACGAACCCAAGAATCGCATCACAGAAAAGATTCTGGCCATTTATGCGGAAATCAGAACAGCCGCAATTGGGAGTTTCGGGAAAAGGGTTGAAATAACCATCTCTAGTAAAGACAGTTATTTTGAAAACGTAATGCAATGATCTCCATTTATTCATCACCATAATAGAAAAATTAATTAATTAGAGACACAAAAAGAAAGTTCTTAACAAGACTATTAATAGTTGGATTGGAATTTATAGTACTCTATTCAAATGACCTTTTTACTAAAACAATGTAAATTTACTGATTGGAAAGGAAGAAGAATTAATAGAGGAAACGTATAAACATAAATTAGCAGAATGAATAAGGCAGAAATGTGTGTCTTAAAATTACCTAAAACTATTCATTGTATTACTCAAGAGTAAAATCAGGAGACAAAGCTAAAAAAGGAGTAGAAGTGGTTGTAAACAAAAGTATTAATAAATACATGATATTTTCTAAGGAATAACTTTGACTTATATTAATGGAAGATTTGAATGGAAAAATAAAGAACAATTAAAATACTGGATATGAATGTAAAGAAAACTATAAACAGAAATAGTCGTAGGATAATTAATTTTTGCCAGAAAGTTAATTTATTTATTGGAACCACCTTCTATGGACAAAAAAGAGAAGAAGTACGCATGATAAATTTTATAGCGTGTTCAGGAGAATTACAATATTTAATAAACCAAATAAAAGGGTGGTAGAAACAGAACTGGGAACCCAGCATAGATTAGTTGTAATCATCATTAAGGCATCAAGACCATGGAGGAAGGAAAGAAGAAATATAAAAACGTGGTAAAGGAATATCGGGATCAAACAGATAATGAATTTCTAAAACAAATTAGTCATTAGAAAAAATGTGGTATGAGTTTAAAAACATAATATATAATAAAGCAAAAAACGTGAGAAACGAAGAATCAATAAATATATTAAATGATTAACTTAGTGGAATGAAGAAGTTAAAATAGTGGTTATTAAAAAGAAACAAGCATGTTGAGATTTAGGAATTTAAAAGAAGAACGAGGCAGAATTCATTATATAAACAGAAGGAACCATACTAAAATAATAATCAGAAAAGTAAACCAAGAGTTGGAGTAAGTTTGGGAGAGAACTCAATCATAAAGACCATTTGGAGCAGACTAAAAAGATGAACAGAAAAAATATGCTACGAGAAACAAGAGACGAAAACAATTTTACTTAAAATTTAGGATATTTCAAAAATTAATAAAAAAAATCTATATTTTACGAACTATTGAATGCAAATTCAGATAACAAACGCGAGAGTTATGATAACATAACATTAAGGAAAGAGGAGGTAGAAGAAGTAATGCAAAAATTAATACAGGAAAGACAATATAAGCCCTGAAGTGATAAAACGGATTGGAAAAGAAAGAAAAACATGGTTTTAAAAAATTAGTAAACTTTGAAACACAATTACATTACTAGAAATTGTAAAGCAATATGGAACAACATTTAAGGAAAAAATAATAAGAAATATTTGAATTGAACTTAGAAGGTGAATAAGCAACATACAAAGCTAACAGAGAAACTAGGAATAGTATATTCACTTTAAGAAATACTGTAGAAATAGTAACAGAAAGAAGAGCTATTTGTAGTGCCTAGTAAATTAATAGAAGTAGTAAAATCTATATGCAAAAATGTAATAAAGAAAATACAAATAAACCGAGAATGGTTTGAAGATGTGATAGCTTAATCCCTTTGTTATTTATAATATTAAGGAATAGGCTAATTCAAAATGTAAAAGAAAAAATACAAAATTACGAACAGTAGTAGAAAAAGTGTATTGTATGCAGATGATATCGTGTTAATACCAAATTCACTGATAAAAATACAAAAGGTACTGAATACATAAAGTGATAAAATTGAGAAACTAAAAATGAAAATAAATATAAATAAGGTAAGGTTTGTGAATATCAAAGAAGGAAATAAAAATAAACTTACAAAGATCAAGGTTTAGAAACGGTAACACAATATGAATATTTACGAGGTTCACTAATGGAAAATATATAATAAATAGTAAGTAGAACAAGAAGGCGATATAAATTAAACGATAGTGAAAAAGGAAAAACTAGAAAAAAAATGTATAATACTGTACATAGCACTAACTGTGGAAATAAAAATATACCTATATATAGAAATTAACTTTGGGTAATTTGTTGAAATAAAATCGAAGCTAGTAAAAGCAATAAAAGAGACGACGGAAACCAATAAAGCCATAGATAGAAACGATAGCATAAATTTTAAACATCTTAAAGTGCACCCAATCCTTGTTCCTCTTGGAACATCCATTCAATTATTTTTAAGATAATAATTTAAGCCAAGCAGCTGACTAATGCCCATGTTTCGTTAGCCATGATATGTAACACTCGGAGCTTGTGAGGATGCGATCTTACTGATTAATTTTGTCATTGTATTTTTAAATTTTAATGACTGTTTTTAGACCTTGTTGCTTCACAGCAGATTTGATGATATTGCAGCGTTAAGCTGTTTTCTGTATTGCAGTCCTAGAATTTCTGAAATATACATTTGCTGTCATTCTAAAAAAAACATGCATCTTTTTTCATCCACCTTCTCTATTTATTTTCTAAAGCAATTTATTTTAAAGTTGAAAATCACGACTTTACTGTTTTTCTTTAACCTATAATTCTTGGCCGTAGCAGAATATAAAAGTTAATAATTTTCTTGGAATACGCTTTATGCGCTAATATACACTAGCATAAACAAAATAAATGAAAAATAATATAAGAAGTGTTTTTACCTACAACCGTAAAATGAAAAAAATTGATAAGAACCTACACTTGGTGGATATTAGGAAACTTGTATACTCGCCAACCGATGCTAGCAAAATTTTGCAGTTACAAAAAATAAAAATAATAAACAGTACAAAGCCGCTTCAACCTTTGACCTTTCTTCCGATCATTCTTAATCACCTTTATCACAAATCTAACTCAGGCATGAACAACCTACATTATTTAGTAAATTTACTAACTGGGACATGTTTATAAAAAACTTGAATGAGTTAATAAACCTAGATTTATTCTTAAAATCTAACCATGAACTATATAAAGAGATTGACCATGCCACAGAGACCATACAGAAGCTACTCCCGATGGCAATTAAATACATATTTAAAAAAAAGTAAGCTACGCAAACTGTGGCAGATAACAAATTTTGAAGATAGATTTAACAAAGCTGTTATCCTCGAACAATTGTTACTTGATCTCAAAACTCAATCGATCCTCTGTCTCCAATGGATGCCAGTGAATATTCCTTATGAAAAGCTACAAGGGGGGTGTTGGGGTTCACGCTGAAGGGGTAGTACCTTTTGCCGGGACGGTCACATCGAGCGTTATAAATGGGAGATGGTTCCCGGTAACTGGTCCCCGCAGGGTGCCCAACTCTCACTTATGGCTCCACGTGCCACACCCTGGAAACTGCGTTGACCCGTAGGCTAAATAAGTGAGGGTAACCAGATATGGTAAAGAGTCTGCAACGTCTGACGCAGAATGGGCGGTTGCAATGAGCAGACACGGCTCAACAGCCGTAGAGAAGGCAACGTGTCTAAGGGATAGTAACCTGAGAAATTGCTCTGCCTGCCGGAGGCAGAAAAGTGGCAGCCCGCCTACCGGCTTAACCTGCACAGCGCTCGTAACGCTGTCAGGGATTTTAAATTACTGGCAAACTTCATGAGAATCAACCGGACGGATCACCAAGCAGACGAAAAAGGCGTCAAAAGGACAAACGAGCTGGAATTAAGGAGAGAATACAGATATCCACGTGGAATGTTAGAGGGCTAGGAATAAAAGAAACGGAATTAGACAAAGAACTTATGCAAAGAAAAGTAGACATAGCAGTTATAAGTGAAACAAAAAAGAAACTAAAAGGCACTCAAGAAACTAATAATTATATAATGATCTACAGCGGAATACCTCAAAACAGACGGGCAAGTAGTGGAGTCGCAATCATGGCCAATAAAAAGTGGAGAAACAAAATAGTAAGCTACGAATATATCAATGAAAGAATAGTAACTACCAGAATGAAAATAGATAGAGGACACATGATGGTTATAGGAGTGTACGCCCCTGAAGAGGGAAATAAAGAGGAAACAGAGCAGTTCTACAAACAACTACAGAAAGTAGTAAACAAGTATACAAAGACAGACCACCTCATAATAAGTGGAGACCTAAATGCAAGAGTGGGAAAAGACCCCATCCCAGGAACTGTAGGCACATGCGGCGAAAACGTAATCAACAATAATGGACAAGAACTTCGACATTTCGCTACTTTCAACGAACTAAAACTAACAAACACGTTTTTCAAGAAAAAAGATATACACAAATACACCTGGTCAGCAAGAGGATTAAGATCAATCATAGACTATGTAATAGTCAATAACAAGATGACAAACCTCGTGCAAGACGCAAGAGTTTACAGGGGAAATGATATAAATTCAGATCACTATCTTCTAGTAGCCACTATAACCCTATTAACAAAATGGAAGAAACGAAAAACCACAAATACAAATAACCCAGAAGAAGTTTTTAAAATACATCTCCTTAGAGAGGAAAGTACCCGATATTTATATCAAAACAGACTACAAGAACACTTACTACGTACACCCACTAGTAATGAAATCAATGAAGAATGGGATAATATAAAGATCGGCATCATTAAAGCAGCGAATGAAGCAGTAGGGAAGAAAAAGAAAAGAAAGAAAACTAGAGGATTAAAAATATGGAATGAAGAAGTAGAGAACGCAATAAAAGAGAAAAAAGAAGCATATCTAATATATCTACAAAGAAGAACCCCCGAAAATAAACAACGCTACAATGAAAAACATAACTTAGTAAAACAGATCGTAAGACAAGCCCACGAAGAATCTTGGGAAAAACTGATAAGCAACATAGAACACGACGTATATGGAAGACAGGAATTCGCTTATAAAATGATGAAACATTTGAACAGCACAGTAAAGGACGTAGCAAAATTAAAAACGATTAACGACAAAGAGTGGAAGGAACATTACACAAACTTATGGAATAATCGAGAAATCAACGAACAGGACATTTTAATACAGGAAGATATTGATGAAACTGATTTTACAATTGACATGATTACCATAGAAGAACTAAGAAAATGCCTAAAGAAAATGAAAACCCGGAAGGCTGCAGGGCCCGATGGAATTAGTATAGAATTATTGAAATATGGAGGACCACTTCTAGAATTCAGAATACTACATCTTTTAAATGAATGTTGGCGAAAGAAGAAGATCCCAACAGAATGGCAGACAGCAGAAGTAATATCAATATTTAAAAAGGGAGACCGCTCAAAATGCTCAAATTATCGAGGAATCAGCCTCCTAAACACCACCTATAAATTATACTCCAAAATAATTAATGAAAGAACAAAACCCATAGCTGAGGTATTACTAGACGAAGGGCAATCTGGATTTCTCAAAGGCCGCTCATGTAGTGACAACATATTCGTTTTAAAGAGATTAATTGAAAAAAGAAGAGAATTCAACTTGGAAACCCACCTTGCATTTATAAATTTCGAAAAGGCTTTTGACTGCATAGACAGACATAAACTCCTTGAAATAATGAAAGAAAAAGGATTCCCTAACCACCTTATAGAAATCATAAGATCATTATATATTAGCACAAACATAGTAATAAACAAAAACGGCAGTAAGTCTGATAAAATTCAAACAAATCAAGGACTAAGACAAGGGTGTGGGCTATCAGCCACTTTATTTAATATTTATATCGACGACGTGGTTAAACTTTGGAAACCACAAGTAAACCCAGGGATAAAACTACGAGACGCCAAAAACATAAACTTACTGCTATATGCCGATGATTTAACAATAATTCAAAAGAACGAAGACGATCTGCAAAGATCAATTTACCGTCTCAAATTACTCTGCGAAAACTACAATTTGAAAATATCTAAAGACAAAACAAAGATAATGGCCTTCCAAGGAAAACAACCAGTGCGATCGAAAATAATAATAGATGGAAAGACTTTAGAACAGATATCTCATTTCAACTACTTAGGCTGCGACACCACATACGAAAATGATAAAGATGTAGAAAACAAGATTCATAAATTCCAAGCAATTTGCGGGACAATAAATAGAACGCTAAAACACAAAACAAGAAAAGAAACAAGAATGAAATTTTACAAGACCATGGCCGTCCCTGTACTCACTTATGGAAGCGAATCGTGGATAACAAACACAAAAAACAAATCTAGCATACAAGCAGCGGAAATGAGGTTTCTCAGAAATGTTAAAGGTTGCACAAGGAATGATAGGATAAGAAATGAAGAAATAAGGGAAGAACTAGAAATTTTCAACGTTAACGACAAAATAGAAGAATACAGAAACAATTGGAGACAACACGTTAATAGGATGACAGAAGAAAGAATACCGAAACAAATCCTAAACTACCACCCAAGAGGACGCAGAGATGTAGGAAGACCGAAGAAAAGATGGTCCTAATCAAATGAAGTTCGGAACAGGCAGAATGGCCTAAGCCTTGACGACAGAAGAAGAAGAAGAAGAAAAGCTTCAAGGAAATTTAAGCGTCCACAACAAAAATCCCTCTAATTGAAGACACAAATGGAAAATAAGCAACAAACAAGCAAAAAATCTCTACAATTGCTGGGCACCTTGAAAACGTATTTCAGTAATTCCCATCACTAATCAGTAAAGCAGCTATTTCCAATTCACTTGAAGCACCATTTCAAATTTATCTACTTTAAAAGTTTCCATCTTCAGAAAGTTATGTTACCCGAAATTGATCTAAAGAAGATGCTAAATTATTGCACTCAAATATATAATAGTGGCGATACACACTTATAACGCTATCCTAGGGTTAAGACACTTTTTTATCCACTGGAAATTAGTCCAACTACCACGGCTCTGAATCCACAAAGAAATTTAAATGAACAAGACTCATACAGACCTATAAGCTTACTGCTTGTTTTATCTAAAGTGTATGAAGAGCTATTACTTCAACATCCTAAGCCGATACTGGAAATCAAGCAGCTCATACCAAACCATCAAAATGGTTTTAGAAATTATTACAGTATAATAAAACAAGTCTACAGAATTGTAAGAAAATCTAAATAATGACCTGCTCATCAGTGTTTTGGACATTAAGAAGGCGTGTGATAAGATTTGGCACATAAGTTTACATTAAAAAATATGTGTTGCATTACCTCTATAAAATCTTATCTAGACTGCAGATGGTTTATGTTCAAGCAACGCGATGACTACTCAAATCTCCGGCACATTACATCAGGTGTGCTTTAGGACAGGAAGAGTTTTTCAATAACTTGGGCGAACAAATAGGAAGTATTAGCAACTAGAATGAGTTGATATTAATCATAGTCGTAGATAGTGGAGAGGAGAAAACATTATAAGAACAATTTGAGGGAGAAATAGTGAATAAAAATGAAATACCGCTACTCTACGCAGAAAACATAGATTAACGGTAACTAACTTGCTCTTCCAACATAAAAGCATTCATAAATATATTTGGTTCCCCCCAACATGAGGACTCTCATTCGAGTTCGCATCACCATGTGGTTATAGGAACTTTAATAATAAGGAAATAGCGACGACGATGCGCTAGAAATAAAATGCAATAGAATAGTTAAAAGAAATAAATGGCCCAAGGTGTGAAATAGAACTGACAGGATAGTATCAAAAAACTATATTAAGATAAATTAGAAATTCACTTAGATGAGAGAACAATAGAGGGAAATCCAAATGAAATATAAAAACTAGCATTAACAAGGAAGCATACGAAGCTGTGGAAATAGGGGCAAAGGAAAATAATAGCAAAAATACGTTCAACGAGAAATTAGAGAAGAAATCAGTTATAAAAGAAACAGAAATGATAGTATGAGTTGGGATAAAGGCATTAACGAATGGTAAAAAAACTAAATCAGCAGGATCACGAAACATTAGAATAAAACTAATAAAGTTTGGTGGATGTAGACTAATAGAAATAATAACTAAAATGTTTTAAGGTACATAAAAGGGACAGAATATGCTAGTAGAATGGAAAAGGTCATATATCATCGATACGTAAAAAGTAAGATAGAAGAGAATATGAAAGGATTCGGTAAAAAACGAAGTGGATTTATATCGGGAAGATCATGTATGGGCTACATTCCAAACGAAAAACTATGGAATGTAATGAAGGAAATGAGATTAAAGTAGCCAAAGTATTATACCAAGCTATAGAAGCCCAAATTAAAATGGGGAATAAACTAACATAAACAACAGAAGTGTCTAAAAGACTGAAATAAAATGATACGATGTCACCCCTGTTTTTTACTACATACACTAAAGGAGTATTAGGGCAACGGTCTACAAAATGCAAAAGAATTAGAACACCGATGAAACGCAAAACATTACATAATATTTGCCGATGGTCAGTTAATTTTTGCACAAGATGTGGTATATTTGCTACAAAAATTTAAAAAATACTACAAGTGGGGCCTCACAAAGAATTTAAAAAAAACTGAAAACATACGTGTTGAAGTCGTATGTAACTTACAGGTAAGACATGAGACAATAAGAACTTGCACAGAATACATGTATTTAAGCTGTATAATATTAAATATGGGTAACGCAAAAGATAAAGTGGTAAAGGGAAAGAGAGCAACAAAAACATTGCGTGTACTAATTTGGAATAAGGAGCCCATAAGAGATATAAAAAGAAAAATCGTAGAAAATATTACAACTTATGAAGAAGAAATGTGGACCAAGATGAACTAATAATATGACTATGAGACAAAGTTTACAATATCCACAACAAGATGGAAAAGAATAGAGATCATCTAGGGAGATAAAATAAAGGATAAAAATAGCCGAAGGCAGTTATGGATTTAGTTATCTAAAAGGAAACGAGAAAGTAGTCAACTAGTGGTTAAATGGAAAAGTTCCAAGAAGACAATGATGGAAAAAGACCTAGAAGAAAATGTGAAAGTCAAGTTGAAGAGGTTGACAATGGTTGATCCATAAAGGGGGAAAGTCAAAGAGGGAAGAGGGGGGAAAAGAGTAACTGTAATCAAAAATTATTTTATATTTAAATATATGACACTTTATTGTTTTAATGGTTTTTAGTTTTGCATCCGTATAAAAGCCTTGTTGTTATGAATGGGTGCCTAATAAAGTCACCAATATTTCTTTAGCGTCTAAATGAAGCTACTCATAATAAATGTGTTATAAAAGAACTAATAATGCAGCATCAGAGGCATCCGGGTCCGAAAATTACAGAGGCTGAAGTGTGCAGCACATAAATTCATTAGGTCCAAAATTAATTGATTCATTATGACAGTCCTCTGCTGCCCATTCAAAATTTCGATTTACAGTTGGACAAAAACGGGCCGCATGCCGGTCTGGATACTCTTCCGTTCTGTTGCGCCGCACAGCATCTGCGTAAATTAGTAATACCAAAATTAAGTCAATTAACATGCAAGCCAAAGCTAGTGGCGCAACGAGGGGAACGAGGGCCTAACAATCGAATAATTAACTTAAACACTTGTTAATTGACAACATCACGCACATAAAATTAACTGATCCATCAACAAGGGCCGGAATTAAAAATAATCGTTAAAATCTCCGATCTAACGAGCCATGATGTCATGTGCGCCAGTTAATTAGTTTGTCGGCGGTTCTGTCACATCGCGCTGCTAAACGACGCCCAGCGCCCGAATCGCTCGCTGCGGCCGCCAGCGGCGCAATCATGGCCCAAATTGATTTTTCTGACAGTTTATTGTGACATGTAGGTGTCGAGGCGGCCGCTTTTAGGAATCGGGCAGACTTGGGCCGGGCCCGCATCGGCGCGGCTGATTGAGCGGCGACTGCTGGAAGCGGAGGTCGGCGGACTTACCTGTCGGTGAAGGAGAACATGTGATGGGGGAATGGCGGAGGCGCCGGCTTCGTGGGCTCGGACGACGCGGAAGGAGCCGGACTGTGCGGGGAAGACGTGCCCGATGGGATTGCTTCCGGGGCGCTCCGGGCCGGCTCCGGGGACTCCCTGCCGCTGCCGCGGCTCGAGCACTCGCGGATCATCTCGTCGTCCTGGCCGCCGGTTTCTGAAGAGCTTCCGGTTGTAACCTCTTCGTTCTAATATAAGATATCAACTGTTTAAAATAAACAATAACACAGAATATCATGAGAATGCCCTTCTTTCAGTAAAAATTCAAATTGCACCAAAATCAGAACGGTGGTGTTCAGTAAAGATATTTAAATGGTCTTCACATCTTATGCATAAGCTACTATAAGGTTTTGCAATATGACATGTTGTAATAAGTTCAACTATGTCCAAACGTGCACTGCAAGCGGCAAGATGATATCTGATTGTTGATTGGTTTGCACTGTAAAAGTGAAAAGAATTGGCAACGCCATCTCGGTCAAAAATTGTGCAGTTTTTGCGCACACGGTTTTAGTGTTGATCAATGTTTGAGAAATATGACTTCTCGGTTGGAAAATCCAGTTCAGATGGGATCAGAAATTTCAATTTGGAAAACGCTTCGAGGTCTGTTACGGACGAGACATGCTGTGATCTATTCTAAGAGAAGAATATTTGGACATTCCTTAACCGGCAGTTCATACTATTCTGCACGAGTACCTACAAGTGAGAAGGTTTTTTTTTTCTTTAGACACCCCATGCCTTAATCGACCAATCGAAGGCTTGACGCGTTTTATGGTGATACGGCATGTTCAATAAGTTTAAGAATTAGACATACTGTTATATCAAGAGATGGTAACAAGTCACGAAGCTCGGCTTTATATGATGGTGATTTTTCAACTACTAGGACTTTTTACAGACTGTGATGGCGACTGGTTTTAAAGGATGCAGAGTATGGTAGAAAAAATCTTGATAGATTATGAAAAGGTGCAATACGCTACTCCCCAGTTCCCTAGGTACTAGAATGTACGACAACAAAGTACACTCTCAAGAAAATCTGCCATACAAATCTACCATATGAATTATTTGGTTGAGCTGATGAGTACGGTTTGTACTAGGGGAAATAAGAATATTGAAAATCGTAGCCTTCATTCTTTAAAAAAAACAAAATAAACTGTCAAAAGGTGTATTATATATTACTACTTTAATATTAATAAGAAGATTTAAACGGGAGTTCAAGAACACCTGCAATTTGCAAAATTAAAGAAGAAAAATGAAAAAGTTACAGAAAATGGTTTATACTAACAGCGTCGTTCAAGCTTAACGGCATTAAAGAAACTATTGGTGAAGAGTTACGTGTGAATGTTAGCTTGAGTAATCGCAGAGGACAACAACGAATAGTGCTATTGAAGAATGTTAAAGTCTTCTTAAGTGCATTAATAGCAAGAATAAAAAATAAAAAGCTATCCAAATAAGAAATTGCAACATTACGAAAGAAAGAACATTTACGAAAGTATAGAAATAAATAAAATTGATAAAATATAATTTCTCGAAGAAAATAAGAAGTAAGCTTACAATATTAGGGCATCCCGTAAGATATTCAAATGAAAAAGCGTGAGAAATAAGATGAGTAAGTTAAAATAGAAAAGAAGTGCCCGGAAAAAGAAAGACAAAATGTAGGAGAGATTTAATAAACTATAAAAATGGAACTTTGTTGCTCCATTGGTTGTAAAGGGATAGGATTATGTTAATTGAGGTGGTGAGGTAACGCACCGCATGAGGGCATGGCCTTTGAACTGGAGTGCTAAGGTTCTTATATATTTGAACTCGCTGCCTAGTTATCTCTGATACGAATTTGTCTTTGTATCAGAGAGCTCCGGGAATAGGACCCGGGTCCGTCCATAGGACAGCCAAAAGTATCAAGTAAGCGGCTACGTTGGCGCTTATTGTATTATTTTATGTTACCAAAAAGAGGAATTGTTTGTTAATATTATAGAAGATTATACGGAATGAAAGTCTGTAGAGACATGTATAGAACCAGACTAAACGAGGCAAATTAACCAAAATGAGAGTTGCTTACAGATTTACAAAAATAAATATAAAATTAAAAAAATGTTTAAGACTATAATAGAAATAATAACTTTATACAAAGGTAAAGATAAGATTTAATACAAAACTGTACAACAATAACGAGAAAATTCAAAAAGACAACACGCAATTTTTTGAATTTTTGGGTTTAAATCGTAAGAATGCCATTTTCAGATTTCGGCAAGATCTATCAAGGGTGAATCGTAAGAAATTTATACAACAGTTTCTTCTGTTCTATCTTTTTAAATAATCCAACTTTGGACATGAGCGTTTTTCAAATTCTTCTATTTGTTTCTGTTTTATGTTAGATGTCTCTGATATAGCGAACTAATTTTCTTTTACTGGTACCCCATCTTATCAATGCGCCTCTAGATCTTTTACAAAACCATAGTTTTTATTATTGTAGAACTGAGTACCATAGTCTATTTTGAGATATTTTTGTCTGAAATTACGATCTATGAATCCCTTTTCTGATCTAGTTACTTGCTCTCTCATATCTTTTTCCAATGGTGCATATTTTATGCACATCTTTCCAATGGTTTCATTCAGCTTCAATTAGGGAAATAGCGCCATCTATTCTAGAATTATTCAACTCGTTTGTAGTCTTTGTTTTTCTTTCTTGTTTATGTATAGAACTTACGGTGAGTGTGACTGAGGAGGCGGAGCCAAATTAACTTAATTTACTCTAATCTCTCATTGTTAATCACTTACTTATATTGAAAATTCTCTACCCATATTAGTAAATATTATATAAGTTATACCCTGTAAAACCCACAGGCTAATTTTTACGATTGTTAGATCATACCAAAAAATTTCAGTCAAATCTTTGCTATTCGTATATATCTCTTCTGTTAGTTATAATTTAATTGTTTTGCATACTTATTTTAGGTTCTTTTTTAAAGTTTCTGATAATCGGATTGTCATTGTTTGAAGTTTTTCAAAACTTTAAGACTTGAGGCGACAAGTACCATGTTATCTGAACATTTAAAATTATTTAATTTTTTACATGTACGTTTATTCTCTTATATAACCATTCTGATTGTTTGACCATACCATCGTTGATATCGAGTTTTGGAAATGTAACATCTCTTTGGTGCCAGCGTGGTCCCGTGGTTGAGGGACGACCTGCGATGCTAACGGACCCGGGTTCAATTCCCGATGCTCTCTGATGCCTGGCGGGTGGCCTACTCAGTCACTAAAAATAATTGAGTACCTGCGTTCATTCGAACAAGGGGTAATAATGGCGGTCGTCTTAGGCGCGGTGCTTGCCACATCGCTCCGCATTAGAGATGGTGCGCGACGACCGGGCAGAGAGAGCTAACGTATGAGAGCCTTAACCTCTCAGTTCGCAGGCCGTGCTCCCACGCGGGGCGTAGGGCCTTACCATTATTATTATAACATCTCTTTGACCTATTCGCATTCTTATTGGTATATACTTGGTAGTTCTTTCTAACTATATAACTCTCCAACCCACTGCATTTGGCGGCAAAATATGTTCCCACCAAACTTTTACTTGGGATTAAAAAAAAACACCCAGTAGACCAGTCTTTTTCCTTGCAATATAGACTTATGTCGGAGTAAAGAATTAACTCCAATCTCTTGAAAATAATTTCGGCAACTTTCCAAAAATCAACGCGCTTTAATTTGTGAATCTAATTGTTCGTTTATCTTTGACCGCGAAAATTTTTTCAATATGGAGAGAGAGGGGGTGAAAAACAAGAAGATAGAAAAGAGGTGAAAAGGGCGGAAGATGGAAGCGGGGCAGAAAGAAGGAAATAGAGGCGGGAGTGAGGCAGAGAGGGAGAGAGAGAAAAGGGGAAATAGATAGAGAGAGAGAGAGGGAAAGAGAGAGAGGAAGAGAGGGAAAGAAAAAGAGAAAAAGTTTTACTATATTTCAGTTCTATTATATTAGCTTCAATTTCATAAGTCTCAATATCTGATATCTCTTTTTAGTTAAATTAGTAACTCTGTTATCATTTTCTTGTTTTATTTTATTTATTTTTTATATTTTGCCAATTTTTTCAGCTTTAATAAATGTTGTTTTTTTTAATTTGTTATTAATATCATTTATGTTGTCTCTTCTTGTCGTTATGGTACGGTACCTTTTCCTTTCAGAGCTTTTCTGAATTTTGCTTCTTTTGCTCTTACTTTTCATGGTCTATTGTTCTTTTGTTTTGCAATATTGTAGCTTTAAGTAATCAGTTGCCTTTTCCTCTGTAACGTGTTCAAAAATGTACTTTTTGTCACAAATAGATAAGTCAATTTCCTTTCTAGTTTGTCCATCTAATGATATTTACACATTTTGTCTCAAAATTAATTAGAATAAAAATAATCAATAAATCGTGAAAACAATTACTTTATTTATTTTAAAGATGAGCAAAAATACAACAATTTGGAGGTTGAAATGGTGCATACAATAATTTTTTATGTCGCTGATTGAAATGGTATTGAGATTGACAGTTGGAAGTTCTCAATTAATACAAAACGGTTTTCATTCAATAAAAAATAGTCGCAGGTGTTCAAATTGGATGAATATGCTACTTTACATTTTTCTAACAATGCCTTTGCAATGTCTAAAGTTTTTTGTTTAAAATGCAAATGAATGGTTAATTCCAAGTTCGTTGAATTTCAGTGAAGGCTTTCCCTTGATATTTTCACGAAATTCATCGTTACAATCGATATTATTATCTACATCATTTCTGTTTTTTTCTAAAACGTAAATGTAGCTCAATAACTTGTAAGTATGTAAAGTGTTTCTGTAAAAATTTGCCACCATTTTTAACACAGAACTTAACAGTGATTTTTTGTTCTTTCATTCCGATTGTTTCTTAGGTAGAGGGTGTAGGTTAATGTTCATTTTTCTTTTTTTAAACGAATGTATTTATAGCATATATTTAGTTATTTTAAGTGTGGTAATCTGTCGAGCCTTTACTCTTTATGTTTTATTCATAGATGCTAAGTCTGTTAGATAGGATTTAATTTTTTTCTTAATTCTGCATAGTGATAGTGGATTGTATATTGCTTTTCTCTATCACCTTTTCTATAGGATATTATATATTTTCTATTGCCTTTGCAAAACTTTTAAATATTTAACTCATTCTTACGATTCTTCTTTCTTTCTTTTATGTTACAAATGATCTTCTGACTCCAGCTCTATACAGCATTTTCCTCATTGCTTTACTTCTGATAGTACTAGAATATCCCGTTTCCATATTTACATATTTTCTGGAAACTGATTTGAGGTATATTGTAAGATAGACTTAGGGTACTTTTCTTTTCTGTTTTAAGTCTAACTTATGTTTGTCGTTATTTTATATTTGAGGCGTTTGGTTGTTTAAAACATTACGCCTATAAGATGCCATGATGAGTAGGGGAGGGACAAGGAAAGAAATAGTATGATGATAATGAGATTTAAAGAATCGGACATCGTTTGCCCATTAAATAGAGTGGAAAAATCAAGGGGCGCCTTTCTGTAGTAGAACTGTCTCAACTAAGATAGCAAATAAATGAAAATCGGCCACTCTATAAAAACTAATAAGCTTTAAATTATAAAAAAAATTTAAGTGCAAAAAAAATAAAAGAACCATCATAAGGAAAGTTAAAAACACAACATAATAAAAGCTGCAAAGAAGAAAACAATTAAAAACGAAAAACGTACCTTTTCTTCTTTTCCTTCCCCATCTCTCTTCACTATGCCTTGCTCTTCTCTTTTCCTTTGTTCTTCTTTTAGTCTCTCAGCTTTCCTCCACTTAGCTCGCCTGTTTTGAAACCACACCTGTAACAAGATATGAAATTTAAAAGGCATGCTAAACAATAAAATCCCAAAGAAGAGTATACTTGTAAATAACATTTGCAAAACAATGTAAAATTGGATTTTTTTGTATATTAATTAAGAAAATTAAATATGTCCTTTGAATGTGTCTTTAATATATTAAAAAATCTGAACAATTGTTTTGCTAACACAGGCAACAAAGTGAGATTTGCTTTGCTACGTTCGAGCTTATTTGCACATTCAATTCAGCTCACTCGCGCAATCGAAGCTACGCGACTGAAGCTAACACGCAGCAAAGGGCCGTTTTTGCCGCCCGGCGTAAGAACGAGGATAAAACACGCAGACCCCGGAGGCGGCCGTCAGGTAACTCGCAGGCTGAAGGGTCAGAAGAGCGTGATGAGTGTAATTGTGTCCGGGGAGACTCATTAGCAGGCTCTAATTGCCGGCACAATCTAATACACACGTTGCTAACAACTGCCCCGGGCTTTAGGTGTGGTGGCGCACTTGACAGAGGCTTACCTGCCCCATAGGCTCGCTAAATTAATCTTAACTAGTGCTTTGTGAGCTCGCGCTCGTTTGCGCCTTGCAAATTTGCGAAAATTGTATTCGGACTAGCAAATTTATGAAGGTAGGCAGACGGTGGCCAATTGTGGCTTAGTGCTCGGTTTTGGTTATTTTTGCCTTGGGATAATATACATAAATTTAAAAAAACAGTAGAATAACTATGTCTGTTGTGAATTTATTAATAAATTATTATGGAGTCAGTTTAGGTTTGAGTTGTGATAAAAAACATACTCAAATACCCAGATTCAAGTCGTCTGATTTATAAAACCTTGTAAGTGCCTTTACATAAAATTACGAGTGGATAACAAGAGGCAATGGTTAAAAAGACTATAAAAGCACAACTTGTATAACTAGAGTATTGGGTGCAGATGAAACAAAGTCATGTTGGTACAGCTGCATAGATGCATGGGTTGTGTTGCACTATAGAAGGGACGAAGTCACTCCGTTACTTTCGAGCTGAGCTTTGTTATTTTATAGCAAATTTTCTCCTAACCAAAATTATCAAAAATTAATTTCTGCGAATGAACTGCTGTAAGATGGTTTATTAAAAGTAATAACTTCAAAAGCAATTTGTAACATCCCCAGGACAAAATAAAAAGACACTAATTATTACAATCTTCAGTCTAAGATTGTTAAGAATATATAAAAAATTACAATACTTAAAATAAGCTCATAGGTGCCAGAGCAGTATAATACCAATGTAATACCTTGATATTTCCCCTATAACTTCCTTAAGTGCTGATGAATTTTTTTCAAATTTTCGGACAATGTTTCGACATTCGCAATTATGCAAATGAATATTTTGACCTTTTAAAACGCCTGCTTATAATGGCGTAATAGTAAAAATCACCACTTTATTAACTTTTGAAGAATTCGTATTCGCGTCGTTTTCATTGCCTTTTCTTGTATTTTTTTATATTTTACAAATAGTAATGGTCAACTCAGCTATGGGTAAGCAGTCTGGGCCCCTCAGCATATTTACAGATATTCCGATGGTCAATGATCGTGCTTAAGATCAAACTACCCAAAAGCTTAAGAGCAACCCCCACAAGAGCACCGTTTCCGTTTTTCTAAAGGGCTGGATGATCCAAGGTGGTGTTATGAAAAAGTCTAAGGGCGGTCGTCCTAAGACTACCTCGAGGCTCTTCGACAGGAACGTCATTCGCATTTCTGACCAATTGTGATCTCTAAACGCGAAACCATCTGTTTGTACTATTAGACTGTATAGACGTCATCCGGTTAAGAATCCGATGATTTCGAAAAGAACGGGAAGGCGCACGTAAAGTGCAAGCACACAAGAACTGAGCGAGGAAAGAGTGAGAAAATGTGCTCTGGAGTGACGAAAACAACTACACGTTGCTTGAAACAGACGGGATTGAGTAGATTGGTCGTTCCGCAAGGCAGTAGCTTCAATATCAAGTACCAGATTCCCATGATGAAGCACGGAGGCACAACTGTCCTGCTCTGGGGTTATGTCTCCGGGTCCCCTCAGCAGAATCTATGGCATTATAGATCACTATCTGAGAACATTCACGAAAACGCGATGCGTCCATACGTCATGCAGAACATGGGCTGAGCCTTTATTTTTCAATAGGATAATTATCCTAAACATCATTTGAAGAATGTCCAGGATTGGTTCGCTCGCCGTTGTGTGATCTTATTTGAGTGGCCCAGCCAATCCCTCAATCTGAATATCATCTCTGGGTAGAGCTGGAGCGTCGTTTGGTTGGTAGAAATGCCAAGAATGCAGATGTGAGGGATGTCCAACTGGAAGAGGAATGGAAGAACATCCCCCTCTCCTTTATTCATACTCTTCTGAACTCCATACGTCACAGGTGCCAGGCCGTCATTGATACCAAAGGTTATGCTACTAAGTATCAGACTGTTGTTGTTCACTAATAGACTTATTGCTCAGGTCGTCTAAAAAGAAACCGAACTTTTGCTTTAGAAGAAAATCTAATATCATTTAATAGTCATATTTGAAAGCTTCAAGTTAATACTATCAAATGTCAATTTTTTCAAGCCGCCATATAATAAAATGTCGTGTGGTGCAAAGCGTAGCAGCTGCTTAGTAAGATTTTGACTGAAGATAACTGTCCGTTCTGTACAAAGGTAGCAATTGGTTCCGGTTGGTTCAAATAAAATCGGAGCTCAATTGAGTTTTTGTAAACGAATACTATATTTTAAAAGCCTGTAACATACTGGCCGAGGAGTTGAGTGTGACTTGTGAGTGTTGGCGGAGGATCTGGAAGCACCAAAAAATTCTATTCAAATTATTTTACGTGGGCATCTAGACAGGCAAAAGGTCTCTTTCTATTTTTTTTGCATTCATTGACCTAAGATCACTGTTCATCAAATTTTGACTTGCAAGTTATTATAGTCCTTAGCCAAGCAGTACACTTGCCCGATTTTGTTCCCTGCGATTATTTCTTGTTCTTTAAACTTTACATTTCGGTTAGATGGACCCATTACAAGAATATTTCAAAGTTTAAAGTTTTTCAAAATATTTATTACTTTCTTATTTGCTATATTGCACTTTGAACATATAAAAAAATATATCAGAGAAAATGACTCTTAGCAAAAATTTGTTTTATAAAACAAATTGTGTATAAAGTTTATTATTGAATAATAATATAAGGTGCAGTTCTGTGGTGGTCTAGTGGATAGGTCGAAAGCAATAGTTGCGGGTTAGAATCCCGCTCCCCAATGCAATTACCGGCATTTTTACGGCCCAGCTCGACTCAGGCTGCAATAAATGAGTACCTGGAGGTCAAACTCTAGGGTAATAATAGGAGATCGGTACGTAGTGCTAGCCACGTTACTACCCTTGTGTACTGTAGTAGACCTATCCTGTTTCGAACCCAAAGGGCTTTTGAGGCTTGTTACGGGGAACTAATAGAAGGTGGGCGAAAAGAAACTTAAAACATTAAAAATTAATAATAAAACTCATATTTCTAATACAAATTGCGGATATACTTTAAATTCTAACATAAGCATTTATAGCGTTAACCAGTTTCCTTCAACGGTCAGGATGAATGCTCAGTCTTCTAAAGGAAGTCGTTTGGAACTGTGGAATATGCGGAGCTTTGTCCTTTCCGCCTACTCTCTTGCATAACCCTATATGTTGGTTTAACCACGCACGCATAGTAAGAACAAAATGGGGTATTGCACCACCCTGCATTAAAATAAAGTCGCCAATGTCATTCCAACCAGATACCGTGGGCTATAGATGTTCAAGCATCTGAATGTAGCAGTCTATGTTCATAGTATCATCAGTCACTTATTGATTCCGCACTATACGGTCAATTATGATCGAGTTATCATTTCCTTAATCGTAATTTCTAGATTAATGCACAGCAATAGCATTTACGACGATTGACAAAACCACCAACATGAAATACTGGCCCGTGACTCCAAAAAATTGTAGTCAATTTTTATGTCTTGTGGCCGATGCCTGTATTATCGACGCGGGAGATATTAATTCCATTTACAATCGTCTCTTTAGAGACTGTCTTTACTATTAATTCAGTGATGTTACAAGATTTATAGCCACATTTTAATGCCTAATTACTTCGCCCACCTTATAGTGAGCAATTTCAAGAGACAGATATAGAACAATAACCAATTAAATCAACAGTTGTGTTGTGATTTTAGATTATCGTTTTGTCTTCTATATCATTAAACAATTTCTGCTATCTTAAGTTAAAAATCTAACGATTAAAATGAAGTGTTAAATTTTTCTTTTGTATTTTGGATTTTAATGGGATGTCTTCATATATAACTACAGGTCATTACTTATAAAATCACGTAGTTTCCCAAAGTAACTGAAGGTCCACAGACTTTTTTTAATAATATTTTTTAAGAACAAATTTTCCTTCTGTTTTGATTCTTTGTAATAACTTTATTTACTTCCTTGTGTGCTTTCTACTCATGAGATTTTTGAAACAATACATTTTTACAGTATTCTAGAAAAATAATGTTCTGACACAAAAGTAGAGTTGAGTAAGGCAATTTTTATCGGACTGAAGTAAACCAAAAATATATCAATAGTAATATTTACTTCATACTTATTAAATACAGATTTTTAGGCACTACCAAATTTTAAAGTAACAGAAAGGCTTATTTATCGTACCATTAGAAAACCCGAAAATCCTTTTTGTTTTATGTGGTTTAGCATTATGCACATACAGACGAGATTTTGGAAGATCTACCCAAAATCAGAGTGTCAGTTAATATCATTTAATGAAAAATGCTAACGAAAGTTTATTAAATGCAATTTAAACCAATTAATGTTATTTATAATATATATAACTTTATATATATATATATATATATATATATATATATATATATATATATACACATATATATATATAGATATAAAAGTTGTTTATTTTGCAACAGATAATTCGCTTCAATATTTTTACGCTTGTGTCAAGAAAAGAAAATAAGTTTGGTGTAAATGTTACGTTGATGTGTTTACTACAACTGCATCTTTTGCTTTTTATATTTATTCCATTTACTTGGTTTGGTTTATAACAACATAAACTCTAGTCAAAACTTAGGTTCTAATAAAAGAGCAACTGTAATATAAGAATTAAAAAAAAAACTGCAAAAATTTCAAAAGCACTAACTAAAATTGCCAAACAAAAGCAACATATTGATTTATTTCATCAACTTTGTCTTCAACTTCACAAAATTGTAATTATAAGTTTATTATAAAATTTAAAATTAGATGTGATGATGCTTTTCTTCTAAAACATTATACTTATTTGTATTTGTATGGTTTATGCATTTGTAAAACCTAAAATTATTTTTTGACAGAAGTCTTAACGTTACTCTTTATAACTACATATAAATTAATAGTTCTGTTGCACTTCTACGGCTAGTACGTGTATATTTAGATAGCTAGTGCATTTTGTAAATCTTTTATCTTTCTTTGTAATCTTGTTTTGTTATTACATTTTCTTTGTCATTAATTTTATTTCAGATGTTATATATAGTGCCTTTCCAGAATTCCACAAAATATTTTGTACCCAAAAGATGTTTTTCTATCAAAATGTTGAAGTTATTATATATTTTATTGCAAAGTTCAGTTTGCTGAATTTTATTAAATTTTTTATTTTTTCAGTTAATGCATTTTCTATAATTGAAATGCTTCATTAAGTGGCGAAAGAAATCTTTTTGTAATTTAAATAGCTTTGTCTTTAACCTCATGCCTTTAACAAAACGTATTCTACAGAATTATGTTCGCATCCAATCTAAAAATATGTTTGTGTTCATAAAGCACCGTTTCCTATTTGGTCAAACTTTTGTTGTGCATACCGCCTACATTCTGTTGAGTTCTCATGTACCTACATTTGCTCAACATTGTCATATTCCAACAAAAGCCGTCTTTGCTCAGGTGAATTGCACATTGCGTTTATTTTTCTGGTAATTTACAGTCGTCCTTTACTTTTTTAAGCCCAATCAAGGTGGAATTGAATAGTAAAAAGTTCAATTATTACTTTTTAAAAACCAGCATGACACCTATAATGAGCATTTGTGGTTACTAATTTAAACCTGCAACTTACTTATGGGCACCTGCAAGTATCTAGTAAAATTCCAACTTGCTCAAGTCACCGTCAGGATGATATCTTCAAACCACCAGCTTTTATTGTTTGTGGCTGAAGTTACCTGTGTGTGAAAGCTCCATCTTCTGCATCAACAAACAACTATAGAGAGTGATTGCAGATTAGTGGTTTATGTGAAGCACTTGCAATATTTGTTCTACAAAATTGGCATCTAGTACTTTAAAACTTTTAAAAAATATAACTCTAAGAACTAACAATTTCTATAGTCATACCAGTGTTAACAAGAATGTTCATGTAATTAAAAATGATCACGAAAAAGCTCTTGTAGTTGAACGCTTAATTAATGTTCATAGTAACTAATAGCACAAACAAATGTTTTGGTATTACAAGTTCTTGTACGCTAAATAGCGACACATACAATTATATTGTTAAAATATACAATACAAGATACCTAAAATAAGTAGACCAGACAAACAAGAACATGAGAAATGAAAATCCTTAGAAAAAGAGACCATAGAAAAGCAAATATAGAGCTGTGCAAAAAATAAAAATAAGTTTGCATTGTAAACACAAAAACACGTAGTTTGGAGGACATCACAATATTTATTTCCAACGGTTGAAATATTTCAGGAAGTGAAGGAACTTCACAACATTATAAATAACAGTATAAAAATAAATTATACTGTGAGCTCTTATTATTGAATACATTAGTGAGAATATTAGAATTTAAAAAGATCTGAGGTAGTTATCATGTGTGTTCCGATCAAATGCTATATTCATTGGAGTTGAAATACAAAATACAAAGAGAAAGAGGAGAGAGAGGAGGTAGGCAGGAAGCGATTACTTTTCTGTTCTCACTACCTGCAAAGGTAATACGGCTCTATCAGCCAGCAATAATTTTTCCAAAAGGGGTTAGAGGATCGCCTGGCAGGATCAGGTCTTATTTGATTTATTAAGTAAGCGCACGTTCGCTACGCTACAGATACTACATACGCAATAAAGCAGCATAAAAACAAAAAAGAAGATATACTATTAAATGATTGTAAAGAAATTACATAGACAGGTCAAAAAAATCGAAGAAAAAAAAGTATTTTCACATTTTATTTTTCTTCTATTGTCTACATTCTCATTATAGTTAATAATTACAATGCTGTTTTTGCTTGGTCTTGGTAAATAGACAATAAACACGTTTATCTTCTACGGACGACGTGACTTCCAGCGCACGTTCAGTTGTTAGAAAAAGCTTTCTTTGTACCTGTAAGTTTCAAACTTGCAAGGCTTTGCTTAGCATTAGTCAATTAGTTAACTAGCCGCTGTTAGTTAGTCGGTTCCTAGTGTTGTTGTGGGTCTATTCGAAGTAAGGTTAGGATGTCTATTGAAGATCTTTGTATAGCTTTATATATTTACTTTGTCAATTTTTTGCTTTATGTAAGAGTATATTTATTTTGGCCTAAATTTTTTATTTATTTTATTAGTTCCCTTTATTGTTCTATTTCTTACAACAATCAGACTTAATAAATTGATTATAAACGGCGAACCATACACTCTTAAACAGATTGAAACTATAGAAATAAAGCAGTTAGAAGCAAGTAAATAAAAAACAAAATGGAAAACGCAATACAGGAAAACGAGGGATAATTAGAAAACAAGAGTACATTAAATATAGAAAAATCACAAGAACAAGAAAAGAAGCAAACCAATAAAGGAAGTACTATAAGCCGGAGGTCACCAAGTAATATCAAAGACGGCAAATAGAAAGAAGGATTACTGAAGATTACGAAAACAGGACATCTCTAAAAAACTAGCAAATTTAAAGAAATGACGAATACAAGAAATGACAAGAACTACAGAAAATAATAATGAGAACAAAAAACTGAATAATTTATTAGCACATGGAATAGAACATCGATAAATTAAAAATGTCGGAATCAAAGATGCCGAAAATCAACTACAAATAAACACTAGAAAAATAGTAAGTTTATGAAAGGAATATTTTGCCCAGAGTTTGATACCATGGGAGGTCACGTAATAGGAGTTCTCAAACAAATTGAAGACGATGACATAAGTCGATCTTCAATCCTCAGTAGAGAGGAAGTAATGGATTATCCAAAATACAGAATGATACAGAATGAGATAAGCATGTGGGCAGGATTATATTCACACAGAAATGTTAAATGTCTAGAGAAAATTAGGATAAATTGGCTGTGGGAGATATGACTAGAAATAAAAAGATTGGCACAATAATCTAATATTACCTATATATAAAAAGGGGTAGATTAATCTGCGACAATTATCGAGAAATATATCTTTCCTCGTAGCATATAAAACATTTATAAATATAACTGAACAGAAGCTAAGAAGGTACGTGGAAGACCCGTTAGAAAACAAACAGACAGCATTTAGAAAAGGTAGCCAAGCGTAAACAATATTTTCACAATAAGGAACATCATTGAAAAAGGTACAGACCGGTGAATAATTGATTCTCACTTTTATATATCTGAAAGCAGCTTTCGATACAATATGCAGAAAAGCCTTACAGGACTGCTTACACAAATCATTAATGTTCTATACACAAACATTACTCCTAAAAAGAGGTATCAAACAAGGGGACACTTTAAGCCTCTTCCTATTCATAACAGCTAACGATAGAATATTAAAAAACATTAAAAATAAAATAGAAGAATTACAGACAACGATTGGGTACATAAACATGCAACCGATGGAATTATATTTCTTACTATAGGCTGATGATGTGGTTATAATTGCAGATTCAGAAAAGAAAATGCAGAAATTGATAAACATGTGGACTACTATTCTAAATAAAAGCAAAGTAATGGTAATAAACAAGAGGGAGGAGAACATTAACATAGAAATAAACGACATGGGAGTATAGTTGGAAGAAGTCGTAACGTTTGAATATTTAGGCTCGACAGTAACAAATGACGGCAACATGGAGGCAGAAATATCCAACAAAATCAAAAAATCAATACAATTTTTGGTAAAAAAAAATTAACAAAAAACCAAGTTAATAGTCTATAATACTATTGCGGTACCAACACTATTATGTGCATGTGAGCCTTGAGTATTACAACAAAGACATGAGAGGAGAATAGTCATGTATCAAGAATGCAAGAAATTAGAAAACTGAAAAAGATAATGGAAACCAAGACTACAAGGAAAAGGAAAAAGAAAGATCTAAAAGAACATAGACGGACAAAGTTAAAAATAGGAGCACACTCAGAGGAAACAATAAAAAAAATTAAGAGAAAAGGCATGAAGCAAGCAAATATTTAAAGAATAGGCTTGGACTTCCAGTATCTAAAGGGTATAAGGATATTCGAGAAGAAGAAGAAGAATGTTTAGATATGGTAAACTAATAGAAAATTAGAACTTGTAACTTGGGTAAAGTAGACAAAAAAATTATTTAATCAGTAATTGCTGCTCATGTTCGTCTGTAGATTATTCAACTGTTTTGCGGTCTAATCCGAAGCAACTGTAGTCTGCTTTATTGTTTCTGCTTTGATGTCTGCGCGCATTGAAGCCATTATTAAAGTTGCTAAATAAACTCGTTAAATGTTTAATACTTTAATTATTGCATATAGTGGCGCGCCCTAATGAACTTGCGCAACAAAGGCGGCCGTTCAAATTTGGGCGCCGCGCGCGCAGCGCCAAGATAATAGAGTTCCGGCTAATTCCGGCTTAAAACTGTTAGAAAGATGCCCGAAGTTCGGGCCTTTTGATGTCGGCCTAACGGGATTATCGCAAAATTAACAAATGGAATTACAATTTGCTCGGATCGCATTAAAATTAGCGGCCGAATCTAATAAGCCGAAAGAATGACAGTAACAAACAGGGAATTCGATTTGGAAACAGCCCCTAATTACTATTAAAATATCAGGTTTCGCGCAATCGAATCAGGCGCGCCGCCGCCCGCCGCAAGTACATTTCTCATGTCAATCGAACGTCATTTTACATCAGTGGCCGTTGCGGATGTAAAGGGGAGTCAAAATTGATAGGCCGGAGAGGAGCGTTTGACTTGAATTTATCGCTTCAATAGCCACGAATTTTGCCGGTAACACCGCCATAAATTCCGAACTTACCGGTTGCAGCGCGCTCATCCTTTATTTCGGATATCTCCATTTTTTCATACTTTATTTTCCAATACAGGCGGCCGCGGCATCCATCACCCCGAACGCCGGGGTGCTTTAACGATGAGGAAGAGAACTGAATAGATTCGCCCGTCTGCGATAACTTCCCTTTGAACTAACACCATGTATCCAAGTTCTTGTAACTTTTCTTTGCATAAGTAGTTTGTAAGAAAATCGTTTAAGTCTTACAGTTCTTCTATTTAATCTGTAAAGTAATATATGAAGACATAAAAACTAGACGCAGTTTGTGAGCGGAAGATTGTCCTAAAATTTTCAGACCTAGAAAACTCTAATGGAACAGAAAAGGGGAAACGTAGAGCATTTTAAAGGTAATGTAAACTATTGAAACAAAAACTATATATATAAAAGTGAGTTAATAATGAGATAAAATAAAGTAGAGAAAAAACCGTTCAAAAGGAACTCAAAAAGGTAAGTCGAAGGATATAAATACAATTCAAACTGGGCCAAATTATACCTTAAAAGTATATTTCTACCTTTTTTTATACTGTATAAAAGAACTAAACCAAGGCTCTCAAAATAATTTAAATCTGAATATTTATTTACGATAACGTCGCATAATAACTCGGTACTTTTGTTGTGAAAAAAGAAAGCACATCGCGCTTTAATTGTCGTTATTTAATCTATGGCTGCTTAAGTGTTCCTTTAATTCTTCTAATTAGTGAAAATTCTTAAAAATGCCTAATAAATTTAAGAGCTATACTAGCACGTTAGGTTTTATAGTTATCGGTAAGAAGTCGTGGTACCCAGCTGCTACTTACTTTATGAAAACCCAACACATTAGAATAATTCGACCAACTATTGCTTCCAGTTGTTATATTTATTCGTATATTCTGTAACAAATTTCCGAACGCTCACCGTAGACGCACCGTCACGGTCGAGCGGATTACGATGTTGTTTTGCTTGATTATTGTGCATAAACAAAGACCATACGAGCTACGTGACCTATTCTGCTTAATTGTAAGATTATTCCAAATATTTAATAAAACCTAAAAGAAGCTAACCCGTAACCTTGGTGAGGCCACTGGGTTGCGTTAAAATATACTTAGCTAACATAATCCTTTCAATGCGAGAGGCTGCCGTAGGATCAGAGGTGGCTGTACGCGTGTGAGGATTCGGAAATTGCGGAAATTTTCAGATGGTTACCAGATGGTGTCTGCAGAACCGGCATCGATTGTATAAAAAGCACGCAATGGTCTTGGGAAAGAAAGTTAAGTACCGGAAACCAGTGACTGTGCTAGTTTAACATAAATAGTGTTAGATTTATTTGTCCTTCCATAAACATTTTCCTTCAAGGTTACACCATCCGCGCTGATATACCCGTAGCACGATACACATTTATTGTAACACAAATTTTATGGGCAGATTTATCCTGATCATTTAATAAACAAATAATAGCACTCACTTTACTAGTGTTATGCGTTTATAAAAGTAGCTCCACGTTTACTTACAAGTCACGCTGTTCAATATTTTGTTTGCAATAAAATGTAGTGTTGCCAGAAAGTTTTACAATTTTTCTGTTATGTTCATATGTCAGATGTAATCGGCATATATAAAATTGTTGACGTGCTGGATAAATATTCAGTTGATCGTAACCAAAGTATATGTGCCAAATACTTTATGGAACAATTTATTTGAGAGATAATTAAACAGAAAATTAAAGTACTTGTACTAACGTTTGATAGAGAAGTCTGAATGCCAACAAAGAGACTACAGAGCAAGATCCAAAGTGTAGAAATGAAATATTTAAGAAGAGATTATACGAGAAATGACACTATCAGAGAACAGATGCAATCAGTAATATAACAGATTGAAGACTGCCAACTTAGATGGTATGGATAGCTTAAGCGAATGAACGAGACCAAATCAGTTATGTACAGGAAGCTAAAAGTCAAGAATAATAAAAGGAGACCAAATGTAACATAGGATGGAAACAAAGGAGATAGAAGAGAGGGCGCTCACGGTGGATTTAGTGTGAACCATAGTGAAAGAAGGAAGAAGTGAAATTTATTTATGGAAAATGAAATATATTTATAATCACGTACATGATTAAAATGCAATACCTGACACCTAAGGGTAAAGAAGATTATGTAAGAGTTAAACATGATAAGCATATTTAAAAAATGTTATTTAGTTAAACAATTTATTGAGGTGCAATAAGGGATGCACTATTAAATAACAATATAATTTATAAGGCTCCACGCTCAGTCCAGCAATATGACATTGCCTTGGAAAGATAGCATTAGCCAAAATTATAGCATTTTTTAAATTAAATTTATTAACTAATTGCAATCTGTATAAAAACATTAATAAGCAAAACAGATAAATAATTGAAAACATCATGAATAAGTATGAGAGTTAGGATTCACCGATCCCAACACAGAGATTTCTTACAAATATTATACATTTGACGATTATGTTACAGTAATTATTAAATAAACATTTACAGCTGTATAAATCTATGAGGCAAGTCAAGTGGCTTAATTCTACTCAGTCTTTTCAGTTTTGGCTGTTATCGAGAAGATCTACAGCGTGATAGTTAGGATGGAATTCCAGTTTATTTAAACATTTTTCACTTTGCCTCACCATAGTGTCTTTCACGGAGTCCACTTTTAGGTTACTTAAAATGTCTATGTTTCTTAGGAAGTGAGGAGCATCACCCATAGCGCTTAATACTTTGTATTGGAAGCGTTCGATCATTTGGATGTTGGTATTGATTGCTGAGCCCCAGAGTTGCAGACTATTGGTCCAGATAGGCTCGAATGCTACATTATATATGAGGAGTTTATTAAAAAAGATAATTTGTTCCTAGTAGCCCACAGTTTGCTAAATTTCAAACCAAATTGTTTCCGTTTTTTCCAAATGTGTTCTTTCTACGGCAGGCAATTGTCAAGTACAAGTCTAGGCATTTCATCTCTGTTACTTGTGGTAGTGGATGGAGACTTTAGGTACGTTGCCTTTACATTTTGTGAAGGTATAGTACAATTGGACAAAGTATCAAAATGTACTTTGCAAGAAAATTATTTAAATTAGATTAAAACGGATACCAAACAAAACAGTAGTTTTGATAATAATTGATAAAGAAGTATACGGATCTATACAATTCACGTGAGGTTAGAAAAAACAAACAAAAATATCTAAAATATTAGATTTATGCAAAATTATCTATTTAAAAAAAATCGGACGAAAATGGCAGCGATGTTTATGCAAGTCAAAAAATGACATAATCTTTCACCATGACAACAGCTGTCCTCATATCGAACACTGTGAGATCCAATCCATCGCCATTTAAAGAATGGATCTGTTGTCTCATTTAATCTACTTTCTTACCCAGGCTCTCTTGGACCACCACGTCTACAGCTCCCTTAAAAATTGGTTGATGAGCAAAATTTGAACGACTTGTTGGCCAACATCAAAGCGTTGATTGCCCACGCTTTTTTACCCATAGCGCCGATCGTCCGTCAAATAGTTGGGCAGTTGTAAATAAAGTTAATAGTGATTTCGTTTCAAAATTATCTGTTTTTCAATAAAAATCGTTTTTAAACCTCTAAGTAATTATGTACTAATTTAATACTTCAGGATAATTTCCTATTAATTATTATTATTAGAAGGCGATATAGAAGGTAAGAAAATAGAGAAAGAAAAGTTCAGAGTACCATGACACAAGCAATAATATTGTAGAAAGTATTGGTAATATAAATTATATTAATTTACAAGAAGAAATGTTAATCAAAAAACAGACTATAAGATTTACTAATAAAATAAGATGTACAATGTTAAGAAAATAAAATATGTAACCAAAAAGACGTAAAAAGTACAAAAGGATGAAATATAAGCAATAGACAACGCAAATTCTGCTAATAAAAAGACTAATCAGAGATTTATTTAAGCAGATAAATGCACAACATGGTAATGTTAACTGTTATTACACATAGCTTTTAAAGACTATATGACTATGGAGCACATACAAACGGATGTCAGTCATAACAAGACGATGGATACGTATATTTCCAACTAAACGAAGAGAAAGCAGCAGAAAAAACAGTTTTCTAGTATAATGAGTCGGATACTCATCAAATATTAATGATCATAGAAAAAGAAAAAATACTACTTGTCAAAAATGGACAGATAGAAAGAAAGATGTGTAACAAGAAAATGTTACTTAAAAGAGCAAACAGAAAAAATTAAGGAAAGAGAAAGAGAGAAAGAAGCAGAAGGAGGGGGTGGAAGGGAGTAGCGGTAGAAGAAGAAGAAGAAGAGATAGAGGGAGAGAGAGAGAGATATGGCACAAGAAAGTTTACTCTTATGGTAGAGAAAGTTACATTTAACCTAAAATGTCAGCAAGCAAAAATTGGATGTTAGTATATTAAGGAGAAATTATGAAATCTAAGAACAAAAAACTCTTTAATTTCTTTTTAAATTGTTAAGCGTTTTTAGCCTAGTACTATCAGTTCTTTTTGTTCATATTTTGCTTAACTCTGATTATTATTATATATTTGTTGACTACTCTTAAGTCAAGTTGGTTTAGTATTTTTCTTTCATTTCACTAGCTTGTCTAAATGAAAATCAGTAATAAATAGAACCAACCATTAAACAGGTTAGGTGTTTTTCTATTTTTTCACGATTTTCCATTCTCTACAATACTTTGTCATTAACTTTGTCCCATTTCATATTCCACGCTCTATTAATTCATTTTGAATTGTCTACCTTCATTCCTCTGTTGGTTTTTAATCCTCCTCGTCTCTGATAAGTCTCAGTGCTTGCTTACCTATGTTTGGTTTTTCTGAGACTATATCCACTTTCTTTTAAATTTCCAAATAGACTTTTACTTTTTTCTCTATAATTCTATGTAACTCTTCGTTCGTAATTTTATTTGGCCGAAATGATACGTAGACCTTTATTGATGCTTATAGCTAAAACATTCTTTACATGTAATCAAAACAGTCTAGTCTTTGTCGTTCTAGATATTTTTGTCGATGCCCATACTCTACGTAGCAACTTGGTTCTTTCTTGAAGCTCTGCCTATATAAGCCTTCATTAAAATCTATTAGCTACACATAATGGAATGTTGATCTTTAGTTTTTGAGTAAGACTAATTTGCCTTTTTTGGATATCTTAATTATCTCCGGGTGTCAGACTTTCGGATTTTCTTCTTCTAACCATATCTTATTTATCAACATATGAAATACCTCCATCGATAATTATATGGTTATGTAGGCTTGATTCTATGTATTTCCACTTCTTTGTCATGTTTTAGTTTAATTATTATAAAACTTATCTCTCCCTTTGAATCAGCGCTCATGATATTACTATTAATTATTGGTCGTACAAACACATTTCGCGGTTGTGAAGTACATTCTCCTTCTTCTAAATTAACGAATTAGACTAGCACGGGTGCGCTGCACATGGTTCATAGTACTGTACGACTGTGCAGTTAGAAACTCTTGGTCCTATATCGGGGCGTGATAAATCCTCTTCTAGTACTAATTTTTCCTCATAAATGACAGTAAAATATTCTATGCACTTCTGATTATTGTACCTTGAATATTATGCGTTTGTTCTTCCCTCTTACTAATCTTCACAATATTTTTTCTTTTAAAATTTTTGCTATCTCATATGTTTTCACATTTTGCCTTCTAGCTGCCTTTCAAGTAGTTATCCAATACACATTTTCTCATATTTATTTTTCGTATTATACTCTTCTTGTAGGCGACATTTATATTCTTAATTTTCTGCTTGGCGTTTCTTATCGACAACAGCTTTCAACGATCCCCAGAAACAAGTAACACATCGTTAGTTACACTATAGAATTGGGAGAATTCTCATGTTTCTATGATAAAATAATATAAATTTCTAAACCTTCTCCACTTTACAGAATTTTAAATCCTTAAGGGTTTCTCTAATGTTATATTTAGTGATTTACCAATACAAAATTTGCAAATTACCAGCCCTAATATGTGTTTGTTTCTAAAATTTTATGATCAACGTACAAGTTATTTTTTATAATAAGAATAAATCATCAACATAAACGAATTATGTCTACAAAAATGATTTGTGAAATCGAGTTATTTACTTTTAATTTTCCAAAAATAATATTTAGTTTTACAAGAATGAGAAAGATTGAAATAATTAAAAAAAATATTAATCTACGGATAGTTTAAATCACAATTTAATTTTATTTCACTAGGTAGGACACGCTCAAGTGGTCCTATGAAATGAAGATCGATCGGTGAATGAATCGCCGTTCCTGCGACTTTCTTGTTGAAAATCACTATCTCCTTGTCATCATGCAAATCAGCGACAGTACAGCCCTTGGACGAATTCGCAGCATATAGCTTTGCTATTTTCCTATAACAGAGAGGATCTTCGAATAAAACACTCACTGATCTCCGTTTACCCTGCCTCGCGCAGTAACTGGGGTTGGCGGGGCGGACCGTGGGGCGCGCGTTATTATGATTGCTTGTGACCGTGCAGGGTGCAATGAAACCTGACACCGCCTTCTGGACGCGCATTTGCGAGGGATTTCCTCGTGCTTCCAGGGGTTTTCCCTCGTCCCGCGGCCCTTAAACTGCGGAAGTCTTCGGGGACCGCGAACGGCTTGGGAGCCGCTTCGGGGATGTTTCATGGAATTTGGATCGGCCGCGAATTGCGGCATTGAGGTCTTTTTAGGAAGCTGCACTGCTGTGAACTTCAAAATTAGGCTAATGGAACTTAAATAATATATTAGATCTCATAATTTATTTTTTTTATTTGAATAATGCCAAACATTTGGGTAAATGAACTTGTGGAACTGTTGATAATATAGAAATCACAATGGATTTTGCTTTTGAAAAGTCTTGGCGTGGCAAACAACTCTAGAAGACAGAACTAAGATATACAATATACAATGGTTATACATACAAAGAAGCACAACTAACGACAAAATGTGGTAATTCCTATTAAGAGAAACATCTTATAAATTATACGAACCGAGCAATAATTCTTAGTATCCAAATGAATATTTGACGTTAAAATATGGTTTGGAAATGAAGTTAGAATAGAAGAATTACAAATAAAACAGATAAATTTTGAAGGGCAGCATTATAATAAGCAATTAAGGTTTACATAATTTTTAATTAAAAAATTACAGTAATTTTAAATATTTACAATATATTGTGCGTTTATATGCAAGGACATTAACAGAAACACATATATTATGTCTGTATATTGATAACTGTTGACTTCTGTCTAAATAAATTTGAAAATACTGACTGAAGTAATGAGAAGTCTTCTAGGGAAAAGATTATTGTAAAAGGTCTTAATATTATGTTCAACAAGTGAGGCATAAATGATAGTAGGAATTATTTATATATATTATATATATATAGGCTATAATGTCTATGGTGAGATTGTATAAATATAATTTAAAAAATGATACTAAAGAAAGATAGAGTAATCAAAACCAAGATTTAATATTAGAACGTTACAACAAGCAAAACTTATAATTAATGTAGAATAAGAACATGCAACCTGCGAAAATTTATGAGAATTAGAAATCAAGCAAGAGAATTGGATAAACTGAATACTTTGCTGCCAAGTACAGTGTTTAGGTAGAAGTTATCTAAAATCAAAAGTTCAAAGTTGCAGTTAAAAAGGAGAGTTTAACATCTTAATATATAAGTTTTATGCGTCAAGTGAGAATAGTGACGACAAGTCATAAAAATCTACATAAAAAACGAAAAAGTTAAATGAAATATTGTGAAGTAGCCCAAAGAAGCGAAAACAACGAAAAACATTTAGAGCTAACTAATGGTTATGGAGATGGTCAACACCAGATATATTATGTTCAAAGACATCAGAATGTGCGAAAGAAAATAATAGTGATTGTTACTATGAAGGGGACAAACATAAAAATTAGATGTTTACAAATTTTCGTAGGTGAATTACTTTGTTACTATTGTTTGAAGATTGTTTACACTAAAAGGGGTATTAGAAGGAAAGGGTCTGTCTGATAATCAATTTGAAATTAAGAAAACAGGAAGAATGCATGGGAAACTTTGTTATAATAACAAATAATTATACCTATAACATATCTTATGGCATAAAAGTCTATGATGGTTACAAATGATGTAAATAATTAAATGCTTGATGGGTATACTAAAATTGACAATTGAAAATACGGTGGCTAGAAAAAGATTAAGTAAGAACTATGGTCAAAAATGATGAAAGGTTGTCTACAAATAGTATAAAACATATAGTTTTTGCTGATAATAAAGTTAGTTATAGTAGATGCAATCAAAATTTATGTTGGATATGTAGGAGGCCGTAAGGAGGTGATCTCTGTTTGTCCCTTAAATCCAGAACTAGTGCTGTTATATACAAAGAGCCCTGACTACAAATTTATTAGAGGTGTCTGTTTATACCGCATTTCAAATCTAGTACTGTTTGATCTTGAAAAATTTCTGATTATAACTCTAGCCTATAACTGTAGGGGTTGGGCTTTAAAAAGGCACAAACCTAAATTGTCTTGTTGACAAAATCACAACTGGATAGTATGAATTAAGGTTTTCTTGTAATTTTCTTATTTGCGCACTTAGTATGCCAGAAATTGCTCCTCGCATTACATCTATGAAGTATTTCCTTGGCGAAGACAACTATAGATGCTTTGATGCGTTTTAGATGTGTTTGGAAAATTAAGGCAGTTTTGGAAAGCAATTTTATAGTAAATCTAATTATAGTCTAATAATTTAAAACAATTTCAAACTGCTAAAGACCTTTTACTCATTTAGATGATATATATTTGCAATCTAGAAGCTTGTGTTCAATGTAGTTTTAAAAATTTCATATTTACTTGTAATTTATGCACTTGAAAATTATCAGAACACGTGGAAAATGTTGAATATTTTGGACATCTCTCGCTATCATTGTAAACATTGTTACAATATGCAAACAAAATATCAATAGCATACAAACAATTCTTGATATTTACACAACTTGGGTTTTTTTATATTTAGAACTAGCTATCTAGCCATCAAATATTGTGAAAAGAATTTGGAAAATTAAAAACGGCTGTCTTTAAATATCTTACGGCTGCAATGTAACTGGATAGCCGATGAGTGTGGATTATAATGCGCATGCGCAAATGAGGACGATTTGAGGGATAAACGACGGTGAGTCAACACATGCAAGGTGTGATCGTTACAATTTACAAAGACTGAGCGAGTAGAGCAGTGAATCTTTATTAAATTTTGTGCGAAACTGGAACATTTGTCAGCAGAAATTATTCGGCTGATTCAGGATATTTTCGAAAATAATGCAATGAGTCCAGTATGAGTAAAGGCGTGGTAAAAATAACCGAGAGGTGGTCGAGAACCTATTGATAGTAATACACGTTCTGGAAGATCAGCAAGGAAGAGAACACCGAAAAAGTGCGTAAGGATCGGCTACGGAAATTAAAATGTGAGCTGAGCTTTCCAAAAACTAAAGTGTGTGAACTTTCGGCGAAAGATGCTGACATGAAACAAGAAAATTCGTTCTTTAGCCACTATTGCTAATAATTTGCTTCTACCAAGAATCAGATAACCAAAAAATGAAATATTGATAAAAGCAATACTTTTGGAACAGACTACGTATATAAAGTGGTCGTTAACACTTAAATATAAATAAGAAACACGGGGAGAACAAAAAGCATACACTAAACGTTTTGTTTCCAAACATCGCTCTGCAGGGCACTTCACGGTATCAAAATAACGGCGATAACTCGATCCGCACACGTGTCATCTCAAATCGCTCTCGGACGCGGAGCAACCCTCCCGGCCGAAGAATCCGGCTATGCAAAACTAATTGCATCAATTAAAGCAACATCTCACCAAGCAGCCGTATCAATAGCACTCGAGCCGCGAGAGCGGCGATCCGAAATGGCGAGGGCCCTTCAGCGACTGACAGCCGGGGCACTTCGCAATTCGCCGTATTGTTTGTCTAATTGGGACGTGCTTGCTTTGTCGTATTACTTTAGTTAAATATTGTGCCTTTGTCGTAATGAAACAATGCTGGCGTATGCCGACTAATTGTATTTTGCTCCACCAGAACACTTAATAGTCGAGTCCCTAAAAGCGGGCGCGCGACAAGGGCGTTTAGGTGAGCATGTCTCTGGAAGGGCATGGGCTTGGGTTATTAAATCGCATTTAGAATCATTTTTATATAAACTAAAAATAGTTTAAATTCAACTTGATCTTGCCCAAAGAGCAGGTGTGTGTTACCGATCGGAGAGGGAGCATCAGAAGTCATATCAAAGTATCTTCTTCATCTTTATAGTCGAGTTGAACAAAGAGTTTGTTGAATTTTTTGCTAAGAGATTATTCTGATTGTAGTACATGTTGTCTTTGTTTCAAATAGTATAATCTTAAGTTCGAAAAGAAATTGTGTCGCGTATGAAAATTATTGTAGTGAGTGAACAAAGTTTAGTACTAGAAAAATTATTTATGTCATACTCGATTGAGTTAGACAATGATGAATTAAAGGCAAGGATAAAAAATAATCTGTGTTTCACAACTGGCAAAAATCTTTAATATGTTTTCAGTCACTTAAAACTCCTTAAAGATTGAAATATTTGGATCACTTCTAATTTAACAAGAATGTATTGAATGGAAGCAATGTTTATATATGATTCGTTTTGTAGATAGAAAGAATTAATTCTTTAGAAACTTAATAACCATAGAAAATTAAAACAAAAACAATGGGGTATATAGTGCATAGTCTTCCATCAGGCGCCTTCCTGGTTGACGGTTAGCGGAATGCTTCCTATATATGGGTGATATCGGGGAAATAACATCTGTGATAAGCTAAAACTAGCAACTGAACAATGACAGGTGATTGATTGCTCAAACTAACCACAGGCAGAGAGATGGAATGGCTGCGAATCAGACAACGAAGACTACAACGCATGGAAGGTAACGAAAGGCTAGCATGTATAATTTTTTAGTACTTTTATTCATGGCCATTCAAAGCTAGAAGGATTGCCAGCATTCGCAACGGATATACTTCAAGAAGAAGAAGCATGTCACCTTACATCTTTTCCAAAATTCATGAAGCTTTACCTCTGTCAACTGCCATTAGTAAATAAATCTGAAAGATTCATACTGTTCAGTATAAAAAATTAAATAAAAAAGTGGTCAAATTTACAAAAAAAAACAAAAAGAATTATGTAATAAATTCTAGCGACCTTATCACCTCAAGCTGGTTAACCATGACCAAGCAACTTTGTATTTGATAACCATAAAATAGGAACACAATAAATTTGCACTGTGGTCTAAATAGACAACCGTATAATGAGAAGATTGCTAAAAACGGATCGAGATCAACTGTTTGCGATTATGAGGTAGCTAACCTGCTTGAATCTATTTCATCTAGCGTACCAGCAGGACATTTCCGCGGATGCGAATACTTAACTGAATATTTTGATTTTTCTTCAACGGCTATTATTAAATTTACATTTTTTCTTGTTCAAAACAAGTTGCCATGTTACATAGCTTTACGAAAAATTATCGAATTCAGCAGCAAGTTTTAACTTTTTATTACATAAACTTAAAAAAAGACATTTGGTTGCTTGGTCAAAATCTTGGTTGTCGTTCTACCACTGCTATGCAATTTTTATTTGAAGAAGTAAAACGGATTGTCTAATCCCCATACTTTTACAAAGATTGAAATAATTTATCAACACTCACTATAGAGTTGGGAAAATTTGGCACTTTAAACAAATATCCTTCTAAAATTGCTTTGGCATGAAAAAACTTTATAAAAGTAGATGTAATATAAAAACTAAGATTTATTTACTACACTGTTTAGTTTTCTAGCCACTTAAAAAGTCTTACATAGCAAAGTTTTGTCACTTTTGCCATACCTGAGTAGTACTTTTGATTTTTAAATCGTACTATATACTAAGAATTTCACAAAAAGTTTTGTAAATGTATATAAAAAGGTAAGTTTCACCACTTGCTTTTCAGATGAAAGTATTAACCAATTTGCAGTTTGTTTTTGAACTTAATAGGAAAGTTGAGAAGAACAACAAATTTTTATAAGCAAGGTTTATTGTACAAAACTAAAGAAATGAAAGTGATATTTTTACTTGTACCACTGAATTTCCTTGCTTTTAAAATTACGTTTATTCACAACAGCTTAGAGTACTGTATCGTCGTATTTCTGGTACGTTCTTTTGAATAGACAAAGTATTGTAATAAACAGTTTAATAAAAAATGTTTGTCCTTATATTTTTTAGTGATAAATTGATACCTAAACATAACAAAATGATGTAGGACCAAACATTTTTGTCGGAAATTATAATGGGCAATTCAAACTTTCCAATCGTTTGTGGTTTCCTAGTGATCACGCTTTACTGTACATATTTTCGAGCAAACCGTAGCAAACGATGCTCATATATTTTAACCATCTTTTCTGCATTTTACGTTTCTGTGCAGAGGTGTAATGTTCTAAAGTCATATTTACTGAAACAACTCCAAACGGGCAGGTCACTGGAATATTTAATGTATTGGAGTAGGTTTTTCCCATATATCAACTAAAATAATAAACAGATCAGTAAATATTACGTTGCTCCAAACTCTACTTTCCCTACTTTTCCTTGCATACAAACTGTGCTTTTTGGTAAGCCACGGTTTCACTGTTGTATTTTACTATATCATGATTTTAAACGTCGTTTTATGATCATGAACTTTACCTTAACTCTCTTTTTATTAAGTTTCAGACAACTGTGATGTAGTGTTATGTTTGAGTTTTTTTAAATAATCATACTATCGCTTCATCATACTTTGTTGGGGTTGTCTGCCTCTTTCCTAAATTGAGAAATGCATTCACACCTTTATCCATTTTATCATCGGCAAGTGACGTTGCAAAATAGAGAAAAACTAAATTGTGACATATGCAACACAAATATTGTTTATAAGTATCAATTAAAAACTATGGTCTTTATCGGCAGTTATGTTGTGTTGAGCCTGGGTTTTATTGTTTTTCTTTTTTTTAATGTATCACCAACATGTTTCCTTTTTTGTATATAAGTAAAACATTAATTTTAAAATATTTCAAGAGGTGTGCTAATGTTAACCGTGTCTGGTCTTAGTTTCCCCGAAGAGGAGCTTTGAACTAAGTAAGGACTATTTGTACTTTAGGAAAAACTAAGAAGGAAAAGTTCCCAAGTATAACACAGCGCGTTTCAATGGATGATAGAAAACCTCTTGTAAATATGCAGAATAGGTGTGAATAAGGACAGCAGCTATGCCATTACCAAATCAAGGCTGGCAAAAATGACTACGCAAGAGGCTTGATTTCAGATAGTTATAGGGGGCATCTCAAGGTTTATTACAAGGGTTTACATTCGATTAGAGTTCTAACCACTTTTTATTTAGTTGATCTTCTTTTGTGGGGGTTCAGTCCACTGTTTTTCTTCTTGTCTTGAGCTGATATATTGATGTGTGTTTTTGCTTTCTTAACAATGTCTCTTAATTTCTTTCTGTGCTGTACCTTCCCTTTCCAATCTGCTGTTACTAGCAGTTTAAGATCCTCCATTACTTGATCTATCCATCGTGATCTCGATCTACCTCTGTTTTTTCTCGTGTGGGTTCCATCTCGTTATTCTTCTATGTATTGATCTTTCTTCTTTTCGAGTATATATATCAACGAGCCATCGTATTCTTTGTGCTTTTATTATGTTCACTATATCTTCATGTTTTAGGGTTTTCTTTGTTTAAAAATTCATTAATTTCCTAGGCTCGATTTCTGGTATCTTTATTAACCAGCTATAATACTGGAGCATAAAAAGCAATGGAAAACTATCGTTTTATTTGTTTATTTCTCAAGACAATTATTATATATAAGGTTAAGATTCAAGAAGCAATGGACATTATTTCGGGGTACTTTTTTAATGGAAAAATGGGACTATGTATAATTCGGTCAGCTGAGTGTAATGATGCGTTTAAAAGAAACAAAAAAATCACAAACTTAGTCACATTGAACTTACTTACCTTGTTTCAAGCTGATAATGCCGAAATAGATGGATTAGACAGATGTTTTGGATTTCAGCAAGGTTCGATGGATGAGCTCAGGCAAGTGTATGGTAAATGACAACCACTGATACCACTCCGGGACCAACAACAATCAATATCGGCGCAGAGTTGGTATAATCATTAGAAAAAGAATAAAAAGGTCTGATAAATGTTATGTCAATTTAACTGCTAGCAACCCTTAAGAATATTAATTTAAATCTACTTGTCGACTGTAGACAAAAGCGATGATAAAATCGAAAATGTTTATAAACAAGTATAAGATGCGTTAAAAATAACAATGGGAAGAAAAGTTACAATAAAAATGATAGACTTAGTGCAAAAATTGTTCAAGGGAAAACTGGTAGATTAGGTGAAAAAAATGAACGAGGAGATGGGCCACATGACGATCATTTTGTTTAAGCTACCTCTGCGGAGGCTATACGTATGAAAAGCTTCATCCAACAGTGCAGAAAAAATAGTGAAAACGTCAAATCAATGTTAAATAGTGAGCTTACTGAAGTAAAAACAAAAATAGCTCAGAATAAGATAAAGGCTAAAGGCAAATAGGAAAATATAAAGAGCATAATCTCAAGTACTCAGGTCAAAAAAATTAAAAGAACATTTTAACAGAAAAGAGAGCGAATGACTTCAAAATAATTAATTTAATAAATAAAAGACGAAAACACAACAAGCAGAGCTCAGTATATCGACAGATTTATGACTAAATTGTTAGAAAGTTTCAAAAAACTAAAGAAAAATGGTTGTCTGACAACTGCACTGAAATAGAACGGAACCAGACATTTTACATAGCACAGTTGATTATGCAAAAGAGAAAATCAATATAGGAAAGGTCGCAAGTCTGATATACGCGAAATTTTTGAAATTATTTGTCAACTCTAAAATAGATATTCTCGTAGATCTTTTTATACTACATACAAGGCAGGTTTTATATCGCAGTAATGGTAGGAATTTACATGTATAGCACTGACAAACGTTCTAAATGCCTCCAACTGCGAAGACTTTCTCATCATTAATCTAATAAGTCACGTACTTGAGTGAAGCAATGTTGTAATTTTGGGCACGCTGGCAAATTCAAAAGGGGATAATCGCCAGGAGATACTGACAAAAATAGAACAATCAAGAGTAGCTTTTTTATAAAAAAAATATTGTCAACTCGTTATTTGATTTTGCATCGGCGTAGGCAAATAGTTAAATGTTACTTACACCCTATTTTGATCTATGGACTGGAAAGATAAACTCTAACTCAGGAAGTAATAAAAAGAATTAAAGCCTTTTAAACATGGCTATACTGCTGAACAGAGGAAGTAACAAACAGTGAAGTTCTAAATAGAATGCGAACTAGCTGCAAGTTTCTCTTAGGCATCAGACAAATAAACTAGAAGACCTAAGGCATATAACACCAGGAGAATAAAATATCGGCTACAAAAACCCGGAAGAAGAAAAGCCTTCTGCCTTTGCAACTTGTGGGAATGGTTTAGACTCACGACCATTCAACTCTTTAGTAATGTGACTTCAAAAGTTAACTTGGTGTAATGATTAGCAACCTTCGAAAGAAGACGTTGAATTAAGAAAAAATTAATATTAAAGCTCCACGTAGAATACTAAGTAACTACTATCACAGTTCTGTTGCAAAGAAATTCTCTCTACAAAGAGTTGTAACACAAAAAGAACCCCACGAGACACGGGATTGCGCCATCCGCTGCGCCCCTCGTTGCTTATGCACATACGTGCTATCTAATAGTTGCTAGATGCGATTACCGTGAATTATATATGAGCACTTCTGCTAATTAGTAATGTAATGCGCCGCGATTTGCAATTGTATTAGAGAAATTGCGATCAAAGCCGCGCGCTGATCCTTTGATGCGCTTATTTCGTAAAAGGAATGCGCAATTGCTTCATTAATTAACTATGCGGGGTACAGCTCTGGTGACTGCGCCGTAATGCAATAGAGAGCCCGCGGGCGGCGGGCGCAGCCCGAGGAGCCGCAAGGAGCCGCCGAGGAGCGCGCGGCTGAAATATCCTTTTCAGTTACGGCGCCAAATTGGATTCCTGGTCAAAAACCAGAAACCCGCGAGATGAGAATAAAGACAGAAGCGGGGCGTGCGTGGGCATTGTAAACAGGCAGTAAGAGTTCCCCAGGGCGCCGGCCGGGTCCGACATGTCTAGTGTCATATTACAGTCAGTTATTGGGCAATGTCTTCTATTGTTGGCCGTTTTATATTTTTATACTCCAGGGCTTTGCGTTGCGCGAATTCGCAGGGCGGGCGACGCCGCGTCGTTAAATATGCATTCGTTTCGGGAATCTGGAGCCCGATGGCAGGCCAGGAAGTTCGCTAATTAATTCGCTCTGTTAAATCTGGCGAGCGCTTAACTGGCTCCGAAGTTTTGAAACGAACCGCCGCGATCGCGGAGCCGCGCGGTGAAGGACAGGCGGAAAAAGCTCGTCGGAACAACTTGTATGCGATAAAACTCTTAATAAACCAAGTTTTGTAAGTGAGAGCAGATCACAGGGAAAAGAGCAGGCTATTTAGTGTAGAGATGAAGCAATGGAAGAGATATTTCCAGGCGTTGCTAACAAAAACAGAATTGAATATCACATAGCTCACGAGCAAAGAATTATGTGAGGACGGGCGAACATACTGAAATAAAGGAAGAACAAGTAAGGAAAGACATTAAGGAAATAAAAGGTGGTAAAGCAGCAAGACCAGGAGGCATACTAAGAGAATTAGTTAAAGCAGGAACAACAAAGCCATACAAAATGATTACTAATAAATAAAGCCGTAAATAATGAAGATATAGCATATGTATATAAGAAAGGGAAACGAAATCAATGTCTTTGGTAAAATATTTAGAAGAGTAATAAAAGAACCAATAGAGCAGCAACACATAAAAAAACAAGTCGAAGAACAATGTGGATTCCGGGCCAGAAGCTCTTGTGTAGACAACCTCTTTAGTCTAACTTTATTAATACAGAAGAATGTAGAGACTGGGAAAGAACTGCACCTAATGTTCCTAGACGTAGCAAAAGCATAACATAATGTATCCCAATCAAAGCTATGGGAAGTGTTGACAGACAGCGACATCAATAAAACATTGGTTAGAGCTGTGCAAAACCCATATAAAAATGAAAAACCAAAGTAAATGTAGAAGCGGATCTGATACAGCATTTCAAATAACAAAAGGGCTGCTGTATTTCTCCAACATTATTCAAAATATATATCGATAAAGTACTAGAGAGATGGAGAAAAAATATAAAGAAATGGAAATACCGATAGAAGAAAACTTCACACTTTACACGTTACTACTCGCGGACGACCAGGTTATCGTAGCACAGGACAAAAAAGACTTAGAATATATGATAAGAAAAGCCGAAGAGGAATATACAAAATGGAAATTGAGAATTAACACAAACAAATCAAAGTATTTATGTATAGGGAAATAAAATGACATGATAACTCTAGAAACATGCGAGAATATAAAAGCGTGCTTAGAAGTAAAATACCTGGAAGCTACGATGGGTAAGTAAGAACAATATGACACAAAGCACAGTTAAAAGCAGCAGGGATGTCCAAGTTAAAAAAGAAAAGGAACGACTATGTAAAAAAAGTAATGAGAATTAAAAACGACATAGAGGAAGAAATAGAAGAACGCCAATTATTGTGGTATGGACACATAAATAGGATGAAAAGTGATCGAATACCAAAGAAAGTAATGAAGTGACAACCGAAAAAAAGTCGTAAAGGGGCAGACAACAAAAAGACTGGAAGGAAAATATGCACCACTTACTACTAAAATGGAATATACAGCATGATGCGTGGGAAAACAGACAACAGTGGAAGGAAATACTGGGCGCCGGAAGAGGTCACAAAGCGGCGAAAAGAAAGAAAGTTTTTGTTTAGCCGGCAAAGCATTTTATTCCATGAAAAATCGTCAAATTTTGGAGAAAGTTTCATGAATCTGATGCTGATTTTTTGCATGGTAAACCGTTGCCCATAGGTAAAATGTGAAACAGGGTTTTCCATTTAGCTCGTGCTTTTGAGAGAATTTTAAATGTTTGAGAATTCAAAACTTTAGCAATTTTTGACAGCCATACGCCAACTTGTAAAAATAAATTGTTTACATGCGATTATAGTCTATGATTATAGATCTTGATCAAAAGTTTTCATTACCTCACATGCATTATAAGTGTCAAATAAAAATTGTACAAAAACTGAAAAAGTTGTACATTTGAGAACATTTTCCTCCAAAAGTGTGCAAGCTGTGACCATGTACTTTTTGTTATAATTAGTCCCTAGCAGGATCTACCTAAGATAAATTTCTTATGCGTCTAACCCTCGAGTAGCGCCCAGAAAAAATATTTTAATTTTAAAATTTTCAAAATTTCTAATTTTCCAAAAATTTTTTAAAATTACGCCAATGTCCCATCTGCAAGTTGGTTACGATGTTGTGATGGTGCAACATCTTGACTATCATTATAGATCAAAATCTTGTCTCGTATGTCTCTATTATTGGATAAATTAATTTTAGAAACCACACTGAGGCGCTTTACAGAAGCCACAGAAAACTCTCTGATCAAATGTGAAAACCTTACGGTTGAGCTAGAAAAAATTGCCTAAATTTACATAGAGTTCAAACGGGGTAAATTTCATGATCTTATAGGTTATAATGTGAAGACTTTAGTTGGGATTAAATAGTCAGATTACTTAATCTCCGTTGCCCACTCCCAGTCGCGTGGAAGCAGCCTTCGTTGAAAGGTCCGTGGTAGGCTCTCTGAGGGTCAGCAACTTTTCGAGTTTGTGACAGGTTGTTGAATCTGCAAGAACTATAGTATTTCAATATGGTACGAACCTCAGTTATGAAAAACAACTGACAGGATGTTTTCCTATCATATTTAAACCCCATAATTCTTGCAGATGGTTGGGATGTTACCTACGAAACATGGCGATAATACCTTAACTATCGAGGTGACTTACCTCCACCTCTTTCCTCATGGAGAGCCTATCAGGAACCTCCCAACGAAGGCTGCCTCTGAGTATTGAGGTATCGAGGATGTTTTTCAATTTCAATAGCCTCGCGAATAATTCTACTGATAGAATGCGAAATTGGAGCGAGTGTTTTGGAATTGCAAAAATTGATTATATGTCCGGTTTTCTTGTTATGTTTGGTCAAAGCAGAAGAAATATCGCCGTTGTGTACAGCTAAAGAGTGTTTGTACATACAACTATATATTTGTTTGTTCGTTTGGTCTATGTAGGATATGTCACAGTCACCACAAAGGTACTAAGGGACACTTTAGGATTCGTGAGCTACATAGGACAAACGAACAAATTGAAAAACATCCTCAATGCTTCAATACTCCAGACAATAGTCAACACTCATCCGCTATTTGAAAACCGTTAGTACCGCATGTCATCACCTACGTAACCCGTTACAAACGTAACTTTCCCCAATTCAGTACATTTCCAGTACAAACATCTCTTCGTCAAACCTCCATTTTTGTTTTATAAATAGTCAAGTAGAGCACACTTCTTCTTTGACTCTTAGCTTACTTGGAGAGTAAGCAAATTGAGACCTGGAGTAAAGAACTACAACCCCTTGAAAATGGCATCAAAGTAGATGCCAATATGTCGGGAATTTCCTAATAATTGACGCGATTCAACTCGTAATAATAAGTAAATAATAACTACTGAAATTAAATATTATTGCGAGGAAGAACATTTAAATGTAAAAAAATAGTAAACATTTCGAGAATTTACAAAAAATTATTTATGTGTAAATATTAAAGCAGTCTAAATACAACTGAGACGCATTTGGGCAAGAACTGCAGAGAATATACATCATTTTAGCATACTTCAGGTTCTTTTTCCCGTTGCAACTTTGCGTAATATTAAATCCTTTATATTAAATGTGTGCCATTCGCCAATTTTGGTCGACAAACTGCTTCATTTTGAATATTACGAAGTTCTGCTGCAAATGCTTCTCAAAAAGTACGAATTTGATTTTTTTCGTTGTACGTGAACTATTGCAAGTTTTCTAAACTACCTTACCATCTTGCAGATAGGAAGTCATTTAATTTGGCAAGTCAATATCACATTTTCCTGGTGTTTTATGATAGGTAGAGGCTTTGATGTACTTTGTTTACTGTTTATACCCCTCCTTTTTACCTGCTTTAAATGATTTCTTCAGGTAAATTAGATTATAGTGGTGTTTGTCGAAAGCTGATTAACAGCAACAGTATCAAGTTGATTCTGTGCAAATTTTTGCTTCAGTTTTTTGACTTTAATAAGTATTGGAGTACGTTCAATGGATAAAACTTCGACCTACGGTGTATTTCCGCCTTTAAGTTTTGCTGGAGCAAAACATTTTGTGTTTGCTCTATTTGTGTATTGTGTTATTTTTGAATTATTTTATAAACAAAAATTTGCAACCGATTACTAAGAAAAGAAATCTAAACTTACGATATTCCATCCACTTAATTAGATGGAAACTGGTAACAATCAAAAAGTTTTGTAAGAAAATACTAAAAATTTCTTGTATAAATCTCTAGTTATAAATTTATTCTAACCCTAACCTAAATTTTACACCAGCTATTCTGTTGGTTGATACAATTCTGCCTTCGGTATTATCTAAATATTTTATTAAAATTTTTCTAGGTTCCTTTTAGCATTGAAGGTATTAAGCAGCAATGATGAAGAAAATAAAGATATTTATTATTCTTGTTCTGATTTGTAATAAAAATATGGGAAGACTAATTGTGATATAAATCAGCTAAATGTTTACAACTATATGGTACGTAAATTATGTATGCATACAAGATGAGTTAATAATTATTTACCACCAGCACTATCGTATCATCGCGCAAAAATTGTTTTATTAGGTTGTATTCCTTAATATTTTTATTTGAACATTAGGGCCCAAGAACCGTTAGAGAATGCTTGCCAATTAATTTAAAGACTCTTCTACAATCTACAATAGAGAACAACATTAAACATAAGTGCAAGTCAGAATTTTACTTTACAACCGTCAAATAGTATAAAATTTATTCAAAACGAGACAAACCCAAAGCAACTCACAATGAGGCTGGTGTTTCTTAAGGTATTAACTTATTCCATATAGTTCTGGTCTTACCTTATTACTTGATCCACATAAAGATTACTAAAAACCTACTGATTCATCATGATAATCACGGATAAACAAACCTGTGATTATCATTTTCTAACTAAAATTAACAAAAAGTCATTGATTACTTCGGTAACGGACAGAGAAGAGTGGGCGTTCACAAAGATCACCAAGCATTTTGGCTGAAGGGCTGACCAAATTCATAACCAGTTGTCAGGACAGTTAAGGGGTGTCAATGTCTAAATTGAGGATTAGAAAGTTGATCGCCTATTCAACCAAAGAAAACGGGTACTGAATACAATCGAGAGGGATCTCACAATGTCACCTGTAACGGATAACCCGACGCCTGATTTATATACGTGTGATTTCAACCATTGACAAACACAAATTAAAATTGCAAGCGGGTCATTTAAATAGTGTTCAAATGTTGCTAGAACATTAGCAACTCGCTTGTTGTTGTGAACGGGATTTATATCTATTAACATTTCGAAATAGATCTGCTACTTTTGAATAAAATAACTTATTAATTAAACAACTTTTATGACAAAAGGATATTACCAGACAAAACAGTAAACTAGAAAATAAATATGAAAGAGAAACAAAAAAGATGTTTGCAATTTAAAATATAAAGGGATGAATACCAACAAAAAACTAAGAAGCTTAAGAACAAATTAAACTTTTTAACTTTACAGGTTGTGTTAATGTGATTGGTAAGCTGAGTTCGCACTATTGGCCGCTGCTTCTGCGAAAAGGGGTGCATAGATGTTGAACAATCTTATTAACACTCCCTTTTATAGTCGTAATTGAAACCCAATTTTTGATTTTTGTTCTTTCTTCTGCTCGACTCTCTAGAAATTCTGACCTTAACATTTCGAAGTTTAATTTTAAAATAATGTCTTGAGAATGTAGCTGATTGTTTTGTAGCTACATAAAACAACTTTCAGCATAACTTTAATTTTATAATACAAATTTCTGGTGCGAAAAATAAATATTACAGTTGCATTATAGTGGTATATCCAATTAAGAAAAGAGTCAGTAACAAGTTATATTTATAATAACAGCTTTACCAAAAAGCTCTATACATATGCATTTCTTGGTATACATTCATTTATGCTTTTTAGATCGGTAGTTGAGAATGTTAGTAAGGACCCAAGCTGGGGTCATCAAGCACATAGCAGCCATAAACAACCCGTGGGCCACCTTTTCGCCCGTCGACACGTGAACGCTCGGAACAGACGCTACGACATTGGCCATGCATCGCTTTTGCTGGCGCACCAAGGCGGTTCTTAGCAGCCTTGACGATTGCATGTCTGCAAAGTATTTGTACTTCAAAATATGGCAATAACAAAATTTTAGGAGCTCGTACCTCGGCCTTAGTGGAGTTTGAGAACAATACCGAAGACACTGCACGAATTAGCTTGCTGACAGCTCAGTCGATACTAAAATACAACCGGGCATTTCAAAGCTGCCAAGTATAGGATGGTCGCGTTTGTTTTTGATTGAGGCGTGCTGGCAGAAGTCACTTAGCTTGCATAACTTGTCGAACAAAAGGCTTTGGAACGTATTTATAGCAAGCTCGGGAGTGATATGTAATATGTAGAAGGAGGATTATGTGATTGTTTTTCAGTCATAAAAGGTAATACTCTTAATTATCCATATTTTAGAAATTCCTTTTATAGTCAATCAAAGTTGATTTAGAAAGAAGAGGGTCCTTGCTGAATTTGTAAGAGGATGAACCAGTGTTCAAAAACGGACAATGTTTTAAGTAACCAATTAAAATAATAAAAATTATTTACTTTTTAGTGTGATCTCCACCTAGTCCAATGTTACAGCTTCTTGATCTTCTCCAAAAATAACTTTAAAAAAAATAATAATTCGCAATTTCATTTGCTTTTTATTTTACTAACATCTTGCAGATTTTTACATACGCGATTTTTTTATATTTTTTATTAACAATAAGAATACATATGATCCTATGAGCTAATATTATGTATGTCTAAGTATCGTGATACGAGAGCTTCCGATGATACTACCGTAGATACTTCTATTGGAATTACAATCTGCTGCTCTTACTAATAACAAAAAATACTAAATATCAACACCGTTTTCATATTTCTAGACTTTGTGACCATTTATGTTTGAGACGCCCGTTTTGTGAATTTTTTGTTAATGAGTTGATTTGGTTGGACTGCTAATTTCGCTTGAATGTTTTATAGATCTTTCAGCTACATCTTCATGAACGAAGGGGATTTATAGGTCACATAAGAAAGTGAGCTCCCTTAAAACTTTTGATTTGATCCTCTTGATGATATTAACGTTTGATTTGCATAATTGATTAAATAATTGTTTTATAAATCAAAACCTTATTTTCAAGGACAGTTGCGATCCTCTTTCTACAAGCCACAACATTTTATTAAATTTGAGGTTCATTTCTTTGTGCTTTTTGTATTGGAGAAATCATTCGTATAAAGTAGGTACAACATTGCTCCATGTACTCCTGTGGCACTCGCAAGGTTATGGAGGTCATTTTTGATGTTTTGCTATTATACTTAATTTGAAAATAACATTAGAATTTGATAGTATTGATGTGGTAGGTTTACTTTGATCTTATATTACTTTTCAGTTAATTCAATGGACTTTACTCTGTTTAGAATATGTTCACCGTGTCCTATCCATTCTTTCAATAAATTTTAATTTGTGGTCCATTACAGCGAGTCCAAGACATCAATAATTACAGATTGTCTTTTAAAACTGATCGTTTTCTTTTTAAACCCTTTGAAACGATTGGCCAAAGTTTGTGCTCTAATGCGTTTTTGCCCCGAATTAAGCAAATGCGACACCCAACTTGCAAAAAGTTTATGAGAGATGTTTTTAAATTTCACACGCCTTTATTGGACAATCCGTCAAAGCTATGTCATAGATTTAATCTACAATTTCTGGTTTGGTTGCCGATTTTGGGTATACTAAACTTGGTATATCACTTTTGTGATTTAAATCCATCATTAAATTACGAACATTGTAACGAATTTCCCCAAAGAGCTTTTAAACTAGATTTAATCTTTGTTGCAGTTTTTCCTCTCAAATGGATAAAACATAATGGGCATCCTAATTTAGTTGTTACCATAATCAAAGACATATAAAGGGAAAAGTAACAAAATAAGTAAAAAGCTCACCGAGATAGATATTGTAGGTCTTGATTAATCAAATACATCCAAAAGAGAAAAAATAGTTATACTCTACTCAATAAAGTTGTCAAATTATTTATGTATTATACTTTTATAAAAAGTCATTTCAAAAATATTTTTTGGGGGGAAATACATAATAAGCAGTAACAAAAGAAATAACCATTGCAGATTGCTTATTTGGCAAAGATATATTTAACAATAAACTAATAGACGAATGTTGCTGAAAGAGAATTTCCATTTTCTGTTTTAAAGAAGTCACTATAAGATGTTTAATATCTTTTTTGACAAAATCAATATTGTAACGGATGTTTCATCTGACTTCTTAAACCACAGATATTTCACTGCCTGGCAATTGTATAATTAAAACTTTTTTAAAAGAACTGACTTTAAGGGACGCTCAATGTATTTTTCCGGTAAAGTCTAATGCAAGAAAATCTAATCGTTTGCATAAATATCTCCATCTTTCTGTAATGGGTATATAACTGTATTAATAAAATATAAAAATGATCAGTAATTAAAAAATGTATAAATTTTCTTTTACACTTAAAATTAATCAGACAATTTTATGACAGACAATGAACTCGACATAATCTAAAAATAAACTAAATTAAACTGAAGATTAAACCAAAATTGTTGTACTGTATTATTGTGTGTAGCAAATCAGCCTTATGACGCAATTATAAACGTACATTATAATTATTTCCTTAAAAATACCAATGATGCCAGGCATAACTAGAACCAAAGTTCTAAAATTTTTCTGTTTATAAATTTATATATTAAACCTGATACCACCGCAAAATATTAGACCACGAGTTGATTACCTTAGACAGGAGCGTCTGCACTGCTTATAAAAGCCAACGAAAATTTTTTCATGATGATTAGACGAAGTCATTCACTTTGTAGATGAATAAAATCTCACCCAAGACTTTCTCACCTTTGACAGCGGTCTTGACAGAGAGAATCGTTTGCATTTTTGGTGGCTATGGGGGTACGAGGATCATTCCCCGTAGTGCGCAGAAGAGGTAATAATATTATCCATTCTTACCTGTTGTGTGATCCCTCTGAAATCAGCAAGTCAAATAGTCATGACACTCATGAAGTGTTTTGCTTTTGGAGTAGAAAATATCGGGTTTTGCATTAAGGGCGCTGGAACTTTAAATTTAAATAAAACAAGATGTGTATAAGATATTATTTAAAAAAATTATTTAAAACAATATTCGATTACATTATGTATAGATTATGATATCGGCCAACGGCCGCCGTAGCTTCGCAGGGCGGTACGTATTCGAGAGGTCCAATTTTCGCTGACTCCACCGCATAAATCGGCCTCGATATCATCGATGGCATTGGTTATGTTGATTTTAAGGCATCATCGTTTGCGGCTTATTCGCATAGATCCGTGATTTAACGTCTAATGGCATTAAATCACACGATCTCGGTGGTCAATTGACGTCGCAGAAACGCAAGATAACCAAGCCGTCGAATTTGTCGTATAGAAGATCCATTGTTGCATACGCTGTATGGCACGTAGCGCCGTCTTGTTGGATACACATGTCGTTGAGATCCATATCTTCTAAGCCGGGCCAAAATCCACACCAAACAATGACTTTCTCTGGCTGCATTTGCAATTGATGGGTCTCATGTGGATTGGTATCCCCCCCAAATGCGACAATTTTGCTTGTTGACATAGCCATTCATCCAAAAATTGGCCTCGCTGAAGATAATTTTTCCGTCCGAAATGTGGGTTTACTTCCAACTGCTCCAGAGCCCACTCAGCGAATGCTCGTCGTTGCCTATGGTCGTTTACCTTCAGTTTCTGGGTTAACTAAATTGTGTATGGGTGTAGGCGCAAGTCCCACGCAAAATTCGCGAAATTGAGGTCTGCGAAAGGGCAAGTTCTTAGTCGCGACGACGAATCGACTGTCTCTGGTTATCCTGCACACTCTCGTTTACTGCAACAATGTTTTCTGCAGATCTCACGTTTTGACGTATTGTTTGATTGTTTACTGAACCAGTTGATTCGAATTTGTCCACCAAACAACGAATAGTCGACTGAACAAGACGATTGTGTGCACGTACCGCACGGAACGTAGCTCAAACTGAGCACTCATTTTGATAGTAAAGTTTAATGATTTGTCCGCGTTGCTCAACACTGTAACTTTCCATGTTTATTTTTCCAACATTAATTACTATGACTTCCAAATTTAACAACTGTAACTTCACCAATATGGCCGTTATCCACTACTCCATGCCCTAGAAGATAAAAGACAAGTTCGTCGCAAAAGTTACTTCTTCTTGGTAGTCCATTTGCATATCGTAGACCTGCAGTAGCTTTGTTTTTGCTCTTATTTAACTACAGTAAAGTTCTCATCCAAACTTAGTGAAGAATTTAAAACGTTTGGTGGGATTTTCTTTTCTCTTGTAAGCTGCGCTTGCACATTACAGTAATATTTCTCTAGAAATTTAATTTTTTATGTGAAGAGAAATTTTGTAAACAGAAGTGAGGTCTTTACAATATATTCATATCTTTGCATATACACAATAAACTGGGTTATTTTTTTAGTTAAGGAACTGTCGTTGTAGACCATATCCTTTAATGTACAAGAGGCTTCTTGCAGTTGTACAATTGTTCGTAATCTTCCTCAGTAGAAGAAGCTTTTGCATCAAATAGACATAAATGTTATGATAAAAACAGTTCTCTAGTTCAATATCTTTATAAGTGAATTTTCTAAACAGATATAAAAATCGTGTCATATGCAGACGGTTAAAAGTGCCATAGATATAAGCCAGAAGCAAATATCTTTCGATCTTTTAAATTAAAGCATTCACTACTTTACAGCGTTGCATACTGAAGCAATCGCTATAATTATAAAATAGTTTATATTATCTCCACAATTCTATCCCCTATATATTCAAAAAATATTTTTTAATTGAAATGAATTTTTTGTATAAAATATAAGTATATTTTTTTGGTGTTATATAAAGATAAAGGTAAACAAATTTTAAAAAGGCATTCTTATACGATCGTCTCTATCTTCTTTAAAGGATAATCGCGTGCATAGATTTAATTTTTTTTTTAAACAAGTAATTGATTCTGACTGCAACTGATAGCAAGCGTGTAGCTTAGTGCTTTCGTATATACGAATTTTCCATTATCATAAACAAAGGTACGGTAAAATCAGTTGGTCGTTGTATAAAATGATTAAATACCAAAATAACGCTGTAGAGGTATCGCAATGCTATTTAGCCTAAAAAGTAATAACCTTTATATTTATGTAAAACAAGATAAATGAATTTACATTAGTAGGCGCATATCTTACCACAAAAATAAACTGAAGACGCAAACTGAAATGTTTAATTAGTTTTTCCTTAGTTAAAAAAACTATTTTAATTAAAAAATTACATATCTGTAGTTATTCGTAATGGAAATTTTCTATTGTGAAGTCACATAATATTCCACTAAAACTATATTTGACCGTAAGCTTCCCTCAGTGATGAAAAATTACAAATTAGTAAATTATTATGCAATTTTTAGTACGTCATACTGTTCGAAAGAAGTGCATGCTTTTAAACTACATTTATGAAATGTTACAACTCGGTATAAATACCTACCCTAACATCAAAATTATTCATTGCATTGGTATACAATTCTAGGGCTATGAAGCTGATGAATTCTTAAATGTCACTCAAAGCTGCTACTTGGTCGTCAAAGACGGAGTGTTTAAAATGGTAGTTCATTTAACTTAGGAAGTGTCAAGGGTTGAAGTACTGTTGAAGTTTGCTGAATAGATACTAGACGCAGACAATAAATATTTTGGTACTGTTTATAAATTTCGTTAATATTTTTCTGACAAGAATCAAGAAATTGTAATTTATTCTAATATTTAAAATCACCAAAAAGTCTTCACAATCTTTGTTTTTAATAAAACTTTGACTTAAGATGGTATTTAAAACGTTCATATCAATTCAATTGTGATCATTTGTAAACTTTGGGTAATTTCTATTGTGTAGCAGAAGCATATAGCAGACATTGATATAAAATTTGTGGGTACTTGTTTGGTTACACATTTTACTTCTCCAAATCGTTTCAAATAGCATGCAATGGATAATTAACAGTGTTAAAACAGCGAACTTTTGTTACCACAAAGTCAAATTTACGACGCAAATTTTTTAAAGTCGCGTTTCAATTCGTAAAAACTTTCTTGGACCAAAATTTTATTAGTGTGTTGAGCCCTACGTGCTACAATGCCGTCAATTTATGAAGGAAGTTAAGTAAAAATAAGACAAAAAATAGTTTATGTGCAAAACATATTATATCAAAAGAATGAGCTTTGCCTTTAACGCCTTTTTAAAATACAGAACTTTCCACTTCCGTTGGATTCTCAAATGCGCCAGATTTTTAAATGAAGAGATGCACAAACTATTGACACTCACTAATGACACAATCCCTTTACGACAGCAAATTTTTAGCAAGGATTCTGGCTCAATATAAAATAGTGACTTGAAATGCGAACAACTTGATGTAATATCGTCAAGAGGTTGAAACATTTTTAAACATTAACCAAATTAATGTCTGACTAATTTCGAAAGCATATTTCACTGAACGCACGCAGTAAAATATTCCGAGGTTTTTGGTATGTGACACCAAACACATCAATAGCAATGCTAGAGGCGGATTTGCTACAATCATTGACAAGAATAATTAGACACTATATTTTAGCTAAGCCTAACAGGCCACCACTGTTATGGTAGAAGACTGAAATGGGCTAATTTTTGTATGAGCAGTATACTATTCTTTTAGATATAAAAGTAAATAAACAAGGATTTGATATTAGGACCAACATCTATATCGAGGTGAGACTTCAGTGCTAAACATTCTCAATAGTAATCATAATCAAGGCTATATAATAAATAAAAAATAATTAAATTGCCATTCTTCAGGAGGGCCCATTTATTGGCCAACTCATTTCCATACTTACTGGATTTCTTTATCACTAAAGCTATTGTCGTTGCATGCGTAAAGGTAATAGACAATTTTGATCCATCAGCAATACTTATCTTAATAACAATTATAATAGAAATGAATTCCTTAGAATACAGAATAAGAAAACTGAGAACTGTTTTAGAGAAATCCTTGACTTTGCTAAATGTTCCTCTTAAATAAAAAAAAAATGATATTGAAGAACCTAATAGGCAACCTAAAAAGGAAAATTTACAGGCAAGAACGTATCCATAACCACTAGATTGTGGCGCAGTAGTTCCAAAATTTATTTCTGAGAAAGCTAAAGAGGGAATGACAAAATTGAGATTACCCGGTTAAAAGAAGGATGCTACAATGTAGCTAAATATCTGAAGCGTCAAAAATACTATTTAGAAGGCTTAACAGCAACGGAAAGTAATTGCTTATTGTGATAAGACAACTTATTTCGAAACAATATGGATCATGTGCAAAACCGGATGCTGAAAAGCCGAAGTATTCGCTCATCACATTGAAATTGATCATTACTACAGATTTCATAACCAATGAAACCATTCAGTACTAAGGAAATTAAAGCATATTTAAGCTAATTAATAATCTGCAAACTAAAAAGGGACCCTGTTTATTTCTAATACTAAGAACTAGAAAAGTGGGAAAAATAACACAAAAACTTAGTAAACTAACCAACGAGCTAGTTCGTGCAATTCTATAAATCTTTTACTAATTACCTCAAAGCTATTTGAAGATTTATTACTTAAAAGACTCATGCCTATTCTAATAGATGTAAACTAAAACCAAATTATAAATCACTTTGTTGTGTATTTTGCAACTTGCATTTCTGAAGGTATAAAATTTTGTATAACTGCCTCTATTGATGTAAGTAAGCTTTTTCACAAAGTCTCTTATATAAGCTAAAACAGTACCTACCACATAATTTTTACCTTGTATCAAACTTATATTTGCGTAAAGGGCATTTCTTATTGAGTATAAAAAAGAAATAACCAAACTGTTCCCAATAAACTCAAACGTACTGTAAGGCAGCGTCCTGGAATCAGTGCTGTACCCCAGATACCTGCCTTATAGCTAATTTGTCTACCATAGCTACCCTCGCAGAGAACCCGACAGTATTATTTCCTTACGGGGAAAACTAAAAAAACTACACGCAAGTCTTCTATCCATTAGGGTTTGGTTTAAAAAATGAGTCGATGTCTATCCAAATTATATTAATTAACCATAGGAGAATATATCTATTACATCCTAAATGGAAGTATAATACCACAGCGATGAAGTTAATTACTTTTATATGTATTTAAACAAAGGATTCACCTGGTAAAATCACTTTTAAAAAAGGAAACTTAGTAAGAGCTATTGCCTTTTCGACAGAAATTCTCAAATTGCTGAATGATATGCAAGCCGGTATTAAACTATCACCTGTACATCGTACTGTATTACAAATGCAAATATTCAAAGTGACCTAAAGTTAAATTCCGAAAAAGATGCGATAGTAAAAACTGGTGCAAGGTATCTTGATAAATTACAGTTCCAAACTAATGTTTCAGCGCTCAACCGCCGTTTAAAAGGACACTACTTATCGAACCATTTAAATTTAGTTAATTTAAGCTAGTGCAAACATGCACATATATAAAACATTTAATCTTCTATTAATTAATCAGAAAAATTTGTATTATGTTAGATAATGCTGAAGAGATGTCTCTGAACGTCTGAACAACTACGTGTGAATAATTTACTTAATTTTACTTAAAGTAGATGATAAATAGAGTAACATTAAAAATAAAAAAATTTGGTTTAAGATTATAACAAACAATAGTTCTTACAACTCTGAATAGTTTTGCAATCGTTAAGCAATTTTATTTTTATTTTAGACTTTCAAGTTTTTTGATCTTCCATCATAGTAGATACCTAAAGTGCATCTGGAAGCTCTTCTCGCACTTCTCAATTCAAATTAGCATACGCTAGGAGAATAACAAAGTTTCTAACTGCAACTAGGGTCACTCTTCACTGGGGTTATTGCGTTATCAACTTTGAAATTGCTACGCCGCGCTTTACTTACAAAACGTCCCTCATATTTCACCTCATGAAATATTTAAATTTTATTATTACCATAAAACCACCAAATTTGTTCCTTAATAAAATTTCATTTAGAACTTCGGTAACACAAAAACCGTATTAAATTTAAAAATAAGTAGACTGATTTATTTTGCGTAAAACAGCGTATGCTAAATTAAATACACTGGAAGGTATAATTGCGCAAGCTAAAAGTAATCAAGGCAAAGGCTGTTTTGCAAGCAATTACATTAAAAGCAATTAAAATGGGATACTAAAATAAACACGTCCTACCAGTGCATACACATGTATGTACGACCCCTATGCTAATCGCAATTACATTTTAGTATTTAATTTTGTTTGTTTATCTACTTTCATTACAGATTACAGTTCATCAATTTGTGCCATGCCATGGACCCTGAAGGGTAAACAATTTTAAAGTTTTGTAATATTGCAAAATAACGTGCATGGCGCATTCGAAATGGCAAATGAAATTAAACTGAAACTATCTAATTGCAGCAAATATTTTTAGTATATATAAAGCACAAAGCAATGTTTGAGATTTGAGTACTTCTTGACCAAAAGCAGTAGAAGTCTAATCGGTTATTAAGTAAATAACTAGCCGATGCTAATATAATAAAAAAGATTTGCCGATAAGAGTGAACTACAATGCCCATGCATAAATAAATAGAGTTAGATGCTGACGAATAAGCACATGTAGTGTGCGGATTATGCTAAAATATTTGTTCAAAAAATGGTTCGGATGATGCCGAACGCTTTCGGGAACGATGCAATGAGTGCCGCATGGTACAAACGATTTTATAATGTCTGGAATCAGTTGAAAGTTCTGAAAGGTTAGCAACAAGCAGAAAACCAAAAAATGTTAAACATTTGCAGGCTAAATTAAGGGATTATCTGGAGATTTGACGGAAAATCTTGCCATTGAAGGCAACTGAGAGCACGTACAATTTTTTTTGTATCTTGTATCATTTGTACTAATTATTTTGTTATTGTAATAGTAAATTTTTGAATTTTATGGCTTAGTACTTCCGGAGCAGACCATATACATCTTATTTTTAACAGAAACATGTTTCTCACATTTAATTAACTCGAGCTTTGAAAAGACAAACAATCTTTGCCTATCTAGATGTAGTTCCGTATTAGTGAACATTTTACTTAACCAAGTTTTACTGGTATTAACAACTACATATTAATATTATTTATAATCGCAGATCCCTTGATTAAACGCAAATAAGAAGAAACCACTTTTTTTAATAACCACAAGGTTTGATGCATTTATTAAATAATTGAGAGGTAAGATTTATACAAGGTTGTATCCAGAAGTAGTAGGACTGTTTTTCTCCGCGCGCGCGGAGCGATGGAGAGGGGTCTGCAAGGCCGGATGTTATGGAGGGGGAGCCTTGAGAACAGGTTTCGACCTGAGGCAGTTGCCTGCGTGCGTTAGTTGAGTGTGGACCACTGTTTTAGTGACCTCCTGTGGTGACGCCTCGTCATCAGTTGCGATGGAGCGAAATTTGGAGCAGCGGTACGCCATCAAGTTTTGCTACAAACTTGGAAAATCAGCGAAACCAAGAACATGTTTACGCAGGCCTACAAGAAGACTACCATGAGCCGTTCCTCGATATTTGAGCGGCACAAGTTGTTTCGGGAGGGGAGGGAGCTCGTCGAGGACCACCAACGCGCCGGGCGTCCGTCAACCTCGCGAACGGACGACAATGTGCTGAAAGTTAAGCAACTTTTGAACTCTGACCGACGGTTGGGCATTAAATTAATTAGTGATGAGCTGAATCTTTCGTACGGGACAGTCCAACACATCATCACAGAGGATTTGTCGATGAGAAAAGTGTCACGGCGCGTGGATTGTGAGGGATCTCCTGGCCAAATTCGGCGTTTCCACGTTGCCTCGCCCCCCTACAGCCCTGATGTGACACCGCCCGACTTCTTCCTGTTCCCCCGGATCAAAAGACAGCTCAAGGGGCATCGTTTCCACTAGGTGGAAGCAGTCCAAGCGGCAACGACGAGGGCGCTGAACATCATCCCGGAGAACGACTTCCAGAAAGCCTTCGCGACCTGGAAGGCTGGCTACCAGAAGTGTGTGGATGCCCAAGGGGCCTATTTTGAAGAGCATTAAGTCGATGTACCAAAATGTTCAATAAATTTAAAAAAAAAGCCCTACTACTTTTGGATACCACCCTGTATATAACTCAAGGTTAACATATAACTCATATAACATATATAAATCATCATTGAAGTTAATATCAGTCATCTTTGTCTTCCAAGCAAAGATTTTAAAATACAAAATATTTGTAAGGGAAAAGCTACAATATACCAAGTTATATCTTTAATAAAAAATACATTAAGGCCCACTATAAGAGAAGCACCACGTTTTTTATACAGATTAATTACAAATTAATACTTTAAAGTTTAAAATTAACAAAATATTTTTAATTTTGCTCTGCCCAGAATTTTATTTGGCTCGCCTAAAGTATTCGAGTTTCTTTTTGTTATGTAACGTATAAATAGGCAGTCTTATTTACTACTTTTAATGCCACTGTGTCCGTTTATCCGTCCATTTATCCATATATTTGCAACTTTAGCTATTTGGTACCCATCCTGTATTTTTGACTTGACTAAAACCCGATCAAGTAAATCTACCTTTTGATTGTGATCCAAGAACATTAAAGGAGCCTTCTGGATACCTATTTTTTGAAACTCGCCGTTGTGCTATAATTTATTTCGGAAATTGTGGAAAAAGCTGCCCCGTTGATATTTTTTAAAATATAGGTCAAAAATATTTTTCATTTATAAAAGACGTCTTAGTGCTTTCCATTATTGTATCTATTAGCTGTTTTAAATGTTTTGAATGTAATTTGTTACGTGTGCATTTATACACTTAATTTTTTCACACAAAAATAAGCAATAAAAAATTAAAGCGGTAAACTATCAAGCTGGATATCGTTTTTGATTAGTTTTCTTTCCACTTGAAATAATTTTATTAAAAGCAATTTTATGGTACAACCAAACTTTCTACACAATTTATTCATTTTATTTATTAAGAAAGCAAAAAAGTGTAAACAAAAGTTTATCTGTAATATCATGGGTTTTCTGGAAATTTCGTGACGATTTTTATTAGATGGTATTCAAAAATGTCAAATTTGCTCTATAATAAATTATTATGCAACACAAAACAAATAAAAATCATCATAAGTACTGGAAAAAATTAACATGACTATTAAACATTTCATAAAAAACGCCCTTTGCATTTAATACTACTTTTACAATTCTAGGCATATATTTGAATAATCTGTTTAATTTTTCAAGTGGTAAATCTTTCCAGGCACCTTAAATAAAAATCCAAAGATGATTTTTGGACGTGGGACGCTCCTTTCTTGCTGTTCTGGCCAGTGTACCCATACCTCTGTGAGGTATGGAACTCTGTGGTGGCCATGTCATTATTTTGGGAATTTAAGTTCTTATTGGTTTGTTAGATAGTCCTTAAAAAACCTTTTTATATTTAGGATCGTCGTTTTACATCATCACAAATCTCTGATTATTTGCAATCCAGATGGTGTGGCGTTTTCAGTTAAAAATTTTATAATATTCTCTTCTCATAATGCCATTAACTTTTACCAAGTCCCCACACTGGCCAAAAAAAGTACTCCCACATTAAAACAGATCCGCCTACGTGTTAGATAGTCGACGCAATACAGTCCTGGATGCTGACTGATATATGGCTGAACGAGTTTCTAAGAAAGAGGCTTATCACGGGCCAGTGAATGCAAAAATTCAAAACGAGCCTATTGAGTGACATTTCAAGGACGTAAAAGCATTATGACTTTTTGTAATTCTAATTTTCGCCCTGACAAATGTAAACCATGTATTGATTTGTTGTCTTGAGCTAATTATCGAAATTAAAAAGAGTTATTCACTGTTAATTGAATTTTAATAAGGTGTCCACACTTCCATGAGTAGTAGTGTGTTCTTAAAGGCGATATTTTAACACATCTCTAGAAAAAATCCTTGCAATAAATTGATTTGTGTCATTCATATACCATTTTGAAGATGGAATAAAATAAAATGCATTTTAGACACTTAATATTTTTCTATTAGCGGAAAAATACACATCTAAAAAAGTTCCTTAGCTGAAAGAACCAAATAAAAGTGGTTTGTTAAGTGTTTTGTAAAGACTAACAACGCTAGAGCAGATCTCTACTACTGATGAAGAACAAATTAAGACACTGATTAGGAATAACTACATACGGTACAAGATTTGGCAGAGCTACTAAAAATAACGAAAACCAACGTTTAAGAATATTTAGTAAAGCTTGACCGAGAAAAATTTAAGAAAAATTTACTGTATTTCCGTAAGTGACATACTGCACAAATGCACCGTTCTTGAAGTAGTTAGTGACAGGAAATAAGAAATAGATTATTTATAATAATGTTGAGGTCCTGGGCTAAAGCAATTAAAACCACCATTGGCTGCCGCCAAAGCTGGTCTCCACCTTGAAGAAAGTCATGCCTTATATCTGGTGAGATTGGAAAAGAATAATGTATTATGAGCTCTTACCAAATAACGATACATTCAATTCAGTACTGTTCACAACTGGAAGAAAAAAATAATAGCGATTCATGAAACATGTCCAAAATTAACTAATAGGAAGGATGCCATGCTTCATCAGACTAATGCTAGACCTCATGCCTCTTTGATCATCCGATAAAAATGTTGGAGCTCAATCTGTAATATTTACCAATTCCTTCAGATTTTTATTTATTTGGGTTTTTGTAAAATTATCTTAACAAGAACTTCAACTCTTTAGAAGCCGTAAAAACCACATTGAGAAGTTTATATGAGTTGGATAGAATCTTCAAGTAATGTAAAAGATTGAAAAAGCTGTCGAATAAAATGGTGAGTACATATTTGAATAAATTAACATCGAGAGATAAAAATTTGTCTTTGAAATTTGATTAATAAATCGGCACAAATTTTCCGAGAAACTCAATATATCTATAAAGTTTTGATGATTTTTATTACGTATAAATAAATTACAAAAAATCCCTTAATCTATTTAAGCCAATAAATCAACTTCGGCTCTTATTCTTTTTTATATTTCACCGCTCGCTTGTTATATACTCTCTTGCAAAATGGTGATACAAAGGGACCAGGTCTCTTATTATACATCGCAGTTATTAGCCGCGCGTATCGCTCCAGAACTAACAAACATTATGTAATTTTTCGTCCCATTTGTTACAACCCTTCGCCCGGAGCGGATTGCGGTCTGCGCTAGCAGGTTGTGGGGGGCGCAAGTTAAATGCAGCTGTTACAATGTATTCATCCGTGGCTGGAAATAACCTCAACCCTTGTCTTATTGTGTTTCGAAAATATGTCCAGCCGAGTCTGATCCGCGAGGGCAGGGTTTGTGTAACATACCTACTCGTAAAACAAACGTTCCACGACCCTATATACCGTTGCTGTAACAAATAACGAAATAACTGCAATTCTTGATATTACTAAAGATACTTGTAAGACTGAAGATAAAGGTTATGCAAAAGAATTTGAAGAAAGATTATGAGAATAAATTATATCAAAGGTAGATATCGATATATTAAAAAGTCTAGATATCAATTGAGAAGAAAAAATTCAAATCCGAATAGAACAATCTTAAAGCTATGCCAAATACCGATATTCTATGTATGTCTATGGAGTAAACACAATGGAAGAAACTTTAGAACAACGTCTATAGGTATTGTATGTGAAAACAGAACCGATAACTGTAAAATAACGTACCACATTAACATTCCCCAAAAAAGTGTAGGCTCATCCTGATTTATGGCGTTACGGCAAAATGGCGACTTGATGACAAACCGCTCAAAAACCAATTTGGCCAATTTGCAAGCATCCGCGCGCGGCGCAGCAGCCGCCTCCTGTAATTAGCCGCACGTAATAACAGGGCTGCAAATTGGGCCCTCCCTCTGCGAATTGCTCGCAAACAAAATGAATACCCCAATATGTTACTCTGTTTATTGTGCGGCTGCGACCAGTGTTGCCGCACATGTTCGCCTTCTTAGCCGTGCCCCGCTCGCATAATGGGCCGCAGCAGAATTAATATGCTAATGCGGGGCCCCACCCGCCTGCTGGGGCGCTGCGCCCGAGCGCCGCGAATTAGCAGATTATTGCTCGCAAATATCGCGAGCTGCGGGAATTAATGGTTTGCGCGCCTAATTGCGAGCCGGGCCATGTTTAATTTACTGGTGTTTGTGGTCGGGCGCTCGGAGCAAACACTTGGGGTGCAGCGTGCGTGCTGCTGCCAGGAACTCGGCGCTGAGGTTTGAAATAAGCCTACAGATCACGCAAAGATTCTTTCCAAAGACTATTTTTGTATATGTTTCTAAAATATTTATGTACGGGGTGGGAAAAATTGACATATCCATGAACTGAATGCAGCAAAAAGACACGATATCAGTGTATTGTATGAGATAAAAATCTTTAAAAGGAGAAAATGACTAGGCACGTAAACTGGAAAGAGGAAATAAAAAAACAAAGAATCAATCGGAAATGGACAGCAGTACTTTCAGTGAAGTTAGATTTTCAAGAAAAGATAAAAAAATTACAAGGCAACAGAGCGGGTGGAGTAAATGCAGAACCCATAAAAGCACATGCAGGCTTAGCAGTGGAGATGCTCTACATATTGATAAATCAAACATTGGAAAAGAAAGAAACTCCTGAAGACTGGCGCCAAGGAATAATAATCAAATTTCCAAAAAAAATAATCTTAACCAGGTGTGAAAACTAGAGACGCTTAACTTATATGTATGGCCAGTAAAATTTTGACAAGGGTTATAAGAGAGAGAATAAGGAATCTTATTGACAGAATGCTAAATCATATTTTGATCACATGTGCTCACCAAGAATTATATTAGAGCAGAAAATTAAATTGAGGGAAAAAGTTTATTTAAATTTCATTGATTTCAAAAGAAAATTTTAGTCAATAAATCAGAAAATGATGAGAAAGTTCTAAAACCTATATGCAGTTTACCGAAGAAATATATGCAAATTATATGGACATTAGTCCTTAATGAAGATAGAACATGAAGGCAGGTACCTAATTAGGAAATATTTAATAAGTTGGAGGATTTGGAGTACGCAACCAACATCTATTAAAAGCTAATAAGCAACATATGGAGGAAAAAATGATAACACTATTAGTATTACGCAATGTAATGCAAGAAGAATATGTCTAAGATCCGCATATGCGACAGATGCAGAATAGAAAAAAACCTTCTATTTAAGCAATTTAGTTAGAAAACGGCATCAAAAGAAGAATTCAGCTAACAAAATGTTTTAGCATGTTCAACAATGAAAATCATGCTCAGAGGACGAAGCAAGGTTACTTTATATAAATGTAAAGGGTATATTACCATATGGGGTTGAAATGTCAAAACAAAAACTAAAACCTCTTAAATATGCAAGATATTCTGACTGACTGAAATTGCTAATTAAGAGCTGCACAGGATTGCATAAAAAGGGACAGTGGAAATAACTATTAAAGAAAAATAAATGGAGATATTAGGCATACATTTTGAAAACCCGATAAAACATAACAAAACAAGCACCAAGATGCATAATACGAGGAAAAAGGAAATTTGGAGGACCGAATCATGGAGAAGGACAATACAGAGGGAACTGCAACACTATGGTATAACATAGAGCGAATCGAAGAAAATAGCAAGAAACAGGGAGGAATGGAAAAACTAGTAAAAGAGTTGGCGAAATCAAAGGGAAATACGCAGGATTAGCTGTACTGTCATCAAGAACATAGCCACCTTCAAGAGCTATAGAACGACGACGAAGAAGAATTGTTAAACAATACCAATATTCTACAACTTTGTCCAAAATGTTAATAGTAAATTAGTCCAAAATATTAAAACTTCCCCAAGGAAAACCGACTATCAGCGCCAATTCTTCAAAAGTATTTATGTTTCAAATATGACGAGAGAAGGAAAAGTAAAACAAACACAGGGGCATTTACCGATAAAACAAGATTATACTATCTCAATGGTTCTACGAGGAACTTTTTAGACGCTTCAGTAAATAGAACAAGGTTTTTTTGATATATTCAAGCACTGATATTATCAGCATTTTTAGGTTGTAAACTCAAAATTTATCTCTCAAAATGTTTTCTTCCTGAGTATGAAATTTGGACGCGTGAAAAATTCTATATTCAGAATTAAAGTCCTAAGTCTATTATAATGTAATTATATTTTATATAAGTTGTTCTACTACTCAAAAAACGCATTTGAATTAATAAAAACTAGTAAACAAATGTATATTTTACTCAGTTTCGATTTTGCTTTAATTTTTGCTAATGCTGAAAATTTTATTTAATATTTACAACGGTTCTCTTTACGATTTTTAAAGATTCTAATCAGTTTTAAATAGGCTAAATATGACTTGGGAAAAAAATCTTGGAATTTCCTCGATCTTTTCAGCAGCACTTAGGAAATATAAGAATATCATATTCAAACTACAGTACATCTGATAGTAGGGGATAATAAAAATTTAGATTTTGGGGACTATTCTTAACATTTTTGCTAGCTTCCTTGATGATGATAATGATAATCGCAGTTAATGACACTCTTCATTTTTTGACTTATGTTGAATTAAAAAGAACGAAGTGGACGAAGACCTAGGAAATCTCCACTTAATTAACTGAAAGCGCAGACTTGATAGTATTTTACGTTTCTATGACACTTGGTGTACCTCTAAACAAGTAAAATAATCATATGTGGTCTCTCTTCTTGAATATTCAGATATTAGAAATGTTTCTAACTACCACTCTATTAAAAATTCTTTGTTTAACTTAAAATATTTGGAAAGATAGTGGTGTTGAAAATCTCATCCCTTATTAAAGCTATCCAGCAAAAATTGACCAATTTAATTTGTTATAAATGGTACGTAACTTTGATCTATGGATGTAAAATCCATGGGTGTCTGTTTGTTTTTTTGTTTATAGGCATATTTTACTACTTTTTAATAATTTAGAAAGCTGATATTTAGGGTAATGCTAAATAATTTGCTCTTAGACTCAAAAGGGGGTACAATTGTACCATAAAAAGGTATAAGGTAATTATTGTTTTTATGGTAATTTCCAAACGTCAGTGTATGTTTAAACCGGCATTATTTGCGAAAGGAAATGAATTATTGCATGTTGTAGCGCTATAAGCCCCGATTTTGTTCGATTGCTTTAAAAGGCAGAGCGTTTTGGTTACTGTTAAACATAAATCTTCTATTAATTTTTAAAATTATTTCAGTTGACCTAAAAACGTTGAACAGATATTTCAATGGGGACGTTCAGCAAAGACGAATTTAAATACTAGTTAAACGCAATTAAGTGTTTAACAGTTTCATTAAATTTCTCTTGCTGAGTTTAAGCGTTTGGGTTTCAGGGATAAAAGGTTCTTTAATAATAATAAAAATAATTAAAAGGTTTTTAATTAGTGGCCCTGTGATTTTAATGTATTTATTGTATTCTCAAATGTTAAAGTTCTGGTATATGCAAATGATCTAAAGACTTTTTAGTATGAAAAGCATAGAAATGCAAAATCTTTATATAAACCTAGAGCGCTCTATTTATTGGTGCAACACTAATAAATTTACTATAAATATCGCAAAACTGCTTAATCATGTTTAAGTTTGCATTTTTTTGGAATTTGAGCAAACTGATTTTAACTAATACGTAACCTCGGAGAGATTATAGATAGCAAAATTCACTTTTAATGACTACTTAGAGGATGTATACCAGCATACGATTTTATACAATGGTATATGTATTATTTAAGATCTCAATTTGAGTCTTTATGAATTTGGTACCGAGTACAATTAGACCGTAAAAATTGGTAACAAAATTACTCAGCAATCTGTCACAGAATGAATTAATTAAAGTCTAAAAATACAGCAATGCTAAATACTATGAGAAGTTGTTGCCAATGTATAGCATAACCTTAACAAATAATTTTCCTATCAAACTTTTAAGCGTGGATTTGCAGGAACAAAAACGGCACTAAGTACAAGTGACTGAAGTACAGCTTCAACAGTATGAGATCTTTTTATCCAATATAAAACAGCTCTACTGTTCGACCCGCAGACCAAACGTTAATCAAAATATTGGAAACATGGGACGTCAAGTTTCATGTGCAGGACAACCAATGCTCATTTTTATTGAACATATTTGAGTTGTTATTTCAAATAGAACCACATTACCACCGTATAATATTTTCAATAAAAGGAAGAAACTTCAGCTGTACCTCTTACATCGTTCAATGCAATCTTCTCTATCTTTTTGGTTTTTAGTATCAATATAAAAATTCAATTTTTAACACAATATTTGATTTAAATTGATTTTAAAAATATCAATAATCAACAAATACTAATTTATTAAAATATTTAACATTCGTACATAAAGATATATACATAATTAGTCATCTTTTATCTTAATGTGTTTAAGTGATAATTTAAAATATTGAACCAAAAATATAAATAAGTAATATAAAAGAAATAGTTATTTTAAAAATAGGTCAAACATTTTCAACTTTTAATAGTAGTTTTTTACAACCTTTGCCAAGAAAAACTGGAAAGGATATAAAAAATTTCTCAATAATATTCTCAAAGGAATAGTTAATACGATAAGGGACAGGAAGAGTCTTAATGGCGTAATCCGGAATGTGAACGAAGCAAGCATACAAGGATAAAATTGCCCGGAAATTACAAGACAAAATAATACAAAGACAGTCTGGTGGAATAAGCATCTAGAACCATTGAGAGCTCAGGTCAGAAGTCTGTTCAATAAAGCCAAAAACAGCTAGCACTGAGATATAAAAAAGCACTCACACAGTACAATAAAAAAATCCGCAAGGTTAAAAAAAGCTCTTGAGAAAAGTTTTGCCAGGAGGTCATAGAGGCCCCTGCATGTTCAAGAATCCATAGAGTTTTAGTCAAAGATGGTACTCGTAGCCAAGTAGACAAGATGATACTTACTCGGGAACATAAGAAGAAAGTCTGGCAATAATATTGAAAAAACACTTCCCTGGGTCAGTAAGGATCTCAGTGGAAGTAAAAAACAAAGTCCCAAAAGACTTGGTATAAACCAACTCAAGAGGACTGAAGAGAAGCGGCGAAAATAACTCACCCGGACAAAATCAAATGGGTGCTAAAAGCTTTCTTCAATACAATTGCCTGGCGTGGGTGAAATTCTACCAGTTTTGCTGCAGAAGGGTCGGGAATTTATAATGCTATTTTTAGTAAAAATCTTCAGAGCTTGTATTGCTTTGAGGCTCATTACTCAAGCATGGCACAGAGTGGCAAGGTAGGCAAAAGTGTGGATCTCTCACCAAGCTCTTGCAGATCTATCAGTCTCACGTCTTCTATGCAAAAGACTTTCGAGAAACTGTTAGATAACTAAGTTAGAGGCGCAATACTGAGGAGGTCTCCACTATGTGATCGCCAATATGCATTCTAAGCAGAGACATCAACAGACCTACCATTGGATGACCTAAACAGATTTTTGCCGAAAGCCATGCAAAACAAAGAGATAGCCTTAGACCTGCTCATGGATATTGAAGGAGCATTCAACAATGTCTTTATTGGTTCCTTAATCAAATCACTTAAGGTGAAAGAAATATCCGACTTCCTACGCCAGTAGATTGCAGAATGCGTTAGGAAAAGGATTATCATATCTACCCTAAGCGAACCCACTATTGACGTAAGAATAACCAGAGGCTGTCCTCAAAGAGGAATTTTCTTTTCATTGTTGTAGTAGTCACGAGAGAGCACTATGCGAGTATTATTGCGGAAAGATCGCAATCTTCCCTCAATATTACAAGCAAATGCTGCAAAAGAAAAGGACTTCAAATTAGCCCCCATAAAACTGTAGCAATATTGTTCATCAAAAAGAGGGTATTAGAATGAATAAAACACATTGCGTTGAATGGCACAAAAATCACTTTTTCACCAGAGGCTAAATATTTAAGAGTAATCTGTGGACTGATTTTTAATTCTTTACTTGTAATATTCAAATATGAGAAATGGGTGTTATACAGTCGCCTGAAATGTGTTGTGAATAGACATGACTTTGAAAATGTTGCTGTACAAACTTAAAAGGTTGTAAGGCTATATTTATCATGTTGCTGAATTTAGTTGGAAATGACAAGAGTGACCTGATGTCACGGATTAGGACCAGAGAATTAGCGTTAAGTTCTGGCTTAAACTAGAGAGAATTAGTAGTAAAACAAGGAATATTATGCAGAAAACTATTAGTGTCCAGATATTACTGAAAAGCCATGCCTTTAAATGGCACAAATAATTTCGAGGGAGCAGAGATTCCGTGCTTAGAGTCGGCAAGAATAGTACCTCACACAAAGGAATAGAAAAAAGCTAAGCGAACAATTACTGCTGAAAAGGTCAGCTGAAAGAAAACATATTACAGCAATCTAAAGCACATTGGTGGAGCTTTCTCTGTTTGTTCCCATAACCTCTAACAATGGTGTCAGCTATACATAGACCGCCGAGGGGACTATTTTTGCAAGTTCCAGGACCATTAGTTGGTAAGTTGAATACATTATTTTTTAAAGTCAAATCCCAGAACTTTTTTGACAAATGCTATATACAAAAAGAGGTACCCATACAATAACAATAAAAATAAAACGAGAAATAAGAGAAACCATACGCTCTTCACCGAAGAGGGGCAGTAAAAGAGTATTGGCCAATTTTATTATAAACCATTTTTTATTTTTAGTCTTCTTTGTTTTGGGGAAGACGTCCGTGTTTATTTTTCCTTAATAATTTTTTTAATTAATGCTGTTTGTGTAATAACGCTAACCGGCTTAAAAATTCGGCGAGCATTTAAAAATCTGAGCGCCTGATAGCACTTAAAAACGGAAATTTAATCTGATTTGCGATCCGGAGTTCAGCAAGCGAGGGATTATTTATTTTAATACGATAAAACAGCGAAGAGCAGCGCGGACGTAAGTGGGGAAAGTGTGTGATTAAAACGAATTTGATCTGGCGGAAAAGCTTCCCAAAGTAAATTTGCGCTGAAAGTATATTACGAGTACGACATGCTTTTATAAGTTATAAGTGGCCAGATTAGCGTTCGTTTGCGCGAACAAAGTTGGGCATGTCGGAATCCGCAACTTGCGCCAACATCTTGGGCCGAATTTGCCCCCTTTCGGCGGCGGCACAGGAGCGAATCGGGCGAAATCCAATTAGGCGGCACCCCAAGCGCGAAAATCTATGACTGACAATAATCGGGGCTGTTTGCGACCATTGATATAGTTTTATTTGGGCCTAACAAGCGATTAACAAGCTGACACTGCTCCATCGGCAGGAATATCTCGAATTGTTCGGAGAGAAACAAGGGTGCATAATGTGGGCACCGGTGGAGTTGGTTAGACAAATAGTAGTCACTATGAATGCTCGCATTACATCCCTTTCTGAAACTCAACAAGCTCTTCAAAATTAAGAGCTTTAGTGAAACTCTAACGCGTAACATATATGGGGGCCTACAAATAACATATACACTACATATGTAGTAAAAAATATTATAATAACATATAGAGTAAGCTATCTATTTTTTTAATGTCATAGGTAGTCTTAAGTAATGATCTTCAGTCATAAGATCGAAAAGCTGCCAGACTCACCAACGGAAGATTGAATTTTTAAATAATCATGGATATGTAATTACATGAACAACCCTTTTACATGAATCAATAAAAATTCTTAAATCAATTTATCAAAAAAATAATAATAGTGCGTCATTTAAATTTCATATGGAAAAAATTAAAGTAACTACTGGTTTGTGTTTTCTTACACCTTTAGATTAGTTTGGATTTTAGGATTCGCCAAAAAAATGTTCTTTACAAAGACACCAAATTTGGATTTATATGTATTGCCAGAACATAAAGCGCTCTTGATAGAAAAAACATTTTGGATATAAATGGTTATTTTAGGAACTCTTTTTGGAAGACATAAAAGGTAGAAAAAACGTTGGATTGAGAACTAAAGTACAACTTAAAGGAGTACCGGCGAAAATCGCGTTTTTGGCTTGGTCGTGGGAGCGGGATTTTTGATCTCATTTTGTAGAGAATTAAAAGACGAGTTCAGTGATATATAACACTAGGTATAAAACCTATGGCATTTATTGAAAATGGTGCTCAACACCAATTTTAACCAATTTCAATAAAGGGTGAGCTATTTGAGTTGCCCAACGTTGACCTAAAACATTTCTACTGGTCAAACTTTTTCAATTTTCAGGAAATTCTCCCAAATTAGGACTATGAAAAAACACGAAATTGCTAGAAACACAAAAATGACGTCAATCGACACATTTGACCTTGTTGATGAAGGTTTTATGAGATAATTATTAATCTAACCAACAGTTTAGTAGAAAATAACAAAAAACAAGAAAAAATAATCACGTGTGTTACAATTGCTAATGATCATACTAAAGTTTTGTAGTTCTAATGTTTAAAGTAAGCTATTTATATTTATTTATATTGTTAAAGCGTAAAGGAAAAAGTTGTGAATCTAAGAGGATTTTAATGGTTGAGGGCTTTTAGATTCGTCTTGAAGAAACGGGTGCGAATTATAGTTTTGAATGCGATCTGAATTAACCATGGTCAGATAATAGCAGAAAATGGTGATTGGCATTGCAAAGAAAGCTCGCGCAAAATGGCGAACAAGCGCTTGACATCTGCTCCATGTTTATTTATTTGCAACATTTTAATCAACAACAACATGCACTGTCGTGTCATTTTCTGGCTAATCTGATTAATCTCCACCGCTGTAATCTAATTAATTGCCGTGTGTCATTTATGTTCATAAGCATTGTGACAGTGTTTAGTGCGTGATAAAGCGGAACCTTTCGTTTTCATAACGCTAACGACAACTTCGATCATTAAAAATTTATAAATGTGTTCAATGAGATTAATTAAATAATGTAATTAATTGTGCTATGCAATTTAGTTCAGCGAATATACTAACTATTATTATTATATATATTATTACTAATAAGAAAATCAAAATGACCTTCGCAGTGACATTGTCTTAATAATAAGCCAACATATCGCTGAAACTCACAGCCACGCCCGCTTCTACAAGGCAATGGGAGAGGTGATGCTCGAAGAACGTGTCCGCGTCCAACGTCAAGGTCAAAATGTATATTGTCAAGAGAGCCGGCGAAGACCAAGACGCTTCAACGATGCAACATCGACAGATGTGGCCATGATCTTCATCTTCACATGGTATACCTGACATGCACAACACTATCGTTGTTCACAAATTTGATTAACCACTCCGCTACATTTATTTCTCGATTCAAATTTTGATGCGTTGTCATAACCGCTCTTCTTTCCTAGAGGTGATTTTGGTTGGCACCCGGACTTTACCACCAAAATCATTCACGACAAAAATATTGCCAGAATGCAGAATGAAGATAATGAACTTTTTTATTTACTTTTTACATAACTTTTTTAATTACTCTGCTGCAATATGTTCAGCATATGCTCGCAATGAGACAAACGCCATCAAATATGCATTATAGCCGTGGTCTTTTTCAACAATTTTGTGATGACAAATTTGCATGTATAGGCAGCCAACGCCTTGAATTTCTCCGTAACGGTACGGCGCAGTACAAGACTTTATTGCATCAAAGGCATCGCTAAGAAACATACCTGTTGATCACCAGGTCATATTGCCATCTACATATATCCCTTCTACAAGCTTTGCCAGTCATAGTACACCAAGGTCGAGTTGATCAAGTTACCAATTGTGTGAAGACGTATGAACATTAGAACGAAGTTGTTAAGTACGAACTAACTTAGAACATGAGACTGTCACGATCAGAAGACAAATGGTTTGCCGATTTTTTACCAAAGGTCGGTAACGGGACCTTGGAAAATTGCCTGAATCAATCATAAGTACTGGAGATGTGTTTGAGTATGTATTCGGTGATATTAATAAAGCAATAACCAAACCTAATACCATCAATCGAGCTATTTTGACACCATGTAATGAAGATTGTGATAAGATTAACGCAACCATTTAAGAAAAAATCGCTGGCTTTTTGGTGACATTGCTAAGCTTTGACACAGTCGTTGATGAAAGAATAGGCGCAGAACTTTCACCGGAGTTTCTAAACACGTTAGAAGTACTAAGTTTACCTCCTCACAAGTTAGATTTGAAAGCTCGGAACTCGAGTTTAGATCAAGAACATTCGACCACAAATTATTGAATGCTTAGTTTTGACTCGCTGTTCTAAGGGCTAAAAGATTATTATTCCACCGATCAAGTTACAGCCTTCAGGCTTTATGTTACCGTTTGACTTTGAGCGTGTTCAGTTCCCTCTACGTTTAGCTTTTGCCACGACGTTCAACAAGTATTAAGGCCAATCACTTGAACGTGTTGCGGTACATTTACCGGCATCTGTATTCACTCATGGCTTATTGTACACATCACTGTCACGTGCCAAGAACGCTAAAGCTGTTAACATTCAAAAAAGGTCCGTGGCTTCAAAGCACATTTAGTTCAAACATTGTTTTCCCAGAAGTTTTGGACATTTAATAAATAAACTCTTTTATTTAATCTCAGAAATGGCAACGCAGCTAATAAGAAATCACGTTAAGCAAAAGGTCAATGGCGAGGACTTGAGAAAGGATGAGAGGACTTGACGATGCGCACTTTCAAAAGTCGTTCTTTTCGCATGTTGGTGAAGTGCAAGAAGCGTAATGTAGGATGACCGAAGAGTTCAAGCCGCGATATCTACCAACAGCATCCGAAATAGAAACGTGCGATCGAATCGAGTGCAAAATTTTAGAAAACTTGATTAACGCAAAAAATTGGATCGTCCGATATTATTACGATCTAGAAGGAACCGAGACTGTTAATAACATTTACGCAATCAATTTGATTGAAGACGCAACAATTGAATTGCATAAACGTAAAAGAATTCTGGCCAAGCAAGAAGATTAAAACGACTAGAGAATTACTGCCCTTACCTATAAAAAGTATCACCTTAAAGCAAATGAGTGTCGTTACGCACCATGAGTGAGGCGTGGAATTCATTAAGTTAATAAATTGTTTTACTTTCAATAGGACGCGATTTGCGTCATACCGTGTTTCTTGCAAAACTTAAAGTGTAATTCCTGATACTATTTTGAATTTTAATTTATGACATATTTACTCCAGAGGCTTTGTCATGCATTATAAGGTTTTTAGCCCTTAGTTTCTTATTGGTAACTTAAACTGGTGAACCATTAAATGTGGATGCATTTGTCTTCATTTAATTCAGTTTTAGTTTTAAAATCTGATGCTGGGAATAATTACCTTACGATCTAATTCTAGACCACCAAGAATTTTTGCATCATTGTCAAACGTTCTAATTCCTTATTAGTTGTTACTAGAAGATTTTGACGTATCTGAATGAAAAAATTACGACACTAGGGCGCTTTAACTATAGTTATGCTTCCGACTGACAAAAGGGTTTTGTATGTTATGCAAAGGTCGCAACGTTTCGACTTCAATGCAGCCCTGCAGTTTTTTAGGTTAATATATGAAAGATTGTGCTACACCTCTTGTACCCCGATGTATCCACCTCTTTTACTTTTTATGTAAGTGTGTATTTGCTTATATGATGATGCATATTTATATTAGTGCTACTGTTCAAACTGTAGCCTTAAAATAAATACATACAAAAATAATATTCTGTCTTCATATTGTGGGATTTAATAACAGTGAATCACACGTTTTCTTTTTTGGCAAAGAAAATTAAAGTGCACATTTCTAAAACAAATAAAAAATAGCATAGAAGGAACACAAAACAATTACATTTTATTAAAAGGACTGAGCACGGAAGATTGCTCAATATTTATGACGCGACAGATGGGGATAGTAATGAAGAACAACAAAATTCAAGAAAACAGTTAATAGCCACCATAATTAGAAACGTAATGAAGGTGGAGAAGATCCTTTAGAGATAAGATAGACGAGATCATACAACAAAGAGGTCTTCGGGAAGAAGAATGGAGTAATACGTTAGATGGCGTTGGAGTTTTTTTTTTTATTTTGGTGGTAATCGTGCAATCCATAGACCCATTGCAGACCGGCTTACACAAACAAGGTACACACATATGTACTGGTGTATCCTAACGGTTTCTTTTCTTCTTGGCTGGTTGAAGTAAGTTCTGTATTTTAGTAGCAGTAGTAGTGTATATGGTATCTACTTTGTGTTCAGAATTACTTGAACCAAATTTTCCCAATTATATCTTGCATCTCTTTCCACATCCAGTTGCCTTGTTTGATAAGGCGTATATTACAAACAGAAAGACGGAGTAGCCATAGGAAGCCCATTCAGTGCTGTAATCGCCAGCTATCGCAGGGAGGGATTTGAATAGATCGCCATTAATTTCTATCTCTATACTCTATCTTCAACAGTTGTAATATCAGCATGTAAGTTTTATCAAGACACAAAATTACTATAAGCCAGTACCATACTTTATCCATTTTTTAAGGTTTAAATTTATTTCCGGTGGTGACTGAAACTCTAAACAGACGCATTAGGATTCAAGACTTACAACGACAAAAGACAGAAGCCTTTTAAGAACTATGACCAACAATAATTATGATTATTTTTTTACAAGCCAACCAAGATATTGGCCAACATATGCTGTGCTATATAGGACTACTATGCAAGCTCAAACAAGTACTCTAAACCTCCAACTTCTCAGCCATTATTATTCAGTGAAATACATAAACATACTTTCGGAGTATTATTCCATCAGCTACGGTAGGGCAATATATTAAGGCTAGTCCTTTATATTCTGTTTCTATCTGTCATACCGTAGACAGATAATACTTTAATTATCACCTTCGCTGTGAAACTGCAATTTTACCTATTTATGAAGATTCAAACATAGTCAACGATCGTCTCCAAGTAAATCGATGGCAAATTAACATAATCCAAACCTTTACAACGAAAATATTTATTTGTTTGCCGATCAGCATCGATGGTATATCCATCCTTGTAAAGAATTAAACAAAATATTTGTAAATACATCTGGATTATAAATTAACATGGAAAAATGTATACAAATAAAAAAACAGCAATTAATCGCAAAATTGAGGCAGACCATTATCAAATGTTAATAGACTGCTCTTATACAAAAGCATATTAAAACCAATTTATTACGAGCACTACTGCAATACATCTTTAAAGAAAGTTATGGTAGACTTATGGTATGTTGTAATAAGCAGCAACACAATTGTCTTGTAACCTACAATAAACATTTTGGTCATTACAAAAAGTTAATAGAGCCATTATATTTTAAATATAAATATTAAATGTAGAATTCTCTCAATGTTATGTCACAGTTTCTATTGAGTGTGCGGGTCAAATTTGAGTTTATTGATTACTTGATTGTGCAACACTTTTGCAAAAACAGAGACTTTTATAGACCCTTTTATGAGCAATAATTTTTGGGGTCTAGTTTATTCTTTAATTTTTGCAAATTTAAACAAATTTGCAATGAACGATTTGGTTCAATTTTCAAATAATTAATGTTACGTATAAAATTATCTGTCTTTTTGACAATCATTAGCGCGCAGGTAAAAATAAAATATCAATATCTCAAATCTAGCATGGCTTTTGGATGGATAAAATGTTTTAAAGCATTAACTAAAAGAAATTTTTACAATTTTGTGTTTTTCTAATTTCCTCCGCTTTTATGGAGCTTTCTTAATAATTGAACGTCATGTTTAAGTAATAGAAATAAAAATAAAACCTTTTGAAAACAAAATTTCTTAAAAATAAAATTTAGCTAACCAAATCGGCATAATCAAAAGAAAAGTCAGTATTACTTATGTTTTTAAGGTTTACAATTTGAACTTCGTTAGTGACTCAAGAATACAAAAAGCTACTACTGATTGCAGTTTTTTAATGTCGTGCAAGGATGATCGCACGTTGTAAGAAGTTCACTGTGTTCAGACAGGTTCACACATATATACCATAGCTAGCAGGACCACCTTTGGGTGTTAATTGCTCCTGAATTGTGACACCAACAAAACTCACAATATTATTTTCGCCAAAAACGAATTCCGTACAATTTTGCGCTACAACTTCGTACGAGGCTTGAGCATTGATCAATGTTTAGAGAAAATGGCCGATGTGCTGGGAGAGTATTGTTCGCATCGTACGACTTTTTCAAATTTTTAGATAGCATCAAGATTTCCAGTTTCGCCTGCCAGGATAACATATCAATAACCAGTCCGACAGTAGACTAAAACCAAAAATGGTGCAGCGGATAAAATATTCCAAAGTCACAAAACCAATTTTCAGTTCATTGAACTGCTCGTTGTAAGAGATATGCACTGTAATAAAAAATATACTACTGCAATTAAATAACCCTTATATATTGGATTCTATATCTACCTATAAGATAAACAAAAAGAAACAAAAATGCTCAATCTTTGAATGGAGAGAAATTTCATAGTATTCCTTATAATATTTTATAAGAACTGTAGCGGAGCAAATACTCCAAAAATATTTTCTATAATGATCATATTGGCATATAATGGCTTTATTATAACGATCTTATGCCAATTTGGCCAAACCCATTGGGCATTTGCCAAAATTATAAAAAATATTTTCCTTTATTGTCCCCAAGATGGTAAAGTTTTGACTTTTATCTTCGACCGATTTACAAACGATAAAAATAGGCAGCTGTTTCAACGCGCACATTTGCCTGCTTCAGGGAAAACCTCGGCGAATCGTAGCCAGATGGACGTCTGCCTACTTAAGTTTGTCGCTAGCTATTTTTAGCTTTGAAATATACATTTCGCACAAATATTGTGTTAACCACCATAATACTTATGGAACTATGAAATCAATATTACTGTGGAAGAAATTTCTACAGAATTGATTAACTGCTTAAAGATATTCCTAATATACCACATTACCCATTATAGCAACAGCAACGTAGAAAATTTAGAAGTATGTTTGCAAATATATCATTATTATTTTTTAATAACACCAGTAGTGATGATTGGATTATCAGTGACTTATACTACAATAAGTAAATTAAGAAGAAAGAGATCGGTGCATTACTCCCACAAGTTAATTTGGATGTCCGTGTTTGGGGTCGAGGTGCAAATTGTATGGAAATTATCTGTGTGAGCATTGAATATATATATGCACATCATTTCTTTCAAATTTGCAGCATAAGTACACGTTTCTAAACAAATTAAAATTTCTACCGTAAGAACTTGAGGCAGAAAACTGAATGGAGAATAAACATGGATTTCAAAACAAATTTGTGCACTAAAAACTGTAAAAGGCTGAAAAGGCTGCACTGTAACAATAGTAGTTATCAGACTAAGTATCCAGGCAGTTTTAAAGGATTTGGATAATAAACACGTCAAATAATCTGCCATATTTAATAATTAGCTGCATAAAATAACCTGTCGTGACTGTAAGACGATAAAAGTTTACAGTAATTAAAAGGGCCGCAAACCAACAAACCTAAGAATAAAGGTTTTTATAAAAATTCCAGAACCAACAGATGTAAAAGATCCAAAAGTGATAAAATGTAGCAATTTAATGATTAAACATTATCAATTGCTACAATTCAAAAAGAAAAGTATTAAATTGATTATCAGTGTACGTAAGGAAATCTTGAATGCGCTCAGATATTCAAAGAAGAAAATCATAGTCTTTTATATACTGTTGAAATAGAAAGTTACTGTTCGTTTATCATACAAAAAAGAAATTATTCAGTAACGTTGGTACTAACTAAAATAAGGCAACAAAGTTAACTTTTACTAATGATCCTATCAAAAGGATCAAATCAACTAAGCTGAAATAAGGCAATCGATAGATGGAAAAATGGCGTTTTCTAAGTGAAAGGTGTGAATTATGACGAAAACAAAAAATTATTTTTAAATTTATTTATTTATCTGGAAATCGGAGTGCATAGGTGTTCTACAAGATAATGGATTAGCTTTGAGGTTTGATCTAGAGGTGCATAAGGTGACCTGATGAGATCTCTTTCAACGAAGAGGTCTCTTAAGCTATTATAAGTCTATTGACCATCTTCGTTTTAATCTTCTTATTAGATCATTTTGCTTTAGCTATGTAATTAATGGGTTTGGGTGTGATTTTAATTTTTTATGGCAATTTATACTTTTATCGTGGGAAACTTCCTATACTTTTGGGTTTTCTAGGTCGATGTGTAGCGTTTCATTAGTGACGTGCTATCGGGCATCAACAATGGTATTTTAAATTGACATTTCTAGGTTATTGCGTCCATCCCCAAAGTTTTATGTCATCAGTACATATTATTTTTATAATAGCTTTATAAATCATGTAGTCATCCCGTGTGACTAGCTCAAAAAATCAATTTTATTGCATAAATTTCATCCAAATATAGAGTAAAATATGTGGGTAAAGTGATTTTCCGATATTCGAAGTCGTTCAGAAATTACGACGTTAAACAGGCCACTCGATGAGACGGAGCATGTGAAGAAACCCAAATGATTAATTTATGTCCGATGATAAAAAATTTGAGCGAGTCAATCGACATTTTGTTTTTGTGATTTAATTATTGGAAATCGGTCATGAAGGAATAAATCTTTTCTGTATTTTAATGAGCATATGTCCTGGCATCGAAAATTCAACATGTGCAGCAATCTTACCGAATATTCACACAGCTGCGTCTGCTGTTTATGAAACTGTTCTGTCATTTGCCGTCACTTAGAAGAGAGAAATGAATGAAAAGGCAGGCAGGCCAGAAAACAAATTCACAGTTTCGAAATATTAAGAAAAATAATAAAGAAATTGGTGGAAAGGGCTAGAAAGCTTACCGATAAGCCCATCAACGAGCTCACTAAATTTTACGGTTTAACCATTTGCCGACACGCAAATTCAATGGAAGAAATGAAGGAAGAAATTTGAGCAACTTTCTACCACAAATGTTCTACAGACGCAAATCCTCAACATCAAAATTGTCCAGCAGGCGAAGATAGTTTGTGTAAATGGCGCAAAGCTGAAACTAGAAGAGAACTAGATAATTTCCACGACGATAAGCCACCTTGCAGAAGTCATCAAACCAATCTATGAAGATTTATCACAAGATGAATTGTTGACCAGATGTTTAAATTCAATGGTCTGGACTTTAGCTCCTAAATATCTGCATTCTGGCGCAAAGATCGTTGAAATAGCAACTTTTCTTGCCGTAATCATCTTTAATAAAGGATTTGAAGCTTTTTGAAAATTTTAGTTACAAAGGGATGTCAAATTGGCGACGTAACTCAAGCTTACGCCCATCGTCGTAATGGAGTGCGTATCTGCCGCTCCGAACGGCGCTCGAGCGACTTTGCTAAAAGAGCGAGAACTGCTACCAGAGAGCAACAATCGGAATTTTTTCAAGCAAACTGAAAGTATACTGTATAAACCAAGCATAGCAGATTAAGGGTGAGTTAAAATTTTATTGGTGATAATTGTATTTGAATCTTTAAACGCGTTTTTCTCAGAACTGTATTTTTCAAACTGGTGTCCAAGATATCTCGAAATCTATCAAGCAAATTCCTTTGAAATTTGAATGACTTATTTAGTACTTGTGTAGACACTTTGAAAACTAGGATATTTCTAATTCATCAAGCCGTTTTTTACTTTCCTTATCCTATAATAAGGAAAGTAATGTAATCGGCGGAAATTTGACCTACCCAGTTTTTCACATTTCTGGACGAAATATAGCTTCAGGACACCAAAAAAGTTGGTTTGGACCATTGGTTCGTGTGTGTGTGTGTGTGTGTGTGTGTGTCTGTCTGTCAGTAAACAAGATATCTTGAGAACCGTAAGAGCTAGAGATTTGAAATTTGGTATGCAAGTTACTTGTAGGTAGGGGACGCAGTGCGAAGCTTTTGGTAAAAATCGGCCAAGCTGTTTGGTCGCAAGGTCGCAAAATCGGTCGCAAAACGGTCGCAAATCTAAACGGTTGAAGATACAAAAAATTTATGAGAATAAAAATGATTTGTTATCATGAAACTCGAAAAAAAATTGAAGCTCAGGATTTTCAATATACCGGGTGTTCATAAAATGTTTCGTGAAATTTATATTACCGGATAGATCAAACCGAGACGAACAAAAAATTACAATGAAATTTTTTGATCCGAGGTCAAATAAATAAGTTATAGCCGATTAAAAATTAATTAAACGGACCAATCACAGCGCGCTCGGAGAGCTACCGGGCCGACTACGGGAGGACGGGTGGGGGAGCGCTTGGCCGCTAGGAGGGAGCACGCAGGCGATAATGGCGAAGGCTGTGCAGCCGAGCTCGCACGGTTACCTTCAGTGACGTAGCAAAATTTTAAGTACGAGTCAATTATTATCTTGTACTGTTTATTTTAATCAGCTTGAGTGTTGGATATATATATATATATATATATATATATATATATATATATATATATATATATATATATATATATATATATATATATATATATATATATATATATATATATAATAGGATAAGGAAAGTCGTGTGATGTTCACACCAGATTTTTATGTTGAAAAAGTTGTTAAAAACACCAAAATTCACGAAAAAATGTTCAACAAGTTGCCAAAAATATACCTTTCAATATTTTTTAATAATCCTAATTCAGAAACTAGTTTATGTCACTCAAATTAAAATGCCGTTTAATTTTTTTCTGTCAGATAAGCAGAACGCCTGCAATCGACGTCACCGCAAAACACTTTTTTTGAAAATGAGTGGCTAAGTTACCGTGTACTTCAGCAATTAGCGACGATTTCGGACTTAAAAACCTGTAAGTATGCTCAAAATATGGATAAATATGTGGTAAAAAGTTTGCAGTTGTTTGTTTATTTAATACGCCAAAAAAATTCTCCGAAAAAGTGAAAAAATAGGGCCTTCACACGGGGTGATTGCCTTAAGTGAGATTTCCTACCAATAAATGAATTGAGTTCTTTTGTCTTTAAATTTATTTGCTTCCTTTTCTTGCAGATGTGTGCTTTCCAATTAAGTTAAGTATCATAATGCAGACCTAGATATTTCACTATAGTTTCTTGTGGTACGACTACGTTGTTTATGTGGAGGGATGGATTTTGATCTTTTCTTAACGTAAAAATTACATACTTAAAATTTGATTTATTTATATTCTAATAGGTTAGCAACCAATTTTCCGCGGCCCTATAATAGTGCTATTATCTATGCGTTAATTAATTCCGAACAAAAGACAAATTAGTAGTCGAAGTTGTGTCCTTCCTAAGCTATGATATCCTGCCACTTGTCGGGGAGCATGTCGTTACCGTGGGCTTGGAGCGGAAGAAGCTAGTGAGCTTGGCTGTTAGTCTCTCTTAGACGGACTACTCCTTGTTGGTGGGTCATGTTCTCCCATCCTTCTTGAATTAGTCCTGTGCAGTGCGTTCATCAACGACTCCGTCTCCGGGGACCTTGCAGATGTTCCTTCGGGCCTCCGCAACACTCATCTTCGGGTTCAAAAACTGTACTGAAAATTTAACAGTAAACGGATTTACTCTCTAGTTGGCCTCATTCTGCAAAAAATGTATGATGAGCTGTGCATAAAAGTTGTTCCTGGGGATACGGGCTATCGAGTAATACTAAAATTGCAACAGTTTGTTGCAAAACTTAAAAAGTTATGATAGAGCCGCAGAAAATTAGTTGCTAACCTAGTATGTTTATAGAGTATTCTTGTAAGTCTCAATGAGCTTATCGAACACTAGCATTGCTGGTTAACATGGGAGCATCATCAGCAAATGTATCCATTGTGATCTTTGGAGCAATTGGTACGTCAGATGTATACACTATGTATAATGATGGTCCTGGGTCGCTGCCCTGTGGAATTTCAGATTCAATTAATTGGTAGCATTGTTGATACTTCTGTTCTTACTTTAGTTCTAAATGGCGATAGGAGTTTTTTAATTGTATATAGCACGCCCATGTGCCAGATTTCATCAAATGCATTTTTTATTATTTAACGATTCTAGGATTGTGCTCATTATCCGATAGCGTTGTTAAATAGTTGTATAGGCTCTACGGAATCTAAATTGGTGGTAAGGTATCCAGATATTTAATGCGAAATTCTAGGTCAATTCTGTGTAATGGTAGTTTTTCCAATAATTTGAAAATTACAGGCAATAAACTTACAGATTGATGAAAATTAACCAGCTATCTCTGGAACTTTCAATTGCATTGTATATGTAGGTCAAATGTATTATTGCTTTCTATGTAAGCTTCTGGAGCATCTTTGGTGTGATAAAATCCATACCAGGTACTTTTTACATTCAACAGCTTGATTTCGTTCATAAGTTCTTTTAGTGAGCTAAATTTGATAGATTAAGTTGCCTGTGATGATATCTGTAGATATTCTTCAATTTCTATGACCACTTCGTTATCATGCGGCTAAAATACTTCACAGACTCTTTTTGCTCAATATTATTTGCCTGGTAAATTTGTGAACGATGGAGATAGTACTGGTTTTCTTGTGGAGTTTATAGGTTTCCAGGCGGAGTTGTCAAATTGGTTTAAGGTTGATACACATTGTTCGCCCAAAGATTTCAGTTTAGCTTTAAGTTGGTTACTTAGTCTGTTAAGGATTGTGATTTCTCTGGCAATTTAATCACCTTTCTTTTATTAGTAACTAATTTCTTAATTTCTAATGGAGTGTTTGGGGTGTCTCTTTTTAGGTATGTGGTGTTGTTTGTTGAGCTGATTAAAAAGCCGATAAATAATGGGGAAATAGGCAACTTAAAGCAGCAACATTATTGAAAGGATTTTCACTGCACAGCTAAGAATAAGAGGCAATTTTTATATTAGGAAGAAATAATGAACGACACTCTCGGAGGAACAAACAGTTCCACTGACATCCTAACGGACATATTTCATTTGCTAAAGTGAAAGCGTAAATTCTCGAATTAATATTTTAACGTTGTTTTCCATTCCAAAGATATCCCGCCTGCTTCACAATTAAGGCGCCGCTGAATCTTTAATTCCTCGGGGAAGCCGCGGCGCGGGGCGCACTTGCGCGGAAGTCGCGGTCGCCGAAATTCGGCCGCTGATGGATGGCGTCCACTCGCGGGACCGCGGGCGCCCTTTGCTCGGAAACCATCAGTTTCAATGAGCGGAGCTTCCGCGGCTTAATGCGGTTGGAATCGCGGGCGAACTCGGTTACACGTGGCTTACGGCGAATCAGCCCTTATCCCCTGTTATTGGGAACGCGTCGGCTCCAATAACGGGCCGAGTAACTTCTGAAATCCCATTCTTTCAGTGAATATCCCGGGATCCGGGCGCCGGGCCGTTGCGGCGGCGATTCGATTATTTCGGGAGCGCGAGGAAGCGCGTTTATTTACAAAATAATTCTATTAAAGGCGGGAGCAGCAGCCGGCTAAGTGGCGAAGACAGATGTCAATAATCTGAAAACACATTTCAGGGAAGGTATTAGCGCTAAAGTAGTTTTTGCCGGGGCTTAGAACTTATTTAGTACTTGCTTCATCCGCGCCGCGCTCTCCCAGGACTTCGATCCGTCCTGCCTTTTTAAACTCCGTGTATACCATTAGATTAGCGAAAGTAACGTCTTTTTTATCAATTCTGTGTTCCAAATATCCACTCTAAAATGTTTATTGAATTATATAAAAAATCTCTTGTAGGAATTGCAATTGACCTCCATTATAAGCGCGAAGGACAAGGGATTTTATTGGCTTTTAGATCACTTTTGAAGTAAATTTTTTTTTGGTTGAATATAAATTGGAAATGGTCATACCATTTTTTAAACCAATTCAAAAACTGTTCTAGATTTTTATAACTTGAAATCTATTGCAACATGTAGTTCATGTTCTTATTATTGGAGTACTTTTTTAAGATGAAAATGCATTAAAGAATAATTACAGTGTTATTTTTCAACACGATAAATTAATTAAATAAAATGAAATAACTAAATAAAAAGGTAAATTGTGCTCCAGATACTTTGATTTGATAACCAACAACAGTTGAAAACACTTTTCATCTATCTTCTTCCCACTCTATCTGAAAGCATCGAGTCCGCTGTAAACCGTCTTATAGTTTGTTGTATATTTTTAGGAATATTTATTCTACATGCTGGAGAACACCATTGTGCTTCATGCGACCACTCCCATTATTTGTACTGTTAATATAAAATTAAAAGTGAATATGTGTCAAACGTGACCGTGAACAAATATTACAGAGTAATGGAGAGAGACAGACGAAGAAGGTTGTGGTAATGTTCTTGGTGTTAAAAATCCAGACGAATTAGAAGAATATTTTGTGCAATATAATGAAGATGAACGAGAAGATTGTTGAAGAAGACAAGAATTAGAAGAAGGTGTTAAAGACATTTTAGAAGTACCAGACGTGCAAAAAGATACTTTATTATCTTACTATTATCTAACGCTCAAAAGTTTTATCTTGAAAAACATCAGAAAATCAGATGATATTTGGAACCTCAAATTCCACAGATAACCGCATAATATAATAGCAGTTTTCATGTACCAGAAGCACAAGAAAATGCTTCATTGAGTTATGATTGACCATGAAATTATTAAAAATATTGTAAAATATGCAAACATTTATATTCAAAAATTAACAATTGCTTTCAAAGAAAAATGGATATTAAGTTAGCCAAGAACGTGAATTAAAGGTTTTGTTTGGAATATTGTCATTTACTGATCTATTGAAATTATATTGAGAAACATATTTGAAACGTGGAACTGGACTAGAGCTAATATATGTTATGATGAGTAAACACCATTTCAGTTTTTAATGTATTCTCTTCGTTTTGATATTCATAACAGAGAACAAGGAAAATCTGTAGGCAAACTTGATGGTATTAAGGAGACATTTGATAAATTTGTATCGATCTTTTTATTTTTCTACTTCTTCAGTCGTTTCTATCCATTGGACATAGGCCTCTCTCATATTTGTTCATTTGTGTCGATCTATAAAATTTTATTTAATTTAACCGATTATCTTACGATTGATGAACGTCTTTTTGCTTTCCGAGGTAACTGCCCATTTCGTCAGTTTCGAGTGAGCCGGCCAAATACGGAATAAAAGTGTTTGCTACTGTGTTGGCTACTAATGTTGTCACAAATATGGGGGTTTATGTGGAAGTTCAGCCAGAAACAACATACAAACTTATCAATGCGGTTAGCAGGGCTAATAGCATGATTCAAAAGAAACATCGCTTGTGATAATTGGTTCGCTTCAATACCTTTGGCTATCAGTCTGCGTAAAGACAAATATCTAACTTTTATTGCAGCATTAGAAGAGAACAAACGTAAATTCCCATCTAAGTTTTTACCAAATTCTGGCAGAAGGATTAAAAGCATTATTTTTGGTTTACAAAAAATGTACCAGTGCCTCGTTATACTAAAAAAAAATAAAGTAATTTTAGCCATACCAAAAATGCATCCCTAACAGGTAACATAAAGTCAATTATCATTACCACCTACAATCACACGAAATATGGTTTAAATATCCTTGCTAAAATGCGTGGGCAGTATGACATTACCAAAAATTCTTGAATATAGCCGTTAACCCTTTTTGTTCACCTATTAAATAATTCAGCAGCTAATGCTCTTAACATTTACATAGACAGTGAACCTCTCAGTAAGATCAAGCGTCTAGACTTATTGAAAACTCTGGAATTTGATCTCATCATATCACTTTGGAAAAGACACCAAGAAAAATAAAGTGCAAGAGTAAACTGCTTTTGAAACTAAAAGTAAATCCACTGCCGAAATAGCAAATAAATCTGTAGCTGAGAAAAAAACAAAACTGCCAGAAAGACGCGCAATAAGTACCAGAAATGGGTGTCCCAAAGATCACCAAAGAAGTGTGTTAACAAGCTTGCAATGAATCAATTGTCATGAGCAATTGTTTTACAATTACAATATTTATTTTCTTTTAGTATTAACTTTTAAAAGTTGATTTTGAGCTTAACAAATGCCTTTCTGTCATTATTACTCAACTTTTCATAAGAATATTAAAAAAAAACTCAAAATAGAAGTGAAAATAATGGAAGCAATGTTTCAAAGACGTTTAAAAATGGAGGAAAGAACTAGTCCACATAATGTTATGATAATTGCCTCGAAGAGTGTATTAAAAGCAAGTTTCCTTAATTTAATGAACACAATAAGAGGACTAAACTAAATTTTATTATAAATAAAACATAAAAGTAATTCGCGAGCGAGCAGTTCATGTGATCGGATGTGTCTTGCTGTGTGTGATGAGGCGCGAGAGCTTCCGACACTCGTGCCGATTGGTTGCGATCAGTGTGGATTAAACTATAAAATGAATAGTGATAGTGAGCACGAGAACCTAATATTAGCGGGAATGTTCGCAAAACACCCATTCTGAGCAAACAATTCTATGAATTTGCGTTACTGAGCCCGGAGGAGCGGAAATATATCATCACTGGCCTCCACAAGATTACCAACCGTCCTGCGGCCAATACTATAGTCACTCTAGCGGAGAGCGACTTTGAACATGACAAATCGCCAGTCCAAGACAAAGTCCCCCAGAATATAGGAGAGCCCAAACCTTTCTTCAAGGTTCATAGCAATCGCGAAAACGCCACTGAAATGCCCGCCGGCATCAGTCTGAGCCGGGTCGCCCAAACTCGTCGGGTAAGCGTTGCCCCTCGGGAATGGATAGTTTCCATCATCCCCAGGAAAAAGAAGCTTGACTTTCAGTGAAGCTCCTTCTAGGCCAAAAATGTAGTGGATAGAATCTCTTCCGTACCCTTACACCTGAGATTACCGGTAGCAAACTCGCTTCCTAACGGAAGCCCTGAAAAGCGACATCTTAGTTCTCGCAGTAAAATACATGTGGAAAACCTCCAACGCCATCCGATGCCGTTTTGTTTTTTGAATTTGATCGGAACGACAAAGGCAAAGTCATGTAAGCCAAATAAGTAGAAAATTGTCGGTCAGCTCACACAGCGCCGCTGTCGCATCAGCTTAAAGTTGCAGTAACGACCACTACACGCGCTACCTGCGCCAATTGCCATAGCTCTCACTGATCCAGTTTTCGGGGATGTCCTGTATTCCACAAAAGTAACTGCAACAAATCGCAGCTTCGCCGCAGCGATCAGGGGGAATGCTTTAACTTCCTCTACAACCACCGAGCGGAATAACCAACGACCCCAACTAGCTTCTCTGAGCTGGGCCACCATCGCCAGTTGGTCCCTCCACGTTTCTGACAGGCTTCCAAAATTTTGTGGCGGCCATCTAAAACGCCACCAACCTTTTCGAGATTCTTGCGGGGGTGATATTCTGCACCGAAGACACCAACTCCATCTTTGACAAGTTCAGCAACCACTGAACACCTGGGACACCAACTTCCTACATTAGGGATTTCAGGGAAAAAAACGTTAGGGGCTTAGACTTAGGTACTTTTGTATGCCAAGGACGAACAAATGTTGATAAAGATCTAATAGCATAATGTCTGAGACTATTGGTCAAATACGTGCGTTAGTAAAGTATTTCTATAGATTCTTATTTGCCTATTTGCAACATTTCATTTTATTTCTCAATATTTACTATTTTTATGCGTATATGATTTGATACTTGTTATTTAGTTATTATCTACCGTAGTTTCCTTCTCATTTTTTGTTATATTTGTTGTATACTTTGTTTAATTAATTGTTGTGAAGTTATGTGGACATTATTTTTGGGTGATATAATGGTTCTTCCTATATTTTCCTAATTCAAATCTTTTGATATTGTAGTATTAACTTTGGTGGCACATTATCGCTGTGGTATAGCCTTCTTACAAGCAATGTCATGGAGTTGTTCTGCTCCGATCGTTATCAAATTTGGTATACAGTATGATATGACTGAGGGATGAATACATGTTATTGCTTTTTGCTGTGTAACCCAAGACAGACGAGATAAGAAAGGTCGAAATTGTTATATTGTCCATATCACGAATTTTCTCTCGTGTCAACAACAAGTGTTCATTCTCATCAAGATGGCCAACCATAGTTCAATGCATCAATTTCAAGCAGAATGTTTTGTATGACATGATCGAGAGATTCCTTCTTTAACAGATACATAGAGACCCCTGATTTGAAACTCTTGCCACTGTTTGTTTTCCAAGAACCTTCGAAAATTGTCAGAAGGACATCGAGGGCGAGCGATGCAATGCATTATTCTTCATAAGATGTGCTCGTTGTCAAATGTATCTTTGTGTTCAACACTTTTTTGCAGTTAACACTAATGATATCTCTCGTATGCATTATTGTTAAGCGATAAACTTTCATACTTCATATCTCTAAAGTTTTGAGTCACACAGCAAAAAGCAATAACATGTATTCATCCCTCAGTCATATCATACTGTATACCAAATTTGATAACGATCGGAGCAGAACAACTCCATGACATTCCTTGTTAGTATTCAAATCTTCTCAGTATTCTTATAGTTTGTGTTATTTTTTTTAACTAGGTCAGTATTTTTAATTAATTCTAGCATTGTCTCAATTATATTGAAATATTTTCTGAAATTTACTAAAATTACCTAAACTGCCTGCTACATTTTCTGGGAGCGTTTGCATAATTTGTAGGTATTCTACTACCTTAAAATTGTTTTACTAAATCCTTTGTTTTTTTGTAATACTTAAGGACAATTTATAGACCTGGTATAGTATACTATGAACTAATAATTTTCAAGATTGTTTTTTAAATAATTATGCTATTAGTATTTTCTCACAGTTCTTAATATTTTTTATGTTCTCTAAATCCTACATTGTTACATATATGAATTTCTGTGGGTTATTTTGTTTTTCCAGATTTAGGTTTATCTTCCTGTGACACTCACCCATCCAAGATTACTACCCTTATGTATTGTTACACTCACGTCTTGTATTAAGTAAATACTAATTTTTAGAATATTTTTGATTTAATTTTTGGCTCGTCCGTCTCGACTAATGTACACCCATAGTGAATCATCACTTTTTTTAAAATAATTTACTACAGCTATAAAGCTTTCCTTGTTCTAAAAAGTGGATCATCATTTTTTTTATTTGTTTCTAGCACCTGATGTGTTTTTTTTATATACTTTACTGTTCTTTTATTTATCGACTTTATAGTTAGAATTTCCTGTTTCAATTTCTTGTAGTGCAGAGCTTTTCATATGTATTTATAGAATTGTCTTATAATTTTTTAATTAGTTCTATAAATTTTCACTGGACTAACGTTTGAAACTGAACAACTTTCTCAACTATTGCAGTATTGCTGTTGACATTTAATGAACTTAATAGCACTGAACATTAAACTTAAATTTAAAACTATGTTTAGTCATTAAAAGAATTTTTGGGTATTTTCAAATAGGGCAGAAATTTTAGTTCGAAATGAGCCCCATTCAATGCAGCCAAAAGTTTGTCTATGTTTTAAAATTTTCTGCATAAAGATTTGAGGCTAATTCAGAAATGCTAGCAATGAATCAATCCAACGAATTAAATAAAGAAAATATCTGCAATTAAATTTATGTCGTCAAAAAATTAACTTTACATGAGCAATAAGCCATTTCTCCAGGGAGAATAGTTAAAACTACAAAATAACCAACAAAACATTGCAACGTATAAATTAAAAAACGTTCCATATACTGCTTTATATAGATCGAGTGAATGATCTACTGAAGCATACATATTTCAATAAGAAAAGTATTGAAATAATTTACTCAAACTTGCGGTGGTGTAAGAACTAAGGTTTATCTCAAGGTTAATTGTTTACGACAAAAAGGCTAAGAAATAACATTAAGTTTATTATTAATTTTTTATTTATTGTTTTAGTGTTTTTGTCGCCCACCCCCACCCCCACTTTAAAATAAATTGAAAACTCCCAAAATATCCTGTCATGCGGACATCATATAAAATGTTCCAGTGTAGTATACAAGAAATCCTTAATTTTTGTTGACTGTATAGGGCCAAACGTTGGCCCGAAACACGATAGCGTTTTGTATTGCGAGATCGCTGTTGTAGTTTATTCCCACTTCAAGTAATCCTCAATAAGGTGACAAATAATTCACAAAATTGAACTTGGAGTTTTAATTCGCTATTGTTAGAAACGGGAACTGTTAAGAAAAGTGACTGCAAAGTCACGAAATTGTAAGCCATGTTTCGAGTCGGGTCAAGTTAAAAAAAACATGTCAAATTTATTTGTTTCGAAGCCAGCAGTTTGGTATCATAGACATATTTGATAATTTAATGCTGGTAAAGAGTAATTAAAAGGAATGGGTTGTATTATAAAGAATCTCATATCATCTTTCATCACAGGTGAAACAGGGTGATAATCTAAAAAGAGTAGGAGACTTACACTGGAAGAGACAAGCAAAGGACAGAAACACATGGTAAACCTAAATGAAATCTTAGTCTAGAATTAGATGACGTAAATGCTAAATAAAAAATGATGTATTTCAAAGAATAGTTGTTCCTGATATTAATTTACGCATTCAAATCAATTATCTTCGCAAGTATTCAAGAAATTTTTTGCGATCTAGTAATTAGTTTGATTAATTATTTTATCTAAAAAAGTCAAACTATACCTTTCAGCTTTTTGAACTTCGTTGATTAATTATAAAGCTAATTGTAAATTTCATAGTTTTTATAAACTAATTTATTTTTCAAATTTAAATAGACAAAAAGTCTCACGACGATAGGTTCATATTCTACTTGCACTTTCACTAATAGTCACCAAATTTTATAAATTGAGAAAAAATCTGCAACTGTGATTAAATTTAAATTTGGTGAATTATTCTTTTCATAAATTTTTGAGCTGGGGAATTTAAACAAAGTTGACCACATAAGGAACCGCTTTTAGCATATCCAAAAATAATTACTGCATTAGAAAATCAAAAACTTGTTTAAATAAAGGTTTAGAAGGTTGACAGGATCGTAATCATTTCTTATGAGTAGATTTAATGTGAGAAAAATCTATCGCAATCCTCAAAAGACAAATTACGTATCCTACCAAATAAACCTGGAACACAATCCTAGAGGGCTGAATAGAACGATTATGAACAGCATACCTAGAGATGGGTATCACAGCAGAACCTTACTCGAATGAGAAAACAAGCAGTGCAGCAAAGAATTCGGGAGAAAAGACCAATTGGAAACAGGCCTTAATAGAATATAAACAAAGCTCTAAAACAGGTATAGGGAGGAAGCACTATGAAGACGTGAAACTACTCAAGAATGCCCCATACTCTACAAAATAGTCGCAAAGGATCCTCAAAGCCCAATATCTACTATATATGAAAACGGAGGCAAGGGAATACACTAACACTAAAAAGAAAACAAGATGAAATTACTAAGGGACACTTTCCATTGTTACAGTTGCTAATATATTACCGAGTACTTAGCAAAATTTAGAACTGAAACCCTCAAAGTGGATATCTAAGGAGAATTGGCAGGATGCAAAGAAAGTGGTAGATGTAGATAAAATAAAGTGAGCGATTAACCGTATAAATCAGCGGAAGCTAACTACATTATCTTATTTTGAAGAAGACCTCTCTTCTGCGTCACAGGATGTGTGATATATTCAGGGCAAATCTTGTTTTAAGGTACGTACCGACATCATGGAGACTACTTAGAGTTATTTTTATCCCAAAACTTGGAAAAATAAAACTAAATAAATTGATGTTCTTTATACTGAAAACTGGAGAAAAATTGCTTGATATGAATATCAGGAACGATCTATTAGTCACTCAGCCTTTACATCAAGATCAGTAGGGATTGCATTTATTTGTTATCAGAGTGGAGCATATTATAGAAAACAAAGAGGTAATTTTAGCTCTCTTTTTTGATATTGTAGGACTCAACGAAAAAAACTACAGATGCATAGACTGCACATTTAAAAAACTGACGGCTTGGATTGTAAGGGGATGTCTACCGCAAATATTTTTATTTTCTCTGCTGTGGAACTTTGTAATGAACGAGCTGTTAAAGGCACTCTAAAGGGAGCGGGGTATGCAGATGACTTGTTCGTACTATTCCAGAGAGTACCGTTAGGGAGCGTATGCAAAAGACCCTTAATCTGATTACTAACTGAATTCAAAGAGATTATATATAAGTTTCTCAAAATCTACCACAGTGGCATTTGCAAAAAGGAAAAATTTAGAGAGACTGAAATCTCTTAGGCTCTGAGGTGTAGAAATAAAGTTATCAAATGAAGTAAAACATCTTGGAGTGGTCTTAGACTCAAAACTCACTTGAAATTAACACATCCAAGAACTCAAAAAGGGGACGGAGGTGACAGCAAAACAAGATCACTTAAAACGTGGCTTTAAAACCGGAAGCGATGTATTGGATATGCACCACAGTGGTTAAACCCGTGATAATATATGCAGTTTTGATATTGTGGACAAAGATGACGTAAAGTACCGCTACTAAGTAAGAAGCTTGCTTGTCTGGGAATAACGAGTGCTATGTAAACACCAACAGTAATAATTAAAATTATGGAAGGCAGAAGTAGCTCTTCATAAACTTCACAAGCACTCAATCGCAAAACAGTATGGAAGTGGGACCATATATGTGGAGGCATATTGGATATGAGAACAAATTATTTGACGCTAAAATTTACATTCTACGTTAATTTCGAGGTTAATATTCTAAATCGAACTGAGTGTACAAACTAAATAACCAAGAAGAACAGATTCGGAAAAATTATCTGGTACACAGATAGTTCGGAGATCAAGTCTGAAATGGGAGCAGGTAAAACGAGAAAAGCTTTTTACTAGGAAAATATGCATCTGTCTTTGCTATACTACAGTATCAGGCAAAATAATTGAAAGGCTTATTAAATTAGGCAAATCAATATATTCATGAATAGTCAGTTACCCCCAAAGGCATTCAAAAACCTGAAGGCATGGGAATGCCACGTAGAACTCAGGGCTCTGGCAGATCACAAAAAGTTAACTATGTTGTGGATACCAGGCAACAACCTGAAGAGCCAATACAAAAAAGGATCATCAATCCATATATAGACCACGAACCAGCTCTGTGAGTACCTAAAGATACAATACAAAGCCGGTTTAGAGAATGGGTTACGAAACAATTTAAAGAAGACTGATAAACGCACTGAGACAAAGACATGCAAAAACCTTTATAAAAGGACCATCTCGTAAAAGAACTGAAGACTCTTAGTACAAAGCAGAAATTAGTTAAGAATTATTATAGGTCCTTTCAGAGGGCATTGTTTTCTTTGAGGACATCTTCACAAAATTGGATTATACAATGGAGACCTGAGTTGCAGGAAACTTAGCTGGGAGCAAGAGACAGCCATCCACTTCTTATGAGAATATAAGGCTTTTTTAATTCAGATGAGGCAAGCTATTTATGAAAACCAATAATGGACGATATGGTAGTTATAACTACTATAACAAAGTAAAATTTAAAAAGTAATGAAACAATTCAAACAAAATGTCTAACAAATTTCCACAGAACGCACTTAAATGTTCACATGGTTATATTTGAAATATTTTATGTTTTCTGTTTATTACATTTTCTTATTTAGAACGTTTGTTTATCTGAAATTTAAATAAAAAATCAGAAAAGAGATTTCACTTGAATAGAGAAGTCGTTGGGGATATCAACGGCTGTTTTAAGTATCTCAAAGAAATTTCATTACAAAAAGTTCAATTTATCATTACATAAATGAACGGAGTTTTGTTAAAAACCACCAGAAAGATGAAAATTAAAAGAAAATAGTAAATAAGTTGCTTTATTTAATATATATTTTTATTTTAAAAATCATAAATTTTCATAAAACCTATAACAACATTATAAGCATAGAAGCAGCGCCTGAACTTTGTTTAAGTTGAAATAAATGATGTAAGACGTGGAATATTACATTTAAAGATATTTTATAGAGAAAAGAAAATCTCTAGGCGAATCTTTCTAAATATCGGGCTATTTCCATAAACTCACCTGAACTCTAGCTTCTGTCAAGTTGATTTTCATGGCTAAATCTTCGCGAGTGAAAACATCCGGGTAATGTGTCTGCGCGAAGGCGTTCTCCAGCTCCTCCAGCTGGAAAGCAGGCGGCGATAAGTCTGCAGTCGGAGAGATATATCGCTGCATTTTGCAAATTACCTGCTGCAGAGTGAACGTGGTCCTGTTCCTGCGCTGCTTCCTGCGCACGAAGGTGTCATCGTGGATCGCCGGGTGGTAGGAGTAGCTGGTATCTGCGGCAAAAATTCGTTATCAAATTCGGTAACCCAGTTGCGGAACAATTTATCCGGCCTAATCCAACTGCGTTCTAATTCCGCGCGCCCGAAATTCAAATTGCCAATCAAAAAACGAAACAATTCGCGCGCCATCCGGCCATTAAGCCGTTTGCTGAAATTCGCGCAAATCGAGTTAGGATTCTCATTTCATCAGCGCGGAGCAACAACTTTTTGCGGATTCGGCGTCTCTAAACTTTAATTTCGGTTACGCGTAATTGCATTAGCGCTGCGCCGGGATGTATTAATTAAAATCCCATGTTTAATTCAGCGAAATTGTATATTTAAGCCGGTAATCTGCTGTTGCCGCGAATTAAAACTGCGCAAACATTGCTTATTTCGGGCTCATCAAACATTCACGCGCTGATCGATTTAATATTAAAATCGGTTTTAAATTCGCTCCAAAATTCACCCTTATTCGTGGAATTGCTAATCCGCTTTCGCTAAAAAGATACCCGCGCCTGATCTCGCGGCCGCAATTGCGATTCGCGCTTTTCGGCTCCGGCTCGGCCGCAACCACTTTCAGGTTATGAAAAAAACGATTTACTTTCCATAAATGCAGGTCTGGTGCACTTTACGGCGCCTAATTTTAATACCATTGAAAGTGAATTGAATAAGTTGAGCACAGCAGATGTCAACTAGCCTTAGGATTTTGGTTTTTGTTTTAGAAATAAATCTCTCGCCCTCAAGCTTCGTTCTTTTTTTAGAAAACTATAAAATTCCAATCATCATCAACGGTATTATTTAATAATCGAAAGAACTTATTAACCTACATATAGTTACTAAGTTAAACATTTAGTATAATAATTGCATGCTCTGCTCAGAAAGCTTTTAATCTGCAGTCAATAAATGAAAGACAATCACACACTTATTCGATTTAACGTTTATAGGGAATTTTTTTTGAAATATCTAACAACTTTATGTAGTTTTATCAGTTTGGAGAACAAGTGAATAAAATGCTAACCCTCTATTCGCCTTCATCACATCAGTAAACCGAACAGTAGGTTGCTAAGCACAGCTCTAAATGACTGAATAATATCAATTTCTTGTGTTTGAATATCACAGGTAAAGAATTTAAAAATCAGCTCTGGAACTTTTCTAACAAATGCTGTATTTCGGACATAGATTCAGCATAATTCAATAGCGTGGTCACTTTAATTAAAATATGCCATACAGGGGTCGGCGCTCGAAGTGTTATCAGTTAAAAATGTTGTAATTTTGTCAATTTTGATTTTTATATTTAAAAACTTCAGTGTATCATAAAAACATTTTAAATTTTAAGAAAAATATGTTATTGTTTGATGTAACCATCTTTAGCGCGGATAATAGCATCGAGTCTGTCCGGGATGCCTTCATACGCTGCACGAATGTGGCCTGATGGTATTTTACCCAATTTTCATCGAAGAGCAATCTTTAAGGCGTTGACCGTTTCATATTTTTTGGTTAATACTTTGGCCTCCAAAATGGACCATATGGAAAAATCCATTGGGTTTAAGTCCGGGAAATATGGTGGCCATTGTTGTGAAGAATGAAGCTGGGAACTTTTCTTGTAAAAAACGTTGGGTTTCACGGTTTTATGGGATGGTGCCGAGTCTTGTTGGAACGTCCAATGGCTTCTACCAAATTGTTTACGTGGCCAAGGTAACAAACAATCGTTTAAAATCTTTTTGCGGTTTATTTACCTATTGATTTACCTTTACGCCCAATGAAAACGAGTGGTAAGCGTCCTGTGGCAGTTACCGCGGCACAAACCATCACTGATGCAGGCGCTTGCTTTCTCAGAGCAATTCGCTGGTCTAAATTGTCTTTTGATTTGTACTCTAACCATACACGATCGATTTGTTTGTTTACATATTGCTGAACCGTAAATAATTTTTCATCAGAAAAGACCAAATTTTCAAGCTCGCCACCAACGTGCAAGTGTTTTAACACCTTTGCTCTTGCTAGGCGAACTGCGTTTTGTGCAGGTGTTAAATCTTGCACTTTTTGTATTTTGTAAGGCTTCAATCGCAATTCATCTTTTAATATGCGCCTCATGCTACGAGCAGACACATTGAGATTTTTCGAACTGCGCTTTGTCGAGGATTTCGTTGAATTCTGGCCTTCACCTTTCGAACCATTTCTCGCGATGTTGCTGTTTTTGGATGTCCACCTCTATAGCGTTTTTTGATGCTAACTGTATGATTGTAACGTATAATGGTCCGATACAAACATTTTGTTTACACGTAAATGTCGTAGCTCATTAACAATGGCTGGTTGCAATTTTCCAGCCAAATACAAAGCAAAAACACTGTTGGGTGTGAGTTCCATTGCGATAACTTTTTTAAGTGAGACGTAAAACAATATGCTTCCGTAAACTTGTAAACGACTAACTCTTGTCAAAAATGAGCGCGCTGTCATTAGCATTTTAGTTGCTACAGTAACGTGAAATTGGTAGCACTTCGAGCGCCGACCCCTGCATAGAGCTTAGTCAACCAAAAAAATTCCACGGTAAGCATATAGTGACGAGAATTCCGTGTTTTTTGAATGTCGCAAAGTTTAGGGAATGTGCAAAACATTACTGAAAGGCCATTTTATTATTGTGAGGATGATATCAGAAGAGCTGAAATTGAATAGGGATGTGTGTCACTAAATGTTTCGCGGCGAATTAAGTAAAAAGAGCACTGACGGGGGATCAAAAAGAAACCATAGGAACAACTGCTGGTGAACTATTGAAAAGGGTCAAAACTGGTCCAATATTTGTGTTAAATATTATTTTCGGTATGACTCTTAAATATAACGCCAAACTGACAAATAGTCAGATCATGGTTCACTAACTTTCGGAAACAAAGGCAATGTTGATCAGGATTTTCAATATTAGAGGTTTGGTGCACCACAAACTTTCTGCGCAAAAAACAAATGGTTAAACCTGCTCTAAAACATTTTCCATATTTACTCGACCTGTCGCCGTGTGAAAATACTCCCGAAGAGAAAGCCCCATGAAAATATTGCAGAAATTGAAACGCTTATAACAGTTGGCTAAGAATCATCCTGGGGAACCTTTCTCTCCTGGCTTCCGTGACCTTTAGAAACGGTAGAAGCTATCCACATATAGCAGAGAAGACGATGGCAAGGCCTAGGTCCATTAATTAGTAAGGTTAATAAATTATTGTGTACGAGCCTAGTTCTGATAAAGGTTATACTTCCATAATATCTGTTATTGTGTGCCCTATACACATTTTCTGTTAAATACTTAAGTATTCTTTGGGTTTTAGTAAAACATTCAAAAATAAAAAATCGTGTTTAAATAGATTGCCCAGTAAAAAATGCAAATATATTCTTGCACGTACCAAAAACTCTTTGATCAGAGGCAGTTAAAGATATAGAGATTTATTATAATACAATTACTAGGTACGTGATTACCATTAGTATTACAATGGCAATGACAATGAACATCATGGTAGCAAAAGTTGAGCGAAAAATACATTACATTACGTAATAATTGATTTTTAATTTAAGACTATAAATCACCAAGTATTTGCATTATAATCCTTTAAAAAAAATGATTTTATTTGGTTGTGTCTATTGAATAAGTATTTTTATATTCCTGGCGTTATTCAATCATTAACTCTTTAACTGTTATCATTTTTCCCGTTAACTAACTCGGATAGTATTTTAGAAATTTTGTGTTTACAATTTTTTTACAGCTTCAATTTATTATATTTATTATTTACTTTTGTTGTATTATTTCAGCCTCTTTTAGGTATCCTAATTACCATAATAACATTTACTAATCACTCAATGGGGATTCGTACCTTCTTGATTCACACGTATAAAAATGTTTTTCTGTTTAACTCATATTATTACCATTTTTCTCATACTTTCACCAGTAGATGAGGTGTAATTTTTATTATTACTTATCCTACATATTTTAACTCTTTTGTAGAGATTATCTACTTGTATTTGATCCTCCTCCCATTATATGGTCAATAATTCAGACAATTTTAATAGTAGATCATTTTGTGGAAAAACTGTTAAACTATCAGGTAAGCCCATTTCTCCTATATATTTATTATAATCAACAATTGCTCGTGGTCCACCAACGTGATTTCATTTGCATGGAAAGTATCGATGTCAACAACCTCTTTTGTGTCATGTTACGATGCGTTTTTTTCTATTTTCTACAAAAGCGCTAGTTTCTGCAAGTTGTAGATGAGAGGGAAGTATAATTTGTGTAAAAAATTTGTTAAACAAATATATTTTCAATAGCAGGAATACGCCAAACAAATTTTTTTAAACTCAATTTGTTTTTCAATTTAAAATCTTTGACCACTTCAAGGTCTTTTCCGGCAGAAATATCAGTTTATAGGTATGTTTAGTTTTATAATCACATAATTCCCTTATTTTAAAGGTAAAAATTGTTTGAGTGGGGAGTTTTACTTATTGGACCAGTAATCGAGAAAAGAAAGTAGACTGTTGTAACACATTCTCACCACACAACCGACAATAATAATTATTTTAGATACGCCTGTTACTTCTTCTTCTTTTCCCCTTCCATATTGCCCTCTCGGGTGTCGGAGTCGGGTTATTTTTTTTAGTTTTTTTTACCCCTTTTTTCCATTCCTTTCTGGATTGTGTTAATTGGTTTATTTCCTCAATATTTTCCCCTTTCTTCTCTCGCTTCTTCTATTTGAGTTATCCGACAATAATAATTATTTAGAAACGCCTGTTGCTTCTTCTTCTTTTTCCCCTTCTATATTACCCTCTCGGGTGTCGGAGTCGGATTATTTTTTTTAGTTTCTTTTACCCCTTTTTTCATTCCTTTCTGGATTGTGTTAATTGCTTTATTTCCTCAATATTTTCCCCTTTCTTCTCTCGCTTCTTCTATTTGAGTTATCCAAGCCTTTCTAGATCTTCTTCTTCTCTTCCTGTGATTTCTTGTCCCCCATATCTTCTTCACTAGTCTGTTTGTATCCATCCTAACCATCTCAATTGACTTATTTTTTATTTTAAGTCGATTTCTTATTTTGTAAGAAACTTTACTAAGGAAAGTCTTAAAAAATATTCGAAAAATATCTTAAAAATTAAAGCTGTTGATTGAGTCAGCTTTCTGATCAAATTCGTACGAGTTAAGTGCAACAATGGGAGATAAAGTATTGACTTTTTCGTGACCCTTCTTAAATATCTGTGTCCTGGAAACAAGTTTTATATCTCTAAACAGGCGTTTCTTTTTATCAAAAGGCTGATAATGGAAATTAGAATTATCATTAACATAACTGGAATTTTCAATTATGTCATAAATTTTCTGTTTAAGTAAATACTCTTCTATTTATGTTAAAAAAGTATTACGAATAATTAGTACTGGTGGGACACATAAATTCTGATAAAAATACATGTGTCCCACTACGTTTATTTATGTATATAATAATTCATCAACACCCACTTTTAATATACATATGTTCAAAGGTGATTTTTTTAAGGCAACCCCAAAATTATGCATAAGATAATTCAAAATAATTTTAATTTGGTTTATTTTTTTATACTTTATTACATGAAGTTGTAATTTCACAAATATGTAATGCAGCTGTCCAAGCTATCAAAAAATCACTGTAATAAATGACCAATGTAAGCACCTTTTGTTACTCTATAAGTGCCAATAAGGCAATCTAATTCTAATAGTTCATGGATATCTTGGGGGTGCGATGGTTTATAAATGGTGTCTTTTATATACTCCTATAAAAAGAATTCACACGGAGGTCCAGTGGTGACTACCGTAGAAGATGTCGATGGTTGTTATTTACATACTCTATCTATTGATGCGATAGCCTCTCATTAAGAAAGTTTCTTACAGAGTACTGGTAGTGGCATGAGACTATCAAGCTGCGAGAGAAAGTCAGCATTATCATGTTTCAACTGTGGCATAGGCCACGTAATTAGCATTATGCTGACAAAGGGATCCTGTTCACTGAAATAGAGGAGTTAGAATATTAGACTTCATAAAGGAAAAGGAACAAGTACAGTTAAGTGTGACTCTTATTGAAATTTAAAACCAAAGAAAAAAGTACTACTTAAAAAAGCGTAATCAACTTCAGTTTCAGTATGAGTACCTTATATTTCTAAGAAAACATTTTTCTACTATAAATGTGTGTTTCACCAAATATTATGATACAATTTCAAACAAACATACGTAAGGCAAATATTTTATATCCTAATTATAGAAAGAAAGAGTATTTTTACATAGAACTACCCAGATACAGCTACAGGTAGACAACGATTAGCATTCCAAGAAAACATTTTCAAAATAATTTAAGCATATTTGGAAACTTAGGTTATTATAAGTATAAGCAAAGACTTAAATATCAAAATTTTTATTTTTTCCCCATTGATAGTTTACAAAAAAGTGAAGATTTTTCATAAACTAAAGATTGCAAACAAAAATTCTAAAAACATGAAAATAGAGATAAAAATTATAAAAAGGTAAATTAAAAATACGTATTCTCGTTATTACTGGATATTTAATTAGTAAAAGCAAATACATTAAAAAATCGAAGAAACGGTTTTTTTACTTTATTGTCTTTTTGGTATGTTTTAAACAACTAATGATAATATACCTATATTTTTTTTCTATAACTTTCATTCAAACCTTCTCCAACAAATTCATAAGCATATATGCTACCTCTTAATTTTTATATCAAATTGATCTCTTTGACTGATACGAGGTGATTAAATTCATCTGTCACTATAATTTTTCAATATGAATATGGATCTTAGCACTCTATTAATATGCGTCTCCTTCTTACGTCTTTTCTTGTTTGATAACAACAAAAATATGAAGACAACCATTATACTTAATAATAGTAGTCATCTCCGAACACATCAACAAAAGACACGGACGCAAACATAAAAAAGGACTAAAACCAGTCGACAAAACTACCGAACTCTTCTACAACACGCGATACATTGAAAACAAACTAGAACAAAGCATTGCAGCTGACAAGACGTTTCTCCATGTTGGTTCTGATGAAATGCGTGACATCACCATAAAACCAGTAGAATTAACATTATCACAGATGAAGAACTATGGAGCACTTTAAGAAGACGAAATTTCAGTTGAAGTAAAAATTCAGAGAAGCACTACTGCGAACATCAATCAATACTTTTCAATAAATGCACCGTTACTGTAGAAAAAATGTAATAAACTGAAAATTGATAATTACCGCTCCTTAATATTACGTCCCTATCGATACCAACTTCTAAAAACTAGATCTATGAAATATGTCTATAAATTTTTAGACCAACCAGTATTCCGTAAAGGTTATAACACAATATGGCAAATACAGTCTGTAGTCGTACTGATGGATGATATATGATTACGCTAAGTTCATGGAAGGCATCAAACTAAACAAAATAAAAAGGAAAAGGAATCAGACAAGAAAATACTCTTTTCAAAAATTACTCACTTTTGCATTGGAAGATGTTTTCAAAACACTGAACTGGAACAAAAAAGGTATCAAAATCAACTATAAACATTTTTCTACTTTGCGGGCGACATTATATTTTTTAATCACATTATAAGATATGCTGGAAGAACTACAAATACAATCTGCAGGGCTCTTGAATAGCTGTGATAGCACATGGGATGGAAACCATAATTTTTACTATTAAATCGCCCAACAAACTTAGGAAGACGCCTATTGAGGGAGTGATGTTGGGAATAAATTCTATAAACCATGTGATCAAAACATTAGAGAGATGATTAAAATCGAAGATGTCTATAATCCTCATGTCCTTTTGCCATCATACAGAATAATGTTTTAAGCCTTATTATATCATCAGCAAACATAGAAACTTATGTTACTGGATAATTTTGCGCACAAAGTTAGTGACGGTTTTAGAGAGCACACTAAACTCTATTTTTTGTTTTGATTGTACTATAAAAAATCCTGCACTTACTTTAAAAATAAAATAGACACGAAAAATATAAAATAAAAAAAGCAAAAATAGCAAAGGCGAATTTCGAACCTCCTACATCATCTATTTCTTTTTCTACCAATTATTGCCCTCCTTTGCTATCCAAAATTGTTATCACCCTATTCTCTATTTGTTATTTTTTCATTATAATATCATATCAGAAATATAAAAGACTTTCTAACCCTAGCTAACTAAAATTGGTGACATTACGTGTTCATAGAAAGAGGATTTATTTTAACTTCTGTCAGGTAGTACTTCCTTTTAAATAATTTTCTCATATTTCGTATTCCTTAATTTTGACTTGTTTTTTATACAGAATTATTATTCAGTGTAATTACAAATAAATGTTCTTTATATTATTTTTTGCCTTTGGAGCTTCAGTGAGAATGATATATTAACTGCATCCAGGAATAGTCTTGCGTTTGCAAAGATCATTTAAGTTTTTATTTACAATATTACCCTTATTTTGCTCGCTTTTATTTTTATTAGCTTTAATTGCCGTAAATTCGAGAGCTTTGATTTTAGCGATGGATTTGACACTTTTGGAACCAATTCAAAGGTTTTTTTGTAGATTACTTTGTGGTACATTAAATGCATCGAAACGCCGCAGATGAATGTGGTTGTAGCCGTGCTTACAAACAATTTATCTAAAAACAGCCGCAACAAGCTGTTGAGAAAATACAAAAGCTGCGTCCTAGAAAATCTCCAATTATTTTACTAAAAAGCAAATAAACAAAACTAAATCCAAAATAAGTAAAAGTATTTGTAATTTAAAATTGAAAACTTAGCACATGAACTAACCTGAAATACAAGGTAAGAGATTTTAACTAACTGAATTAGGGCAAAATAACTTTGAGAGGTCCCTCTAAGGGGACATTTGCGCCTATCTCAAAGCCGCTTGACAGTAATTAAACCAGCGTAGGAATATATTAAGGCCTATTTATTCGCTTATATACTTTTTCTCCTTTTGTTTTTCCCTGTGCCCAAGAATAAGTTTTTAAAAAGAGCAGAGCGGTAACTGCATTAAATTGTGTCAATTTAACACTTGAGAATTAAGGAAGATTAATGAGAATTTAGATAAGCTGCATACTTTAGATTTATGAGCCAAACGAGTGGAAGCTAAACGTATGGTAAAACAAGAAAGTAAAATTTCAAGAACGAACATGAAAAAATCAGGAAAGATATTAAAAAACTACGAATGAAATTGTTGAAAGGGGAAATATCGATGCCTAGAAGGAGCAGAAAATGAAGCAAAACTAGAGTTAAAGGACAAGATTAGGATTCTTTTAAACGATGTGGGAGTTATAATAGATAAGGAAGGACAAATTTAGGAGATGAGGGAATAAGAGGAAAATATCGACAACAAAGAAGACGCCTAATATTGATGGCTATGGTATAGTGGAGCAAGAAAATGAAGATCATTAAAGCGAAAAGCAAATTTAAAGGGAAAACATTCATTTTAATTATAACTATACAAAAAAGAGCCGGGAACAGTGGAAAATATTAATAAATTATAAAAAAGGCACTAGAGTAGAAGGATTTAGGATTTCTTCCTTCTTTTAAATAAGCTATTTAGCCTGGTTCTAATCGCACACAGTTGTGCGGTACTGTTGTGAGCCATGTTGGGCGTGTCTCGGGCCTAACCCGTTAATTCAGAAGCAGTTCACAACCGCCAAAGGTGTTTGTATGATGGTCGGAGAGCATTGGATGTTTTTGACATTACCGGGGTTCGAACCCCGAACCCCCAAGCGCCAGAGTAGCAGGTCGAGGCTTTTACCTCACGATTCTCGTGCTCTCTTTTTAGAGCAACATAATAAACCTATGTTAAAAGGGAAGTATATCTAGATTAAATAAAACTGGAACAAAACAAGGACATGATAAAAAGCAAAAGACTAGACCATTAAAAAGCAATAAAGATGAACGAATAGAAATACAAATGTCAGGAATAACAATTGCAAAGATCCATCTAAAAACAAGAAACTCAAAAAAAGTGGATGGAAAATATTTAATTTATTGCAATGAAAAAGGACAAATATTAGAAAAATGAGGTGAAAGGACGGACAGAATAGAAATAAAAAAATAAAAATAAATAATAATATGTCTTCAAGCACAAGAAAAAGTTAATATTATATAAATTTCTGGCTGAATAAAAGGAACAGTAGAAGAGAAAGTGTTTAAGTAAAATAAAAAGGAAATTAAACCATTACAGTTCAATAAAACAATAAAAAGTGGCAATTAATCGACTAAAAAACAAATAAAATATAAAAAAACATCCACAAAGAATAAACCACGAATTTAAAAGACTGGAAAATCAAAAACTACATAGTTAGTGTTTGAAAAACAATACAAAATGCAGACAAAGAAATATGTGCGGAAGGCAAGCCTTAAAAACACTCTAAAAGAAGAAAACTGTGAAATAATAAAATAAAAGCAAGTAAACGAAAAAAAAGTGCATGAAAAAAATATCCAAAATAAAACGCAGAATATCAAAGAAGACTATACCAGAAAGACAAATTGAGCTATTAAAGAGTTAATTAATCGAAAAGTGTACATTGAAGTGAATGTGGCAAAGAAAGATAAAAACGCAAAGTAGATAATAAAAAAATCAGAACAAGAATGGAAAGACTGCTAGGGAACAGAGAAAAGAAATAAAATTAAACACCAAATAGAATCAACTAAAAATAAAAAGACAAAAATCCTTCGAAATTTAGATCAAATTGTATTCAAAAGATTTGTGACTATATTAAGGGAAGAAATACACAGAGCAGAAACAACAAGAAAAGGAACAAGAAAAGCTCTTTAAAAATTAGAATAGCAAAGTCATATGAAAAAAATAAAATAACTCCTGATGTGTTTAAATGATTAGGGGAAAAGAAAATGATGCTTAGAGACCATATCTAAAGCTTGGAATGCATAAAACATATTTAAAAAATAGAAATCTAGGACCAATTACCATAAGCAGTTTGTTATACTATCAAAAACAAAAAATAAAACACAGACCAGTTACGTATCTACTGAAGAATTAGAAAATATAATAATTAAAGTGGAGGGTAAGGGGTGGCGCCAACATCCAGTCACCCAAATGTCAACCCCACCTGCACGTGGTACCCTCTGCTAGAAAACGAACGGGGCTCTGACGACCCAGCATCGGGGGGTATAACCTGATACCAGTTGTCCCGAGGTAACGGGGCCCTCGTCGTCGGGCTAATCACCCATACGGGGTATACAGATTCAGAGAAATACAGAAAGCCTCGGACATGGACGGAAAGATGGAAAACGACCTAAGCGTGCACAAAGGACAAGAATTGGAATATGGAACGTGACAGGACTAAATGCGAAAGAGATAGAGTTAGTTGAAGAAATGGAGAGATATAAAGTAAAAATCCTAGGACTTTCAAAATCAAAAGAAAGGAATCAAAGAACAAACACTCGAAAAGGATACAAATTGTTCTACTTGGAGTTCAGTTAGGAACAAGAGCAAAGGAGGGAGTAGGAGTGATAATTAGCGAAGACCTAACCGGAAAGGTGATAGGAAGGGAAGGTATCAGTTCAAGAATAATGACAATGGATGTCAAGCTAGAAGAAAGAACTACATTCATACAGATTTATGCACCAACAGAAAATGACAACATACTGGAAGAAGAAGAGTTCTACACAAGCCTACAACAAGTGCTCGACAAAGCTAGAGACAGAAGCAGACACACATTTATACTTGGAGATTGGAACGCCCGAGTGGGAAAGAACCCAGACAAAGGACATGGAGTTCTAGGAAGATACTGTACAGACAGAGTGTTAAACGACAATGGCAATAGGATGATTGACTTCTGCATAAGTAACGAAATGCTAATAGGAAATAGTTTCTTCAATCACAAACTAATACATAAAATAACTTTCATTGCAGAAAACAGAGAGGCCAAAAGCTAAATAGACTACTTCACATACACAAAGGGAGCAAAGTACGCAGTATTAGACGTGAAGGTCATCCGAGGGGCAGAAATCCACTCAAATAACAAACTAGTAATAGCGGACACGAGATTCTATGTAAGAAAGGAAGTAGCGAAGAAAGGCTACGAGAAAATAAAAATAACTGAACTAAGAAAGCCCGAGAAAAAAACAGAATACGCACAAGAAGTAGAGCGCAGATTACTAGAACACGAACAACAAGAGCACCACCAGGAGGTAGAATGGAACGTGGAAGAGAGATGGACAAGACTTAAGGAAGTAATACTTGAGACAGCAACAACAATCTGTGGGAAAAGCAAAATATCACCTCGATACCAACACACGAAGTGGTGGAATGAGGAAGTAAAAAGGATAGTAATGGAAAAGAAAACAGCTTGGAAGAGATACCTACAGACCAGGAGAGAAGAAGATAGGCAACATGATATAACAAGGAGAAATGAGGCAAAAGAGGTAGTGAGGAGGGCCAAAGAGGAAGCTTGTGAAGAGTTTGGTAGAGAGACGGAGCAGAAATTCAAAGACAACAAAAACAGCAAAAAGGACTTCTGGAAAACAGTTAAAGGCCTAAGGGGAATACACAAACAAAAGGTGTGGATCATTAGGAACGAAGAAGGAGAAGTCGTTACAGAACTGCCACAAATATTAGAAACATGGAAGAGATATTACAGCACAAAATTCAAAGCACCAAACATACAAGAACAATACAACCCCATCAGAGTAGAACAAGAAGAACAAGAAGAGACAGAAAACGAAACAATAACTTTGAAAGAAACAGAAGAAGCAATAGCACACATGAAAGTAGGAAAATCTGCAGGAAAAGACGGAATAAGCCCTGAACTAATCAAATACGGAGGGGAGTGTATAAAGAAATGGACACACAAGATATGCCAGCAAGTAAACGAAGGAGAAGGAATACCGAGGGATTGGGAAGAAAACATAATAGTACCAATCCACAAAAAAGGTAACACAAACGACTGTGGAAACTACAGAGCAATATGCCTGGCATCCTGCGTACAAAAGATCTACACCAGGATACTAGAAAAAAAGATAAGGCATCACATAGAAGACGAGCTATTAGAGGAACAAGCTGCATACAGAAAAGACAGGCAGACTCAAGACCACGTATTTACGCTTCGCACAGTAATAGAAAAGACACTTGAAGGAAACAAAGAGCTACACCTGGCATTCATAGACCTCCTAGCAGCCTTCGACACGGTACCAAGAGCAACCCTGTGGAATTCAATGGAAAGAATTGATGTCCCGAGAAAACTTGTAGAAGCCACAAAACGACTATACGGAAGAACGAAAGGAATAGTAAGAATACAAGGACAAGAATCGGGAAATTCTTGATGGAGAGGGGATAAAACAGGGAGACTCCTCAGTCCACTACTATTCATTATCATGATGAATGAAATAGTTAAGAACAGCAGGAACCCAAACCTGAACACTAAACTAGGACACTGGAACATGGGGCGAATCAATATACAAAGCCTCGTCTTCACAGATGATATACTACTCATAGTCGATAGCCAAAGGAAACTACAACAAGCAATAAATAATTGGAACAACGAAATTAAAATAAAAGGAATGACAATAAATGGGAAGAAAACAAAATAATGAGAATAAGTAACAACACAGATGAAGAACAAAGAAACCTGAACGTAAGATGTGAAGGAGAGCAATTGGAACAAGTGGAGAGCTATGAGTACCTTGGAGTAATGATAAGCCAAGACGGAACAGTAACAGATTAATTAAGGAACCGGACCTCCAAGGCGACTAGAGTATACTATCAGATCAACTCAACATTAATCAACAAGAAAGAGCTGAGCAAAGAGACTAAGCTCCACCTGTATAAAACAATACACTTACCTACATTAACATACGGAATAGAAAGCATACCGCTACAAGACAAGAGCAAAAGTAAATTAACGGCTGCGGAAATGAAGTACCTGCGACGTATAGTCGGAAGAACAAAGAGGGACAGAGTGAGGAACATCGCAACAAGAGAGGAGTTAGACCTAGAACCGCTAGTGGAAACACTACAGAAAAGACAACTAATGTGGTTTGGGCACGTGACACGAATGGGCGAAGAAAGGCTGCCAGGAAGGGTATTAGAGGCAAGAAGAGAAGGAAAAAGAGGAAGAGGAAGGCCAAGGCAAACATGGATGGAAACTATCAGGAAGGAAGTGGAAAGGAGGGGGAAAAGCATGGCAGAAGCTAAACAAATCGCTAGGGACAGGAAGAGATTTCGAAAATGGATAGAGGACCCGACACCTTAGGGTATAAGGGATGGACAAAGAAGAAGAAGAAGAATAATTAAAGTAAATGCAGAAAAGACTAAGGTGATGATAATAAACAAAAAATACAGTGACGATAAAAAATATTAAAACGGCAAATGTAAAGAAAAACTATTAGAAAGACTAACAACATGTCAATATTTAGATAATACTGCGACTAAAAATGAAAAACAGATGTTGAAATCACAAATAAAGCAAATAAACAATTATACTAGAATGGTTATGTTGTAAGAGTGAACCATGATAGAACAGAAAAAGAAAAGTTATAATTGAAGCAGACCAAGAAGAAAATAGATAGACCAAATTGAAAAAGCGGGAAGAAGAAGGGAAAAATTAAATAATAAAATAAAACTTCAAGCAAGTGATAAAAAAGCTTGAAAGAAATGAGTGCAAAAGGACCTGGAATCTCAATTCAATGCTTAAGGTTCGTCTGTTATATGCTACTGTATAGAAAGAGTAAGGCAACTATTTGAATGAAACACATACTGTTTATTTATTTATCCAAATGTATTTTGTATCGTCCCCAATCCAATCTTGGAAGCACTTTTCATATTCACTTTTTGGGTTTACCACCAGCACTTCCTTCGATTTTCGTTTTATCGATTCAACTGATTCAAATTGGGTTCCTTGAATTGGACTTTTTAACCGACTGAATTAGAAAAAGTTGAGTGGTGACATATTTAGAGAAAATTGTGGAGACATTTTTTTTGAATTTGTGACGAGCAACTCGTGAATAATAGTTGCTGAGTTTTGTTGACAAACATTTCAAGTTCAAAACATTACCTACCGTCCGTCAAATGACAATTTCGCATTACTTTAATTTTTAATTTTATCAATATTTTCTTTAGTTACTGATGTTGATGGGCAACAACCAGAACCAGGTTGGTCTTCGTATTCACGACCTTCTCTGAACAGCTTATGACAGTGGAATATAATTTTTCTCGATAAATATTGATTACTTTTATATTTCATAGAAAATTTAATGCAACTTCTTTGTTCAACAACATCAGACATTTTAATAAAAAAAAAAAAAACAGTTGATGTATATAAACTGCTGTAACTTATAAACTATTTGACATATCGAACTAAAATTAAAAGCGAATACCACTGAAGGTTGCGCACACACAAGAAAATTAAAAGTCATTTTATTTTTTGAACAGATTATTAATCTATAGTTTGAATGTTAAGTTCTAATTTATTAAGGTAAATTGAAACGACAGACATTACTTTCCTTAAATTTTTGTCCGGGGGTCTGAAAGTTGTTAAATCTTTAAATAAAACCGCCCACCGTGCAATTCGCTATAATGTTGCTTTGATGTCGGATCTTTGCGCAATGCCAGCACGTGCAACAATGAAGAGAGAAATGGCGGTTAAGGTGTACATTAACGCCTAATCGTATCATTACAGAGCGCAACAGCGACAGCGACCTGTGACCCGGCGCTCCACCCGCCGCGAATAATTCAACGCCGCTCGCCATTCGCGGGTTTCTTTCATCCGGCGGCTTTTCGAAATATCGCCGTGACACTTGACATCGGGCCGAATGTTTCCTCCTCCGCCTAAGCCGCGCGTCCCTCGGCGCCCCGTAACCCTTATTGCCCCATAATGTACTGAGGGTAGCTAATCCCCCTAATTTGTTTTATGCGAAAGTGACAGGCTGGCGCGTAATCGAACAGAAGGCCGGATTTTTGCACGTACTCGCAGCAAATCGCACAAAAAGGGGATTACTGCGGGCGCTGGATCCGGGCGCTCCGCTCCAAATGGAATGTGAAATCACAGGGTAATTAGGGATGACAGGGATTGGCTGCGAATGAAATAGCGCCTAATCGCATCCCGGCTGTCAACGGCGCGCAAACAATGCATTGTGAAATTCGCACCGGCGAATTACCATAGCCGCGCCAAATTGGCCTGATTGCGCGCATATCAGCGCCTGATTACAGGGCATTAGAAGTTATTACACGCCGGCATGGCGGACGCGGAACTGCCCTTAAATAAGCGGCGAATGCATAAACCACGAGGAAGCAGCGCCGCGAGTCTGTCGCACTATCGCGGCGCGCCCTCCTCCCTTCACCACATTAAAACCACAGAAGAAACCGCAGCTTTATGTAAATATTACTAATGAATACTTCAGTCTCTATTTGAGATATCAAACATACAATACGAGGTGTGTTCACAGATCGCATTACCACAATTGTAGTGAGGGTTGTTTTCTCCTCTTGCGTGGTGAAATACCCATTAAAATTCATCGCCAATTGAGTGAAACATGCGGTTAAGGCGTTATGGATGTTAAAAACATACCCAAAGTTTTTTTTTTATTGGTTATAAGCAAATTAACAATCAGAACGTAATACAATAAATCAATTTTCTATGAGCTAATGTGATGACATTTGACATGAGGGGGAGTCCATCCAGCGATGTTATCCCGTTTCATTAGAGTTCCACTCCTTTAAGATCACTGGGCCATTTCTTTATTCTTAATCTTCTGGGTGGGGGGTCCTAATGAAGGTTGGATGCAAGGGTGTGACTTGTAGGTCCGTATGCAGGGTCAAGTTGCTGACATACCACGGAGCATTTCCTAGCAGTCTGATGGTTTTGGATTGTAGGCGTTGAATAATGTTAACATTGGACTTACAAGAGCAGCCCATAGTTCAATGCCGTAAGTCCATATGGGCCTGATTACTGTTTTGTAGAGCAGGATCTTGTTTTCGAGGGAAAGACACGACTTTTTACCAAGCGCCCAGTACATTTTCTTGATTCGCAGATCAATCTCTTTACGCTTTTTCAATATATGAGACTTCCAGGTGAGTCGTCGGTCTAAATAAAGACCTAAGTAGCGGGCTTCTGTTGCTTGAGGAATGGGTACGTTGTTCAGAAAAACTAGGGGGCAGTCGGGTGATTTAGAGTGAATGTAACGTGAGTGCTTTTCGTTTCATTGACCTTGATTCTCCATCTAGCAAGCCAGGCCTGAAGATGAGTTAGAAGGGTTTGTAGGTTAGAGGATGCTATATGAAGATTGGTATGACTGGAAAGGAGGACAGTGTCATCTGCGTATGTGCCTAAGTGTGTATTATTTGTTGTGGGAACATCTGAGGTATATAGTAAATATAGCAGCGGTCCAAGGACACTGCCTTGAGGCACACCTGAGGTGATTGATCGGAGGTCAGAATAATGTTGGCCATATTTGATTTGGAAGTAGCGATCATTTAAGTACGATTTTAGCAAAAGGTAGTATTCATTTGGCAGTAGTTCTTTAATTTTATATAATAGGCCATCATGCCACACCTTGTCAAATGCCTGTTTAATGTCTATAAAAACTGCAGGGCAGTAAGATTTAAGATATTTACAAGTCTATGGCATTGCTGAATCGTGGAATGGTACCGCTTAAATCCAAACTGATGGTCTGGTATGCAGTTTCCTAGTATGTCACTATCATACAGTCTTTTGATTATAAGTTTTTCTAACAGGTTAGAGAGTAATGGCAGCAGACTTATTGGACGGTAAGAGGCAACATCTTCAGCAGGTTTACCAGGTTTTGGTATTAGAATAATTTGCACGAATTTCAACGATGATGGCCAATATTGGCATCTCAATATGGAGTTGAACAGGTTTCGTAAAAACGTTATGCTATTTTTGGACAGTTCAGTAAGCACCTTAGCCGTAATTAGCTCATACCCAGGGGCTTTGTTAATGTTTAGATGGCGAGTTTCATCAAGCACCTCAGTATAGGTAAAGCTTTTGATGGGCAGCGACATTTGAAGTGGCGTCTGAAGGAAGTCTTGAATCTCAACATCGGGTGCAGTAGAGTAGGGGGTGAAAACTTGGGCAAACTGCTGGGCGAAGAGATCTGATTTTTCTTGATCTGTCTTAGCCCAGTCATTATTTGGTTTTCTTAAAGGTGGATTAACAGCCTGTCTTTTATTAGCTTTAGAAACTTTCAAGATACTGTGGTCGGCTCGGGACAAGGAAGTTAGATACTGTTGAAAAGTTTCTTGCTTGTGCAGTTTAAATTTATTTTTGAGGGCATTGGTTAGTATATTAAATATCGTTTTCAGCTGCGTTTCGAGTCCTGTGCCATTTAGATCTTGCCCTTCTCTTTTGCTTGATGAGTTCAAGGATTTCATTGGGGATATTTACATCCTGTCGTACCGTATTTAGAAAATTGGGCGTAGCCCTCCAGGCTGCAGATTTAACAGTAGTGGTGAAGTGTTCTGTGGCTTCCTCTATATCACTAGGGGTGCGCAGGCTGATGTTGCTTTGGAAATTTTCTTGCAAAAGTCTTCTGAATTCGCCCCAGTCAGTTTTTTGGTTGTATAGGGATGGTCTAGGTTATCTTTTAATAATTGTATTGCTAATTGTAGCAATGACTGGTGTATGATCGGATGATAGGTTAGTGCTGCTGACTATATCTGTATAGGTAGAGGATATACCTTGGGTGATAAAAAAGTCCAGTAAATCAGGTACCTTATTTAGATTCGTGGGCCAGTACGTGGGCTCGCCGGTGGATAGGTAGCCATAGTTTTCTTCGCGGATAAGTTCATATAAAGCTCTGCCTCTGGTAGTTATTAGACGAGAGCCCCAGTAGGTATGTTTGCAGTTATAGTCACCTCCACATATAAAGTTGTTGCCAAGAGATTGAAATAATTGTTTGAGGACGTCGTTGGAAAGTTTATGCCTGGGTGGGTAATACGCAACAGAGATTACTAATGGATGTGATAATTTGTAGACTTGAATAGTAGTTGCTTGGAGAAGCGGTTCTTCGTACTTTTCCAGTTCATTGTGAGCGGTTGAGCTCCGTATTAATATAGCTGTGCCTCCGTGCGCTGTACCGTCAGGATGTTCTGTGTTATAGCATGTGTAGTGTGGTATTCTTAGAAAAGACCTGTCTGTAAAGTGTGTCTCAGATATAAGTAGGATACCTATATTATTTAGCTTTAAAAATGGTTCAATTTCATAGATTTCTGACAGGATGCCATTAGCATTCCATAAAGATATACGGGGTGAATTAACCATTATCTTACAAGTTTACTTATGACTGTGGACAACATGTTTATTACCATGTTATTTTGTTGCATCAGTTGTGAAAACATAACTTTAAATTTTTCTAGAAATTTTTGTAGGGTTACATCTTGGGGTTGTGCTTGTGTAGTGTTTGTATTTCCTTGAACGGCCTGACTACATGTTCGTGGGTTGTGATGATTAGGGAAGATTGGGCGAGTTTGATGAAGTCGTTTTTGGAACATGTTTGATGTTGTGGATCGAATTTGTAAGGATGTGTTGGATCTTAACTTATTTTGAAGTTCCTTATGTACGGTACAGCCTCGATAATTAGCCGGGTCCTCACCGCCACAGAGAGCACATTTGGCGGGTAAGTCTTTTGTCTTCTTACAAGATCGGGTATCATGTGAGCTGCCGCATTTTACACATACAAATGGGCGGTTACAGTAGGCCTGAGTATGGTTATACTGTTGGCACCTCATACACTGTACGATTGTTGTATTTCTTTGTGGTGGTTGGACCTTTATAATTTGGTTTCGTAAAAACCTGAGGTTATAAATGTCTTTGTTACTTGACGCAGGTTCCAAGTCTGCAAAGAACATTGGCAAGGGCATTTTTGTTATTTGGTGTTTAATGTTAGTTACGGATCTCACTTTGTGACCGTTCTCCCCCAGTAAATCGGCTATTTCTTTTGTGGGAACAGAGTGGTGTAAGTTACGGATGACGACACGGTATGCTTTATTTTCTTTCATCTGATAGGTGTGATATATGACGTTAGATCCTTTCATGAGTGTGATTAGCTTGCGATATATATCAGCCGTGTTGGCAGATATATTAATTACGTTATTAGCCAGTGCTTTAGTTTTGTATTGTTCTGATTCTGCGGCATCTGTTAGTGCTGCGACCATTTTATTAAAGTTCGTAACCCCTTGTACAAATATTGGTGCTGGTTTGAATGTTTTATTTTGCTGTGTGTTTGATGTACTTTCTATTTCAGCCGCATCAGTAAGATTTGTAAGAACCGAGTATATGTTATTATCTATAGTAGGTATCATAGTGTTCGCTGACCGTGGTTGTTTAGATATTCGTTTACGTTTATTATTTCTGACACATTGCCAATCTTTACTTGGTGTATTAGATAATTCAATATCGTTTTCAGAATCTGAGGTATTCATGTTACTTATTGCATCGTTATAAAGCATGTTATTTGATTGCGTTGATGTGATAGGGTTATGTATCTGTAACGGTGGTTGGGAAAATGTGTTTGGAATTTGTGTGTGGAGTATATGTTGCTGGTTAATAGGTATATAAAAAGCATTTATAACAGGAGATAGTGGTATTACTTGGCTTGTCGTCTGATTGAAATTAATGGGAGGCTGGAAACCCTGTTGAGCGGTTGTTGGTTGTTGATAATAATAATTGCTGCTATTGTAATTCATGTTGATGACTTGCGATTAGTTCGTTGGTGTTTCAAAAATATATAACGTAAAAATAGTTTATATCAGTTGAGGTATACTGATATAGGTGACCCGAGGGTCAACGATTTCCGCGCGTTGCACTCACTTATCACTACCCAAAGTTTGAAGAAAGTTGATAGTTGTGTGTCAATAAATCGAAGCAGCCTCTACCACAAACCAGCCTGTCCAAAACCATGATTGCGCGAGTAGAGTAAATTGTTAATGAAGACCGTCGATTAGGTGTGCGTGATATCGCCTCCAAACTTGGCATTTTTGTAGGATCTGTGAAGTCTACTTTACATGATGATCTGAAAATGCGTCAAGTTTTTTTGACGAACACAAGGTTACGCTGGTGCCTATGTCTCAGGGCATGCTGACACGTGATGCCGCCATGAATTTCCGACCATGAGGGACACTTTCCGTGGTCGCTTATTTTCCAAATGAGCCGGTGTTGCATCACCGTTTTCCAGGGAGTAAAATACACCTTTAAAGAAGTGTTCTCAGCAGCCATAGAATCATGGCAACAGCCTTCTGAAAAATATGTACGTCTAGACGGAGATTACGTTGAAACGAAACAGAAGTTTCAACTTTCTTTGGTAAGTACTTTTTCAGAAAAAAAATTAGAAACCTTAGAACTTAACGCACCTCAGACACCACTAGAAACTTTAAAGTTCTACATTTTTTCATGACAATTTCAGTTAAAATTTATTAATTAATATTTTACAGGATAAATTAGAAGAACCAGACTATGTTTAAAGTTTTTATAAAACTTAAAATGACTGTTGCTGTAGAGAAAACCTTCAAGTACGCACACATCTGTACCATATTAAACACCAAAATAGAAAAGCATACCAAGGAAAAGATATTTCAATCAGTGATGTCCTTAACTTATCTTCTGGTAGTGTAAAAAGGATTTTGTATATAATAGTGATGCAGGAGCAATTTAACTGAACTTTTATGCTAATCATAATCAAAACCGAGTAGGATTTTGATAAAGCAGGCTAATTAATCAATCTTAAGAAAAATCGAAAAACCTCAACAATTATCCCAAATAATATATCTCAAATATTATTGTCCTAGAACAAAAAGGAACGAATCGGCCAAATAAAGGAAAATCAGACCTCAGCACATATCTCTAGAAATAGAGAAAATTACAGACAAATCGTAAAAGTAATAATAGAAGCTCGCGAATAAAGCCGATCACGACTCCTCTGACGAGAGGATAGGAAGAAGATTTTAAGTTAAGGAAAACAGATGCACATACCTTATTTTCTTCTAAGCTTTCCTTATTGTTGAATAGTACAGGGATTTTGTATAAATTACAAATTAGTGCTCTGGGATTGTCACCTATAGGTGTATTCTCCAACATTCTGTTAAGCAAAAGTTTTTCAATAAATATTTTACATAAGATCCACAGCATATTAATTGGTATATAAAATCTTACTTGGATTACAGAAACACTGAGTTTTGCAATCATAATAATCTTACACATTTTTCCTGTAAAAAGTAGAAGTAGTATATTGATGAAAATTGATGTTAACAGCATAATAAAGAAGGTTTTTACTACTTTGCTAACGATAAAAACTACAGGTGTCTTGTGTGGGATTGGAAATTGCATTTTTGGGGATTTCCTTAGGTGAAAAAGATCTTTTTGGAAGAGATAGTTGGCATGGAGGGTTAAGATAGTTTAATACCCAATTATCGTTGTTCTTAATACCATATGGTACCTTTTTTGGTTTTTCACAGAGAATGGTTTCATTTACTTTATCTCAACTACGCTTACTAAATTTTTGTTTTTACCACAACTATTTTGGGTTATTTTCTTACTAATGTTTAAGTCTATCTATTGATGGGCTTGATGAAATTTACCAAGTAAATTGAATCAATTAAAAAAAATACCTTACGATTTCTCAACTCACTCTTACTATTTTGCCCAAGTAATACCGTAGTGGAATTGCTGGGCGCCGAATCAAAAAATATACAAACACATTTTAGCAATAACATGCTTAACACGTTTGTTGCGATTTAGTTTTGCAAAATTATTTGATTAAGTTTACCCGAGATGATACTTATTCGTAATTTCTATCTTTAAGGATCGGGGCAATTTAAATCTTTTTTAAAGTTAAAAGCGGACATTCTGGTGTATAATTTTTAGTTTCAACGTATAATGAATCATCGCAGAAGTTTAATATAGAAATAAATGTATGGATGCGGTAGTTGCTTATGCTTAGTTTTTATTGCACTTATTTGATGTATTTGGATGACCTTATCTATAAATTATATATAAGGCGTTGCTCTTATAGTTATATTTGTCAATATAATCTTATACAGCACCATAGAATAACACGTATTGATCTTCATTCACTTACATCATATCAATTAATTTGATTCATCGATAATCGTCAGGAAACTCATCATTATTTAGAAGAAGATAATACCATCAAAACCATAGTCTTAAAGGTATTGAATTGACATGCTTTAGCATAGCAGTGTATACAATAGTTCTTAAAACGACGTATAATATACTTCAGTGTATATATTTGTTTATTTATTTATGAATTTGATTATCCAAATAATCTAGTGCAAGAAACTTGTCCTTTAAAGTGAAGATTACGAAATCTATAGTATTGATGTTTTGGTTATTTTTTTGCATTACATTATGTTTATAATCAAATGCATTGCAACTGTAATTATATAATAAATGTTGGATTTGCAAAATTTATATACATCGCACGAAATTATTGTGTCCTGTAATATTTTTCGAATAATTCTCACCCGAAGCTTTTTAGCCCATAAATCGCATTCGTCCGGTCTGATTTCGCTTGTCACGTGTCTAAGTGATTGTAAGAAATTTAAGGATTCGCGCAGAAGGGCGCGACTGGCTGGCTGCTCGTTTACGAGCCGAACTGTAACTCGGGGATAACACCGTCCTACACACTCAAGCTGGTACCAAACCTAATAATCGTAACGCAGTTTTAAGTTACATAGAGTTATCTCGTTTCAGCAAGAATCTACTTGACAACTTCGTAACTTTGACCTGCGGTCACTTTTGATCTAATCAAGCGGGACGGCGGCTGAATTTTTGCACAAAGCCGGGGCGGCGGCACAGCCGAAAAGGAAAGGGTGTCATGCTGTAGTTGATTGAAGTGGGTCACTGATTAATCAAAACGGTCAGTTATTCGGCAATTTTTGTGGCACTTTACCTCGTTAGAGAAATGGGTTTTTTCATAATGCTAACAACTAATTCGATTAGTAAACTAAAAAAATGTGTTTAATAATAATTAAGTGATTGCCATAATCATGAGAAATTAGAAATACAGATAATTTTTTTTCTTATATTAAAGTAAACCTTATAAGCTATTACGCAATTACCTAGTATTTGCTCCAAGTACCTCCATTACTGATTATAGCTTTGCAACTTTTCTCTATGCTTTCGATGAGGCTTTCTGCATAATTATTTAGCAAAGATCGTCACATCTTTTTAATTTGAAATAACAGCTGCTTTACTGTATACACTAGCTTTCCCTTAAGCTTTATTTTCCTGTACAATCACTTATTTTCAATGGCATTAACACGTCGGGACATTACCGACTATTTTATCGCACCCACAATATTTTATTTTTTCCACGCATTGCACATTTTGCTAATGTTTAGAACCAACAACCTCTTTCTGTTGATTTCAGAATCTGGGAATTTCTGGTGGACGGTATACATTTTCTCGACGTATAAATTGTCTGTAAACAAAAAGAGGCGACCAAAACCGCGTTTATAGAACTATCTCCAAACATACACTTTTGCAGGGTGTTTTATTGTGTGTTAAGGAATCCTGTTACTCTTCGCTGACAACGCTTTTGACCATGCTCATAAAGAAGATTCAAATTTTTCTTTGCCCACACCAGCCGTTGTTCACGTGCTTTTCTGATAACAAAGGTTTCTTCAAAGTTGATCAAAGTATTTAGAGAAACCTGAGTTTCTTTTTTGTGAAGTTTTATTTGGACACAGTGCAACGAAAAGCTTAACTTGCCTTCGAAGCAATGCAAGATCGCTTTATCCTTCTTCGTTGTTGTGACGCAGATATTCTACATTACCGACCTTCAAATATCGCTTTATGTACTTCTTAACACGGATGTATCTCACTTTCAAATGGTATCGCCTTAGGAATTTGGCATTCAATGTAAAGATAACAAATTTGCTAACATCAATAACTCAATGTTCCACTGCGCAGAAGAGTACAAAATGAAGATTAGAATTAATTGACATACATGATGCTGCAGTACCTTTTTACCAAAAGACGACGGTCACTTTGTCATGCAAACTCCAAAATTTAAACGTATCCAATTCATAGATAAGTGAATGGTTAGTTCATTAATCCACGATCCATTATTCATTTCTAAAAAAGGTAAGCAAGTTATCTTACTTTTCAATACATACAAATCTATGAAGATATTATCTTCTGTATTCTAAACTGTTATATTGTAGACCTTGTCTCTGGGTAACGTTGAAACCATCTAAAAGTTCGTAGAGGTGTTTTAGTTTCTTATGAAACTTGAGTCTAAGTTGTTTTGTATCTAAATCCAAATTGTGATACAGCATCATGTAATACCCATACCTTGTAGGTCTTTGACTTACAATATTTTCTTGGTAGCAGTAAGAATGTTCAAGTAGTCTTGAAGGATACTTTCATTAATTAAGAATTAACAGTTCCTTTCCTTCACATAGACTGGTATAATATCCACGGTTGTACGTTTAACATTTAATTTGAGATTTACAACTATGAGTATCGTAATTTAGTTTCAAACGTCGAAAATAACATCGCTAAGTTTTGATTTTTTGCTTACTTTTTATTGTCCGGCTTGTTAAGGTTCTAAGGTAGCAATGTTTTCTGTTACAAAATATACAGGTTGGAGATTTAGGCTTATCTCTAGTCAGTCTTAAAAAAAGTGTTACTGCCGTATATGGAAAATCGTTATTATTTTTATTAACTAAATTTTTAGTAATTTGCTTCCCGTAACCCATTTCTAACGAATTATAGACGCTCGGGGTCTTCCAATTTATTTTTCTAAAATCGTTATAATTTTATGAGATGTTTGTTTATCCGTCATCGTTAAGGGTTTCTAGAAATGCAGACAAGTTCTATTATCAAATTTGAATAATATTCCCAGGAAGACCGGACTGAAATAGTGAGTTAAAGAAAGTAAAGTTGCTTTCGACTTCAGTTTTCAAAATCTTTGATGTTCAAAGATGTAATTCTGATTTATTATACAGTAGATTTAAGTTATTTTTATTCTTCATTTGTGTCGTCTGTTGTTACCAAATATTTTCTGTGGGACTTTAATTACTTTATGATACCGGATAGCTAGATGCTATAACATGAGCTCTGCTTCTAGATTTCACTGCTTGGACTAAATACTGGAAAGTTTTTGACAAATACTCAAGTCCTCATTTGCATGGATCATTTTATATTGCTATTTCCGTTGAACTTTCCATTATCGCTATTTGCAACTTTGAATTTCTTACTCCTATGCGTGCACCTTTGTTATTGATACTTATTAGTAAAACTATTTCTCTAGCAGATAACTTTTTAAGGACCTTTTGAGCATTGACTTTCATTTCTGAGTTTATTGAACTCTTGAATATCAATGCTTTATTATGATTCACTTTATCTAAGTGGTATTTTCTAATTTCTCATCTAATTTTAATGGAATTTCCATGTTTTATTAATTATTCCAGAGCAATTTCCAAATTTCGCTAAGATGGTCTGCCCTCTTCTAATTCTTCTTGGATAGTTCAGAAAAAAATTGCTACAACTATTTTAGCTCGACAGGTATGTACTAAATGTTTTAACTTCACAAACTTTAAGTTTGTCTATGACAACTTTGGTCAAAGGAAGAAATCTTCAAAAGTCTTGGTTGTCAATTCAATTTTACAGGTACTAAACTGATGAAGTGCTCACCTGAAAGCACTAAACTTTTACTTGAAGCTCAGCTGTTACTTAGAAATATCTCTTTAGTAATTCATAACTTAAAATAACTGAAGACAGTTTTAGTCAGAATTATCTTTTTCTCTAAATTTTATTTCCAAGTTCTAAAACAATGAGGAGTGACCCTTGACATTTGATAATTGACATGTTTACTAAGGTTACTTATAACTTAAAACAGTTTAACATTTCTCTATCAACTCTAACTGTCAAGCCCACACATCTTATAGGGATTTTCAAAATTATAAATTACCTTAAACAAAATTAAATGTAAAATATGTTCAAATGGAATTTTTAAAGACCTGCAAGGCACCACTTTGTATATTATCTTGTTTTGAAAAGTACCAACTCACAGAACAAACATTCTATGTGTTCTAAAGTATTTTTTATATTTTGGGTTTAGGAATTTTAATATTTTTTGTAATTATGAAACTTTTACTAGTAGTAACAAATTATTCACTAATGAATCATGGGTATTCTCGTTATTTCTTGAATGTAAATCAAACAGCAGGTTAATTTTATAAATTATACTCCGGTATATTTCAAACTTTTCATGAATTAGCACAAATTTAGTTTTAAATATGTTTTTATTATTTCTTGGACTCGCAGCATTGATTTTATATATTTTGTTTTGATCATTATAATTATAACTAGTATAAGGGGGTGCATAACTTTTAAGACGAGCAACAACAAAATTTTGTACAAGTTGGCATTATAATTTCAACTGTGCCAAAACTTCTCAACTGCTGGATTGAAGAACTAATTCTAGAGAAAGAAAAAAGATTAGTAGATCATGCTGGACCTTGATATTGCGAGAGTAATTGTTATATCTGAGCAATATGTTACTTCTGTAAAAACCATAAGATGTAACGGGTTGTCATTTTGAAAAAGCTACTCATGTTACAGCATAATAGAATTGTCTTGATTACGTTAGTAACGGTCCAATGCTATTTGAACTAACAAAGTAAGATTGTATTGTTCGGAATTAATGGCATAATTAAGTTTCATGATCTTAAAAGCAAACGACACTATACGTACTCTAAGTACTAATTTACAATAGTGTATATTGTATATAAGCTTTGTACAGTTTGTATGAAATGCTAATTTCTGCTAATTTCTTCTTGTAGTTCTTAGAATATGCCATGCTCTTATCACATAAAGAGTGCACAGTTGTGGCTTATTCTTCACTACTACAAAGTCTTAAAATATTCTTACGTAAATTACATGGACTCTCAAAAGTTGCCAAAGTTATTTTCCTGATTGCAACATCATTAGATCATTATATATGGAGCTGGAATGATGATAATATATGACATTGTAGCTCCAGAGTTGAACACAGTTCTAAATGTTCTTTTAGGGTTTAAGCGACGCCAAGCTGTGATACGATATTGGCTAGATTTTTATCTCAAGAACCGTACAATTAAATAAATTACTACGTAGCGATAAAAATAATGATTATACCTCCATATTAAATTAACAATGAAGTGTGTTGTCTACATTCAAACCATCTGTATCAAAAAAATATTTGTTTTTGTACTTATTTTTGATAAAATAATCTAAAGATTTGCAAGCTAGTAGCGATGGGTTTCTCTGTCGTCAAATTAGGGGTTGTTACCTTGCACCAAATATCGCCTGAAGGATCAGCAATCGTACTTTTTATAACTTTAAGCTTAGAAAATCCTAAATTAAATGTATATAGCTGAACAGAGAAGCTTAAGATTAATGTATGTTATGGGATTTTTTATATATTTTTCATTATGCGCTCACTTGCCCTTGGTCAAAAAGTGCCGATTGTATACAAATAAATGTTGCTGAGGGAGTTATTATTAAGACATTTTATTGGTTCCTGATAGCTACTGCAACAAAACTCCTCTAGCAGCCCCTTTAAAAGTTGAGACAAGAGTATAAATATGTGTGAAACTTTTTTCTCAGAAATTATTTTACTTATGTTAAGGGGAGTTTTTAATTTAAAGTAACTAAAAGTTACTCTTTTTACAATAAATACACTCTTATATTATCTATTACGTACGAATGGTTCATTTGCATAAATATAACTGTTTGTATGTGAAAAATCTTTACTAAAGAAACAAATATATTGATGTATCAAATATTAGAAATGCAAGAGGTGATACTCAAGTTGGCTTAAGTATGAACATCTTTGCCTGAGCTTTAGTTGGGTTGATTTTTGATTTGAGTCATACGTCTACTGCATTTTTCAGATATTCTATCGTTGTTTCGATTGTAGTGCCCTGTGTTGGTATTGCTGTATCAGCTGCACACATGGCTGGCGTTGAATTATTTGCTGTGGGCAAGTCATGTACATAGAAGTTAAACAAATTTGTCCCCAAAAGGCTCCCTTGGGGAACTCCTGCTTTTGATGTTTTGTTGCTAGATAGTGTTGCGTTGATCCTTACTCTGAACGTTTTGTTGTTCAGAAAGGAGTCTATGATTTTGTTATGCAGTCTGATATATTTAGCTTGATCATTTTATACGAGAGTCCCTCCAGCCTAATCTTATCCAAAGCTCTTTCCAGATCAAGAAAAATTGGTGCTGTGTATTTCTTTCCTTTGAACCCCTGTTCGATTATTTCTGTTAGTCTAATGAGTTGATAGCCTGTTGAGCGTGTTGTCTGAGCCCAAGCTGATGTATGACATTTTTTTCGAGTATAAAATATTGCAGTCAAGTAAAATTACCTTTTCCAGTAGCTTAGATAGTATAGACAATATCGATTGATAATTGTGAGGGTTATGTTTGTTCTTTTCAGTTTTGTAAATTGGTAATACATTTACAGTTCGCCAGGGCAAGGGAAAGTATCCTAGTCCTTACAAATTAAGGTTAGGTAACCTACTGCTTTTTTGGATGTGTGTTTTAAAAATTTGTTGATTATAAAATCTGGTCTTTGGGACTTGTGTTTTGGAAGTCGCCAATTTCTTGAATGGACACAGGGTTTATTTTAGTGACATCCCGTAAATGGAAGTCAGCTATAGTGTTTGATATTTTAGTAGCAAAAAGAAGGTTGTGTTTGTTTGTATTAGGAGTAAAAACCTTCTCTAGGTGGGTGGTCAAGATTTATAACTTTTTTTTAATGAGGGCGGATAACGCTTAGCTGTCTCAGCACTATTTTGGTTGCCTTCCACATGGTTGAGTCGCCGGGATGTATTTCTTCTACGTAATTATTATATCTTGTTATTCGAAGTTTATCCAGCTCTTGTTTTAATAGATGGTTTAGTTTATTATGAAATGTTTTGTAATAAGGCAATCTTGACCTTTGCCGTTTTCTTCTATATCTATTTTTTGATTTTATCAGCTTTATTATATAATCGGGTGTTATATTGTGCAAAGCAGTACTTCTTTGTATCCTTGGTGTTGTAGCTCTTATCCGCTTTTTTTATTGCAGTTGTATGTTGTGTTATTACTTCATCGATGCTCAAAGAGATTGAAGTGGTCCTGTCCACTTTAGTTTTTGTCAAGCGTTTTTTGGAAGATTTTTCAGTTAATTATTGCATCAATAAGTTTAGGTGTAAGTGGTTTATTTGAGGTATGTCATAGAAAGACATGATTATTGGAAAATGGTGGTAGTTTAGCTCATTAGTTACCGTTTGTTGAATTGGTTTTTCCAGATTCTTGTGTAACACAACGTCTAGTGTATCAGGCTGATGGTCAGCTCTATACGAATAATAGGTAAATTTATTTGGGGCTGATATAACTATACAATAGTTCGCCATGATGTTGTGTAGCCTTCAGAGTTATTAGCTCGGCATCCCCATATGGTGTTTTTGAGTTTAGGTCACCTTAGTCCAATAAGTTTTTGATATCGTAGTCTAATAATCTTTTGTTAGGTTGCTTGTATGCAGATATTAATTTTAAGGGGCAATTGTTTCTCATGTATAACTTGTAAGGAGATAACTTCTAAGTTTTCTATATCAGTGAAATGGAATAGTTTTAGCTTTTTCTTTATTATGATTGCTACTCTCCCGATGCTTTATCAGCTTCTTTGTCCTTTCGATGCACTTGATATCCTGGGATACGGAAAGTTTGAGCATTAATAAATTGCGTTTCTGTTACGCAAGCGATGTCTATGTTATAGCGAGTTAAGAAGTCAATAAAAATGGAGCGCTGCAATTTAAAACCATTGGCATTCCAATTGGTCAAAGTTAATTTAGTAATTATTTGCTGATTATTTGGGTACCTGAGTTAGTAAGGTGGGAAGTATGGATGCTAATAATGGCGTGGTAACGAGGTCGGTTGAGTTTTAGGGAGCGTCAGCAGTGTTGGTATTGGCTATTTTGCGGTTTGAACAGGTATTTTTATTAAGTTCATAGTCTGATGGTAAAATGTTACCACGGTTTCTTTTATTATTACTCATAATGGTCCCGAACTCCTTCGTAGGGGTTCTGTAATAAATTATTATATTTGTTGTAGGAAATGCACTACCAGTGTTAGCCGCGAACTGCCTGAATTTAAAAACACAAGATAATTGTTGACATTGCACTTTCTAGCGAACGGATCCGAGAAAACCCGTCTTTACGCAGTCATCTATGTACGTGGTTTGTTTAAAGAAAAATGGCGACTGATTGGACATCCGGGTAGTAGCCGTATGTGAAAACGTAGCAATCAATTGTACAACTGTTTTTTGTTGCATTACGGAGTTTAAAGGTGGTAAGAACCTTATTAAGTAAGGTAAATGCAGCGATATGCTCGCTGCATTTACCTTACGGAAAATGCGCGCAAGCCACACATTACCTAGCGTGTGTGCAACTTGATAATGGAAACATTCAATGCAACAAGCCTGTTTCTCAAAACTTTGCATACAATTATCTATAAAGACTTGAAGACGCAAAGGTCTGTGCACAACATGTTCCGTATACTTTCACCGCTGAGCAGTAGGGACCTGAATACGTTATTTGTGTATCTGGTTATAGCATGCGAAAGATGATTCTGACAAAAAACGCCGAAAAACACTAATCTATGCAAAAGTAGCACATTAGAAGCCTTCCTTTTAAAAAGCTATGTCAAGATTGTATATTCCAAAACAAATGGCCATTGCATTGAAATCAAGCTAAAATTCTGCTGATAAAATTGCTTCTCCCTTATAGGAGCATTATCAGTGTTGCAAACTGAATTGACGTATTCGGCAATACCGGATCAGAAAATTGAAACGCTCCGCGTTATTTCAACCCAACAATAGACAGTCACATGTCAGGCGTCACACCTTTGCTATCCCGCAGGCTCTTAGGTACACCATGTTACCTCAATTCGCGGAATCTTATTTTGAGAGACTACACTTGTGGATGATGCAATGAAAGAGGCAATTCACACAAGTTTTTCGTCAACGACGAGGTCAGCAGGTTATCCACAAGTATCAAAGAATGGTATGGCATTTAAAGAAAATAGTCTAATAAAACGTATATTCGTTTCTTCCTAATAAAACATGAAAGAGGATAAAATAATTAGATTGCCACTCATTCCTTAAAACTCCATATATTTTTGAATTTTATGATTGTGCAAGAACTAAATATAAGAGAACATATTTGTATTTTAGAAAACTTCAGATTTCTTCAGACTTTAAAAACAAGTTCGCAAAGATTTTAGAAAATTTTAGAAAATATTTAAAAATTTTGTATTAATATAAAAAAAGAATAAAATCAAATACCAGCCTAATAAGAAAACAGTTTCCGATTATATTACTTACATATATGATTTTGAAAGTTTATCATCCAGTACCATCTGAAATCATCCAAGACCTACTAATTCCTCCAGTTTTCATGAAAAAAATGGTGGATATGTAGCTCGATAGTTCAAAATTAACGTGTTAGTCGATATTGACATCTCATCTTATTTTACTTGGAAAGATCGTGCCGGAAATGACAATGATTACCGTATTTTAATATTAAGTGACAAACATTCAATGTTATCTAGAGTACTACTCTTAGTAAAGATCAGCATTATGAGAGTAATTTCGAAGGTTTTAATTCTTTTGTAATATCTTTATTAAGGGATGGGATTTTTAAATAAATTACAATCTAAAAATCTCTTACATTAAGGAAAAGCACTGATTTTCTACAAAATTATCATTACTGTTCACAAAAGCTTACCAATAATGACAAAGTGTGTTTATACTGTTAAATAATAAATTAGATGTTTCCTTGTTCAAGTTTTATTATTATTAAAGTAAATAACTTTTCTCATATCTGGTTTAAAACTTCGTCTGGTTTGAATAATGTTTTTGCTATATTTTTCAGAAAGCCGATTGCTATAGAGGGTTCAAGTTTGAATTAAATTTAATTCTTCAGTACGCCACTTATGTAAGCTTGGACAAGCTCTTTATTATTGTAATAAATCTTTCCTTCTGTATATCAATTCAATATTTAGAGATGCACAAAACTTTGAAATTTCAATATTTTAGATTATACATGAGTTTCTAACAAAATAATCACAACTATAATAAATGTGAGCCCAAATCGAAACTTTTAAAAGTGATTATTTCGTTTTATAAAAAAGGAACGAAGAATGTTATATTTTTATATACAAAATGTTCTATTGGGAATAAACAAAATTTAATTTTTACTTTGCATAAAAGTGAATGAAATACTTGTTATGTATTTGTAAAATTGTAGGAGCCTGCCAACAGTAGATTCCATAACGGCCAATCCCAACGTGACTCATCTTCAATCGTTTCCTTCTCATTGCAAAAGAGTTAGAACCAGTCGCAAACATATTTTCTGCTTACAGCTTCCGTTTCATAATCTTACAACATGATTTTATGCGTCTCCGTCTCCGTTTTTTTTACAAAAAAAACTAAATGTGAGTTACTTATCTGTTAATTACTTACTGATATTTAATATTAATATTTATGAAGCAACGAGGCGCAGTTGTGCAAGTATTGCATTATTATTTAGCGAATTCGTGGACCAAGACTTTGTAATTTGGAAGATTTTCAAAAATTTAAAATTAGTACCATCTGTGGTGATATAATTATGAGGCTGAATTCTATAAAATTGAACACAATATCTACAAATACAAGATTTTATTACAAGAAAGACTTTTATTGCAACACTGAAACGCTTTGTTTTGGGTGCGGATTTAAACTTTAGATGCACAACAGAGTTAACAATGAGGTTGTTTAAGATGTAGTACTTGTCATATCGTCCTATGTTAGAGATGGCAGGCATTAACCGAACAGTGGGGGTAAACGTATGAAGACCTTGACCTTTTAGTTCATAGACCATATTCTCTATAGAAATGCAGAACCTTACCGTTACACATAGCTTCTCAATTTTCCAAGCCTTTTTAGGTGATTAGAAGTTTTAGGATTCCTAAGATGTCTGCAGCTAGTTGTGAACGAACTGCCCTGTCTCCTAATTAACGTCGAAAAATGTTTGTTTCTCCCCCTTGTGAAAATTATACGGACTGTACTATAGATATCAATAACTGTTTAGAACAAATCAGTAATTTTTTATTGTTTGGTAGCGGTATAGGAACTACAGTTGTTATAAAGCAGTACACGTTTGGGATAAAGACGCATCCATGATCGATAGATAGCTTGCACTTCTCTAAAAGTTGCTGACAACAGGGAACATTAATGGTTCTATGATCTTGGAAGAAATTAACGAGTCTTAAAAAGTCGTTTCAGAACATTTTTTGCTGATAAATCTTGTTGCTACTAAGATCTTTCTCGTCTTTCTTCGCCATCCCCACTGATTTTCCTGGACTTCGACGTGTGGTGGTGTACTCAGCTTTCATCACTATGCAATGCAAAAACGCCTAGTCTTCCGTTTTATAGAGCACCATAAGCTTCTAAGAAATTATAGCCCTGGCAGATTTAAAATTTGCCTAGCACCTTTCTAATATCAACATTCTATTCAATTTCAACTACATTTAAACAACAATCAATTTTAATCAAATTGTAACGTAATATTCTCGAGGACAACGTCGATGGCTCGCGTTTTGTACAGTATCTCGTCCCCCATAAAACTCATAACAAAATTTAATTTGCGTGTTTGATAATATTTTTTCTTTGTACTGTTTGAATGAAATTAGTCTCAAAAAAGGGCTCAAAAGAGAGAAAAAGTTTAGAATTATTGGAGTTTCGCAGTGGCAATCCTACCCAGAAAGGCCAGGAAAATAGAAACAAGAATTCCTTTAAACTTAAACCATAAAATTGATTTAGTGGCGTTGCAGTATTGCGCAATTTAACACATTCAACTGGTTTTGATAGTAATATCTAATATAAGTAGCGCATGGCAATTAATTAATTATTAACAACTTCTAGCGCATGTTCTTCTGCCTTAACCAGGGAAAAGATTCAGAAGGGTAGACTATAGGAGTTGGCTAATATTGGATTTCACACCAGACGGCCAAACGGTTTGACAACGGACAAAACATTTCTTCAAACTCCAATCTATACAGGTGGTTTTGGTCAACTTTTGCTAAAGTTTTTTCAACCCTTTCTGAAAATACCATCTATGGGAAATGACATAAAACCCACGATAGAGACTTAAAATACTTCAATTGACCCACTTGATCTGGTCGGTGAAGATTATTATAGGAGAACACACCTTTCAATAGAAAATACTAAAAACAAAAAAAAAAACACTACAACCTTTTTAGTCATTTATGTCAGGATTGGCATAAAAGACGCTTGCAATTTACTTGTTCGAATCTTTAACTTTGTAAAATATTGTTAAGTGCTTGAATGTGCGTGCAACTTGCAAATTATCCAATTTTTGTAATTCATGGATTATCCACCATTTTTTACGTGACGTACATTTTCCAAATTTTAAAAATTTATTCAAGAATAGATTTTTTTTTTTTTAGTAGTAAACACCATCAAAATTTTAATTTAATTCTAAAGCTTCTTAAATATCACTTATGATATTAACATATTTATTTTCTAATATTATCCCGCTTGAAAAACTTGTACATTAATTTACCAGGACTACTGTAAAACTGAAAATAGCTGTAGAAGATGCATTTAATTTTAGCGTTGACAGTCCATTCATTTTTACAAACTGCAGTGGGTAGTTAGAGGTCAGATTTAGCTGGCGGAAGTGAAATTACGCTGATGTTTGTGCATATCATGGGAGAGTTTCTTATTTCCGGACAACTGTTTTGTCACATCGATTTCTATTTATGATCATTATATTTGTTATAATAAAAGTAAAAACTTACATGGGTGTGTCGGTGCAAAGGGGTAGTCCAGTTGCGGTATTCTCGGCTGCGGGGTGGCTCCAGGATGAAGCGCAGGGGGGCAGTGGTAGCAAAACATGCCCCTTCCGCCCCCTCCCGCAATCTGAAATTAAGCAATAGAATGCGTTATTACTTTTCCAGAACAATTCGGCTACCATCGAATCCAACTATCCAATTTACAGTTAAAACTCAATAGGACCAAGCAGCTTAACCACGTAAGCTGAAACATTGTATCGAATTACGGAACAACCGAAATTCCATCAGGGCCGGGGCAAGTTTGTGCAAGTTATTCCGAATGACGGAGGCGCCACGGCAGCTGCTGCGGAACGAGATTAAGCAAAGTAACATGAGTATATTAGACGATGTATAATTGCATGTATGACGACTGTCTCGCTTGTGATGTCACGTATCTACTTAATGTAGTTAACTTAATCAGAATTAATTTGCTGTTAATTTAACCGATGCGACCGACGGCGTAGGTTTTATCCAATTCGAAACTCGTTCGTTCCGCATGCTCCAAACCGAATTACGGAAACCGCCCGGCCGATTCCGCTCGCAGCTGGTCGCCCCGAGCGGCCACCCCGAGGCGCGCTTCTTTCGAGCGGCCCCCCGTACGCGCGCGATTTGCATGCACCGCCGATTGAATTACATACTCTTAATTGGCTTAATTGGCCGCAATTACCATAAATCTATTAATGCCTGCGGACCGATGTAATTGTATCTAGTGCGCTCGGCCTCGTTATAGGCCCAATTTGGTAAACTTATCTGGAAGTCGTCTGGAAGGCGGCTCGCTCCGGCCATAATACGGGTGCGGGTCATGATTGAATTTATAGGGATATATAAGGAGTTATATGTCTCTATCTAAGCGGATCAGTTTGACGCAATAATTTAGATGTTGTTTTTATCGAAGACGTGATCGAATCAGTAACAATTGATACGGCCCGCCTGGAGGCCGTTTGTCGGCGAGCGTCGAAACTGCTCTGCAATCAGTGGCGTATAGTATCATCAATTACTGAACAAACCAAAAAAATGGTCTTTACGAATCCGCAGAGGAAAAACCGCACGGTGTGAGACCGCAAGATTTTTTACTGTTTTAGGAGATAAATCGTCCATTAAATTTTTGATTCAACTATTGGATTGTTTTATCCGTCGTATAACAAGTTGCGCCATCCTGCCGCAACTGCAAGTCATTCAAATCCAAGCCGTCTAAATGAGACCACTAAAAATCATCTCAAGATAACAATCATCATCGTTAGATACTACGTTTCCGGCTTTATTCTCAAAAAAGAGCGGCTCAATCACCCTACCGGTATAAGTTCCACACTAAACTATTGCTTTTTGGATATACATAGCTCGTTCTTCGATGACTCGGGGATTTTTTATGCCTCAATTACTACACAAAAATGCGCCTCGTCTCTAAAAATGATTTTTAAAGCAAAACTTCTAGCACCCAATCAGCAAATACCCGGCGTTTCAAATGGCTCTTTGGCTTTCAGGGTTATCTGAATTGTTAACGGGTGCAGATGCAGATATATATATTTTTAAATCCGCTGCATGGTGCTTTTTGGAATATTCAATTGCAGTGACCGACGGCGCACCCAGGTATCTGGACGCTCCGTCACGCTATCATTTGCAGCGTCGACGTTTTCAACTGAACGGCCAGTACGAAGTTGTTGAAGATGTTTTTTCATCGTCTGCGACCGAACTTGTTTGTTTAAATATTTTCATTAGTCTTTTCGCAGTTGTTTTATGTGGTATACTTCTCCTTCCGAAATTGCCACGTAATTTGCTTCGTGCTTGTAATAAATTTTAACAATCGTCACTCACTCCTCTGAACAGTAGCGTTTCCTATTGACTAACCGAAACGTGTATACTACAAAATAGCATCAAATAGAATGCTTTTAACCTTGCAGGAAAAATGGCACACAATTTCAATTCTGCGTGTCTTTTGAGACGCTCAATAGTTTGATTTTAAGATATTCAAATGTAACGGAGTTTTTTTTAACATAAATATTAAATTCTATTACTTAAGACACACTATCACGACTAGGGTCAGATAGGATAACTCTAATCTAAAATTAATGAATCACTGGATTTTGTTTGTTTTTAGAATAAAAAATAGAGCTTGCCTAGGACGCATTTTACCTTGTTTATTAAACTTACTCAAAGCAGTCCAAGCGTTTTGTAAGTTCTTAACATGTACCGGTATCTTCTTGAATTCTTTTCTAAATTATGATGTTTTAAAGAACAGTGAGCGTATTATGCAAACTGCACAAAAACAACAACTTGGACCACTTCAAATGGTCTGCCCATAAAAAACACATTTTAAAGAAATTCGCACACCGTTGTAAGGTTTAGAAAACAGCATACGATTTAGTAACCGTATAAGATGTTTCGTATAAAGCTTGAGACGTAATTGCAACATTCAATCCAAATCGGGACATTTACTTTCAACTACGATAAAGGTAGATTTTCAGTAGTCTACGTGGGTGTTTTGAAAATTCTTGATAGATCTGAAAATGGGTATCATAATATTTTCTAATTCATTGATTATCAAAACACCAATAGCTTTTTTCTGTACTATTAGGTGGCTCTACTGAAAGGACCAAAACCTAACGGCTGAGTGTTGAGCGCTTATTGATAAATAGATATTGTTTACAGTAGTATTTATGTAGATATCGATATCGTTAGGAAGTGGACAAGAATTATGTGGTAACCATCTAGAAGGATATGGCTAGAATTGTTAGTATTTCTCTTGAACAAGTAGATGCTAGCCCTATTTCAAGAGTATTGGGAGAATATGGTAGATTGAATGAAAGTTTTGCTTTGTGTAGCCACTCATGAATACTTTTTGTCACCTTTAATTGTGTTAAAAAGAACCCATTCAAGCTCCTAAAATTTTATTTTGGTCAAAACAAAATTAAGTGGAAGACAAAATTAAATGAGAACATAAACTTATATATTTTTAAATTGTTACTAATGGATTTGTTACCATTGTAATATTTTTATTTATATTTACTGTTTCATTTAGTAGATCTTCAACGGTTTAAAACTGTTGCCAGCCTAATAAGGATGCCAATTATACTCTTTTTGCCGGAAAGTTAGGTGCTATAGTGTGAAAAAAATTAATAATCTTTGGCTGAAACAAACATCTTCCTCCATTTCTTTTTATTTGTTAGTATTCGTGTGTTTTCCTTTAATAAAGTTCTTGTGGAACCTGTAACTTGATCTATTCATCTTTTGAGAGAGGGTTTTTGGGATCGTACTCCGATTTTCCTTCTACAACAAGTCTCTCCAGATTAGCATTATCTCTTCTAATGGTGTGGCCAAAATAGTTTAAGATAGCGTGTTTAACTGTTGAGAATAGACGATAAACTCATTTGCTCTGGAATCCGTACACGAAAGCTGCAGGAGTCTCCTCCAGCATTATATCTCAAAGGTGTCCAATCTGCTCATTTTTTTTTGTATTTCGGTTGAGCCGTTGTTAAGTCTGTTAACGTGCAAGCCCAAATAAAGAATGTCATTTACAATTTGTCTATTGTTCATTATGTTTGTTCTGTTTGTTAGAATTTTTTTTTTGACAGTTAAATTTTATTCTATAGTTTGAACTTTAGGTTTGCACTATTTCAAGTACCATAAAGTGGGTCTACTTGCAACAATATTTACCGGGTGTAAATATGGCGTTCCTACCACCCTATGTTAAGTCGCGTCTCAACCACGAGCGTGTTTACGTTTAGTATGGATCAGTCGCTTCGCGTGTGAACAGTTACATTGCAGCAAAATATAAAATTCGTAAAATTTAGCAGGATTCACCGTTATCGCTGATAAGTACTCTAAATTATTGTTATATAATTTTTCCTGCCCAGAGCTTATTTACAGTAATATTTGTATCAAATTTGCATATGATGTGCTTAGATATTTAAACTAAAACGTTAAACATCAAGTTTTGTGTTTAGTTTAAAAGCTTTTGTTACAATATCTTTTTTAATTGCATGTTCAAAAGTGGGTAACTTGTAGCATGCTACAAAAATACAAAAAATCAATTAGGGTGTAGAGCTTACAAAAATTATTCCGGCGAAACATTGCAAAATGCATTGGGAGCTATGGAAGATAGATCAGGAATTTGGAAAGCATCCAGGAGATACGAGATTGACCTGACAATGCTTTCAAGGAAAAGGAGAAATATGTTTCCCCTAAATTGGGAGGTAGCCTGTATTTCCTAAGGAAGAGGAGGACGCAATTGTTAACAATGTCTATTCTTTTGGTTGCACAACGGGGGTTTCCATTAACTCCATATTACATATAGTTAACAGTAAAACATTGCTTGGATTGCAAAAAGGTTTTGGAAGAAACAATATGCTGGGATTTGGCAAACATTTTTTAAATAGGCACAAATCTAAGGTAGGTTGTAACTAGCCAATAATTATAAGATTTTAAAATATTTAATTTTAATTTAAAATTTCCTACGCTCCAGTAAGGAAAATTTGATATTTATTTTTGTATTTTTAAATAAAAGAACTAAAAAACGTATTTTTTAAATTTAAAATTCTACCCCTATTAGTTAATTAGTTTTTTTCATATTTTGTGTTGTATGTACTTATACGCGCTTCTAAATGCAAATAGCACTAAAAAACATGTATGTTGCAAGTATCCCCCCACCAAGGCATAACTTGCAATACTCAGTTTTTTTTATAAACAGTAAATATAATACATTTTGTTTAAATTTTTAGTCAGAAACGGATACTAGACCACAAGACTACATTTTTAACACCAATCTGGTCAAATTTGAAAAAAAATAATAAAGATATCGATGAGAGAAGTATAAAAATGTTACAAGTAGACCCACCTTGCGGTAATAGTCATTTCATTTTCGTTATTGGCAAAAAGCGTAGTGTCATCGGCAAAACGTAGATTATTTATTCTATTTTCTTCGCTAGTAATTCCTCCTTGTTAGTTGTCGACATATGACATACTCCCTATAGATGTTAAATAGGATGGGAAAATCCTATCCGCGCTCCTTTTTATGTTTTGAATTTTCTGGAGTATCTGCCCTCCAATCTTACTGTAGTTAAGCAACTTTTACACAATTCCTTTATGAGTGAAATAAGGTGTTTTAGTTCTTTGTCGGCTAGTACTGTCCACAGATTTGGTCAACCCACACAGTCAAAGGCTTTGCTAAAAAGCATAAATACATGTTGGAACCCTATTCTGTTTTTTAATTATTTCTGAAGCGTTTAGAAGTTGTTTTCTAATGCGCCCTTTGTGCTCTTAAATCCCGCCTGTTCTCGGAGAATTTGCTAATCTAGAATATTTTGGGGGCTTTTTAGTAAAACTGTGGATATTATCTTACAACCATGTGAGATGAGAGCAATAGTTTTGTAGGTGTTGCAGTTTTATGTTAAGCTTTTTGTGAATTGTTTCAACTCCTGTTATAGATTACTCAACCGGCCATTTTCCGTTCTTCCACATGTCATTATAGATTTTTTATAATAGTTGTACTCTTTCCTATTAAGCTGTTTTGGCGTTTCTGCATTAGTTTTATCATAACTTACCGATTTGTTCTTATTTAGTTTTTAAATTGCCTGTATATTACCTTTTTCTCCAATATATCTAGTTTGGCTGGTTGAATAAAAAATATTGTGTTACCTCTGTATTTTGGTGAATTAGTTTGTATTATTAGTAGTTTTCGTGCACTAGTGGAATAAGTAGCTTTGAATTTGTCTATGTAAATAAAATTAGAAATTTAGAAAGCTAGAATATTAAACGCTGAAGATTATTTACAGAATCAGATGCAAAGAACTGGTACTCTGGCAATTTATAACGTATTAGAAGCAAACAAATTTCTGGCTTAAAGACTTACAACCTCCTTAGGTTAGTCAAGTCAGTTAAAATTTTATAACTTCCCCTATTTGTTGAACCAAAAAATTGAAAGCTAACTTACCTCTTTAATGTAGCAAAGAAGCTTTATGCAAACTTAAACATTTTCTCAATTGAATCGTTCTTAGTTATTCTGATATATTCTGCTTATAAATATTTGAGTTTGTAATGTTTTTTTAATTTATATTTTCCTTCACATTTGCGTTAATATTTTTACGAACGAATGGATATTTTTTGGTAATTGTAAGATTACATACTCTACGAAGGTGTTATTTAGAATTTATTTAGCATCACTAAAAAGAGATGTTTTAGATATTATTGTAACTGTTTGGTGTTCTTTATTTTAGAGTTTTATTTAAATTCGCCTTTCTAATATAAATACAATGACAATTTTAACTATGTTTTCCTTCCGATAATTTTACTAATAGAAATGTTTTCTGCCAAGGGTGTCACAAGATTTATACGAAAATTTTCTTATACTTCTAGACAGAAAATTAGGTATCGAATCCTTCAAAATAATTCCTAATAGTTTCAGCAGAATCCTGCTGCTTTACGAAACTATTAGGATAAATCAGTTTGTCTAGACACGCGTGATAATGTTCATTTCTGCCATTCAAAAGCCGATTACATCGATTCTAACCATGCAAATTTATTGGATGTTTCCTTCGCGCTTCGTGTCCACCTGTCACAATTGTCATTTTGATCATTACGGCAGGGTCACCTGATATTACAAAGTCTCTTGATAGATAGTGGGTTAGAGAATAGCATGATACTATTCATGTACTTCGAAGCAATATTACCAGACCTATCGGTTAAAGTTTTTAAGACATCTCCCTACAATAGAGAAAAACAAAGTGAAAACTATTAAAAATGTTTGAATTAGGACGTTAAATATTTTTGGGTACGTAAAATTATCCAGTTAGGAGAATTTACTTAATACTTAATCAATGTCTACTAACATACACAACTAGTTCACTCGAAAACAATTGATTTTTCTAATTTCCAAACAGATATTTATCTGCAATAAGTATACTTTGTAGCAAGGATTTCCAATTACTTACGGCATTCAAAAATGATTTGCACTACATTATTTTCTTTTCACTGATCTTAGGGAGAAGCGAGTATATGTTTCACTAGTGATATAATTCTCCAATGTCTGTAAACATTTACTATAGCTTAGCATAATTATTTTCGTAGTACCAACTGTAGACGGCCAACTGAAGCTCGTCGTTGGAGAAGCATTTTTTATAAAGCGTAGCCGTTCGGCGTAAGATCAGGCGGAGTGGTTGACATGGCCGTAAATTTTCTTAGTGAAACAACGCACTGTGTCTTTATTTCCGCGACAACGTTGCTGAATGCGTCGCTTCAGTGACTCGCAGTAATACTCACTTGTAATTCATTAGGAGAATTCTTTCAGTCCCAGAAGACAGTCGCCATTTTTTTCTTAAGATCATGGCTTCTAATGTACTGTTATTTTATAGACAGGTGTTTCATTTCCGTCGTTTTATACCAGAACTATGTTTTATTTGCTGTAAACAGACACTTAGAAATGTCTTTAGATCTACGATACACAAGTGCAACAACTGTTGAGATACATCACACTTCTACCTCATTCTATTAATTTTATTTTACGCAGATTTTTGTCTTATTCAAACCCTCATGTGTGGTGGTATGCAAAGTTCTGCGAAACAGACCTGTTACATCCGTCAGCGTATTAACTAAACGTTTGCTGCTATTGTCTTTATCCAGTATCCAACGAAGCGATCTCCACACACAACTACTAATTTTGTATGGATGTCTACGATTATCTGCTTTCATAATTTTTTTCTTTAATTTTTATCTTAACTGCAATCATAGCACTACACAAACGATTCATTATTTTCTTTTATATGTTCCGGCAACACCAACGGGTGATATCACGTAGTTTTATGTTTTGAAAGAGACATCAATCTCCTGAAAGTTACCATACAAGAACATCTAAAGAGAAATAGTGAGCATCACGTGTGATACAATAAGAAAAACAGAAAGAGACATAAACTTGTACCCCACTCCATAGCTCAATAGACAAACTTTAATATTTTTTGCATAAAAACATCATTTTAGATTACTCTAAAAACAAATATTATTTAGAGCGTAAAAACACTTTTAATTATTTATGAACATTAAATTTAAATATTATTAAATCCATTACAAATCAGCGTGGTTTTTATAATTTATTATTTAAAAATGCAATTTGGTGTTCTTTATTGTTGGTCAATGTTTTGGTACTTCATTTTTAGGCATTCTAAATGTATACAAATTATATTAGTATTTTTATTGAAATTTATGGTAAGAGTAGTTTTTTAAATTAACTTATTAAAATGTTTTAAACATTAAACAGCTACTACGATTCAATAATTTTTTTATTTTAAAAATTTAATTATTTCTTATAGAGAGAACTAAAAAGTAAATGGTAGATGGTGTACTGAATTGTGCAAGCTAAAGTTATTGTTTCAGTGTTCAGCAGATTCTATCTAGTATTGACTTAAATGGCTTAATTTCGTACGTAACATACAATTTTTATATTATATACCTGTGATCGTAAACCTTGTTGTATTATTTTAAGAATTAAAGTCTATTTTGTGCATCATCAGTGCATGATATTTAATCTTAACAAGTTTATTAGTGTACAAAATATCTGAATCAAAATTGAAGTGTTGTAAATTAGATCTTTTAAATATTTTCTTCCCTCTGGTAAAAAAAGATATGGCAATATTAATCTTTACAAGTACTTAATATCTTATTACTTGAGGTTCATTGCTCTTTTTTATTCGTAAAATATGAAAACATCTTTCTTTGGCAGTTCTGAAGGAAATAACTCACAATAATGGCTAAAAACCATTCAACGGCTTAAAGGCTATATTCATCACGAAATTAAACAGTTTAATCAGAACCTAACAATATAATAAAAAGAGGAATAGATTTTTTTATGATACAACAGAAATTTTTTCTTATTACAACTCAAAATGTTTGCTCTCAATTATAACAATAAAAAATTTTTAGTAGTTGAAAAACAAATCTTGATTTTTGTCCAAAAACTCACATCGAGCTCTTCTGATCCGTTATTCACGCCGATTTCATGTTGCTTTCTCTCTTTATAGCTTGTTGTGTACCTTGGCTTGATTTGTTAGTTTTTATCCTACACAAATTCTAAAATATTCTAGTTTTTTTTAATTCAGTCAAATTGTATCTTTCTTTAACTCAATCTTAGAGATGCCTTAGTTCATGTAAGTTTTCCAAAAATATTTTGTTACAAACGCATGATTGAAAATTTTGTGATTCTAGTACATTAAATGTGATTTGCTTTTTGTGCGTTTTAAAACCACAAATTTCCTATTTTTAAAATTTCCTACCATTCTTGCCGTATAGCAAAATAAGGACAAAACAATATAACCTATTTTAGGGATTTCATAAGCCTCCCAGGGACAGTTTGATTTTAAAATTGAGGTAAACATAAAAAGACTTAAATTTCAGAACCTAAGTACATATGTTGACAAGCTTGGTGGCAAAAATTATGTTGTTTGCCTTAATAGTCTCTATAATTTTAAAGCTGCAGTCACACGATGATACGATGATTACCCTCAAAATAGTGAAAACCATGCAGCGTTACCTTGCTATAGAAGGATTCGTTTTCTGTTCATTGAAATCGAGCATATTAAATTCAGTATTCCATACATTCGCTCAATATAACTTAAATATAAGTCAATGTTGATTGTTTAAAGTAGTCCAAAGCGGAGATTCTGTGTGGGGTTGCTAGTCCCCCATCGGGCGCCTCCCCAGGTGGCGGATAGGGGAATGCCTCCCAGATATGGGTGGTACCTGGGAAATGAAATACCAGGGGCGGACCAAAACTAGCATAGCATAGGAAGCAGCTGTGTCATTAATGAGTCAAGGCTGCAGAAGAATGACTTCGGTAACAGGCTTGTCATCATATACTTACAGGTGGCTATCAAATTATGATACACCCGGCTGTAACACTGCGATGAGAAAAGCAACGGGAAACTACCTCATTATATTCCCAAGAAAAATCAGGATGGCAGAGAAATATAATGTTAAAGAATGTACTGATCATGGGCTCGGAAACCAAGATCCGGCAAGGGAATATCACAGGGCTTCCCAGGTCGTCAGCCAGCGAAATCCCTGTACAATAAGAGACAATATTGCTCCAAAATTAAAACTGAAACAAAAACTGAACATAGGCACGTGGAATATACGAAGCATGTTCCAAGCAGGGAAAGCAGCCAACGTACATATTGGGATGCAGCGAAATGAGATGGCCAGGCGAAGGAACGTGTGTGGTAGATGGATATCAAATATACTATATTGGTGATGATAGTCCGCAACATCGCAATGGAGTTGGTTTTATAATAACAAAGGACGTTCAAAAAGCAGTAAGCGGATTCCTACCAATATCGGATAGAGTTGCTATGTTAAAAATAAATGCACAACCTTGTAATTTGAACATAATACAAACTTATGCGCCAACAACAGACAGCAATGATGAAGTCATTGAACAATTTTATGACGACGTAAGGAAAGCAATAAAATATACAAAGAAAGAAGATATATCCTTAATTATGGGAGATTTAAACGCTAAAGTTGGCAACGAAGCAACCGAAGGAATAGTAGGAACATATGGTCTTGGAATACGTAATGAGCGTGGAGAAATGCTGGTACAGTTTTGTAAAGAAATTCAATTTTCTATTTTGAATACTTATTTTGAATTACCAAGCAGAAGATTATATACATGGAAACCCCCCGCTGATAGAAACGGCAACATTGTAAGAAATCAGATTGATTACGTAATGATAAACAAACGATTCGATTACATCGGTTAAAACATATCCTGGTGCAGATGTTCCATCTGACCACAATCTCTTGCTAACTGTATTCAGGTTACGATTAAAGAAAGCAACGGCAAGTGGTACGAGACAAACAAGAATAGATGTACAGAAACTGAAAACAGAGAATGTACGGCAGGAAATAAAACAACAGCTAAATCAAAAATTCTCTGAAATCAATATAAGTACGGGCAACGATATAGAACAAAAATGGGAAACAATTAAAGAAACGCTGAACGTCATTGCAAAGAACCCAAGAAAGAAAAACAATGATTGGATGACGGACGAAATACTAGACCTTATGGAAGAAAGGCGCAGATATAGAAATAAAAGTGAACTAAATTATAAGCGAATACACAATATTATTAGACAAAAAATCAAGGAAGCGAAGGAAGCCTGGTTAGGAAGCAAATGTGCATAAATTGAAACCTTAGAGGGAAAACATGATACACTAAACCTACATAAAAAGATCAAGGAAACTGCAGGAATAGTAAGAACAAAATCCAATGGAATAGTCACAGACAAAGATAATAAAGCAATATTCGACAAAGAGAAAATACTAGAAAGATGGAAAGAGTACATGGAGGAATCATTTTCGGATGAACATAGAGATGACGCTGATGTAATAGTTGGCACATTAGGACCAACTATAACTAGACAAGAGTTGTTGAAAGCCATCAAGAGAATAAAAAACAACAAGTCAGCAGGACCAGATGAAACCCATGGAGAACTTCTAAAGTTATTGGAAGAAGAACACACGCAGGCCGTATTAGATTTGTTCAGTAGAATATACGAAACAGGAAACACGCCCAATGACTGGTTACTCTCTACGTTCATCCCATTACCAAAAAAGCCACGGGCCAAGAAATGTGAAGATAATCGCACAATTAGTCTAATGAGCCATATACCAAAGGTTTTTCTACACATCATCCACCAACGTGTATACAGCAAGTTAGAACAAAATATCGGCGAATCGCAATTTGGTTTCAGAGATGGCCTTGGAACAAGGGAAGTCTTATTCTCGATACAAGTGCTAATACAAAGAGCGCGTAATGTCAACTACGATATATTTGCATGTTTTATTGATTTTGAAAGAGCGTTTGACCGCGTAAAACACGAGCAATTAATACAAACATTAAAATCAGCAGGAATAGATAACAGTGATACCAGAATTATTGCCAACTTGTACTGGCAACAAACAGCCACAATCCGTATAGGGGACAGAACATCAGAAGAATTTCACATCCGCAAAGGTGTTCGACAAGGATGGGTATTATCCCCGATGTTATTTAACGCCTACTCTGAAAACCTCTTCAAAGAAGCCCTAGAGGGTGCAGAAGATGGAATCAAAATAAACGGAGAGTTAGTCAATAACATTAGATATGCGGACGACACGGTTCTGCTGGCCAACACTTCAGAAGGATTGCAAAGATTAATAGACCGCGTAACAGAAACTAGCAAAAATTACGGTATGCGGCTTAGCATAAGTAAAACAAAAGTGATGATCATGAGTAAAAATGCCAACATAAACGTGAATTTCCACATAAATCAATCCCCTTTACAAAGAGTACAGGCGTTTAATTACTTACTCTCACAGAAGCTGCAAACAAACGATTGGGAGCTTTTGAGCTATGGTGCTATCGCCGTATGCTCAGAATTTCATGGGTACACCATGTAACAAATAAGACAGTCCTTCAGCTCATGAACAAGGACAGAGAGATCCTTAATGCTGTTAAGAAAAGGAAACTAGCATACTTTGGTCACGTTATGCGAAATGATAAATATCGTCTTTTGCAGTTGATTATGCAAGGAAAAATCGAAAGCAAATGAGGTCCTGGTAGACGAAGAATCTCATGGCTTCGCAACCTTAAGCAGTGGACAGGAATGACATCGGTCGCCCTGTTCCGAACAGCGATAAACAAGATTAGATGGGCCAGACTGATCGCCAACGTCCAATGAGGATACGGCACAAGCAGAAGAAGAAAGCGGAGATAAAACACGTTATTTTATTTGCCCATAAATTTCGTCACTAGCTTAGAGTACAGCCATTGATTTTCTTTATCAAAGGAAAATAAACGCATCTTTCATCAAAGACTACCGACAATACGGCATTCGAAACACAGACATTGATAGAACTTCTGTTACATTTTTATAGATTGTTAGTTTGAGGCAGCAGTTAGTTCTCATGGCACAGCACGGCAACATTTAGTGAGTAAATCAACTCATAAAAATTACAAATGACTGATATGTGCACAATTCCAAATTTAGCTATATAAAATTAAAACAGGTAAATAGCATTTTATCGACGGCCCCGGCAGAATTTCAAATCTACTGCAATTGGTGACTGCACTTTAAATTTCTTCGTTGTTTCCTGCCTTTGTGAAATTTGATTTGTGGTAGTTCTGGAACAGGAAGATAAAATGCGATGACAAAATGTATAATAATATAATGTATAATATAAAAGAAATATTTATTTATTTATTATTAGAGCAAATCACCATTTCTGTTATGCGTCTACTCATTCAAGAGAAATTCCAACTGTCTTCATATAGTAGTTAACATACCCGATGCTGTTCATCCGTGGCGGTCAAGGGGGACCATATCGAGCTTGATCGCGCAGATTTGCTTATAGCTTTTACGCTTCTTACCCATTGCCTAACTGTACCGACAGCCACACAGGTGTTGCCACAAACAGCACTTACTCGTCGATGAATGTCATGCGATGGGCGCACAACCATCAGCTGTTAAGAACTCAGCAACATCATGCTGCTTCAATGGAATGTCCCTGTCACTACTTATTTTTGTCACTACAATAAGGCCTTATGATTTTGCAAGGAAGCGCTACCGAGTGTGTTACTAGTCAATGAGAATATTAGGATATCTATTTTATTTTGGTTAAGAGGCAAGGGTTTTCAAACCACCCTCGTACAAAATAGCATACATTTTATAAAAATATGACACAAATATATAAAAAACGATGAATTTTGAATTTACACTGGTAATATAGGATAATATTTTTCAAAAAAAAGGTGCAGCAAGAAAATTGGAATGGAACTCAATTAAAAATTAGTTAAAATTTTTATTTTTTCATCAGATGTCTTTCTAAATTTTTAATATTTTGTATATTAATCATTGCCTGGCAACAGGGGGTTCTATAAGCCAAACACCAATAGTGATAATGGAGACACTGCTAAACCTCTTTTCTCTTTATTGGAAAATTATGAAAGAGGCTGAAGTGGCTCTTTATAGACTATTTATTATATCATTCACAGAGGAAGTTTGGAAGTAGGCCATCCGAAAACCGAACAGGCCAATTGATGTTAAAATTCGTATTTAAAATTAATTTTGAGGTTGACATTATGAGTTAAATAAATGTATGAATGAAATAAACAACAAGAACACATTTGAAAAAATTATTTAGTATACAGATTGGTCAAAGCATGTATTGTAAAAGGCAAAAAATATATATTCTCAGTTAACCTTTTGATTAAGAAAATACACATCCGTTTTTCAAGCGAAGATATTTGTTGTACTACAGTGCACTGGGTCACCGACAGTCAGGCACACCTAAAAGTATTAAGGAACCTGAGGGTGACATCGAGACTGGTACGGGAATGGTGGGAAGAACTCGGGCTTCTAGCAGACCGCAATAAGTTAACTCTGTTGCGGGTACCAGGGCAATGCGGAATGACAAGCAACGATACCAAAAAATCATCAACCGAACTGGTTTTGGGAGCACCTAAAGGTACAACAAAAAATTCAGGGAAAATGTACTTTTATAAAAGGATCATGTCGTAAACGAGCTGAAGAACTATTAGTACAAAGCAGTAATCCGGTTCGAACTATTACAGGTCTCCTCACAGCCTATTGTTTTCTCAGAAGACATCTTAACAAAATGTACAATGAAGACCCGACCTGCAGACATTATGGCAGGGAAACAGGGGCAGCCATTCACATTTTGTGTGAGTATGAGGCTTTAACTCACAGGAAGCAAGCTATTTATGTAAAATTAATATTGGACTATCCAGTAAGCGACTTGTACAGACTAGTGCAAGGGACGAGGGTACCTGAAAAGTTTTGTAAAGGAAATGAGAGAAGTACAACAAGTTCATGAGTTTGCAGTGCTATCGAAGACAGCTCTCAAAAAAATTTAATCATTGTAAATATATTTTTTTCTATTTTCTCTTTAAGTTTTCCTCACCAACGGCCATCTTTCTATGATTTATGACCTGCGTTTTTTGTTGTTTAGTTACAGTAATAAAAGACTCAAATACCTCGTTGATTTGCAAATTTTTATTAACTTTTCTAGTGGCATTCTAATAATGATCTACGTTTAAGCATATTACATAGCTGAAAATATGATTTTAAATTTATTAGAACAATGATTCAAAAGATAGAAGATTATCGCAAAGTATTTAATTGGTTCTAATTTTTTAATATTACTAATTAATTAGAAAATTGTTAATCCTATAATACGCTATAGAAAAATTGGGACATCCAAAATGCATTTCTACAACTAATGATAACTTGAGGTGGTATATCTTGCTCGCTTCAGCAGGCCTGCACATAGATACGGGCAGCAGTTCGCGGCGGCCCTCCAGGAGCATCGCTGACCTTATCAACTCGGTAATAGAGAAATATGCCGGGCTGATTGTTTTCATGATTTTTATTAGTGTCAAGCCACACAGCTGAAGTGGGCGACGCTTACTCCCATTGCATTAGGATGTGATTTACGGGCGCTTCGTCGCCGATTGATTGTTTTGGGCCTCGTCGACGTCGTTATTGGCCGCGTTAGAGTTTGTGCCGCCGCAGCTGGTGATCTGCGGACGGCGAATGAAGCGGGCGCAGGAGAAGAAATAAGGGCGAATAACTCCCAATTAATCTTCAGGTGCCCACAAGCAGCCACTCGAAATTCAGTTATCCTCACACCCACCGTGCGAATCGTGGGGCCAACAAAAGCACATCCTGTACCTCGCCGCCCTATCTCCCTAATCACGTTACGTTGAGTGGAGAAATCTTTATGCAGCGCTGAAAGAACCGAAATTCCTGATGGAGAGCTCAGATTAGGGGCGTTTCGTTCCGTAATAAAGCGATCTGGCCGTTAGCTGGCGCGCGGGCGAAAAGGTGGATTGCGTTCGAGCTACATTAAATTGAGAGGTTATTAGATATAATGGTTAATAATTCGTGTTAGAAGTTAATATTCAACTTTTCTATCAAATAAAACTTAGTATTAGTGTAAAAAAATTTATATTTTTTTCTTTTGTGTAAGTATCAGGGTTTGATTATTTTACCAGTTTGGTTAATCAGTTGTAATGTGGCTTCAGCGGATTTTTTCTGTTATATGTATTAAGTGCTCTTAATATTTTTGATCTTTAATGGAAAATAACTTAAGAATTACAACTGAAGGGTTTTCTGAGAATCTAAATACTGAAATGTCTTTACATTTTGCCATTTAAAGAAACTTTGATTCAAGCTCGATACATGGATTACGTTCTTTGTCTGATAATAATAAATTAGACCCCATCTCTGTTGCCATTTCTCAATTTGAACACTATAAAAAGAAATTTTTGAGATGGACTCTTAATTTTTTCAACAACGGCTAATAAAAAATTATCTAAAAATAGGCAGGTGAAAATGCAGAATTAATGATAAAAGCTGGCTTAGATGCAATAATTTTCTGTTTTATGAGATAACAAAGGAACCATTTTCTTCAAGCTGCTCCCACCTGGCGAAAAAATTACTGTAGATAAGTACTGTAAAATGTGGAAATTCACGAAAAAGGCATTGCTCCGCCTTTATAACGCCAAATAATGAAAATCTTCTAGCATCTTCTGTGTCTTCCATATCTTACTCCTTCAGATTTTTAAAGTTCCACTCTACAGAATAATTTGAATGGCAAGACATTTGATTCCGTAAAAGCTATTGTATCTCATGACCTTTTTTAAAGAAAAATCACGTTATTTCTATAAAGGAATTCACTATTCTATTAAACATCTGCGGACTTTGTGGAAAACTGTTACCATATAAATAATTAATAAAACTGTAACCACTTGTATTTTTAACATTTTCAAATCGGCCACCCATGATAACTTTTGATTCCACCGTATAGCCTTTCTGTTCTTCTATTTTTATTTAATATTTATTTGTACACTAAAATACAAAGCAAACGTAAATGCGCAGTTCGTTTACGTTTCCAAAATACTTTACTCGCATAATCATTCATATACAGGGTGTCCCAAAAATCAACGTCAAGCCGGAAACAGGTGATAGAACAAGTAGTGACAGTTATCAGAAAATTAATAAAAAAATCTTAGTAGTGTACTTTTAAAATTATAGGCATTCAAAAAAATCGAGAATACTGACACCCTGTGATGATCTTTCAAATACTGTGACTACAAATATTTATTGTTCTTCATTTTTTGTGTGTGATGTAACCCTGAATAACCCTTCTGTAATTACAGTCTAAAATTAAAACACAAAAAATGAAGAACAATAAATATTTGTAGAATACCAAAGAGATCATCACGAGTGTTCAATATCCTCAATTTTTTGAATGCCTATAATTAAAATACGACTATTATTATTCTGATAACTTACAGGTCTATCACCGTTTCAACGGGTTGACGTTGATTTTTGGGACACGCTGTATACAGTTCTGAAACTACAACACTTTCACGTATACCAACTGTGACAAAAAAGTGTTAAAATAAAAAAACACAACAAGAACCTATTAAGTGCTTTAAATTAGAAGATACTATGTTTGATAAGAACGTAATAATTATATGTTTAATGATGTGATTATTTTATTTCCTTAAAGAGTATGAAATTAGCATTGCTTTTTCCACTAAACTTTAGAATTTGGAAGTTTGCATTTGTACAATAGAAGTTTAAACACATATCGAAGTCATGATGCTGTAGAGGAGCAGCAAAACATCATTATCATTAAAGCGGTACGCTTGTTGTCAAACCAAAGGTTTACTGTCAACGCAATGATCGTTCAGATGACAATATTGCTCGAGTAAGTGACAGTATGCATGAAGAACCAAGCATATCAATTTTTTGCCGTTCACAGCAATGTTTTTACACGGCACTACGCAACTCATTTTAACAAAGTATCTGCAGTTGCACGTGTATAAAATTTAATTGACCCAAGAACTTAAAGAAATAGACCATCAGAAACGCTGTACATCTATAAACTGGATTTTAGAGAACGCAGTAGTTGAAGTTTTTTGAAAAAAGAAACTCATATTGCGACATGACTCTCATTTTTCTTTCAATGATTCGATGAACCGTCACAAAAGTCACATTCGGGGTAGCGAAGATTTACATGCCTCTCATGAGAAACCATTGCATTCACAAAAACGCACTGTTTGGTGTGGATTGTAGGTTGGAGAAGTCATTGATCTGTACTTTTTTGAAGACAAAATAGTAGTATATGCTATCGGAAGATAATGAGTAACATTTTTTTAATGAAACAAACCATTTGACTGTTTACTGAAGCACTAGGGGAGAGTAAAGATGGCATTCCAATGAATGGCGTTCTTATTAATAATTTAAGATATGCGGACGACACAGTCTTACTTGCTGATACAGCCAGATAACATGCGTTTAAATCCAAGCAAAACTAAAGTCATGGTGGAAAGAAAAAATAACAACAATACAGCCATGTTTATTGTAGATGGCTCCCAGACCCAAACAACACCATCTACTACATATTTGGGAATGTAGCTTAACGAAAACTGGGATCAAGCTAAGGAAATAAAAATAAGAATTGAAAAAGCACGAACCCCTTTTAATAACATGAGAACTATGCTATTTAACATAAAGCTAAATATTCAAACTACAAACTCGTATTTTAAAATGCTACGTGCTCTCGATTTTGATGTATGGTATTAAAGCCTGGACGTTGACGGATGCTGCGTGCAAACGACTAGAAGCGTTTGAAATGTGGTGTTATCGACGCATGTTACGAATATCTTGGACACATCACGTAACAAACGAAGCCGTCCTGCAACGTATGAATAAAGAAAAAGAAGTGATGAACACCGTTAAGGAGAGAAAACTTTTATACTTTGGCTATATCATGCGTTATAACAAATATATTTTTCTACTGGTTGTGCAAGAAAAAATCGCCGTCAAAAGAGGACCCGGAAGACGCCGAACATCATGGTTGCGTAATCTGAGACAATGAACCGTAAAACATCTGCAAACTTATTTAGAACCGTAGTCGATAGGATTAAATGAGCCAGAATGATTGCCAACGTCCACTAAGGATATAGCACAGAAAAAAATAAGGATAACTTCGCTAAAAAATGGCCGCTTGTCAACGGGGTCGTAGAGGTCATTTGGCTGACATTTTTGAGAAAAAACTTTCTAAAGTTCAATTTGGACTACTCTAGTACATTCAATTATAACACTTTTGACGCTTTTCTATTTTTTATGTGCTTCTGCTTTGAAATTAACATGTGGATCAGCAATATATAACTCAAACAATAATTTCGATCTTGTAGGTCTGTATGTCTCAAGAGAATAAGAAAATATTCTTTATAGTTTCTTATTACATTGAGATTACTTAATTTTTTTCTAATAACTATTATTTATTTTATGCATTCTCTATATATATATATATATATATATATATATATATATATATATATATATTATATATATAATTTTTAGCCCACCTGCTATAGAAATATTTAGCAATAATTTTTCTTTAATACAAAGATTACCATAGATTGAATTGATCTTAGCACATTATAAACCACTATTTACATTATACTATGGAATTAATGTCAAGCTTAATATACATGTATTAGTAATTAGAAAATAAGAAAAAAAGTCATAGCCGTTAAGTATATTATATAGCTATTTCAATCAAACATCTCTTTCAGACAATTGAAAGCATTTGGCTTTCAAAGAGCAAGAATATACTCGTTGCGTTTCTCTACCTTCTTAATGTCAAGTGCCACACGCTACATATAAGTGGTGTTTACTAAACATATGTGATACCGAATTAAATGGAAATAGGATAATAGTAACTTAAAGTAGTTAATAGGTTATTGAAACAGTTCCCAGCCTTCCAAAATTATAGATCGAAATGTTTTGCTCTTTAATCATTTTTATGTTTTTGTTGCCGTTAGAGTACCTGTTTTCTCCCAATTATTTTGCTATATAATTTTCCTATACTTGGTTTAAGATGGAGCTGACCAGAGAGCAAAAACGCTTGCTACTGCGTTTCCAATGGAAATTGGGCGCTTGGGAGGCCGCCGGAAACATTTGTGAGGCGTACGGTAACGGAAAAATTTGACAACATTGTGGGGTGCGATGAGAAATAGATCGCCTACGATAATCCGCACCGACAAAATGAATGGAGGTTGCAAGGTCAAATGCCGTCCTCAACTCCTGTCAAAACCTTCGAAAGGACAAGCGAATAGTGACTGTTTTTAAGATCATTCCAATATCATCCACTACGAACTACTTGAGAAGGGTCAGACAATGAATGCCTCTCTGTACTGCAGCATTTTGCGCCGAGTTCATCGTCGTTCGGGTACTCGCCGGCCAATCTAGAGTAGCATTTGCGCAACAAGAAGTTACGAGACTCCAACAAAATGGAAAGCTCGCTAATTTCTTTCTTATACTCCAAAACCCTGAGTTATACCATCGCGGCATCCACCTGCTACCGGAAATGTGGTCGAATTGTATTGAGTTGAACAACGATTACTTTGACAATTTTGTTTGAGCGTATTTAATTCATAAATACAGTTTCTTGATCTATAATTTTGAAAGGCCGGGAACTTTTTCAATGACTTATTAAATATTTAACATTTAGTTTAGTAAACATTGAAAGGAGCTTGGCCTTCGAGAAGTTGATTTGGGCTGCGCTTCTATCGCACTGTAATAACTGCTATCGCAAAGATCAAATATTTAGCAAAGCCTAATTAACAATAAAAAAATTACAATTTTTTTATATTTAAACCAAGACATTCAACATATATTTATCAACTACCACCATATGTAGCAAATTTATATATGGATACATTCTACTGTAAAAATTATTAAACAAACAAATCAAAATAATATAAACATAGACTATACAAATCTTAACTATGTAGACACTATCATCAATGAACTTTTGAAAATATATGCGTGGCTGCTAAAGAAAGAGAATAAATTAACAATTATCAGAAAAAAGTAAACAATAACTCAAAACCTCAAATAGATTCCAAATGTCTCAGTTGAAATGTACAACTATAAACAGACCGAAAATAATACATATAAACATTTTGCTTTACACCACAAGATCCTAAAGCACCCCATCTATATTCATAGATTCAAAGATTATAATGTTATAATCGGGCTAAGTTTGCTGCCAAAGAAACTTATATAACTAGTTCTGCACAACGATTCAGCAAAAATTAATGCTAGGACAAGTGACATCTACCGAGAACTAATTATAAATAATTCGTGTCAAGCAAAACAAAAAATCACATTGTAATTCGTGACTTACATCACTATATTATATAAAAAATAAACAATGAAATGAAGGACATGGTGCAAGAAAGATTAGTAAAATTAAAAATTAAGTCAACAAATCACCTCTCCCAATGTTCTTTGTCTTTGGAAATTTTTAAATTAGAATTTATACAACACTACAAAACCAAAGTTGAACCATCAATGAACAATACAGATATAATGCAATGCACAAGGTCTAATTTGCTATAGCCATTCCAAAGCTGATTGCTCAAAAGCATTCGCATGTATTAAATGCTTAGGGTCGCATGATACCAAAACATGCAGCAAATCCAGAGTAACACCAGCAATGTGTGCACTTTATAAGAGCCGCCACCGTCTTAATTATAATGGGTGCACAGATTACGTTGTCTTAATCATTTTATAAGATAAAAATAATCCAAGAAAACAAGTTAGGCATGTTAACATTCAAAACTAACACGCTAACCGCAATTAGCTATGCTCAAATAACATCGGACATGCAATCCTAACAATCTAAACATAATTAGCAAACTTGAAAACTCCTTAAATGAATTCAAAAATGTTTATTTAGTTACTCAACCAAAACTGTATGATGCTAACTATGCTTACAACCCTTATAAATAAACTAAGACAATAATGGCAGCTTTAAATGCAAACGGTATAGTAAAGCACAAGAAATAATTGCGTCCTTAAAAATCAACAACATTCACATTTTTCTAATTTTCCACACCTATTAAACCGAAAGAACAATGATTAAAATACTCTACTACTCATGGTACTACCTATCTATCTTATAGCGTTAAATTTTGCTATTAATAAAATACAAAGTACAATTCTAAAACTCCAGTTCCTGTCATAGCCTATAACAATCGTTTGAACAAAACGTAAACAAAGACAGCTGATATGAAATGTGGCTTGGCTGAGCTCTGAGTGTACGTTTGGTTGCCTATCTTTAGTATCGTTTTGCATATCTTAGTTTCGTAAGGTCACCTTATCCTTTTGTTATCATTTATAAATAAATTGTTCCGCGTTTGCACCTTGCAAAAATTTGAGGGAAGGCGGGTGAAAAATTGTCAGCCTAGGAGGGCACAAATACCTTTTTGCGGGCAGCCCTTTGTAGTCAGTTCTAACGCAACTTGACTCGAAAACTTCTGGTAGCTGACATGAAATCCTGAGAATGTTACTTGAAGATCAAGGTTGACTAAAACTAAAGGTCTAAACCTATTAAAAGTTATCCAAGATAATAATATGAAGTTCCCAACATCTAAAGAATCAACTGAATTAAATGGTTTAGACCACAGCTCCATCAACATAACCCTAAGTATTGAACTATTTTTGTAAAAATCTCACTAAGGCTAAACACAAAGATTGGGAAAATTTTCAGGGTAACATTAATACAAATATTTGCCTCGATCTCTGGCTAAAAGAAAAGTACAAAGTTGATAAAGCTGTTTAATATATCACCGAATTATACAAGATGCTTCTTGGATAGCCACTCCAACCAGAGGCCAGTGAGTAATCCACAAAGAAAATTAAATGCACCTGCAATTTACACACTGTATCTCCAATTCACAATCAGATGCTAAAAAAGCAATTGTGTATATAGACTATGTTATGCATTTATCACACATTTAGATGATAATAATAACAACGATAATAAAGTATTAGCCTACCTTAACGCTCCATGTCAAGTATCTCTTCTAATAAGGTCTTTTCTACTTAAAAAAATCCGCAATAAAATACATTTTAAATACATAAAAATACTAAAAAACTGTTGTACTACCAACGTCCATTTTCAACAACATGCTGCACACAGTAAACCCGTAACCAAAGTCACTTCTATAGGCCAAACAGTCTGCTGCCTATTTAGAGTAAGATATTTAAAAGACTTATACTTAACAGAATGTTAATTCCAGAGCACCACTTTAGATTAAGTCAAAACCATTCTATCATGCAGTAATTCCAAGAAAATCTTGTAAAAAACCATGCAGACGCATGTTTTCCTCAACGTACAGCAAGCCTTTGATTAAGCCATGGTATGTGTAAGTTAAGAAAGCTACTTCTTGATTAATTTTATCTGATACTTAAGTACTATCCAAACAACTGATTTTTCCAAGTCAAAGTTGATGCTACCCCATTACATTTGGGGTACCACAAGAAGGTGTCTTTGGGCCATTGCTATATTTCATATTTACAACAAACATACGGCAATAAACTGCAGCATCACCTTAACCGACAGAACTGGCATGAAAAATAAATTTTAACACTTACTACAAAAAGAACTATCTGCCCACAAATCACTGTCAACAATAATCCCATATTAATAAAAGATGAAGTGAAATATCTAGGACTTCACCTGGATGATAAGTTCATATTAAATCTAAGAAACGTCAACTTTAATTAAAACCCCAGAACATCAAAAAAATTGGAAACAAATGAATCCTTACAAAACAAGATTTAAACTAATTTGGACTTATGGAATAAAGCTATGGGTTTGCAATAAAGCTTCTAATATAAAAATTCTTCAAACATTTCAGACTCCAGACGATTGCAAATGCTCTGTGGTACATCTCAAACTCAACCTTCTATAATAATATAAATAAAGTTTTAGTAAATGGTGTCAAATCGTATGCTATTAAATATAAAGTTTGCGATTCTGACTACAGCAAATGACCTATAAGAGAATTATTTAGCCAATCCATGCCAAACAGAAGACTTAAAAAAATGGCCTAAAAACGTAACTTTGTAAATCCCAGAGAACATTTGGTAGATGATGTTTGGCTCAAGACAAAAACCATATGTAAAATTTACTAATCACAATATTTTTAGTAGATTATAAATTAACATATTCAACTGCATCAAATGCGATAAAAATTGGAATAGAAATATGAGTGCGAAAAAATGCAAGACAAGGTTATCTAAGAATCAACGCAAGCAACATTAGCCTTTCCAATGTCTTCTGTCTTGGCATGTATCTGCTACTTTAATAAAAGAAAACATTTTTCTTTAACTGTAACTATCCTCATTAAGATTATATAAATATTTTTCGAAAATCTTGAAGCGGAAGCTGAAAATAAGGAAAAACACGATTCAATAAAATAGAGGCTCTCCATGATGGTTAAATTTACAAAATTTTACAAGTGCATTTTTAAATTGTATACATTTTACTGGTTTGACTACCTTTTGGTAACCTTTCATATTTTTTCTGTTAGCTTATTTGACCTTTTACTACGTTTATCTGTTTTTGATTTCTATTTTTATCTTTCCCGTTCTTATTATTATAATAATCTTTTTTCAGTTTTATTTTTTATTTTATCATTTCACTATTTACTCAGTTACATAATTCTTTAGTTAGTATAGATATTTGTATCTATGTTTTAATTTCTATATTTCTATTATCTTATCTTTTTGTACCCATTCATATCTTTTTCTCCATACACATGCATTGTTTTACTTAGCAATCTGATAGCTTCTTCTGCTCTCTTAACGATACTCCTTTTATTATCTTTCTTTCAAGACAAGATTGCTTAAAGTTTCTCACTTTACAAATATTAACATTTATTATATGTAACACATCGATTGGCTCCTTATTTTTTTTTAATTTGTATTGGCTCGGTTTTTGTGCTATTTTCATTTTACATTTTTTCTAAAAATAACTTAAAATATTTAAATTGTTTTTTAATTTTTTCAAATAATTTTTGGTGCAGAACTCATACTTTTTGGCGCAACATTCCAGTCAGGAGCCAAATTCTGAATACTGCGCCTTTACGTTGCACGTCCTCCTCTGACCTTGTCTGGGCGGCAGCCACCTTCCTTCCGAAGCCTACATTGAATTAACGTTTATATAATTAAATTTGGCAACTTGGGCAACCACACTTTAATTTTGGTCAATGACTTTGTTTGGGTTAGTCTCTGCGGCCCAATTATCGCAATTACGGCCGTGGATGTGACACCGGGCTTAATGGGCACATCCTGGAGCGTGTAAATTACAAACTGCAAACCAAGTGCCGCTCCTGATGCAACCAACCCGCGATTCGCCTCTAACAGCCATTACACCCAAACGGCAGTTAGACCGGGAAAGCGTTCCCACAGACGCCGGTTTGGCTGACTTCATAACGCCAGTGCATCTTGGAGTGGACGCTGATTTTGAAAACCCCCTATTTGCTTACATTAAAAATAAATCGCAGTTTATAGCACAATTAAGATATCTGTGGTAGTCTTAGAGTACATATTATACAAGGGCAATACTGCACTTAAAGAGCAAAGGGTAACTCTGAAAAGAATGACCTAAATCATGTATTTTATAAAAATAGTAGGTGTAATAAGAAAATACTTTTTTGAAAAATTAAAATATAAATTAATTTTTTCCTTTAAACAGTCACGAGTAAGAGAACACGACGATTGAAATTCTATAACTTATGGAATATAAATGTTATCAGTACTTTTTCTATAGTACATAGCAATAGCTTTTTTGTAACCCTTGCAAATTTTCTTTAATTTTATTTGAATTTAGATATTTCTATTGTCACCAATTTATTAAAAATGGATTTGTAGTATGAGAAATTGACGTAGAAAAGAAGCAAAGAGAAAATAATGTCCTGAATTTACTAAATAGATAAAGTAAATTGACAGTTATTGGCCAATATGTATATAGACTCTCATATTAAGAGTATCTTTAACCCTACCTTTGTGGACATGTAATGAAAATATTTTTTTCTATTTCGACTTTAGTTACTGCCTTTGTCACTAGATTGCGATATAATCACAAACTAAATCAACTGTCAGATGATTGTTCAATCTTACATGGAATTTTATGATTTTGCTAAGATCCGTTAATCACGTAAAAATTGTCAAAAATTTAGTGGTGAAGTTTTGGATTTATTTCGGGCTTTTGGGTAAGTCTAACAAGTTTGTCCATATTTTAAATCATGTTTAAGTTAAGTAATACGCAACCATTTTGTACGAGTGGCCAATAACTACAATTACAAAAAATCAAATTACAGTTATTGGCCACCATGGCCAAAAAAAGTCAGTTTAATCTTAATTGGCCAATAACTGTATAGTTTACCCTACATCATACCTTTTGACTATAGTATTATTCCTGAATAGTTCTTTTTATGTAACATATTATTATTAAATCGATTATACATTTGTGTGCATTTTTGTACTTTCTTCACAACTATTCTCAAGAAGATAACACTATCCGGTTCAATATGGTTTTTAAATACTTTTCTCCGAATAGTATGCTTAAATATTCTTTCCGTCTTTCTAAATCCGATGATCTGATCATTTAACAAATTTGACCTGCTGTTCTGGAAATACTGTAACAAACGTGCAAAATTTCTCACCAATTTGCAAAATGCTGTTGTTAGAATTATGACTTTCAACTTTTTTACCATTTAATAGATAAAAAGTTCAGCTTTACTTATAATAATGAATATAAAATATTCCTATGAATAAGAAATTAAGAACTTCAGTATTTGATTTACCACATGTAGGTCTGTTACCTTCGTGGAAGTAATAGCAGTTTCAAATATGAGGCTACTATTGTTCATTACAATGCTATATACCTTGAGCCATAGTTCTTTGGACATGTAAGAAACCTATCAGGAACATTCTATCCAAAATTAACATTAATAAAATTTTGGATATGGTCAAAGAACTAGTTAGTAGGTCTCCATATGTAAGTTTGTTATTCCATTAGACTCAATTAACCTCTCTGATGACACGTCCTGAGTATGCTACTTTGTGTATCATGCAATCCATATTAACTTTGATTAATGGTGGAAGTTAAAAGTACGAAAGCACAAAAATCTTAAAACTGTTTGTAATTTATTTGAACGTGTACTGTTCTCAAGATGAATTTCAGAAACCGTTCTAACTCAAAATGTGCATATTTTAACAGAGCTTATCAAGAACAATTTTTAGACGTATCTGTTAATTACTACTATAAAGAAATCAAGAAATCCTAAATGTTTACTAGCTAGGGTAATAAGTCATTACCCTTCATTAACAATAAATAAAGTACGCATTAAAAATTGTTCAAAGTCGTATCTAGTAGTATAGTTCATATTTTCGAAAGCTGTAAATTTCACTGCAAAGTATGACAATCAAACTAATATACTTAAAATTTGAACTCAAGCTCCCTACATTTTACTTGTTATCACTAATTTTTTTTATTAATACATTTCGCTCGATAATGGTGTGTCAAAACCATGAATGAATGAAAATGAATATTAAAAATTTTATTTTTTAGCATCAAACCAAATCGATTACATTTTTATGTTAAAATTTTTTATATTGGAGACCTTTCCTTATATAGTTGCGCTATGTGCAACAGGAATTGCTTCTGTTCCTTATCTTTTACGATTCATTTGCTGAACTGTTGAATGACTGTTACTCGTCTTCGACAGGGCCGTTTGTCACTCTTAGCTTCTTAACAATCATTTGACTTTTCTGGCAAGCTTTCCAAAATTTCTTAATGTCTCAAAATAGCAGTCGGTATGTTCAGAAGTTCAAGAAAGGTCACTGTATATTTGGTGGCAAATTTTCCTAGTTATAAATGATCAGATTCTCATTTAGTCTAATTTCTTCGTCACTTTGCTTAATGGCATTCGCCATTTTGCTGTTTGGTGTGAATGGATAGATCGGGATGAAAACATTTATTGTTTCTCTAAGATATCAGATCCAATTTTTAGTTCCGCATTTACAAAATCGTGCTGGAACGATGCTTTTAGATAAACCAAGACTATAAAAATAACTTTTCCTTTAAGCCCTATGAGTCAAACATTGGACTGGAACAGACAGATGTTTAGGCAGTACATTGCCATTTAGTAGGCGTTATAGAGAGCTACAGGAAATTAGATGTACTAACTTTTGTAATCATCCTGAGTAATTATAGCCGCATCAAGATAAGATCTGTAATTCCATGCTGCCCTAAAACTTTATCAAGACCACTAGACACTCTCATACATTATGAATAATCCAAATAGAAGAATGTGAAGTCACCATATTAGATTCAGTAGCTTTCTCCAAGAATATACAGGCCTTATTTAACACACCTGAAATCGCAATAATTTTTCTCCACTAATCCCAAATTTTCTATAGCTTCTAATAGTTGATTTAGTACAAGACCAGACACTAAACCTAGAAGTCTCTCTACCATTTGTTTTTAAGTAAAGTTTTCTAACAACTTACCACCACAATACACAACAAAAAATCCGCTAACTGGTGATTTTCTATTTTGGATCTTGACTAACTGATAATTTCTCTTAATGTAGTCGAAACATCTGGCTGAAGACTATTAAGGAGTTTCGATTGCTAATGTTGGCTTTATGGAATGGCATAGCAACATCCGAGTTAGTTTTTCTTGCTTTCCTTTCTGTCTGTTTCACCCATGTAACTATAACTAAGTTGTCAAATTTTCTGACTATAAAGCAGGAATCGATTAAACCATGTTAATAATCTCGGAAATGAGCAACTTCTAAATGTCATCGTAATTTTGTTTTTAAAGTGGCACTGATGATTGAATTTTATTTAGTTTTTTGGAAGAACTCCGTTTGTAGTGTGGTGTGTTACAGGGTCATCTAATACATCCGCATACCATTTGCTTTTTTCCGAAGTAACATTAAACTAAGAATTATAAAATCTCTTGAAGAAGTCTGTATAAGAAAAACTCAACAAGAAAAAGTACGCCCTACAGACCATCTAAAGTAAATAGAGATACTTAACATGATACCATTATCAACGTTGTTCTAATATCTGATAACAGTGTTACTACCTATAGATTTAATTAATATTTTCTCTTTTTCATTTTAGAATGCCGTTCTCTTAAGCACAATAAGCCAGGGAACAATGCTTATTACAAATAAGTACCTCTAATATATGTTGCCATACAATAACAGCTTTCAATTTAGTTTATTCTCTATTTCTTTGTGTACAATTTTTCGATTAAAGAAAAGCTAATATGAGTCGCAAGCCATGCTAATGTTATTTTAAAATTACAATTAACCATTCAAATGAAGACTAAAACACTATTGAGTCTTTAATAGTAACAAACACACATACATTTAAGTTGTTCCACAGCAAAATTGTAGAATTATTCTTTTTCCAATATTACTCTCGGATGTATGCATGATACTACTTCGCTGAACAATTTTCAACAGTTGAAAACAATATGGGTTTTGAAGAAAGCCTAAGTGCACTACCACCATAAAAGTTGTAGAAATTTAAAATAACTTAGCAAATTACTTAATTTTTAAAACCATCAATTACTGTCGGTGACTGAGTATGCCAACTGCTAGACAGCTAAGTCTGGGATCGAACTCAGGTTCGTCCGCATCGCAGCCAAGCACCTTAACCGTACGGTCACACATTTTTCGTGATAATTTATGAGTTCTTAAATGTAGAAACTTTTCCTCATTCGTAATATACTAAAATTACTTTCGTCACCTGATTTTAATTTCACAATCATCCGACAGTCTTATGATAAGCAAAATTTAATTACACCAAGTACGTTTATTCTTTTTGTGAGTGTTTTAGAGAAACTTCACATGGTGCATGGACTGCACTGTGTTGAAAAGAGTAACTAAGCGTCCAGTCACTTCAAATGATTTGTTTTAGCTTTCTGATCGTGAACGTTTCACTCTATTGAAACTATAAATAAATAATATTGCAGAAGCGATTTTCTCACGACCATTAAGTTTTTCAATACGCCCTAGCCTTCTAAAACTAATATAAGCTTTAGCAAAGTTTCTTTGCTTATCAAAAGTTTTAAAAAATCGAAACCTAATGGAAAATTTGTGGCGAATTGCTAAAATGTACGCCCTAAAGCTGATTTCACTATAAAATCAAAATTATAGAAATATCACTAGTTTCATCAATTCTTTCTACAGTCTAATCTACTCTAAAGCTATTTCTCTTTTCAAATGTTGCGCATTTAACAAGCTTCATGTAACAATATAATAAACAATTAATTTACTGGTGAGTGTACATGGGTCCCATTTTGACTCAGTTCTCTTAAGCTCACCTATAGTAGATGCTGACTAGCAATAAGATTTGCCTTCCTATAGACAAATCAAAATCTTTTATCGTTTATAGCGGGCACTCATTGACCATAGATGTTTGAATTTCCATAGTTTTGGGGGTTAGCGTACAAGTCATAAATCCACCCAGAGTCAAACCTCTGTATTTGATCTTATGAAGCGCAATGTTCATTACAGGCCATTCATATTCAAAGGAAATCTGTAATAAAAAGGATTATTACAAATTTTAAAGTCTACTCTCTACTTTCGTCTTAGTTACTGCTTTTTATGCAGTTTATACAATTCAGTTTTTTGTTTATAGTCATTCAAATGTAGATTGCTTTCTCTTTTCAGGTATCTCTTTTGAGTCGTCAGGTCATTTCATTAGTAGTAAGAAGTTATAACTTATTATCTACTCGTCGTACAAATCTTACGATTAACATCGGAAATTTAATCAGAGTCACTTCCTGCTTAAAATATTGATAAGCCATTAATCAAATTGTACGTACTCGTTCTCTAAAGCCCTTCAAAGTGTTGGAAACTCGAAATGATATTATTCATACCCGAATTTTAAGTAAGAAACATTTGCAAAAACATTCAAAATATAAAAAATTTATTTATAGGGAAAAATTTATAGGAAAGTCTTTTTGATGTTATGCTTTAGTGTTCCTAATATACCTACAAATAGCCATAAACTTTTTAATCCGCTACCGTTACCACTTCACTGTAGTCCAGTCTCTTCTTCTACGACCTTCTTGCGCCCAATGTTGATTATACGCCTTCTGCATTTCCTTCCATCTATCTCTATTTTGTGCTACTTTAAAGCACTGTAGTCCAACGACTTCCTTGATGTCATCAACCTATCTTCTCGCCAACTACAGTGTCCATTGTATTATCTTGACATCCGATATGTTGTATTTTGCTCTTGCAACATAACCACCGAAGTCTCTTTTCAATTATTTTATTGCGGATCCATTTGTTTTTATTTTTGTCTCTTATTGTGGTCCCTAAATCTGATCGTTCCAAGGCTCGCTCGAAGTCTTCTTGTGATTTGTTTTATGATTGTCCGTGTTTACGCGCCACAGGTCACACATATCAAATATCTTGCTATAAGATGCTCGGGGATCTTTTTGTTTTTCAGTAACAACCCTTTTCAAAGCGCTGCTTGTTCTATGGATTGATACTGTTCTATTTTCTTTTGTTAATAATCCAGTATCACGAGATTTTTCTTAAATTGGAAAACTAAGCAGCTTTGATATATTTTATTTTCGAATTTATTGAAAAAACTAATTTAGACTTCTTCACATTATAGGTAATTTGTGTATCGGTTTGAGAATTATGGCAGTAATATGAATAACCTTCATCTAATGCAAATTCATCTTTGTTACTATATACGTTTTAGGAGCGATCCTTTGTGTGGAAATAGAATATTGGTCTTCATTTATTCTAGAATGTATTGACAGTCACATTAAGAAGATTTTAGTAATGATTTGAAGATTGGGGAGCTGGAAAGATGAAAACCTTTTTGGATTTAAGTAAAAGTGAAATATTTGTTTTATAGATGGATAACCGCAGCTGATGAATGTCCTCTGGTTGATTCCTAGTCCTGCCCGGCCTCTCCACTCCACGTACATATTTTACACGTATTTGTAATTAACATACAAATTCGGGAGTAATCGAATTGGAATTATGGAGGAGACCCGCAGCTCGCTTCCGAGCATAACCGGGAGCAAAACTCGGCTCTCATCAGTCGGCAGCAGTAAGTTGATCATAGGGGCTCCGTAATTCTATTAGACTGGATATCCCTTACTGTGGGCCCCTCTCCAGTTAGCGAATTAGGCCCTAATCATACGTATGCAATGCAATTTGTACGTACTCGACTCGCTTTGCTTATGGGGCGATATAATATGCTAATAACGTCTAATTTAGACAACGCGCATTACATTCTGCAATTGATATTAATGGTGCGTTCGGGGTAGACGCATCGGCCGCGCGCTGCTCCCTTTGTTCTTCCTCCCGAACACCTGATGCTTAGGTTGCTTAATCCGATTAGCCGGCGTAACGCAAATTTATCGGCCCTTCGCCGCCTTGGCCGCCGCGCTCCTTCCGGGGGTCATCGCGGCCGCCGCCGAGACGGGGCCGGCGCGGCGCCCTTTGCGACGGCCATCTGCAGATCCGAAGCGTAACGCAATCAAGCAAATAGGGCATGCAAATCACTTGTCATTCAACGTAAACTCGATAATAGAGCGGGATCGCGTTCAATTCCAGATCAAGGATGTTGTAGCTGGGGGACCGAGTTTATATTAGGACCCTATTAGCTAATTTTGAGGCCGAATTGAATTATTAACGACACCTACCTATCCGCTCCGGGCGCTATAATTAGCGGCATTTGTTGTGAGGACGATGGCGGCGCGTAATAGGCGCTTGCGGAATTTAATTTTGTTCCAGGGAGCGCGGGATGAATCAAGATCCGTATTGTTAGCAGAATGACTCAAAGGAGCTGCACCAAGTGCTTGATTTTGGTAAGATTGAATGCTTATGTAAATTTCGAATTGTGAATAAACTAAAAATTTAAGAAATAGCTTCGTTTTTCTTTAGTGTCCTAATAATAATTGTTACTATAGTTTTTTGACTTACTATGAAATGGTAATTGAGTGAATCAAGCGAGATAAACCAAACGCCATTGGTTGTGCCTAAAAATCAATCTTGGCATCTAGTAAAACCAAAAGCGACTCTATACTACAAGCCACTACTGAACTCAATGTATAGAAGTTGAATCAGTTGAAGTCAATCGAAAGGATACTATTTGGAATTATGACATCACCAAGCACCATACTTCTTGCTTTTCTTCAGGAAAACTTGTTGGGATTTAGATAAAATGTGCTACCATATTTACCGTATCAACTCGACATGGTATTTGATTTACGAATACAGAGCCTTTGCTTCTTAAAACTATCGAATTATTCAGAAGGAGAAAAACTATAGCCGCAAATCTGATAAATTACAAGATTTTTAATTCTTCACTGTGAGAAAGTGTAATCGTTAAAATGAATTTTGAGTTTTAAATCATATGAACTTCGATCAGTGAGGTATTTTGATCAAAATTAAGTAAATTCAAATTGGTTTAACCTAACGCATCCACTTTGGTCATGTTTTCAACTTTCTTGGACGGTCAAGACTTTCCAGGGCGGAACTTGGGTATCAAATCCTCATGGCCACTTAAAAATGGTTTGTGTTACTTAAAAACCTACACCCCCAATAAGCCCATCTTGATTTTTTGTAAGTTTCTGTTACGCTTAACCTGAAGTAGGGTGTCCAAAATTTTATTTTTTTTTCTTAACGCAAGATATTAGCATTAAGAAGTCTCACAATAATTGCCAATTTCTTTTTGGTGAACTCGTGCTTTCATTATATTATCTGTAAGAAAATGTATAAATATATAAAGGATTGGACTTTCGATGAGTAGATGACCAACAACATTTCTTAATACCACTAATTATAGGTAGACTCAAACAGTTCGGAAGTTTGACCAATACTGTGAAATTTAAGAAAGTGTTGTTCTGCTACCAAATGCGTTTTACTTTAGAACAAAAAAAATTATTGCGGTATGTAGCTAGAAGTAGTATGGAGTACCGAACGAAATTGTTGTCAGAAGCATGTCATACTGCAAGTTTTGGAATTATAGTGTCCCTTCTCTACACTTTTAAGTTGATAGCTGTAGTGGTGAGCTTCTACGACCCGCTTGAACTAAGAAGTTAAAGCATCTATATGTTGTTTTCACTGCTTAGTCGCCGTGCACCATCTCTGATATTTGCTATTATTTTCTTACCCCTATTTTAAATAAACGTAAGTACTTGATTATATTTAGTAACTGAGTTGACTACCCACCAAGCATCTTAGTCCAGGATTGAACCAGGGTCCGACCGCATCGTAACCAAGTGCCTTAACTGATCTACCACACTTTTTAAATTAGAAAAAACAGCTTAATCTAGTTAGAACAAAGTAGCATACCCTTATTTAATTATTTACCTATAACTGGCTATTTGAAAGCAAGCAGTTTATTTTTTAATAAAAATAAATTATCTATTATAGTATTGCTCCTTAAAAATGGATAGAAGATAAATTCTTTATCTTTCATAATTGTTTTCTTTTGTACTACAAACATACTTATACATTCCACTTAACCCCTACTATAGCAAACAACACAACAGCTACTGTTATACAGCTCTCCATTTTTTGCAAATACATTTATTGTTTAGCTTCATTCGCACTTTCTCATGCCTTGTCTTCTCAAATTTTTAATCAATGATTGTCTTCCTCAAATTTATGAGTGTTTCAAAAATTTTCTTAAGAACACTTGCACCACTTTCTTGTAAGTTACTCCTCCGGAGCAAGTTTACACAAAGTCACCTTCTCTGTTGATTTAATACATTGTGTCTTTGAATTCGGTGATTTTAATAAAGGGATTTTGAGGAGCCAATGGCGCCTTATCGATCTTAGAAACAACTAGAACTGTTGAGCTCTTCCTTTATTGACTTCATCTTTCTAGGCGTTTGATTCTGCAACGTCCACTCCCTTTTGGTCCATTGGTTACTTTTATTATTTTCGATCGTGTAAAAATTATTTCCCTTTTATAATCTTTCTGCAGACAGGACTTTTTTTGCAATCCGATCAGATGTAAGCGCCTCTCCCTTCTTATTAACTAGCAACCGCAGAGAATATTATTTATTAAGGTCGGTGAAACAGATAAGTGGAATATCCAAACTAAAATACTCGTTTTACAAACTGGCTAAACCTAAAGTTATTGCTTGCTACAACTGACAGAGCTTCTTCATGTTTTTGAAGCCAAAACTACACTACCACAATGTTAATTTAATCTCATTTTCGCCTAAATTTAAAATTTAATATTTGTCATGGTTATTTTTAATGTTTTTGGTTTATCTTTTTCTGGATTTGATTGTGTGGGGGATTTTTGTAATTCTACTCACTGTCGTCTTTACGCAAATATATATTTTTATAATTTCTGCTGTATTTTGCATTAACTTTTATCAATCAAATATGTTATACATTTTTCGTACATCCATCGTAGTAGAAAAGAAACCCCACTTTTAATTAAATCTTAGGTTGTAGTAGATTGTGTTGTAAGAAAAAAAGTTATGTAAATACAAAGAATAACAAGAAACATAATTTAATTTAATAAAAATCAAGTGTTAAGTAAAAATATTGCAAAACCGATCCATTATCTATTACGCTAGCACCACGTATTTTAAAACTACCGACAAGCTTTTAGAAGAACTAAGCGCAAAATAGTCTTTCAAGTCAATGTGAGTAAGTTGTAGATTCCCTTAATTATTAAGAAAAAAACGTTCTATACAGCAATGGGCAATTCCTCTTTAAAAGGCTTAACAATAAAAAAATCAAGAAAAGTTAGACAAGTTTTCTTCTTTATAAGCAACAGTTGCAAACTGGTGTTTCAAAATTATAACGCGATGGAATAAGCGTAGAAGCTTCACATCGTTTTGACAGACCGATATCAAAACAAGAAAAATTGTAAAACTGTGTTGAAGGGTTACCAAAAGCAAATTTAAATGGCCATTTCTCAAGAATGTCTTACTGTGCATTATCATATATAATTAATAAGGTTTTTAGAACGTTTTTAAGAGCCAATAAAAGGTAAAACGATGCATTGCTACACGAAAAAGACTAAAGAAGAATCAAAGTAGGGAAAAAGAGCAGGACGATTATGTCTTTTGGAAATTTCAAGGAATAATTTTCATTGACTCCCTAAAACACAAAATTAAAAAACAAAGAAATGAAAAAAATTTAGAAAAAGCTGTGCTTCTCCAAAATAACACCGCACTCTACATATTGGCAGCTACGATGACAAAATTTCACAAATTCTGATTAAAATTTTGTCGAACACCCACAGTAAAAAGTTTTTTAGTTTTCTAACAGAAAGAGCTGATTAGAAAGAAACTTTTTGGTCATTGCAGCTGCAAGGCGTAGTTGGTTTTTATTTTTTGTAGCTTTGGAAGTATTTCAAAAAGAGTTGATCTAAATATATTACGGAGTTAGGAGAAAATTGTAGCGTAAAATAAATCTACACTTGAATTTCTGTTTTTTTACTAATTTTCGCCTTTTTATTTTGTCTTGCCCCACTGTTTATTTGAACGGTTTTCTTAGCTATGGCGTTGGTCGCTATTTTTTAGTTCTTGTATTAGGGAATTTAATTTCTGCTTCATTATTTATTTGTTATGTGTTTTTATGTTGTGTTTGTTCTTTATTTTTACTTTCATTACTTTTCTATTTTTGCTTATCTATATTATATTCACTGTTTTTTATGACTATAAAATTGAAAACAACGTTCAATTGGTAAATAATCATACAACGGAACTCTAAAGCACGCACCATAGTCATCTTTAAATCAAAAATATGCAATAAATATTATTCGCTGTGCACTTTTGTAATTTGTTGCGTCCTGCTGTTTGTTTCGAACATTATTACGGCGTATTTTAGGGTATTCGGGCTTATTTCTGCATAACACACAACTTATAGTTGAAACCATTTCTTGAATCCCTTAGTTGACTGTGGTGTTGTGTATATTTTTTCATTTAAATAGTTTAGTAATAATCCAGTCAATAAACAAAATTTTAGACTTTTAGGCAGACGTCGTATATAATAACGGTCAAAACTAACAACAAAATTAGTCATTTTTGTCACCTGTAGCGGTCACACATATGGTTCCAACAAAATGGAGCTCCAGCTTATGCAATAGAGCAAGCGATTGTGCTGTTAAAGTAAAATTTGAGGATCCACCGGTTTGAAGCGAGTTAAAATTGAAAGTTCTTCGGATTCGACAACGCCTTACTTTTTATAGGGTTGCTTAAAAAAGTTTTGTTTAAATTTGATAGTATAGCAACATCCAAATTGAAATATAAACCTGAGAGTCACTCGGGTCTCTCCTGGATAATATTTTAGATTTAACAGTTATGCGAAATCAAAGAAGAAAGGCATGTATGTGATATTATTTTCAAACAAAATTTTTAGTCAATTGAACGCATAAACATGGTGATCGGTGTTTATTTATATATTTTATGGATTTTATATACAAAACAAGTTTTTTATGAAATTATTTTTATGGCATTTTATTTTACAGACTTTGGTCACTCTTGTTGCTTATAAACCCGTATCTTATTGATGGCTTCTATAGAAGCAAATATCAATAAAGTGCTGATCAAATATAACATAGCTAAGATTTTGAGAATGTTTTATGACGAGTCCGTTAGATTTTGGCTCGCACGTCATATCTGGGCCGACGCATTTCGATCATATTAAATCCATCTTGATTTCTTAGTAATGAGCTTTAGTTTTGCCAAATAAAATTCTTGATAAATCATCGAGTTATTCAAATGACTTTGACAAATAATACTATAAAATTGATAGAGATAACAGATAAAAAAGATAATATACCTTCTACATTGCTACGGCACACCATAATCAAAAAAAGGAAATTAAATATAAAAATGTGCGATGATAAAACAATAAGTGATTCAACTTACTTAACAGTACAAAACATCAAAAAATTAAAAAACCAAGAAACAGTGATAAAATACAGTTAATACTGTGTACATAAGCTATCAAAAGCAAAAATACTAAAAAGACGAGAAAAAGAAAATGAAAACAATTTATAATTAACCAAAATTGCGCATTGAAAATTGTGAATATTTATGGTCTCTACCTTATAGTTGATTTTTCACAATAAAATCACTTTACACTATTTTACAATAGCAAATATTAAAATATAATTTGTTTTAATTTCTTTTATTTTACTTTTACTTTACTATTTATTATCTTTATTTTTATAATATTTATTTCTTTATTAATTTAAGCGAATTTAGAACCGTAGTAAAATTAGAGAAAAATAAAAAGTAAAAATATAAAAAATATTTACCAAGTAAAATACCACATTAAAAGAAACAATCATCAAAGTAACAAAAAAAAAATGCAAAAATACATCAATAGAATTTAAAATGTCAATTTTTGACGCAATCACTAAATATACAATAGAAAAAACGTACAATAGCTGTCATAATAAGTCATATAAAAATTGCAGAAGCCCTAAAAATGCAGAAAACTAAAAAATTCTTTTTGATGACTGCCAAACTTACATAGTAAAACGATGCCCAAGTAGAATAAAAATTTAAAAACTCACCTTATGGCTGTCCCCGAAAATCGTGATGCCGGCTTGGGGGTGGTGCACCCCCGTGCTTGTGTCACTAGAAAATGGGTGTCTGGCACTGTAATTGGAAGTTTTTTTGAGACAGAGTCGGCACTGTTTATGGTATATATTATGACGGAAATGCGCTTTAAAAATATTGTCTGTGACGTGTCAGAGATGCAGGTTCTCTCGAGTGTCTCTCATAGTACTTTCATCACTATTCGGGATGATTTGCGCTTCTGCAGGAGCTCGCCGTGGCCGTCGGCGTCGCCGTCGCACCGCACCGTTGTCGGAGGAGTACCGCGGGCGGCGTTGCCTAGCGAGATGACAGATGAGCAGGAGATGCACTAACGTTGCTAGGGGAGGTCCAGGGCCGGCGCGGGCGCACGCAGGCGTGATGGCGTCCCGGAGCCCGGAGGCGGGCTCAGGGCCGGCGACGCGCGGCCGAGAGAGACGGCGAGCGCGGGCGGCGGCGCGCCGAGCGAGACGCACGCGGCATTATGTCAGGATTCCCTTCCGGGACCCGGAGCGCGCTTAATAGTGGGGATACCGATACAGTTTATGGCTAAACACTAAACACTTTTTTATGGTCAGATTAAAGCGAGAGGGGCTTAATGGATTTGTTTTCTCGTAAGGAAGATAGATGGTGCGAGCTTTGCGCCGGGATATTTATTCCTGCCGCGGACGCCGTGCAGGCCGATTTTCCGCCTTCTTCTGCGGCTGCTCGCTTATTTATGCGCTGCTGCGGGATTTTCCGCGGCCAGTACGGCACTGAAAACTGCCTCTTCTATTACAATGCCTGAAAAACACTCGCTACCCAAAAAACTGATTTTTTTTATCACAACATTTTAGAATAAGGTGCAATGTTTATAAAAAATGCAGTGTTGAACGATGTATAAAAAAACGTCATATTTTACTTACATATACCAAATTTGATTTCAGTTAAAAGCAAATAATAAATGCAAATCACAATAATTATTAAAGCACCACAATACTCTATTGAAAAATCCAAAAAAATGTAGAATGGCAACAAAAGCTTCACTCGATTTTTTCCTTCATAGTCCTCAAAATAAATATTAGTCTCACTTAATATAACTTTTCATGTCATTACCATATAACGACCAAATCTTTGATGCAGGAATAGAAAAATATCTAAACTGACCTGGTCAGTTATCCTTGCTTGCAAGGCCTATTTCTCCTGCGGAAGTCTACAAAGAAATTAGATAATGAAAGCAGTAATGCTCATAAAAACAATATTCAATTGTATTGTGGCTATATTTTATTTCCCCACTCAGTAGAAATACGCCAAAATAATTATGATCCCCCAAACCAGGAAACCTTCATAGGAAACCAGCTCTTGTAGACTTACTACTACTGGCTGTTTTGATCAAATTCAACTTTATTGAAAAGATACTTAATGCAAAGATTAATAATCGAAATATTTGCGATTACTACAGTCTTTTGCCATGTATCGATAGAAACTTGATGGTTTCGAAGCCAAATAGTCATCGAGCTATTTTCGCACATCTTCAACTTTCGTGAACCGCTGGTCTTTCAAATATGATGACATCGATCTGAATAAGTTATAATCAGAAGGAGCCAAGTCTAGAGAATATGCTGCATGCTGAACAACTTTCCGGCCTAAGGAGAAGATGAGTTCCTGGATTGGTTTTGCTGTATGTGGACGAGAATTGTCTTTAGGCAATATTACTTTCCACTTTCCTTGACCCGTAAATTGTTTTTTTCCTCTAGAGCATCACTTAAATTGGTCAGTTGGGCCTGGTGACGTTCAACTGTAACAGTTTGACCAGTTCCTAAAAGCTCGTAGTAAATGACTCCTTTCCAATCCCATCAGACACACAGTAACACTTTCTTGGCATGAATATTCGTTTTTGCAAGTGATGTTGATGGCTGGCCTAGATCAACCCATGCTTTTCTGCGATAGGATTGTCAAATAAAATCCACTTTTTATCACCCGTAACAATTTTGTGCAAAAAATTCTTTCTTTTGTACCGAGAAAGCAAATTCATACAGATGTGAACTCTTCGATTTTTGTTTTTTCCGTCAGTTTATGAAGAACCCACTTTTCTTTCTTCTGTATCTTTCCACGTTGCATACAATCGAAGTGATATTGCTTGGTGAGAAACTCCTAACTGTTCTGCAAGCTTTTCTTGAGTTTGAAATAGTTTTTATCCAGTAAAACTTTAAGTTCTTTGTCTTCAAATTTTTTACTGCACCTGGACGTGGATTGTCCTCAAGACTAAAATTTCCATCACGAAATCTTGCAAATTACTTTTTCACTGTTGAATGACTTACGGAATGTTCACCCAAAGTCTAATTAATCAATTCCACAGTTTGAGCAGCATTTTTTATCATTTGAAAGCAGAATGCAATAGCGTAAATGTTATTTATCGACATCCATCTCTTATAAAAAAACTAAGCTACATATGTCCAAAATGGCGAGCGAATTGGATGCGTTCAAGTATGTTTTTTAGTGGAACTAACATTAGAGCCGAGTTTTGTTTTCTCACCTATTAAATCATTTGAAAAATTATTACTACACAGAATCAAGTCAATAACACTACTAAACAAACTAATTTCTTTGCATCAGTTTGAATTCTGCGAGTTACTCAACCATCCAACAATGCCGCAGAATAGTTAACTTATATCAAAGGTAATTTTAACGCACGGGAAAAAATGTGCTGTGTGTTCTTAAATCTATAACAAGCCTTCGATAAAGTCTGGCTCAGGGGATTCACAAAATAAAAAGAATGTTACCCCATCCAATGTACATTTTTCTAAAATCTTACCTAACTGATAAACACTTCCAAGTCCAAGTAGAAAACTCACTATCAGACTACTATTCTACTAACGCTGGTGTTCCACAAGGCAATATCCTTGGGCTACAAAAAATATTTACTGATTAAATTAGAGCAAATCGCAATTGACTATAGAGAACAAAATACTACTTTATAAAATCATCTCAATGCATGTATGGACCTACAAGATCGAACTGTAGGGGTATAGTAGACCCGTCCTTTTAGTCGAAGACACTGCGTATCTTGACCAATACTCAATGGTTTATCAACAATCGCGCCCTAAATAATGACTTCAGAATCTCTATCATCAAAAAACAAGACTGCACTTTACACCACACCACTCCACTTCTCGTCCACCTCTACAACCATCAGCCCGAGAATAGACGTTTAAAAGACAGCGACCGGAAGACCTCGTTGAGTGAATCCTGGGGACCCATAAGTAGATGTCGCCCAACTCATGACATATAGCAACATTGTCACACTGTTTACTTATTACTCTATTGATCTAACAGATTGTAAATTTGAAATGAGTAACTAAAAAATTTAACTTTTTATTCTATAAAGAATTTTTCTAATTGAACCGATATAGGATAATTTGGTCCTGGGTCAAAAGTAACCAATAAAAAGTTTTTATGAAGGAGCACGTTTTGCCCAAAAATAAGTTAATTGGTGTTTCAAAATGTCTGCAAGTTTTTAAAATGTATAAAGATAGGTTAGAATTCGATAAATCTGCTCCAGACACCCCACTATTTATTTTCAGGTTAAAAGTCTGTTTATAAAAATAAAGTTTTTCAAAAAACGATTGGCGATACTTATCAACCTTTAAGTAGCACTTTGAGAGAGAAAATGGTAATGAAGTATCATCGGACTTTAATATTGAACGGTTGTAGACACTCAGCAGCAATAACTGATGGAATGATGCAATATAAATTACCGACACTAATTAAAACATATTAAACATAAACATATCAAACATCAAACTTGACGTCACAGACTGCTTTAGTGTGTGTTACTTGTCAGTGATGAGACTTTTAGCATCAAGACCCTTTAAAACTTGCTAAACCTTATTTGAACAGACCAATAGTGGCAAAAAAAGTACAACTAGCTTATAACGAATCCAATTATAGGCAAATCTTGATTTTTATGCCCAAAATAATTATTACCTTTGATTTTTTCGATTAATACCAACTAATTTATGAAGAAATAAATTTGAAAGGCTCGCAACTTTAGCACTTTATAATGTCAATGATTTATGTATGCGAATGCTGGATAAAATAAGCAACATTCTAACATCCAAGTATCTGTCATCACAAAGGCTCTTATTTTGTCTTCTTTGAATTCTGAAATAAATGAAACCACAGAGGCTTGGGGGGTGTTACTTTATAAAATTTAATAAATAGTTTAAGAGTCTACAATTTAATTATGTAAACATTCAAAAAGCTAATTAGAGACAATAGACAGTAATATTCTTTTTTGCATTTACATGAAAGCAGTTGTGGTGTGTTCGCGTACAGCGTAGTGTAATGTAAATTAGTTTATTATATGAGATGTAAAACTTGAAAGTGATTTTATAGTTCTCCATTTAATTGATATACTTATTAATTAACCGCACTTATAATTAAAACCCAAAAATAATTGAATATATGCTATTTCTGTTATATCATTCCTAGATACAATCGATAGGATTTCGGGAAGTTCCTGATGATACTTAATTTACTTAATTTATTAATTTGTTGTTGACATTAAGGTTTGCAAAAAATTTAATTAAAAACAGAATTTGAAGAAACCTTACTTAAATAGTATTTTAATTTATTTAATTTCTTTATACATTTATTTTTATCTACTACATGGTTTAAAATATTGCAGGTAATCAATTTTAGAAATCATATTTCGCCATAAATAGTGAAGAAAGTAACACAAAAAGCTTAATTTTCGATCTGTTTTTCAGAAAAAAGTGAGGTAATGTTTTTAATAAATACAAAATCATTGTTGCAATAGGCAATTTAAACATTTCATATAAACTTCGCCTGTGAGGCTTGGAATAAGCTGCTTGCGTTAAAGTCATTACGGCGTTGAGGTCAGCAACTCAACATATCAAAAACAAACTTTAAATCGTCTTAACTATTTTCCAAAATGAAAAGGATTTTTAAAACGCAAATAGTCCAGACGAGTAGAGCAGAAAGCTGAAAATTCTTCATTGCAATAGTATTCAGCCCTACAGATTTGTGAGGGGGGGGGTACAAGAAATCACAATCAAATAGAAATAAATAACACAAGAATTTGCAAATATGGAAAAGGAAAGAACAATATCTATCGGAACTTGGAATATTCAGGGCATAATAATTATAAACATATACATATATAACGGAAAAATCCATAGAAAAAATATAACTATTACCATATATAGAGCGGAGTACATAAACACAGGAGCAAAATATGAATCTTGGTTAATTAAAAGGAAATGGAAAAACATATACGCATTCGAACAACATAACAAAAGAATAATCAGACTAGGCATTCCAATGTACAGCTAATCAACAAGTATTTTAGGTGTATATGTAATAGTGATGAAAAAGATGCCTTTTTTGACAGATTATCAGGTGGGTAGTGTACCAACCTACGAAGAACCAATCGTCAATAACCGTGTTGGAAAAGAAAAATAAAGCGCAGTAAGAAGTTTTGGAAAAAAAAGTAAAAAACACATTGGAAATAAGTAAATTAACTTCTTTAAAGAAAATGAATATATCATAATAAATACATTTTTCTACATAAGAATATCTATAACTATATATAATAACAATACAAAAATACATTAAAAAACTAACTAGACATGAACAAATACGGAACAACGCAATAAATGAAGCAGCAACAGATGCACTAGGAACTGAAATTAAAAGAAAAATAAATCTAGAACAGTTTTCCGATGATCTGTAGGACTTTACTCCAAACTACTACAAGAAAATAGAAAAAACGTCTAAAAAATGAAAAATCTCAAACACCAAAAAGGAGCAGAAATTACTAAAGGTGAAGTATATAAAATACTTAAAAAATCAAAAATAATAAAGTTCCTGGTCTAGAAAATATAAGGATCGAATTACTTAAATATGGAGGAATTAAACTTTTAACATTTAACAAAGATATTTAATAAATTAGAAAAAGGATAAGAAATTGTCCAAGAATGAAAGAATTCTGATCTTAGTTAAATATATAAGAATGGAAATACATAACAATGCTTTTACTACAGAAGTATAAACGTAATCCCCCCATATATAGACTTTTCTTGAGTATAACAAAAAACAAAATGGAGAAAGAGGGGATAAATTTTACTGAGAAACAAGGTGGGTTTAGACAAAATAGAGCCCGCTTGGACAATATACACGCAGTAAGACAAGTTATGGAAACGAATAAAAGAAAAATACACATTTAGGGTTCATAGATTTAGAGAAACCATATGATAGTATACCGAGAATTCTAATATTGAAGACTTTGAAAAGAATAGGAGTGAGAGAAAAATAGATAAACATAATAATAAGGCTATACACAATAACGAAGCCAGAACAAAAATAGAAAAAGAATTCGGATGTGGACATTATATTTACTTTTTACATACACGTAGAACAATCTTTGTAAATTAAAAATAAACATTTGTACAGAAAGTAAACAAAGATAGCCTATGCATTTGAACAGAAAATAAACAAAGACAGCTAATATGAAATGTGGCTGAGCTCTGGTGTATGTTTGGTTGCCTATCTTCAGGATCGTTTTGCATAAATTACTTTTGTAAGGTCACAGCACCGACTTATCCTACTGTTATCATTTGTAAATAAATTGTTCCACGCTCCCACCTTGCTGAAATTTGGAGAAAGGCGGATGAAAATTGTCAGCCTAGGACGCCAAAAATACCTTTTTGCAGACAACTTCTCGTAGGAAATAATACACTGCACTTTTTGTTCTTTGCGGATGGCAAAATTTTATTTGCGCAAGATGAAAACGACGTAGAGCGTATGTTTCAAAATCTAAAAAAAATTAAAAAGATAAAGCTTTGCAATAAACTTCGCAAAAATGAAATATATGTGTATTGGAAGAGGAGCTAATATTAGAATATTAAACACTGTGAAAATTTTAAATGCCCAGAGACGAACATCAGCGAAAAAGGTGTTACTTCAAAAGTTACATTGGTGAAAACAAACACGAAATCTCTACACATGAAGTACTATAGAACATAAACCTACATAAAAAAAACTACACAGTATCGTTGAAAACAGTCCTTTAAGGAGCAAAAATGTGGACACAAATTTAGACCATTAGAGATGAAACACGGATAGTAGAACTCGACTTTATGAGAAGATGTTTAAAAGCAACTAGAAGATATAGAATCAGAACGGAAGACAGAAAAGGATGAAAATTGCATAATTAATTACCAAAACTTTAAAAAATTAAACACTGCAATTGTATGGGCACGTAAAAAGAACTCCAGAACAACGTTGTCCAAGAAAAGTTATTAAATGTTCCCCGTACGATAGAAGTCTTATGATGAGAAAACTATATGAAATTGATAATGCCAAAAAATAATTAAATGAAGGCCATTGAGAAACTAAGGATTTTGAGAACAAAAAACTGCAAAACCAAAACGGTAAAAGCTGAAAAAAGAAAAACATTTCGTACATCTACTTACTAGAGGAAATTTAGAAACTGATCAACACCGTTCTACAGGATTCTATATTTTATTATGAAATTGACTTAAGATATCCAGCTTGCATTATATTTGGATTTTTGTAATATTACTTAATAGTTAATTTTGATTAATTAAGAGAAAACGCTAAGATTATAGCCGATATATAATTGTAATATTTCCAAGAAGATTTTTGTTGAACTAGTCAGTAACTAAATTTAAAACTATATAAACAACTACCTTCCATACCTTTCTATTGATTTGTTACATACAATTAAAAAGTAATAAAAATATTATTATATTTCTAAAGATATTTTGCACAATACCAACAATCGTGGCTCAAGCTAAACTGTCTCATAGTATATTGGCAAGAATTATAACGATCTAATATGTACCAAAATCGTCTCAATGGTCTAGGTATTGCAATTATCAATGTAGTATTAGATAGCAACAGTAAAGTTTCTAATTATATGAAAATATCCCAAAACTATGGAGCCAAACAATACAAAAAAATACAAGTTTGGACGTAGCCCAAGTCCTTTTTAAAGTAAGCACCTTGGAATTTCACCCTCTTCTTCCTGCGTTATTTTTGCTATTATATATATATATATATCGGCTTTGATGCCATTGTCAAGAGGTTAGCTCTTCACTCGGGGTCTCAATCTGCCTACTCCCCAAGAAGAGCTATGAGTCTTTGAATAGGACTGAGCTTTCGTGTGACCTGCTTGATCTTTTATAGGGCTGGAAGTGAAAGTTTGTTTGGCGGGAAATGCGTTGGGTTGGGGAAAGTTTATTTTACATGCAGCTAAGGGCGACGCTACAGTGATCCTAAATACTTCGGACTACATCGGTAAGATGCACAATTTATATAAATCCTCTGATTATCACCATGTACCCAATAATCCCACTACCTACCTCGAAAAGAAAACCAAAACCCTTATTACTAACTCCAACCTATCATCCGATACCAAGAAACTCCTCATCCCCGAGAAAAATCGTCCAGAATTCCCAAATTGTATGGTCTTCCAAAAATTCACAATGAGAACATTCCTTTACGCCCTATAGTTAGTGCGTTCGGTTCTCCCACCCACAACCTAGCCAAATACCTTGCCAAAACTCTCCAACCTCTCACAGAGCAGGCATCATCCTACGTCCGAAACTCCTATCATTTCCTAGAAATACTGAAAACTTTCCCTATACTCAAATGTGACATCATGGTTAGCTTTGATGTCGTTTCTTTGTTTACAAACATCCCAATTCCTGATACCCTACAGCTATTAAAGTCAACGTATAATATAAATAACAATATCCTCTCCCTAATAAACCATTGCCTATCCAATACTTACTTTACCTTCCAAAATAAATTTCCCACTTTCACCTGTCATTGCTAACCTTTTTATGACCGATTTTGGAACAAAAGCCCTTGCTTCCTTTCACCTTAAACCTACCTGCTGGATACGATATGTCGATAACACTTTTGTTATCTGACACCATGGATATGATACCCTTCCAGAATACCTTTCCCACCTCAACCAAATCCACACCAATATCAAATTTACCATGGAAACTGAACATAACAATTCCCTTCCCTACCTAGATACTCTCATAACAAGAAATCCTTCTAATGACAGCTTTTATTACACTGTTTATAGAAAACCCACTCTTACTAACCGCTATCTAAATGCCAAATCCCATCACCACCGTGCCCAAATCCATTCGGTTGCAAAATCCTCATAACCAGATCCATCAGACTTTCCGATACGAAAAATCGCCAAACAGAAATTAAATCCATTGCCATCACCCTTCTGCAAAATGGATATTCCAACAAATCCTTAACCAATATAATCAAAAATATAAATAAAAACACTAAGTCTCAATCCCAAAACCCTCCTGACCAACAAAAAGCATTTCTACCTTACATCAGAGGCATCACCGATAGAATAAGCCGCATACTAATACGGCAAAATATCCGCACGGTTTTTACAACCAACAACCAAATATCTGGGCTTATTCGCTCAGGAAAGTATCACTCCCCCAATTAATCCCAAGAAGCGTATGAAATACCTTGTGCAGACTGCCAAAGGACCTACATAGGTCAAACAAATCGGCAAATATCTAGCCGAATATACGAGCATTCTCTGACCGTACGGAAAGGCGATAATGGTTCGGCACTTGCCAAACACAGCAAAGAAACAGGGCACAAAATTAATTTCTCTGGGGCTAAAACCATTGACCCCATTTCCCATTTTACCAGCAGAATAGTACGTGAGGCAATTGAAGTAGAAAAACGCCCACAGTGCCTCAACACAAGAGATGACAGCCAGTTTGCCTGTCATGAGGAAGTCCCTTATTGCTCCGCATCGCCAATTACGCAACACCCTTAATCCTACAAACTTTCCCCAACCAAACGCATCTCCCGCCAAACAAACTTTCACTTCCAGTCGAATTGTGAGACCATAAAAGTACTTGTGCTTGTCAGGCTGAATTCATAGATTCAAAAGACCTTACAATATTGTTTTCGGGTAGATTTTGAAGAAACGGCTGATGCATGAGCAGGAATCTTTTTGGTTAAAAAATAAGTGACCGAAACCAAAGTAATCGATATAAATTTTTCTTTGGAATAACTTCACCAACTAACCTACAATTTAAAGCCGAATGTCGTATTATTATAACTAGAACAGGAAAGGAGAAGCTTGTTACTGAAATATTGAATCTTTAAGCTGCTTTAGAGAATTCAATAACTTTCCAGTGAAATATGCACCTACTGAAAAAGTCGGAAAGATTGATAGCCTCACAAGCAAGAATTAAGGAATGGGACATGAAAGTTAAATAAAAAAAATGTTAAAGCATCAGCTTGTTTTCTCACCTACTACAGTTATTAACTGAAATTATTTCTAGTTTTACGAGTCAACATTTAACAAAATACCATGGGTTTTACAGGAATTCCGAACCATTACGCGCAAGATATTTTACTTAACATTTTCTCTGCCAAAAGTTAGAGTTAGAAAGCTTCAACGAAGTGACAAAACGTAAAATATAGTTATTCTGCAGACCATTTATAACTTCTGAAGTGGCACAGTTTTCTTTTCTATCCTCTTCAGCAACAAAAATAATCTGCCATTCAAATAACGGCTCAACAGGCCCAAAATCTAGCTGAGCTTATAACTTCTTATTTAAAAAGTGATTTACAATAACGAGATTGTTAAATCAAGGAACATAAAAAAAAAGAAACGACCCAACAAATTCTATAGAATAGTTTTGTCTTAAAAAGTGTGATGGATGATTGGAAACATAACAAACCTGGATTTCTAGGTATAATTCAAATGGTTGGTACTGGCTCAAATACTAGATTGAAAACAATGATTTATTTGTTGAAATTCAAAAGTGAGTCTATAGAAGTCAAACATTTAAGGAGGCCTTTAACGTTCATTTATTAACGGGTGCAAAGAAATACTAAAAGAATCAAAAGAAAAACACCCTCAACATTTTATTATAAAATCTACGAGTTTACCCTTTGATTTTTTTGTTTTTCCGGATCAGATTTACGGTAACAAGAATTCCGACCGAGTGCGCAAATGCGTTAAGAACAGAAGCAGCAAATCTTGTACATTCTTTAGAAAAACGATACCCCACCATTGCTTTACTATAAAACATTTACATGGACCTACACGTTCTTTTTTATTTAAAGAAATGTGAAACATCAATCTCGTTATTTTATAGGCAAACCTGGTACATCAAACATCTGTTGTACTAGAAAACAAAGCAAATTCATTCCTTAAATGTTTTTTAATAATTAATTTAAAGATTAATTTAAAATTATAATTTAATACAAAAATAAAAATTCAGTGAAAACGTTTCACTCCACGTTACCCTGCAGGAAGGGATGTGATACACCCAGTTATGCAAATTATTGTAACGTTATCAAGTGAACCGGCGGAGCTTCCAGCGCGTTTACTGTTGAACACCTACAGACTGATTGACATTCAGCGCGTGTCTTTTAATAAGCAAAATAGCTTGTGCGTAGATTAGAAATAAATTGCAAATGCCTAATATTTTTTTTTTATATAAAATCTGAGTACGACTCGGGCATCATGCTAAGCAGACGTATTGCGAGCCTCTATACCTGCCCTACCACAGTGTAGTCAATGAGTCAAAGGAGGGGAAAATGTAAGAAATGTCTAGAAAAAAAAAGAAAATGTACATGAAAAAAAGGTTCAGAATTTTTTCCTCTTTAAAATGACTGTATAAGCCCCAATTTTCCTAACTGTTTTTTCGGAAAATCTGAAAACTCATGTTTGAATAGATGTCAATTAAAAAAAATAGAGATAATGCCGAAATCCTTGGCTTTGATACAAAATCATGGTACATTAAAATATTTTCTCGTTGTTGACATCATTATTAATGTAAAAAGTCAATATTTTTTCCCTATTCAGAAAAATACTCTTTAACGAATTTTTTTTGACAAAGTTCGGAATTAATCTTTAAGTATGTGCATTGAAACTTCCTTGAATAGCAAAACCATTGGGAATGGAAATTAAAAAAAGAAAATACCGGAAAATTCCTGATAAATATCTGAAAGGTTTGGTCCAAATAACAAACAAGGCTATCAAATGTATCATTTTATTGGTTTTCGAGGTTTATAATTACGATTTTCAGCCTAAAACATGCATAAATGTGATATTTTCTTAAATTTTTTGATCTAGCTACACCTTATTTTAATTGGACAGTAATTCCAAAAGATTCACTTGATGTTAATAGTGACAACATTTCAAAGACTGATAAAAACAAAGGATGGATAATCAGTCAGTTGGATATAAACAGTAAATACAAAATTAAATTATATTAAAATTTATTTACAACTATTATAACATTACCTATTTTCTATCAATTAAGAAAATTATTTATATATTATACATATAACAATATTTTTTAAACCGTCATATCTAGCTCTTTTTATTGAACTCGGTTCATTACTTTCGTATTCTTCTTCATTATTTTCCTTTTCGCCAGTTTTTCATTATCTTCTTCGTCATCCTTGTTTTCGATATATGACGGAATATAAGGTTCAATTTCCAGCTTCATCATCTACAGCTGACTCAATATCCATAACTTCGCCATTTTCATTAATATGCAATGAATTCTGTCAATTTTTTCAATGTTTAAACAAGATGTTTCTTTGCTTTCTGCTGCCATTTCGACAATATCCATTCTATCTTTTTCAGAATTACGATTTATTTATTTTTTTCATAAAAGTCAGTGCATTTCTTTTCAAATTCCTGTTAGTAATAATCTTGTCACCATTTTTAAAGTACCTAACATCATCAAAAAATTGTTCAATTTTTTCTTTAGGATGAGTAGACCATGTAGACCAGATATCATTAAAAGAAAATTGATATTCGTCCTCGTTATATTTGAAAGTTTTATCTACGTGCATCAAGAAAGCCTCAATTTTAGTTAATTTTGTATCACGTTTACCAGACTGGTTTATAACACAAAAATCGTGTATAACACTTTGCATGATATCTTGCTTTTACAGGAACCAAATGAGGACACGATTCTAAATGTTGCTTGACAATAATATATTTTTCGAAATTATATTTTTCGTCTTCTTCCACCTTTGCAAAAACCAAAGCTGTAGTACAATTGGATTTTATATTATGTACTGCACTTAATCTCCTTGGATTTTTTCCTTTTTGCGTCAGAACAATCTCTATTACAGAAAAAACATGATTCTGAAAAATCGAACTCAACCAAAGAAGCAATGTTTGCATTATCGCTGGTACCGGCTCTTCAATATTAACACTGTCTACAATATTTTCTTTTTTTTTTTAATGAGACATTGCAGTATATGACTTTTTATAACGTGAATGAAAAAGAAGTTTACTGCACTCTGGATCCTATCCGCTCTACCATCTTGCTTACGAATGCTTACCATAACCAATGATTGTTGGGCTTTTTACCAACTTTATCACGATCCTCGTCCAGTTTTGCATCGCAAAGTACACACAACTCTATTTTTTCAAAAACCTACAAAACATAAACATAGTGAATATATTTGCTAATATTATTATATTTTAAAAATATTAGAATTAATAAAAATTGGATATGATTTTTAATGATTTATATAATTTTTAAGGACTATTTTTTTAATTTTTAATAAACTTTTAAGACAAAATACAAGAGTTGAAAAAATTTTCAAAATTTTTGAGTTGTTTCGATTATAAATCAAAAAATAATTTATATAATTAAACAAAATAAAAATAATAAATATAATAATATATAAATAATAAATAATAGAAAAAACTTTTAGAAATTTTCCAGGAATTTTCTCTTTTCTTTTTTCTAATTTCTATTCCCAATGGTTTTGCTATTTAAGAAAGTTTTAACACAGATACTTAAAGATTAATGCCTATCTTGGCCAAAAAAATTCGTAAAAGAGTATTTTTCTGATTTGAGGAAAAACTCTAGGAAAATAATGACTTTTCACATTCATAAGGAACAACAATGAGAAAATATTTTAATGAACCATAATTTTGTATCAAAGCCAAGGATTTCGGCATTATTTCCATTTTTCTAATTTACATCTATTCAAACATACAACTTTTCAGGTTTCCCAGAAAAACAGTTAGGAATATTGCAGCTTATATATACCCATTTTAAAGAGAGGAAAATTTTGAAAATTTTTTTCCTCTATTTTTTTTCTAAAATGCATTTTCCATACAATTTTCCACAATTTTCACAAAAAACGCTATAAACATATACATATATCTATTTCTCAGAATGCTCCACTACGCATGCATGCGCGTTATGAACCTGTTATTATAATACATACGTCAAAACCCACACATTTATATAAATTTTTTTTTCATTACCAGACATTTCTTAAAATCGGCATTTTTTGACTCATTTGACTGGACTAGCGGTAAAAGTTGCAGCCTTGTAAAATCAAGCGTATTTATTTCCCAATTTTTAGCTTAAATTTTAAATTTTGCTCGTATAATATACAAGTGAAGGCCGCAAGACCGCGGCGCTTATTTATTTGAAGTGACAAAACAGTAATAATTCTAGGAATATAAACGTCTACCATCCCATAAAGATGTTTTTAACCGGAAATGTGCCCGGTTTAAAGAATAATATTTATAATTACCTTTTTATGCACCCATCTACTGCAATGCAAAATGAAATTCCAGTACAAATGCCGCACGCATGCAATTGTCAAATAAACCCAATTCTAACAAATTTGCAACTGCCACAATTTTATCAAAATCAAATACCAACAGATTAATTTTTACCTATCCCTATTAATCTCCCTCACTAATATAACAAGGGGCTTGTAATTCCATCAAACCAAAATAACACCGACGCTAAAGCAATCCAAGAAACATTCAACCATTTGATCAGTGAAAACGAATAAATGGCAAACGACAATGAAACCATAAGTTCCCACCCCTGGAAATACGTCTGAAATAAGAGAAAAAGGTACAAACAATTTCTACAACGCCTTCGCAAACCGTAACCTCAAATAGGTTTCAGTCTCTCGCCGAAGCAGACTGTAGTGCCAACCAAACTGAGACTAACAATTCAAACAATGTAAATAAAAACAAATACTCAGCCACAAAACCCAAAACCATCTCAAATTTATTTATGTCTATGGAGTTATAAATCATAACGCTATCTGCAATAATTTATACCAAGTAACCGACAACAAAACTTCCCAAACTAAAACCTTTTCAGATAATAATAATAACAGTTCCTCGTAACAGGCCACGAAGGCCTATGGGGTCGTAACAAATAGATCAGCTACAATCTAGAGCCTACGGTACACAAGGGTAGTAACTTGGCTAGCGCTACACCGACCGCCATTATTACCCCAGAGTTTGACCTCCAGGTACTCATTTATTGCAGCCTGAGTCGAGCAAGACCGAAAATGCCAGTGATCGAATTGGCGAGAGCGGGATTCGAACCCGCAACTCTTGGTTTCGTAGTCTAGCGATCTATCCACAAAGCCACCACGGCTCCTTTTTCAGATAACACAGTAAAAATAAATGCTCTGACACCAGACACCTATAGAAAATTAATTCAACGCATAAAAGATGAAAAAATAGTGAATCACATTTATCAATTAAAACAAAATAAGGCTTATAGTAATATATAATAAAAGAACTAGAGTATAAGGAACAAATAATTAGAAATAACATCAACCTACGGCACCGAGTTTTAAAAACTCTGTTACAAGTCTTCTTTACAGACCTTGAACCTCAAAAGAAATGTACGAAATCAAATTCACCTAAACATAAAAACACCATCATTCAAAGTACCCAATGTCATGCCCTCATGGACATTTCAAATCACATTGAATTGAAGTCATATAATTAAACGTAAACAATGACACAAAAAAACCTAAAGACAGCCCTGCAACTTGTATGTATATAGGGCTGCACAGTCTACAGAGATCTATTAAAATCTATAAATAAAAATAGTAAAAGTTACTCAACAAAATCAAACCTTGGATTACATATAATATAAATCTAGTTATTCATCAATCAATACAAGAGTCTTCTCGAATTATATGTAGTACACGCAGTCACAGGAACATTAAACACTCCAAATAATAATGAAGACCTTACCAGCACAATGAAAAACTTCTTATATAAATTTAAAAATATATTTAATTAACTATTAAACCAAACCAGCATGCTTCTATACATGCTTACTACTGTCATAAGTATACTAGCCCAATAATAACTCCTTCAGTACGGATAGCTACCTTGAATGCAAACGGGCTATCAAATCAAGCAAAGAACATTTATCAAAATACCAAATTATACTATATATTACACTCACCACTCTAACAGAACGACGCACACCATGTCCTGCAATTCTACAAAACAGATAAAATCCAAGCTACACTACTGAAACTACAATCAGTTTCTTGACCAATATTATTGCAGCCGTCTATTTCCCTCCACGACACACTATTACGACGAAGACTTACAACTTTCTTGAATCAAACACACAGCATGGGAGTCTAGATTAATCACACCTAACGAACGAAATTTGTTCCGATCAATAACTTAGATATCTACTAGAGATTGTATTGGCCTACGGATAGAAACGAACTCCCGAGTTTCCTTGACTTCGCTATAGCTAAAAACATCTGGAACACTTTTGAAATTTAGTCGAGTCTAGATTTGTGCTATGATCATACCGCCGTAATACTAACCCTCAGTACGAACATCTAATGCAGAGAATCAAAGCCTAACTATGTACTGACTGCCCTCTGTTCCAAGACCTAATAAATGAAGAAATCAGATTGGACTATCGTATAATAGACCAGCTTAAAATCTACATAATAAAGAATTAATCATCCAAAGAAGAAGAGCACTTAGGAAACGGCAAACGACAAGACACCCTTACGATAAAACCTATCTCAACAGGATAACACACCAATTCCGCTTAACAATAAACCACCAAACACCACATCATCAACCTATCTCCTAAAGAACATACGTTATGGAACGCAACGAAAAATTTTAAAGGCCAATAATAAAAATCTCACATATAAAAGAACCTGTACGTAACTGGGCTCAGACAGACGACGACAAGGCCAATACATTCACTAACCATCTATCAACAGTATTTATCTTATTTTCAGGTAACGGTCACACAATTGCAAATTATATCAATGATCCCCGCCAGTTGTCGTTACCTATTCCGCCCAAGCTAAAGTTCGCCAACAGATCAACAAGACCAATTTGTATAAGGCGCTTGGACATGACCCTATAGTTGGAGAAATATTAAAACATTTACCAAGAAAGGCACTCCTATGTTTAGGGTACTTTTTGAGTCAGTGGAAATATGCACAAATAATTATGATTGGAAAACTAGGCAAACGGCCCATCGAACCAACATTTTGTCGCCCAATAAGTCTGCTACCACTCATTAAAATATGTTTGAAACACTTCAATTCTGTTGAGGAACAGAATAAACCAACTAGCACCCACATATTACATAAACCCCGGACATCAGTTTGGATTCAGACAAAAATATTCAACAATACAGCAATGCCATTGAATTGTATATAAGATTAAAAGAAGATTAGAAGAAAAGAAAATGTAAGCTGAAGCATTTCTTCATGTACAGTAAGCCTTTGACAAAGTCTGGATAAAGAGATTACTGTACAAAATAAAAAGGCACCTTTCTAATCTTATATACTTAATATTAATATACTACCTTGATAAACAATACTTCCAAATAATGCATTCTCTGATTACCACCTAGTAAAAGCTGGTGCACCACAAAGTAGCGCCTTTAGGTCATTTCTTCACTTCATCTACACTGCAAATATTCCTGTCACAGAGAACAGCTATGATTGACGCATTCGCTGATGACACGGCCATCTTGTCATCCGATTAAAGCATCTGGAAAGCTACCAGACCATCTAAATGAATTACAAGAGTGTCAAAAACAATGCAAAGTTTAAGTCGACGCTAAAAAATCCACACAGGTCACGTTCACCACAAAACCAAGTAATGCCCCTCAAGTAAACATAAATAACAACCCTATCCCCGTAAAAACTACAGTTAAATATCTTGGCTTGTATTCACATTAAAAGCTCACGTGAAAAGCCACATTAAGCAAAAAAGACCAATTAAACCTAAAAGTGACAAATGCACTGGTTATTAGGCAAAAAATCAAAACTAACTTTATAAAACAAATTGACCATTTATAAAACGACTAGTTTGGACCTACAGCATAGAACTGTGGGGTTGCAGCAAACCCTTCAACACAAAAATTTTACAAACTTTCTAGTCGAATACACTTTGCATGATAGCTGCTAACGCTCCCTGGTACGTGGCGAACCAAGTTTTCCATAATTATTTCGGAATATCTTTCATAAATGAAGTGATCAACCTTTACACCAACAAATCCAAAGAACGTACTATTGGTTACAATAACTAGCTCACAACCAAATTATACAGTCAACCTTTAGTATATAGAAGACTTAAATGACAGTGGCCAGAAAACCTAGTCCTATAGTGAAAAACAAAAAAAGAGAGAACCGTCAGGGGATGGTACCCAATGCATGTCACAAATCATACATATTCACTCATTACTCTGTAACTAGCTAGAGTAGATTGTAAATTTGCTAGAACCGCGTCCATTTTGAGAAAATTCTCTACATTTCGGCATCGGCTTTGACGCCTACTTCCCAAAGAAAACTACGAGTCTTCGAGTAAAGCTGACCTTTCGTGTGTCCTTCTTTGCCATTTATATGGGTAAAAAGAAAGTTTGGCGGAAAATTAAAATATGACCTAACTTTTTTTTAAATTTACTAATCAAGCTGTCATACGAACAAAAGATAAAAAGTCACATACATAACAATACAACATCACTATTAAAAGTTAACACTTTAAAACCAAACTTATTCCAAAAAATTTAATACTTTTGAAATCCACGTTCTAATCTGCGTCGATTGATACATACCATCATACCATACGATCAAAAGATAAAAACTTAACTGTATGCAACGTAAAAATTCTTTTTCCATATATTGTGTTGAAAGTTGCCAAACTAAATTTTTTAATAAATAAGTATTTCAAATCTATTGTTCAAACGTATCGTGCAAATCCCAGAATAATCAGTAATACATGGAAATGAGGAGCATTTATATATGTGCATATTAAAATAGTTTAGCTCTTTATTTGGGGCTTCAATCTGCCTATTCTCTAAAGAGAGTCGTGGATCTATGAAGAAGATTAATCTTTTGGGTGCTCTACTTTATTATATGGAAACAATGTTGCTTGGTGAAAGATGCACAGGATCGGAGAAAGTTTGTTGGCTTGAAGATGATGTCCATATGACAAATAAATGTTGGCTCTCTTGAATTTAAGAATTGGAAAAATTTCGTTATTTTACTTGCCTTGAGGGTGATTCGACTAGTGGGATACGAGATAAGAATAATTCTTTTTTCCTGGGAGAAATTAATATTGTAGCGTGTAACGTTAAGAAGATTAGAAAAGATTTGCCTGTTGATTTGACCTATATAAGTTCTTTGGCAGTCTCTACAAGGCACTTTATATATTCATTGGGATTTGCTTCTTTTCACTTTAAACTTACTTTTTGAGAGCGATGTGTCGATGATACTTTTGTTATGTGGCTCCACGGACAAAATTCTCTTTCCAAATTCCTCTCCCATCTAAACCAAATTTACGATGGAGGCAGAACAAAGTTTTCGTTCTTTTTAGATTATTTTTTTATTTATATTACTCTTTATACACTACTTCTATTGCTCATATAAAAGCTCTCCCAGTAGAGCTACTTCTCTATGCTACATAAATGGTTTTATTGGCAGATTATTCTTCAAGGGAGTTCTTCAAGGCATCTACATTTACATAAGGAGCTGCACACATCTTCGTCTCAACTTTATGTTATATGGCATAATGTAAGTGATTTGGGAGGGGGGTTTGTTATATATCTTCTTACATAAATCCGGAAATTTCTGTAAATATTATGTGATTACTCTATAGTCATTTTGTCATCAATGAGTAATGTCACAAAGACATAAACATGCACACTATAACTCGTGTTTTCGTAATTTTTCTCAATAAATAAAAGCAATCTTTAAATAGTAATAAATGGACCATTATTTTATCGTACTAATTAACAGCCTGCTAATTTTCTTGTTCCTTCGGAATAGTCTTCGCCGGCACTATAGTTCGAAGGAGTCGATTTGTCTGGAATTCATTTTTTGTATTATCCACGTTTCTAAAGCATAGACTAGCATGGGAAATACTATCGTTTTCATAAGTATTTTCTTAGTATTAATAGTGATATTACGATTAGCCCAAATTGTATTTAGTTTCGTAACAATGCTTATAACTATTTCTATGCGTCTTCTAACTTCAGAGGTACAATATCTGTCATTAGTATTCAGGGATCCCAGATATATGTATGATTCACCATCATGCAGTTATGGATACGTCTAATTTCAGGTCGATTTTGTTTCCTGCTGTCAACTATCATCACTTTGCTTTTGTCATAGTTAATCTTCAATCCAAGTTTACCACTTTTTGTTTCTAATTTTCCGATTAGTTGTATTAGTTTTTCAACATCGTTACCAAGGATAACCGTATCATCGGCATACCTTACATTATTTATTGTAACTCCGTTGATTATGAATTCCAACTTTCTAAGACCTTTCTCATTATGAATTTGTTGTAAATGTTGAATAGAATTAGCGATGTGATGCAACCTTGTCTAGTTGCCTTTTCTATTTTGCACGGGTTTGATATCCGTTTATCCAATTTTATTACTGCATTATTTTGCTCATATAATACTTTTATTGGACATATCAGGTTTTGGAACGCCTAGCTTTGATAATATGTGCCATAGTTTCTGCCAGTTAATGCTGTCGAAGGGTTTGGTGTAACCGATAAAGCAAATGTACACAGGAGTATTAAATTCTTTTACCTTTTCTACAATTAATCGTAATTTAAAGATCTATTTCCTGGTACCTCTTCCTTCTCTGAAGCCAGCTTGCTCTGCAGCTATTATCCAGTTTAAGTATGTTTTGAGGCGTTGATTGGTAATGTGTAGTAGTATTTGCTGACATGGGAAATTTGTGCGATTAATCTATAATTGCTGCAGATGTCTTTTGGCGCTTTCTTGTGGAGAAGTAGGATAGATTTTGTCCATTCCTGTGGCCATACTCTACTGTCCCAAATTGTTTAACATATAATCTGGAAAATTCTAATCCCGTTTTATCCCATGGCTTTTATAATTTCAACAACAACAGCCTTGTTTCACTTTAGTTCTTTATTGCATCTTCAATTTCCTCTTTTAAGATATATGATTCTCTTTCATCATTTTCTGTCCTACTGATGTTTTCTTCTATGTCAATTTTATTGTTCTTAAAAAGTTTTTCACAGTATTCTTTCCATCTTTCCAGAACATCAGATGTCTGGAACGTTTCCACCTTCCTTATTTCTTATGTTCTACGTTTTTGATTTAGAATTGCGAGTTAGCATTTTAACTGCCCTGTAAAGTTCCTTAGTATGATTGTGTTTTGCGTATTTTTTCAAATTTGTACATATATTTTTTAGATAGTTGTTTTTGTCTTCTCTACATGCTCTTTGTATTTCATGTGTAAGGAAGGCTATTATATCTATGTATTTTGGTTTAACCATTTATAGTCGTGTTGTTTAATTGTTTTCTCTTTATGGTTTGTTTCCTGGAATCATTTGGTATTTCTTTGATTGCGTTGAATGTTATGGTTTTTGTTTCCACCCACAGTTTTTCTACAGAAGTGTGTTTTGTGGGGTCAGAAGCTAAAGCTTCTAGCGATTGTTGAATCCTTTCTTCAAATGTTGATTTATCTGAATTGGATATTTTGTATTTTCTTTTGCGGGATATTTTTGCATGCTATTTTTGTTTTGTAGCAACTCGTGCGACCAGTAGTCTGTAATCACTTCCAGAGTCTGCTCCAGGTATGTTTTTGTGTTGCGCCAACGTGTGCGTATTAGAAAATAATCTATTTGATTACGACAGTTGCCATCGGGGAATTGCCAAATGTATAAACGTCTTGCGTATTGTTTAAATATGGTATTGTCAAATTGTTATTAATACAGAAATCTATGAGTTGTTCTCTCTTTCATTTGTTTGTCCTAGACCATGTTTTTCTATATTGTTTTTGATATGTGTTGTCTTCTATTTTTCTCACTTTCCCATTGAAGTCCCCCATAATAATAAGCATTTCTCTATTTGGAATAGAGTTTATTACCTCTTCTAAGATTGTGTAAAAACCTCAATGGTTTCTTTATATGTGTTAGTAGTAGGAGCATATGCTTGTATTATATTCATAATTGCGTGTTTAGTGTTTATCTTAATCGATATGATTCTATCATTTATGGGATTGTACCTTATAACATGTTTGGCTATTTGTTTGGTTGTAATTATTGCTACTCTATTTTTACTCAGTGTATTATGCCCCGAGAAATATATATTACTGTTATTTATAGATGTGATTTTTTCTATGGATTTTACATATTTCAGTAATTTGTACTTTATTTCTTTAAAAATATTGTTCTTATATATAAGGCTTTCCTTGTTGTAATCGACCTTGTACATTTCATGTACCTATAGCTAGTTTTTTATTTTTGGCTGTGCTCAATGGCCCTCCCCTGGAGATCCAATTGGGGGACTCTTTTTACCTCCGGATAATTTAGCTGTGAGAGTAGTCATTGGATTTTTATGAGAATAATTTCAAGGTGGTTTTCTATTGCCTTGATTTTTTAACAGCCGCCTAATCTAGGTACAGACTATGGAAAGAGAATATGGAAATCCGACGCTACAGTTATTTTCTTGTTGGTCGGCGAGAGGTATTTGATTTCCTTTCTACCCGGCATGTCTATCAAATTTTCCCGTATTTGCCACTTGGGGGCGCGCCCTCTGTTAAATTAGGTATCTTTAAAAATATTAGCTTTAGCTTAAATTTTGTTCAAAATTATGACTTAATTATTCTGATTTATAGTGTAACAATCTTCAGGTACATTATACGGAGCTAACAGGTGTTATTGTCCATGATTGAAATCAAGTTATTTTTTAGTAGCTCAGTTCTGAATATTTTGGGTCCTTATTTTTTGTATACTTTCATCTTTAATTGCTTTGTCTTAATATTAGCATAAATTAATTATATTGTAGAATGTGATAACTGTAGTCTAGTAGATAAATCACTAGACTACCAAACCTAGAGATGCAGATTTGAATCCCGCTCTCGCCAATTCGATCACTGGCCCAACTCGACTCGGGCTGCAATAAATGAGTACCTAGAGGTCAAACTCTGGGGTAACTAATAAGCGGTCGGTACGTAGCGCTAGCCACGTTACTACCCTTGTGTACCGTAGGCTCTAGATTGTAGCAGATCTATCCTGTTACGACCCCAAAGGGGGGCCTTCAAGGCCTGTTACGGGGAACTATTATTATTATTGCGCAACTGTTTATCATACATTTTACATTGAAATTTTTCCAACCTACTTCTAAATCGCCTAACGCACGATTTTCTAAGTAGTTTACAATATATTCATGAATAACAACTGCGCTCAATAAATGCTACAGAAACTAGAGAAGTAAACGTGTCCTTGCATGAATAATAGTTTATTAATCTGCCTCACTGATATTCCCATATTTCTTTATCCGGGTTTCTACACTACCTCTGATTTTCCATTTTTTAGAGATATTTCTTTACGCGATCTTACGTACGCCCCCTCATTGTGTGTGTGGGTTTCTTGCAAAATTAAAAAAAAACTAATTTGTTTGTATAATCATAACTAAGAGAGCTATAATTATGTTTGCAATTAAGACCACAATCGACATATTTTCATATGTTATCATGTCAGCAAAACAACAAAATTTAAAAATAGGTAGATTGTTGGGTCACATTTGGTCAAAATCAGTGCCTTTACTAACATAACATGATACAATTAGGCTAACTACAAAAATTAATCTCTTCTAATAAAAATTCAGCTACAAGACTTGTAAAACAAAAGATTCTTCAGGGGATTAAATAACGCTAGACTTGATAAATATAATTAAATTAGAGAAATATTTGAATGATCGTGTTCCAGGCACAAACCATCCCGAACGGGTTTTTCCTTTCCATCCGTTCTTTCTATACCCCAATTAACAGATTTTTGTATTTGAAGAGCCATCAAAAATAATTTACAGTTCAAAGTCACAACTTCAAACTGCTAATTATCATTTTTAAAATGGTAATAGATGTTTAGGAAAATGAATAGTTTTTTATGATGCTTTGTCACGGGAGTAGCATCACAAAAGGTATTGTGTTTTATTTTCAATTACAATTTGATAAGAAAACAATCTTGGCATGATTATTGTTACCATAGGATCATATGTTACCACAAGCTATGTCCGAAATATACACAGAATATTTACTGTACAAAATCTCAATATAGAAATTTTTTAAACAAATTAAACTTACTTTCTTTTCACGCGATGACAGACTTGCGTTTATCGTGAATATCAGTTTATATTTGAGTTTCACGGAGTAAAATCACAAGAAGTACTAATAAGAATAAAGCGAAATCGTTTGCTACCTTTCTTCATAATGTTTCCTAATCACTACCACTAAAAGATAAATTACAAGAAGATGCTAAGTCAAAAACTTCTTAATGGCCCATTACCATTTTTTGTCGATTAAACCCTTGGGTAAAGTCATGGAATTTATTGTTGGAAACACCAATTAGAAAATAGTCATGCGAAGACATCAAGTAACTCTCATTAATCTTCAAAAATATAATAAAACCGGGATGTTTTCTGTTTAATCCTTGTGTAACCTTTGTCTATAACTACTTTTTCATGGCGGCCTCCAACCTTGAAAAGGAACAATTAATAGATTTAATTTAGAACAACCACATCTGAACTAAAAACAAACAAATCAATCTCAATTCAAGAAATTATTATTGCTTAATATACCTATATATCTTGTTAACAAATTTCTTGGTTCTAGATAATGCTTAAACCAGTAGATAGCCATGGCATTTATCTGTGGGGTACTGTAACACCCTCAAACATAGATGTCCTGGAACGGTTACAATACAGAACCGTTTGGATAATAACCTATCCTATTTTTCCTCGGACAAAAAAATTTGTGGTGATTTGAAATAAAAGATATTTAAGTGTAGTGCTAAATATCTTAGTAGACTAAGAAACACTTTTAGATCCGTCTGCACCAAACTTATTCGACAATGGTGGAGAACATAGACTAAAACGTTTCTAATTGTCAAACCCTTCTTTTCCATTTGCAACTAATTATTAAATATTAAATATGTACAGATAAATACGCTTATAAGTTCATTCATAAGAAGAGATGTTATATGGAGATCCCTCTCACATTTTGTTCGCGCCAATCTCAAAATTATCTTTAATTTTAATTTTTAAATTAGAGCCGGCTGTATTTTGGTTCCCTCTTATACATATTTGATTTTGCCGGTATGGGACACGGTTTCGGTCGCGGGCCGCACTTGGCACTTGGCACTACGGCTTTGCCTTTGTTCGTTCGCACTTGGCTTTTTAGCTATGTTCTCGCAGGCGTCGTTCTTTTAATTCAGTTTGTGACAGAAATTTTCCGTAAGACGAGAACATCTTTAACCGAGATTTCGCCGGTGGCTTTAATTGGCAGCAGAAATTTTAATTTTCTGCGAGGATTTTTGTTAAAGGCTAATTTTTGGGGATGAAATTTTGCCGGTAAAAAACTCGGTTCATTTTCTTTCACCTGGCTCGACGAAGGAACCTTTTAAACCAGGAAAGACGCTGCCCTTCGGCCTCGCTATGAAGATTGGGGTAACTTGTCCTATTTTTCATCCATATCCTTATATCCTTAGCCCCAGGACCAACAGCAGGGAACCGATATCTGCGGGAAAGCGCCGTTTCCACAGGTTAGTGTTTTAACTTTAGATTTGTTTCAAGTTTTTTATTCAAAATTTAAAATTACCTATACAGTCCACTTATGCCGACCGCACTACATTTAATTCCTAATTTCTGTTTGTTAATATTTATGCAATTTGCTTATTGCTTCTATAGCATTAAACTACACACCGAAGAAAAAATTATTAGCATTCTTTCGTTAAACAGAAATATATTCATCTGCAAAAAAGTGCAAAACATTTTTTTTGTAGTTAACGCCAAGATTATCGAAAAGTTACAGACAATTTTGGAAAGAGTTACTGATGTTATGGAACTTTATTTTACCTAAAGTACACTTACCACATGAAGTAGATTAACGATTTACATTATTTATACGAAAACCTCAGCAATATTGTTACTAACGGCAATCTTTTTAGATAAAACGAAAATTTGTGAAATTTTTTTTGTAGCTAGCTTGTCATAGATAAATTAACAATTATGTTTACAGTTTAAAGTCGATTTTGGAAAATTTCCAACGTTTTAGGCATCCACTTTGATGCCATTATCAAGAGAGATAATTCTTTACTCTGGGTCTCAACGTGTCTACCCGCCAGGACAACTATGAGTCAAAAAATAAGACTTTTTCTTTGATTTATATAGTAAGTACAGTCCAAATCGAACATATCAGATAAACGAATGGGGAAATATGACTATAAATATTTTGATTTCTACGCATAACTCACGTTAAACTCTCAAGAGATTTACATCAAATCGCTTACCGCTGTTGTTTTCTTTTTTTCTTTGAGTACGTCTGGTACATCTTCTGTTGGCAGATGGTCGCACTAACATTCGACGGCATTTGAGATTATTTTTGGTGGCCAAATATGTGTATGTTGTATATTTTTCATATGCGAGAAGTTCTTTAAGAATTATTTTTTATAGATTATCTAGCTAATGATTACCGATGTCACCAGTAGTTTGAAAATCGCTTACATTTGTTGGACCTGTAGGAAGTCGATTTAAATTTGAAATATAATTCCATCTTTCTGTTTGAACAAAACTATTACTGTAGCAATTGTCCCATGTTCATTGACCCAAAATAGTGATTGTACTTTTTCACGAAAAGATTACCCATTACCTATATTTATCTTATGGTTTATTATGGTAGTTACATTATATACATTTATATATAAAACTATATACGATAATAAAATACAACAAGTATGTGTAGTTAAATATTAGTGGTATAATACTTTGTTACAATAGAGTTCTTTATCCTGTATATTAATTTTAAATATAATGTACTTTGCTTCAATATAGCAGAATTTGGAGTAATCTAGAGCCGTGGTAACTTAGTGGATAGATCGCTAGACTACGAAACCAAGAGTTGCGGGTTCGAATCGCGCTCTCGCCAATTCGATCGCTGGCATTTTTACGGCCCAGCTCGACTCAGGCTGCAATAAATGAGTACCTGGAGGTCAAACTCTGGGGTAATAATAGGCGGTCGGTACGTAGCGCTGGCCACGTTACTACCCTTGTGTACCGTAGGCTCTAGACTGTAACAGATCTATCCTGTTACGACCCCAAAGGGCCTTCGAGGCCTATTACGGGGAACTATTATTATTATTGAAGTAATCTAAACAATTTGTAATTTAATTTACTTGAGTAGTTGTTTTTTTAAGACGTGCATGTATTTCTTGCATTATATCTACTAAATTTAATTTTTTCTTCTCTCTAACCAAATATTTTTATTTTTATTGTTTTTTATTATAAATTAAAATTTTATCTTTATATCTACCTTACTAAAAATGACGAAACAATTATCAAATTGCATAAAAGAAGATTTAATGACAAACTAATTAAATTTCACTACAGTACACTGGAAGAACAATATCTCATATCAAGAACAACAATAAAGAGGCAGCTTTGGAAGCTCTAGGAGGAGAAGATCCCCATAACAAATAAAAAAGTAATACAAGTGAAAAAACCTTACACGAGAAATATCTGAATATGTAAGCAGAAGAAGACTAACAACCATGTGAAGAACAAACAGATAAACCAGACTCATACAAAAAAAATCATAAGTGGCAAAAACGTGTCACAATATATTGGGGCTATAAGAAGTACAGAATCGTGGAATTAGGGCATTAAAAACAAGTACAAGAAAAAAACGCATACAGAATTTATAAAACAAAGAAATGGGAGGAGTCTTGTAAACAAATAATAGCGGACCTGGACAAATAGAACTACAAATTGATGAAGTGCGAAAACTTGCTGGAGGAGTAGACGGAAGCCAACATAATTTCCATCTTTAAGAAGGGTGATCTCAGATGGTGTTCCAACTACAGGGGCATTAATATAATCTCGACTATAAGAAAATTATACAGAACAGTTATCAAAAATAAAATAGAAAACGACATACATGTTAAAACAGGAGACGACCAAGCAAGCTTTACTGCAGGAAACCATGTCTCGATCGCGAGAAAAATAAAGCTAAGAATATAGAAGCACTTATGGTTTTTGTAGACATTACAAAACTTAAAAATCAATACCCATAACAAAATTGTGGAAAGCGATGAAAGATATGGAAGCATATAAAAAACTAATTAAAGTCATAGAAAACCGTTATAAAAACAATATGGTCATGACCAAAGAGAGACACAAGTTAAACAGAAAATTTCAAACAACGAAGGGTCTACTCCAAGGATGCTCAACATTACTGTCATTATTAAAACTTTATTTAGAACACACACTTAAACAACGGGAAAAAAGTGCAAAGGAATGAGAGTTCTAGTACGAGACGGTCATTTATTTATATACCCTAAGGAAGTGTGACATTAGGCTGATCATTCGGTAGTCTAGGTATTGTGACAAAAATTGATTTCAACCAATCCGTAAATTTTTCTCGAGAGATATTTTGAATTGAATAATGTTACTAGTAGTTGTAGCCCTGTGTCTTGTTCCACAATAATCTTTAATATCTCACTATTCATTCCGTCTGGTCATGTTTTCCATCTTTCTGCATGTTTGTAGCATGGATAACTTCTGCTTTAGTGATATCTGGGTCTTTGCCCCTTTTTGCGTCATTTAGTTGCTCAATCGAAGAGCTGTTCGACGAATTTCTTCCACTTTTTAATTTTTTCTTTAAAGGTCTACTATGATTTTTTTTGTGTGTTGATGTTTGGTGTTTTTTATTTTTGTGTCATTTCCTTAATTTTTTCATAAAGATTAAACGTATCGTATTTGTTCTGGAGTCTATTTCTTGGCATTTTTTGCCATCCACTGTTCTTTAGCGTCCTTACACTTTCGTCGAACTAATTTTTTCATCTGTTTGTATTTATTTGCATTCTTGGCCTTAATGTCCTAATTTCCTTTATGAGATACTATCGCGTCAGTTATCCATTATTGTATTTTGACATTCTTTGCTGTTCTTATTGTGTTGTTTTGAATGTCTATATGAATGGCTATAATGTTATCTTTATAAAATCCCAGGTTCTTTCACTTCAGTTTCAGTTTGTTTTCTGTTTTATTGAGATTTTTATTTATTGGCATTTTAAATTTGCCCTCTAGCTTCTTCTTCACTTTTTTTAATCTCTGGTATTTTCGTTTTTCGTATATCTATTCTTGGTTGCAGGCGCTGTCTTGACTTTTAAAAATCGGCGCTTTTTGAAGTCCATAATCACTCAATTCGATCCGAATCCGCGTCTGCGCCCGGGTATGTCTTTCTTAATTATGATAAAGTCTGGTTTCAGACAGTGTTTTTTTTTATATCTGCCGGCGATTTCCTCGTATATGAACGCCTTGTAGGCTATTTGAAGAAAGCATTGGCTACAAGAAGCTGTGGTTTATTGCAAAATTAGACGAGTATGTCTCCTTCTAAATTTCGTATACCTAGACCGTATTTTCCTACTACATCGTCTTTCTCTCCAGCCCCTATTTTCCAGTTAAAATTACCTATAATCATTGTTATTCGTCCTTTTTAGTGTATTATGTAGGTTATTGTAAAATTTTACAACCGTGGCTTGATTTTGACAAAACTGCTGCCTTTTGCCAAGTCGCAGTGTCACAGTCCGCAAAATCCGTTGAGATTTTTGACTGGGAGCATCTGAGATCGAACCTTTAGGGAAGTAATTCTTCGATAGCTCAGATTTAGTAGAGGCATAACTCGTACCTTATGTTTTCCTGGACTAATGAGTCCAATCTACCCTGTAGAATCGGCCGCCCATTCTGGGTCAGACGCTATTGCTAGTTTTGGTTCGCCCCGGGTAGTTTATTTCCCCGGTACCCACCATCTTTGGTGAACATTTCTCTATCCGCCACCTGGGGAGTTTTTTAGCTGTGCAGGACATAATCTTTTTTTGTTTGCCTGCCTTTTAGGCTTTTGATACAGAGTACCGGAGGAAGCCTAATATCCCCGGTTTGTCCGTCCGTCTGTCTGTCCATCTGTCAACAAGTATCAACTCAGCAATCACAAGGGGTAGAGACTTGATCAAGGTGTCTGAAGAGGCAGGCGTGTAAATAGCCGTGGCCTCGTGGTGCGGTGTGGGGAATTAAGTACGGCCCGTTTTGAAAAGTAAAACATAAAGGCCCAAATCGTCCCTTAAACTTCCGGCGCGAAAACGGATGGGGGCGGCTACCGATATCAACCGATAAGTAATTGCCAAATCGCTCACCTGTAATCGGCTTCGGCGGCGTTGGTTTCACGGTAGCCACCTTGTTGCGATGTCTTCGTGCCTGGAACACGACCGCACTGGCCGAGATGCGATGCGGATCGAGTATATATTGCGGGTTGGTTAAATGCGGCCGCACTGGCAGCGATGCGGTTCGAGTATTTCTTGCGGGGTGGTAAAACACGACCGAATTGGCCGCGTTGCGGGTCGAGAATATATTCCGGGTTGGTTAAATGCGACCTCATTGGCCGCGTTGTGAATCGAGTATATCGCCAGGCTTCGCGCCTAGCTTATCGGTAGATCATTTGCGGGAAATTTTAATTCGACAGCACTTTTCGTCTCAAAGGGTGCCGCCCACGGCGTATGCAGACTCGCCGGCTGAGCAAAAGCCCATATGCCGTTTTGTGTGCGATAGCAAAACGTGGCGGCAGATATCAAAGCCCGCAGCATGCCGCCACGATACACAGGCCACACCAGTGTCATTGGAAAGGTCCCGCCGAGAATAGCTCATAGCCGCAAAGTTCGTGTCTCTAGGTGGTTGGGGCCCTGAGATATGTCCGTTTCTCAATTACAAACACGTATCAGAAGCCGCAGCGAAGCTTTGCGATTGGTGGACGAATCGTTACCGCTACCTTGTTTTTTACAGAGCGCGAATATTGATCAACTTACCTGCCTGTTAGCACGTTCTTATTAGTGATATTATGCTTTATCAATTTTGATGTTTGAACGATCAAGTTGTTTGTAGTGCAGACTATCATCTTTTCTACATTAATGGCTCTTTAGTAATTGCTGCAGCTGGTTCTCTCCAGTTCACCTATGATGGCTTACATGTTGTAGCGCAAAACGTAGTTTATGTTACTAAATGTAATAGATTTGAACCAGTTGGTCTGATAAGAAACAAAATACAAATGGTAACCCACCGCATCTTATTTTGCAGTAGTTAATACATTGGGTAACAACTTTTTTGGCTCACTAAAAGTATAAATTGTGATTTACGAAAGTTGTATACTCTAGTCGTGTTAATTCAATCAGAAATATGTTTTGTTGGTTACAGAAGAATCTTATTATCAATGGTTCATCTTAAAGCAAGAACTTTAGTCTTTGAATTTCTTGAATCAACTGTAGCAGATCTGTTTCTTGACACACATCACCCAATAATAGAATTTATTCCTATAAGGAATTTTAAAATATTCCTTTTTTAAATGTTTCTAGAAACAAGATTACATGTGAATAATTTTTAATAACTATAAATCTAATTTTGTTTTAAAAGTAAACTTATTATTTAACGAATATTTTATAGGCTTTGGATAATCGTTATTACATTAGCAATTCCTGCGATAGCTTAAATATTTATTCTCCGTAATCGGCACGCCCTATTGCTTCCTTAAAAAAAAATTAAATCCGCCTCGCGAGCGCAGGCTCGCGGCGCGGCCGCAAATTTGCGCAGCTTAAAACCGATTCGCCGGCAAAAAGAACGGAACGGGACGCCGTAATTAAATTATGTTTAATTTATGCCTGATGCGGATTTTTGGATTACCGGGATTTAATATTCGACTTAATTACGGAATTCGTTCGCAATTTTCTGTTTCGTATCTTGGCCGGCTAGTTGCGCGGCCGGATTACGCCTGAATAATTAGCGCGTTCGGCGAAATTGCATTTTAGAGTTTCGTCCAGGAATTAATACGGCCGTAATTTGTTTTGCTCGTTTTGGCGGCGCGCATATCGCGCGCGTTAATTGTTAATAGGCCGGTGCGGCGTTATTAAATTTCGCATTAGTGAATTCCCATCGCTTATTCATGAGCGCGGTTTTGATTGCGCGCGCTAGTAGCATAGTTACGAAAAATAAGCGTACACATGTTGCGGGGGTAGGTTTTTTGTTTTTATATCAATTTTAATGTCATTTGGTCATTTTAAAGCTTTTATCAGAAATTGGGGTTCTACAGCTTTATGCTAACTATAGAGAGAGTTTCAAAAGAACTTTAGAATGTATATAAATTTATTCAGATGGTATATACAGTCAGTTAATTAAAGCGCGTGTAGGAGAATGTGGAGAAAAATTATCTAAAACATTTTCAAATACATGTATGTTGCACTCCATCAGAATACAGATACTATCACACTAGCGGCGTCGATAATCGTCTGGCACCTTCGAGGCATGCTTTCGACCAAATTGGCGTATTTATTCGGCAGGGACCTCCAAACGCGACGAATTTCTCGTATCAGCTGCTTCAAAGTCAACACTTTTCTTTCATGAAGCTTGTGCTTGATGTATGCCCACACATTCTCAATCGGATTTGCATCGGGCGACTGCAACGGCCAATCAAGTGTAACTCGATGCAAAGCTTGCTGTGCTGTTCAGGGTCGTTGTCCTCCTGCAGGATTTAGTCCTCGTTTTTCTTGATAAACCAACGTTCAGCGGTCGGTAACAAATGTTTCTTATAAATATTGAGCATTTCCGGGGATTTAGGTTGTACGTAAACAGATGCAACGTTTCGAACCCCAGATTTGAGAAGCAGCTCCAAAAGATGCACTTTTACTGTGAGTTTAACGGTCTGCTGTACCAATCTACTAGTTGAGGTTGACAAGACTCATGAAACAATAGCAGAAGCTTTGTGCGTAAAAATTACATTACTCAAATCTCGGCCGCTTCGTCACGATTTTCACCTAACAAAGGTTTTTTTACTGAACTACGGAATTTGATATTATGTGCACGGAGATGAGCTCGTACCATATATCTATACGTTTCTGTTTTAATTTTGCTACTTCTTGACACAATATTAAACCCAGGTTACGTGAAACCAAGTTAACGATCTATTTTTTGACTTTAGGAGGCACTTTACCTATCGAGAAACGTTCCGACATATCGTCTACCGTTTTTGTCTCCTTATATCGCTGCACCCACTTGCTGACGAATGTTTTCGACTTGTTCATATACTTAGCAGCCGTTGCATGAGACATTTTTGTGACCTTTCGGGTGGTTATAGAGGAACGTAGTCTCGTAGCGCGACGCATACGCGGCACTCATGGTGCTTTACGGGTTTCTCTAGCAATATATTCAAAAAATTGAATCTTTTGTGTTAAAGCATCGAGGACCAAAGTTTCCTTTATCGATTCACAAAGAATTAGGGCAATATCTTTTACCAACCCCTAATTATGCTGAATACTCTCTTACTTAACTGACTGTACAGATATTGGACAAAATAATGAAACACTTGTGCAGGTAGGAACATCTTGTATTAATACGGTGTTGGTTCACATTCAGAACGCAATACAGCTTGAATAGACCGATACAAGTTTTGGGGGCCGACTCTGAAAGTCGAAAGCGATATCGAATATTATTCGAGATGAAATCTCAAAGCAACAGCAGACGTTTTCGATACGAATAGGGCGAATTTAAACCAATTTAAAGTGAGGAGGCTTGAGAAGTCAAATACGTAATTCGAATCGAATTCGATTGTCATTTTTGGCTGTAGAACTATGTATTTTTCATAATTATAAACGCCAGTTATATGCTTAGCAAATAAGAGATATTCTAAATAAAAAAAAATATTGCGAGATGCTCTAGATCCATATAATATTAGGAGAAACTCCCAGACCGCCGCATTAACAAAATCAGTTTATGACGGTGGAGAAGAATTATATGTCTTAGATATATTTAACACTGCTCACTATGTCTATTGTTATTTTAGTTAAATATGTGTTTAAGTGACTTAGGACATTCATGGCAACCGTTGCAATACTAAATCGAATACTCGCTTCTCAAAAACCCCATACAATGAAACTCATTGTTGTGCTCAAAGTACCATATAATCATGCATTGGTTTGTTAAAAAGCAGGTTTAAATGTTCATTAAAGGCTCGAAGACTGCACTATGAACTTGACAAATCAGATTACATAGTCCTAACAATTTAGTACAATTATCGTGTTAACAGAGTACAGCATATAAGAAAGTTCGTTTTATATGTTTTTTTAGGTTGGATGATATTGACAACCAACAAATCCTGAATTAGTTGATGTTGCAAGCGGGGAGGGCTAACGAATTAGACATTTGCACATTAATAACAACTTTTATAGTAGATAATGCTTTTGTTTTATTACTCGAAATAAAAATTAAGGTAATTGTTTACAACACTATTGTTAATCTGCGAAAATGAATTCTTTAAAGAATTTATGTTAAAATTTTGCTACAAGTGCAGCAAACGATGAAACATAGGAAACTAACGTAGCAGCAATCAACTCCATTACTTCATTGTGTCGTTCCATAATTGCTGCAAATTATTCATTACGCTTTTTTATATGACATTCCTTTCAGGTAGCTCTATAATAGTTCCAAAATCGGTTTTAGAATTATACATGTTAATCTTATTACAATTTGGAGGCTTCGCTGTTTGTTCCTAGAATTCTGAGAGAATATTCGAACACAAAAACCTAAAAATTGAAATTGTTATTACTTTCCTTATCCTATAATAAGGAAAGTAATGTAATCGGCGGAAATTTGACCTACCCAGTTTTTCACATTTCTGGACGAATTATAGCCTCAGGACACCAAAAAAAGTTGGTTTGAGCCATTGGGTCGTTTGTGTGTGTGTGTGTGTGTGTGTGTGTCGGTCTGTCAGTAAACAGGATATCTCGAGAACCGTAAGAGCTAGAGACTTGAAATTTGGAATGCAAGTTACTTGTAGGTAGGGGACGCAGTGCGAAGCTTTTGATAAAAATCGGCCGAGCCGTTTGGTCGCAAGGTCGCAAAATCGGTCAAAGCGGTCGCGAACCTAAACAGTTGAAGATACAAAAATTTATGAGATAAAAATGATTTGTTATCATGAGATAAACATGAATTTAAAATAAAAGTTGGTAAAATAGGAACTCGAAAAAAAATTGAAGCTCAGGATATTTAATATACCGGGTGTTTATAAAATATTTCGGGAAATTTATATTACCGAATAGATCAAACCGAGACGAACAAAAAATTACAATGAAATTTTTTGATCCAAGGTCAAATAAATAAGTTATAGCCGATTAAATATTAATTAAACGGACCAATCACAGCGCGCTCGGAGAGCTACCGGGCCGACTGCGGGAGGACGGGAGGGAGCGCTTACCCGCTAGGAGGGAGCACGCAGGCAATAATGGCGAAAGCTGTGCGGCCGAGCTCGCACGGTTAAGTACCAGTCAATTATTATCTTGTACTGTTTATTTTAATCAGCTTTCAGTGTTGGACTACTATATATATATATATATATATATATATATATATATATATATATATATATATATATAAAGTCGTGTGATATTCACACCACATTTTTTTTTTTATTTGTAATTTTTATATACACAAACTTTTTCTCGACTCCTTTTAGGATCTGGTTCCTGGGAAGTAGAGGCACATCCCATAAAGCCTGCATATTTGCTGTGCCCCTCTACATCCACCTTTGCGACATCATAATCTCCCAACAACTATGACGACATTAAGGCTAGGATTCTATACTCTCAGGTACACATCACTGGTGTTTTGCACTCACTGTATTTTTGTTATCGCTCCAGCACTGTAATGTAAACATAAAACACAGTTAATTACTTTAATAGTATATTGGTTTTGCTTACTTAACACTTAAAGTTTTTTCACTCGCGGTCCTGGAGCACATTTATGGAAGAGTTGCCCCCATTCTCTTCTATAAAATTAATCAGTAACTTTTTTAAATTGTTAACCTATATTACAACCGTTTACCTCCATACACGCAGCTTTTCAGCATCACACTTTGTGTGCTTTCTGAAAATATCGTAAATTTTCTATTGCGAGTACTACAGAATCCCCTAGCAAAACGACAGCCAAATTCTACGTTCAATTCGTGTCGCATACCAATTTGATATCGGTTTCGACTTACAGAATCGGCCCTCTGAATAGTGATGAGTGGAATTCAAAGCCATTCTTCATGCAGCACAACCTCCGGATCAGATGGAGATTGGTTCTCTTTCTTACTTGAATAATTCTGGTGTAATTTTATCATCTCCAGCAGCTTTTTTATTCCGTGTTGACTTTAAGGCTTGTTTTATTTCTTCTTCAGTAGTACCATCTTCGATTTTGTTTTCTGCAGTCTCTTCTCTTCTCTCCAGTTTTTATTTTGGTTTTTCTTGTTTTGGAACTTAGTTTTCCAAGCCCTTAATACTCCTTCGGTCGTTGTTTCCGACTCTCTGCTTCTTTACGTTTTGCTTGATTTTCTTTTTTTTACGACTATCCAGAACTGTTTTTTATTTTCTACATAGCTTCTCCTCTATTTTTTCCCAAACTCTTTTAGCAGACTTCCATTGTTTATTTTACTTGGTTTCATTTCTGCATGTAGTTGACTCTGTCTTCTTCTGGGTTTGTTCTTTTAAATCTGGCCCATGTTTCTTTTTTCTGCTTAATTTTGTCTTTTACTTTTTTGTTTTACCACCACAGGTCCTATTATTTTGTTCACTTTGACCTACTACTCTTGTTCCGCATACTTCATTGGCTGTTTGCATTAGGGTTTTCTTAAATTTATGCCATTTTTCATTTAGGTTTCAAGGCCTTTCTTCTATTTCCAGAACACTTAATTCAGTTATTCTCTTGTCTCTGGGTTTCCTAGCTTCTCTAGTTTTATTTTTATGTTTTTTTTATTAGGTCTTTTCTTGGTTTTCTTATGAAAGTGTTTGCTACCAACAGTATAACGTTGACATTAAATTCTGCTCTTCTAATTACCTTTACGTGCTGCAGTGTATATCTGATGCTCTTTTGTTTTATAATAACCACGCTATTGTGTCCGAATTGTTCGGCCTCATAAGTTATTTTGTGTATTGCTTTATGTTTAAAAAAATTGTTTCCATTAATAGTTCGTTAGTGATACAAAAGTCAATTATTCGCTCTCCGTTGTTATTTATTTCTCCTTCTACTCTCTGGTCTCATTATTTCATATCCTACCTCTTTATTATTTCCGATGTGAGAATTCCAGTCCCACATTATAATGAGATGTCGGTTTGTGTTTTGCATTTTTTCCGCTAATCTCTGTAGCTCTTCCTATAAATGTTCTTTGTCATTTATATTGCGCATGTATTTGTATGATTTCTACTTTTTCTTGTAGCTCTAGGTTTACAGTTATCATCCTAGCCTACCAGCTCGTCACCTTCGTTTCTATTTTATTGTTTAGGATTATTCCTACTTCTTCTGCACCCTACTGGTGTTCCGGCAAATCTAAGTGTATATCTTTTGTCAAGTTTCTTTATGCAATTCCTTTTCTTTTGATTTCTGCTATTTTTAATATTTGTAGTTTGTATTTTTTTATTTCCTCTGTTATCTCTACTTTATTCCCTGTTAAGATAGTGATATTTTACGTGCCAAATCTTAGTTTAGTTCTCGCCTGGTATCTTCGATCAAGTCCGTCTGTTTCCGAGGCTTCCGTAGTTTCTTTGAATCTGTGTACCTTAAGTGGGGTAATTTACCCGACGATGAGGGCTTTGTTACCTCGGAACAACTGGTATCGGATTATATCCCCCAATGCTGGGTTGTCAGAGACCCGATCGTTGTCTAGCAGGGGGTATCACGTGCAAGTAGGTTCACATTTGGGTGACTAGAAGTTAGCGCCACTCCTTACTCCCTGAAAGTGATCCATTTTCTGAAAGACTATTAACGAACAGAACTAAGACTAAAATAGGGGCTTCAAAAACTAAAGTGTGTGAAATTTAACGATTTTAACATGCAGCGTGTCCCAGCAAAATGTGTTTCGCAGACACTGTCACCAAAGAAAGGACATCGTGTTTGAATTGCCAATGAATTGCTTTAGACTGCTATCAATGAACTAGATTTTTTGAAAGGTCATAACCTGAGTTGAAACAGGTTTATGTAGGCTTAAATTAAATGGAAATTTTTTGGTTTCAGAAAAAGAGAGAAAAAGCAATTTCGTACATCATTTAGTTCTTTAGAAACACTGATCGACTTAAATATTGCTTAAAAAGTGCTGATTGAAGTAGCAATTTCAACACAAGGAAAATAAAGAAAATTAATAATTTCGTTCTCGATCACGCCTTAACTTTTTTTGACGGACTGAATATTGAAATCAAAAAACCTGGCCTTAAATTTGATCAAATACCTATGTCAAGTTTATAAATTCTAAAAAACTACTTTTATAAATATTTATATTATTCTTCGGTATAATGTAATCAGACATTTTTTATCTGCTTTACAAGTCATGCTTACATAAATCATTTTTGGTTTATATGGACTCGTTAGTGTTATAAATGCGAGATTTTAGCATTCTTTTATTTAAACTGTTAACTATGTTTAGTTATATTTTTATTAAAATTAATTTAATTATTCTTATTTATAGCCTAAAATTTTAATCAACTAGTCAGATTGTTTGAAGAAACCCTGTACCTAGTAGGAACATTCTTTATTGTAAAAACGAAATTTAAAGTAAAACAATGCTTTTCTACATTTCCCAATTTTGTTAAGACTTGTTTGGGAAATCGAAAATAAATTGTTTAACAACAGTTTGCTATATTTAAATATTACAAAAATTTGCAATTTAATTAAAAGTAATATGATAACAAATAGCTAACTTTCATACAAGTTTAGAAAATTGTTTCGTGTATTTTATATCAAGCATTCCATATATTGATGCCACTTGCATTCAATGAAGAGTATATTGCCCTGTTTTCTTAAAATAAAAACTGTCACCTGCCACTTCATTCTCTAGTCAAAACAAAGGTCGGGCTGGAGACATTGCGTAGTGCCGTGTTGTTTTCGTGCGGGTACTATAACATGCATTGGCATGCATGATGCGTTGGTATGTGAATTGCGCACCTTTTCTCTGGGTTAGTTATTTTTGCCATAGCTACGGCATTCTGCAGCTGCACGTTACGGCCTTTTTAGGAGCTACTAAATGCTAAACAGAAATGCATATGGGTTTAATCTGTCGTACAGTAGCTGCGATAAGAAATAGTCACACCTAAAACTTGCAACCTACTATAGTAAGAAACGCGCAAGACGTTCTCACGAAATTTTTTATAAAAACACTTAAACCTAATTTAATACAAGGACAGTTTATTATTTCTTGTCCCTGGCACAGAAGTACTGACTGACAAATAGAAAATTGACGAGCTGTTGTTTTTTGTCATATACAGGACCTTATGGTGTTCTAGATTTTATCGGTGCAATCCAGTTTCTATTCTAATATACTAGATACCTATTAGATCAAATAGTAGCAAAATTGTATGGAGAATTTTTCTTAAGTTTGAACAGAAGCTCATCGTGTCAACTTTGTCAAAAGCTTGACTAATTTCTTCAAATATCCGAATGCACTTGTTCGATAGTCCCATGCTGGTTTTTACAATCTGTATGACAAGAAAGTGACCATAGCCATTTAGTAAGGAAGCGCTGCATTCCCATCTATGCTAAATCATTTCAATCGGTATTTCGTGCTCGTTTGCGTTTACCGGCACATTCTGCGGTTTATTTCAGTTAATACTTCATTTTTACGATAAGTATATTACTGAAGCCATCTAAGACAGTGTTTTTAGTTTTTTCTATTGACGTAGAAAAGAACTGAGAAATATATGCGTAAGTTAGAGGCATTCGTTAAAAGCGAGTAAAGCTATTTGGAAGTTGACATTGTAGACAATCTGTCAGAGAGAAGAAGATGCCGCATTATAACAACGAAGAAGGATAAAGTGGCCTTGCGTTCTTTGAAGAAAAACCAGGCCTTTCACTGTGATATGCCCAAATTAAACTCGGCAAGGTAGAAGTTCAAGTCTCTCTGAATGGTTGCCTTAAAAAAAAACGTTTCTTTTCGATCAAATTTAAAGAATTAAAAAAATATTAGATTGAGATTATTTTTATCATTATTTAGTATACGCAGCCATAAAGGCCCAAAGCTTAGCGTATATTTACAAAGTTGTTGCTTCCTTTACAATTCTTCTCTAGTGATCTTTTTGTTTAGCTTTAATCTTCCAGTTTCCTACGTGCAGCTTCTACAAGTCTCCTTTTAGCGCTTCTACACTTTTCTTCAGAGTCTATCTCTGTGTCTTTTCCTCACTCCCGTTTTCGGTATCTTTCGTGTAGTCCTGTTTTCGGAGAGTCTCTCAACATCTTCCAACCACCCGATGATCTGTGCTTTAATGTATGGTATAATCGCTGACACCATTCTGACACAATGCCAATCTTTACTTGGTGTATTAGATAATTCAATATCGTTTTCGGAATCTGAGGTATTTATGTTACTTATTGCATCGTTATTGAGCATGTTATTTGATTGCATTGATGTGATAGGGTTATGTACTTGTAACGGTGTTTGGGAAAATGTGTTTTGAATTTATATGTGGGGTATATATTGCTGGTTAATAGGTATATAAGAAGCATTTATAACAGGAGATAGTGGTATTACCTGGCTTGTCGTCTGCTTGAAATTAATGGGAGGCTGGAAACTCTGTTGAGCGATTGCTGGCTGTTGCTAATAATAATTGCTGCTATTGCAATTCATGTTGATGACTTGCAATTAGTTCGCTGGTGTTTCAAAAATATATAACGTAAAAATAGTTTATATCAGTTGAGGTATACTGATATAGGTGACCCGAGGGTCAACGATTTCCGCGCGTTGCACTCTCTTATCACTACGAGCTCGGAACACTTCCTTACTGCATGAAAGTAAGACGCGTAATGTACTTAGTTGGTTTAAAAATTATTTTTAATTTCTTCGAGCTTTTGCTCCATCTCTGTCTCTTTGCCGTCCTGCACGTTGTCTTGGTTTATCTTCTTAATGCTTTGAATTACTTTCGAAATACTTTAACCTAGTTTGTTTACAATAAAATACTTCTTTGTTTAGCACCAATCTACTCGTATTTTTTCTTCCCTTCCTATTTGTAAAATCCCAGCTGGTTTTTTGTATAGCTTCAGATTGATTCTCTGAATTGCCTGTATTATCTTCTCATTAAGTCGGCTTATTATATTATTACCATATTGCATCATAATATTTTCATGTTGTCTCTTGTCTTCAGGATATATATTTCGTCTTTTAATTTTTTTAATACTTATCATTTAAACTGTTTTATTTCACAATTATTAATGTATTATCGAAATTTCAATCACCTCTTATGAAGCTTCTTACATTTTGAACAAACATATTGTAAATATTTTGTAACATCAGGTAGTTTCTTTGGTTTTTTGTTTTCTCGTCTGTCTGTCATACATAATATGCAGATCATTTTTTATAGCAAATTTAATCATCTTTTCCCCTTTTTGTTCCTCACATCGTATCTGCTAAATGTTCCTATAAAAGGCTTGTATTTATCCTCCTTAGTTTTGGCATTAAAGTTGCTAGCACTATTTTACAAATTTTCTCACTAGTTTTGAATAAGCTCTCTAATTTCTCGTAATACTTTGCTTTTAGGCTTCTATACATTAAAATGAGAAGCCTTATGTAGAGAGTAATGTCGTCTGTCCGTTCTTTTATTTTTCAACTTTTGATCAAGGCAGCTAACAAGCTGAAGACAAGTTTCTATTTATGTCATTTTTGACATCTGGCAAGCCTTTTAATTTTTGATCTGTGGTAGATAGAGAAATAACATTTTCAGTATTCAACTAAGGACCATAAGTCAAGTCCAGACACCAAAAATCAACCTTATCGGAAAATTTCGAGACCGGTTTGACCGGAAGTGGCCGCAAATTTTTGTTTATGTATAGAAGCCCCGGGCCTCTGTGGAACCGGAGTTCCACGTCTGTGCTTGTTTTTTCTTCATCCAATCACTTGGAAGTATGCACATATATTAATGATACCCAAACCCGGCAAGAAACAACAAAGTGTGACTTCGTATCGACCAATAAGTCTCTTGCCCATAATGAGCAAATTATTTGAGAAACTATTTCTTAAAAGACTTCGCCAACACCTACCGCAACACCAGTTCGGATTTAAAGAGGTCACTCAACCACACATCAAACGCACAGAATAGTAAATGAAATCTCATCTTCTCTAAAAGAAAAGAAGTATTGTGTCGTTGTATTCGTGGACGTATCCCAGGCGTTTGACAAGGTTTGGCACACAAAACTGCTATTTAAGCTAAAAGTTATTACCGAACTACTATTATTTGCTCATTAAGTCCTACCTAACAGACTGCTATTATTCCGTCAATTGTGATAACGAACTATCCTCATATCACCCCACCAAATCCGGTGTTTCGCGAGGTAGCGTCCTGGACCCTCTCCTCTATCTTGTCTATACTACTGACCTGCCAGGAACTGACGACACTGTAACTTCTACCTTCGCTGACGACACGGCAATACTTTCTACTCATGAAAACACGGAGCAGCATCTCAATAAAATCAGCACATGGTTAGATAAATGGCGAATAAAAGTTAATCAATCAAAATCAGCCCAAGCAACATTTACCATGAAAACCAGGGATTGCCCACCTGTTAACATTAACAATATTTGGGTCTGCATCTTAATCAGCGGCTCACGTGGAACAAACTCATACAAACTAAGCGCAAACAGTTAAACCTGAAATACCGTGAAATGTACTGGCTCCTCGGTAGAAGTCAAAGCTATCGATTCGAAACAAACGGTGGCTCTACAAAACGATGCTAAAACCAATTTGGACATTTCGTATACAGCTTTGGCGGTGTGCCGAACCGACCAGAATAAAAACACTGCAACAGTTTCAACCAAAAACACTCCGCGCAATTGTTGACGCGCCCTGGTTTGCAACCAATCAAACAATCCATGAAGACTAGACGTCCCATTCGTTGCCGATGAAATTAAAAGATTTGCGATGAATTACCACCATAAATTAGATGGACACAGTAATTCATTAATTCACCAGCTTTCCTACGTATCATCCACCAGTACGACGACTGAAGAAAACATGGCATGAAGTCCTCATCAACTTGCCGTAAATGGATTTTATTGGGAGTATCATCAATGAATGATTTCTCCTATCACTACCTCCCCCTATCATCACATTTACTGAATACTTTTATTAAGTAGATTGTAAACAAAATTGTCAATAAAAAGAAATCCGTAACCTCTGATGGTGTATGTACATTTGTTATATTCTGATGTTGCGTAATTTATCAGTTATCAGTTTAAATTCTAATATTTCACCTGTCCTATTTTTCTTTAACAAAAAACCGATACCAAATAGTCTTGTCCTGCTTCCTCTCTTATAAAATCTATATTACTTCTACATCTTTCTGCCGATATAACTACTTGATAATTATTTAATGCCACCATCACATTTTATAAAGCTCCTTCTTCAAACATTCCTTGAAGATTCCATCCGAAGTTTTCTACTTGATTAATATATATATATATATATTCGTTCTTATTTGTTCTTAAATCATTTTTCTTGTCATTGTTAAGGTCTCTATTATCATACAAGTGAATTACTTAACAATTAGTTTTTTGCCTTGCTGTTCTTGTAATTTTTCTTGATTGTTTTCGTATGAAATTTCTTAGAGGCGATCGCTCATTCACCTTTCTCTTATTGTCTTAGGTAGTCTGTGCTTCAATTACACCCTTTCCATCTTTTCTTTTATTTTTTCAATATTTTGTGTCTCATAAGCAACATCGTTGATAATCGTCTTATTATATTTCAGATGAGCTTTACGCCCGGTTTGTCTTACTTCTTTCATTTGTGGTGTTAGTAATTTTCCTTCTACTTGAACTCCTTTTAAGAAATTTAAGTATTTTCATTTTTTTATCAGTTGGCAATTTGATTAGTATTGATCTCTTTCTGCTTCCCATATATTTTCTAATTCTTTTTGTTTCATTGATATCAGTTTTAGTATCAATATTTCCTCATATTTTCTCTAGCATCGTTACAATTGTGTGTTTTGTATTCATTATTGTATCATTTGCATCACCGGCTATTTTTTGTATTACTAGATTTTTGCCTAACTTCTCTGTCTAAGGCCTCTTCTCTTTATCTTGTTTATTTACTTTTTTTTGAAGTAGGTATTTGTTTTCTTTTCTTTATTTCTATCATTTCCGCATTCAGACACTCAAGTTTCCCATCCATTTGATTCAACATTTCTTTAACTTCGCCTAAGTGTTCTTGTAGATCTTACCTGCAAGAATGTGCCTAACAATCGTTGGAATGAAAGGTCTAGTTACCTAGATCGACTCTTCGGAGATTAATATGATCTGTCTCTGTATTACTTGTGAGACTTTATAATTACAGTCCATTTACTTAAGACTTTTAGTATATCTATATATATATATATATATATATATATATTTATGTTAATTCTAAATTTTAGTTTTCCTTGCTTTACCTCCACCTGTGTTCAGAATTTTGTTCTTATCGGAATATTCTTCCTTATCGCTTTTAATACTCGCATCGAGAACCATCAATAAAAATGTAAACAATCTTTTCGGATGCTCTAACTTTTTTTTCTGCACTTTCAAGCACTTAAATCACAATAGCTAAAAGCCTGATCGCTTTTGTAGATCGATATTTTCCAATGTATTTGAATATAATATAGGAGCGCAATTTTCTATGTATTCACACAATGCTCATCAGATCTCTCTAAATACGCCTCGAAGGCATCTGTGTGATAAAGGTGTTTCTTTTCGATCAACCTTGAAGAAGCTTCTATTACCAGAAAAGCCCATGGAAAAACACAGGCAAAGTAAAATATGAATCGAGAATAGGAAAATGTTATCTTAACGAACGAGTTTTATTGATATTATAAAATAATTTATTTTGATCAGTTCCGGGTAAGTTGTAATATTTTACCAACAATTAGATCAAATCTTTGTACCATTTTAAGGTTGATGTTTTTTAAGATTGTGTCTTTAATTTTTGTAACGTTGATATTTTCTATTGGGAGTTCCATTTGATATGGTACATTAAGGTATTTTTGAATTTCTTATTCATGCTCGGCAGCATCTACATTATGTTGTTGAAAAACATTTGCTAAGTAATTTGCAAATGTAGCCTTTTCAATATGACTTCTAGACCATTTATCACTGTGGTCTTTGATTGGTAGAATGTGAATCTGAAACTTTTTCAGTTACTTTGTGGCTTTTCGTAGTGAAAAATCTATTGCTTTTGCTGGTGACTGATTACTGGGGTATTTATGTACTGATCAATTTCTTATTATTACTAATTTTTATTTCTTGTATTCTACCATTTTTCATTATTATTCAATTATTATGCTATAGTTGGTTGTTTTTTTTTCTAAGATAAAGACGCATGTCTACACTGCATAGTGTGATTATAATCGATGAATAATCAAAAATAGATTAAAGCAACATTTTTTTTAGGTGCTTTAGTTAATTCTTTTTGTAATTCTAAAATCCAAAAGTTAGGATTATTATTCTGTCAGTCGGCCTCGATATTACTAAAGTTAGATTAAAGCAGCTAATCATTGTCTGCTCTTTTTATGGTATGATCTGTGCATCCCAGTACTCATGTTTGAGTATTCCAGTGTTCTTCAACAATAAATTAATTTTCTAAGGTATTTTTTTGTTATATTAACTTTATTAACAATCAGAATATATACATTCTATGAGTTAATATTAAGTAATTAAGTATTTGAACTTCGGACTTTATTAGATAGGGCTCCCATGGGCGTCCTTCCATATTTAGTTAGTCCGATCCTTCGGTCACCTCATCTGAAGTCGTCTATTGAGAGGATCTGCTGTCAGTGGCTCCATAATTTCATTTGTATGATTTTCAAGTGTGATTTGGTGTTTCACAGCAAATTGTTTGATAATTTCTCTCACTAAAGGAATATTTAGATCAGTGTGTATGGTGCGATTTGACAGATGCTATGGTGCATTTGACATATTTCGTAGGGTCTTTGACTGGAAGCGCTGTATGATGTCAAGATTGGAATTTCTGGCGCATCCCCATAACTGACATCCATATGTCCATATTGGGCGGATTATAACTATATAGTAGGACTTTATTCTCCAACGTTAATGGAGATTTTCTTCCTATAAGCCAGAATAGACTTTTTAACTTAATATCCATTTCTTTACGCTTTTTCCTTATATGCGTTTTTCAAGTTAATCGCCTCTCAAGATGGAGTCCCAGGTACTTAATTTCTTGTGATTGAGGTATGGATATGTTGTTGAGAGTGACAGGTGGACATGTTGAATGTTTTGTTGTAAAAGTGATGTGCGCTGACTTGTTCTGGTTCCATTTATCCAACCATGCTTCAATTTGATTTAGGTGATTTTGAAGCATCGCTGAGGCTGTGTTCAGATCTTCGTTGCATGCTATGATCGCGGTATCATTAGCGAAAGTATTAATCATGGTATTATTAGATGTTGGCAGGTCAGAGGCGAAGAGTAGGTACAGCATTGGACCCAGGACACTACCCTGTGGTACACCTGCGTTGTATTTGCTCTATCTGAGATACATCGTTACCAATCTTAGTTCGAAATCTTCGATTAGTTGGCATACTTTCTTTATTTTATATAACAGCCCTCTATGCCAGACGCGATAGAATGCCTGTCTCGCGTCTAACATTACTGCAGAACAGAATAGTTTATTTTGAAGTGAAGTTTGTATTGTATTCGTTATCAGATGGGATTGTTGGATCGTCGAATGACTACGCCTAAATCCGAACTGGTGGTTGGGTAACCAATCCTCTTGCAGCGAGTTTTTTTTATTCGCCTTTTCGAGCAGCTTTGATATGACTGAAAGGAGGCTTTTGGGTTGGTATGAGTGGATTTCATTGAAAGATTTTCCTGGGTTGAGGATTAGGAGTATTTCGGCGAATTTTAACTGTAGTGGCCAGTATGTCAGCCTTATAATAGCATTAAAGAGAATCCCCAAAATTTGATACCCTTCTTAGGTAGATGTTTTAGTATAATTGGTGTGATGAGGTCTTGTCCCGGAGATTTTTTGTTGTTTAGCATTTTTATTTCACTTTCTATTTCTGGGATGGTAAACTTTCGTATTGGCAATGCCATCTGGAAGGGGGTTGGTAGCTCGTCTTCTATTTCTTGGTTTATTTCATTGGAATTCGGTTTGAATACTTCAGCCAGGTGATGGGCGAATGCATCAGCTTTCTCTTTATTAGACCTTAACCAGTTTCCGCTCTAATCTCTTAGTGGTGGTATGTGGGCCTTAGATCGTTTGGTTCATTTTGTAGCTTTCCAGATGTATTTATCATGAGAAGAGAATGTTTCTATGTATTCATACTTTATTTATTTATGAGTCGGAAAAGTTACAACATTATTTTTAAGGGAAACTACCATCAAAACTTCTAACAAAATTCTCGATTACTTTTTTACATAATTATGGTTCAATTTCGTTGAGAACTCTTGGAATTTTTGTAACTTTGGTCTTCACGAACCCCAGAGCATAAATTTGTACGGTGTAAAGTTGCAAGATTTTAGTGACCAGTTCATTTTGCTGTTTTTGAAGATAAGTTGCCCATTACATTTTGTTTCAAGTAGCGCCGTACTGCTAAAACTATAAGTCATCCAAATTCATACCGTCTAAATAAATTCACTATTATGTCACGATAACGTTCGCCATTGATAACCACTGCGGTTCCGGGCTTATTTCCAAAAAAGAACGGCCCAATCACTCTACCAGCATAAAATCCACACCAAACTCGCATTCTTTCGGTATTCATAAGCCGTTCTTGAATGATTTGAGGATTTTCTATACTCCAATGCGACTATTTTGCTTATTGACGTAACCACTAACGTAGAAATACGCTTCGTCCCTGAAGATAATTTTATTTAAAAAATGCCACCAACTTCTTGATTCTCTAGGACCCAACTGGCAAATAACCGGTGATTCAAATTGTCTACATTTAGTTGCTGGGTTAGCCGAATCATGAATGGGTGAAGATGCAGATCTTTTGTTAAAATCCGCTGTGCGGACTTTTCTGAAATGTTCAGTTGCAGTGTATATAATCCTTGAAAGGTTTGTTGTCCCACTCTTTTTGGATATTAGGATGATCCGGAAAAGTTTCCCGTTTTTATTTTCACAAAGATCAATAACTTCTCGGTAAAACAGGTTTTCGTCCGTTTTGAGTAGTATTTAATGAGGGCAAAAGGCAAAGGTTGAAATGTCTCGGGATTTTCGACCACCGAATCGCACAGGGAAGGAAGCTTGGCTCCATTTTGTTTCGTTGAAGGAAATATTGAGAATATATTTAAGACCAGACTTAAATAAATTATCGATATATTCTAGATAGTCTAGAATCATACTCGGTAGACTTGTCCAAAAGGAATAAAAATACAATTCTGAAGAAGATAAAAAGCAAAGTGAAATTTGATAGATGGTAGTCTCACAATAAGCATCTTAATTTCAGTTATCTTATTATAAAAAGTGAATTTTATTCCATTGCGATTAACGCGAGGTCTGCTTTACAAGATGGATTCCAGGAGAAATTTCTGTGAAACTGAAAAAACTGACTCTTCAACATCACCCAAAAATAAATCTCGCATTGTTGGGGTTCATTTGTAATCTAAGTGATAAAAATTAATCGCATAGGCTTTTAAAATTTTGTAGGACTATATTAGGATCTCCTGCCAAAGTTCCATTGTCTAAATACCAAACATTCAGTTTGGAATGTAACGACTCAATCGTTGAATGAATGAAAGACTAAACAGTAATGGGCCAGATGGGTTATCTAGTTAAACTCCCAAAGAAGAATTAAAAGTTTTATCCCCCCAAAATAAGGAAGAATTAGATTTGTAAGTTTGAATGAAGAAGGGATAAAGCAAGGGAATTTTTTCGTAAACCCAATAATATATATTTTCTTTCCAAAATGTTGAAAGCGTTTTTGACATCCATTTTCAAAAGAATTTTGTCTACCTGTAGGGTCAAAAATAATCTTTCATGATACCATAAACGGGTTAGTTTAGATGTGAATCTTCTGTAAAAATGCCAACAGCAATTGGACGTATACCACCATCATTCTTTGACAAAGACCAAAGTAAAGTTCCATGAAGAATCGAAAGAACTGCCTAGCAAACTAAACCGACCAAAATCAGATTGCATAGTCTAGTTAAACATGGGATCAATTTTGAAATATGATCTCCTGACAAGAAACACAAATCTATTATGTGTTGCGGCCGAATCCCATTTATACCTTCTGCTAATCCCTTTTCAAAAGTTTTAATGGTCAAAGAGACACCTTCATCATGGATAACAAGGGGTACTATGTTCGGAAAAGGGGGTGAACAGTCTGAAGCATCTTTATTTTGCAAAGGATGTTTTTCAACCAGATTAAAGTAAGTGACATTGCATTCAGTTTCTAAAACATCAGAAGAAGAAAAATTGGCGAATAGCTCCAGAAATGTGACTTTCCGAAATCTTACTTTTGACTCTTCTAGATAAGCTTGTAGAATAGATGCCAGACTGAACTATAGGAATAGCTTTTAATTTAATGTTCCTCTTTACGTTATAGGTCAAAGATTTACTATCTATTTTTTATGGGCATGTGAAAGCAACGGAATGAGAAATTAAATGATGAAATGCATGAAGGGGCATCATTCAGCTCCACACATGCGGGAATGCTTCGTAAAATTCTTTGAGACTAAATCCTCAGAACCGGACATTCCATCCGAATCGGAGACAACAGCTTGGGACGATAAAAGCTGTTCCTTGTGCTTTCGGGAGCAATATATTTTTAATCCAAACTTTTAGGTTTTGCTACAATATTGACATGGACTAAATTTTCGGAAGAGACATCAGGCTAAGATGCAGCCACTTGTCCACAATCATGACAAATCGATGGGGCAGAAAATTTTCCCAAAACGATGACCTCTTCATCAGACAAAAAAGCGCACTTTCAATGAAACCAGTGACATAAATTGTTGCAAAGTTTAGAATTGGTAGTAGAGTTGGAGTTACTACGGCCACAAGACCAAAAATATCGACCATCAAGGTGAATTTCCTGAAGATTTGATAGAAAAGGATCACAAATAAGTCCCAAATTAAGGATGTTCAATTGGATTTGTTATTTGTTGTATTGAATACACAAAATTAACTATAATAGATGGAAACTATAATGTGAACCTTCAAAATGACAGATATATTTGATCTAATTTGATGACTCTATTTAGACTGTGTTTATGAACATTCATAATTTAAAAACCATTAATTTTATTATTTCTTTTTTTTCTGTTTCTTCTCTCCGTCTTACATTAATTATTCTGAATAAATTGTTGTTTCTATTTTTATCTACATATTGTGGACTATTCATTTTTTGCATACTGCTATCCCCACTCATCCATCTTTAATATAGCAATAGTTTCACATCTCCATCGTTGCCGATAATAGCATTTCAGTAGATTTACGACGATCATGAAAATTAAAATTTTAGGAAAGCGATATCGTGAATTGTCCCCATAAAGCGGGGCCCCGGCCCTTAAGCGCCCGTAATTAATACCGAGCCGAAGTCCACAAAAATACTGCACTATGAATCTGATTAGGGCCGGCGCGGCCCGGACTGCTCGTTGTAATTGCGTTATCTTGTAATTTCGTGGTTAAGTGTGTTAGCTAACTCGAGCTGTCTGCGAACCGGATCTGGCTGTTACAACCTCTCGGCACGAACACCTCACAACTTCATCACATCAACCTAGTAAATTCGCTCCCTCGTTTTTCCATCGCTGAAGGCTGCAGCCCGGAAAAACGGAAAACTCCGGGGTGCCATCAAAGAGTTGTGTGCCACTTAATTTGCGGAGGCGTCTAATAATCCGATTTAGCGATATTGAAGTCAGATGGAAAGCTGTTGTTAAGGAAGCGTGCAAGCGCGGGCGTAGATTTGTTAACTTTAACATTCAACACTAACGTTGGTATCAGTTTGCATAGTGATCATAATCATTTGACTTCCGAAGTTCCTTACATCAAACAGACGTGTATAAAGTTCTATTACTGACGATATTTAGTTCAATTTTCTTTCTATATATTTTTATCTTGTCTATATTTTTTAAAAGTGTTTTTTGTACATTTCTATATTTTTTATCAGTTTATAGTGTTTTCCCATGAAATTTTATTAATTCTTCTTTAGTATTGATCTACCTTTATTTTTTATTGAAACCTGTTTTTTTATTTTTTTATTGTTGTTAATGTCTACATGCAAAAATGTTAAACATCGTAATATTAAAAAGAACGGTATCTTTACAAATTATTTTCGTTATATTTCTGCATTATTTGACATTGAAAATTTTGGTTAACTTAATTTCTTTTTGCACCTTATTATTTCCGTTATTATACTGAGTGTCCCAAATTAAAGTTTTGATTTGATTGACTCACTGCGTGAGCGCAACGAACCAGAGGGGCGCATGTCAATTGGTAGTGCGGCTTTCGGGAATGTAATCGCTATGGAATTTTTCTCGAGAGTGAACCGTGCGTTTTGTGTCCCAGAATTGATTAGGCAATTATTGCACGGAAAAGTTTAGTGACTATGATTTCCGTAACAAATCAAGCGCCAAGTGTTTTTCTAATCAGAAAATGGGTGCGTAAGTTTGACAATTAATAAATCGAAGTCGGAACGACTAAAGTCATCAAGAACTGACGAGAACATAGAGAACATATGACAGTCCATTCAAAAACTCCTGACTTTTCTATTTCTAAACGGATAAGTGTTTTGAATGCGTCTAGATCATCATTATACCGCACTTCGCGTCCCTATAAAATTCAATTGGTACAAGAAGTAAAGCCTAAAGATGCCAGTCAGAGGCTTTAATTCGTTAATTGTCTAAATGAGCATTTCAGTTTATTCAAGAACATTCTGTTTTTGGATGAAGCACATTTTCAGCTCAATGGACACGTTAACAAACAGAACTGCCATTACTAGAGCAGTACAACGCAGAATACAAGCATGAGAAACCTCTTCCTTCACTAAAAGTGACTCTATAGCCCATCGCGCGTTAATAATGAACAATTTCTTGGTATCTGAACTGTAAAATTCTGCTAGCTATAATAAAAACGTGGTTCCAGCAGGATGGAACAACGTCGCACACTTTTAACAGGTCTCTGCCACGAGTTCGAGAATTTCTTCCTCAAATATTGATTTCTAGAAGAGGTGATATAAACTGGCCTCCACGTAGCCCTGATTTGACTCTTATTGACTTTTCTTGTGGGGTTATCTTAAATCAAGAGTATACAGTTGTCAGGTTTAATTGAAAAAAAAAATTGTTAAGAAATGGTAACCAGTATGGAGATTACGTCCCGCGCAATGCTCAGAAATTTTGCTCCTTATTTAAAAGAGTGTTTCGAATACAGGATCACATTTATATGGCATTATCTTTAAGATATAAATGTTCAAAGTCTGTATTTTAATAACAAAATATTTTTTTAATAAATGTCTTCTTTGTGTTTTTATAACTACCTAAAACGCAACTTTCTTTTGGGACACCTTGTATTAGGGTGGTGTAAAAGCGTTTTTTGTTTTAAATTATTAGATTTGGCTGTAAATAAACTGTTGAAACAATTCAACTATTTCTTTCATAAAAAATATAAGATACCTGTCTTATATCAGTTCTTTGATTTCAAACCGCAAGAGTTGTACAAGCGAGGCAAGAGACTTGACTCATAGCTGGATGGATATTATACATTTTTGTTTTTAATTTTGTGCCTCCTTTAGAATACAAAAAAATAATATTAAAACAACAAAAAAGCTAGTGCACCCTCCAAAAAGTATGTCCTCAAGGAAGGAAATGATTACAGGCAAACTAATAGATATTCAAATCAAATTTATTTTATTTTTTATATAACATTAGGGACTAATTAACTAAATTTTAAATTTTACCAACTATGGCGTAATGTAAGCGAGTCACAGGAATTAATTTGCAAACTGAAATCTTTTCACTTTAACTGCATCTTTAATGGGCTGTGAAACTTAAACCTTATAGGAAAATAAATTCAGATCTTCTTTTATAATCACTCTTACAATGCTTTTTGATAAATTGAAATCCTTTGAAGCAATCCTTATTGATGTAGCGGAATGTTTTTAAAAAGTTTCTCTCTTACGATCAATGGTCTCTTCAGTCCTTACAGGGCGTGTTCTACCATTGTTATCAAAACGACTTCCAGTTCTTTTTCATTTAGTAGCTAATCTGTAACAAAATTTAATATAATAGTTAAATAAATTTTGAAAAATATATTAATTTTTAGTTACCTGTCCACGGTCTTTTTTTCCAAATTTAAATGCTTATTGACTTGAGTTCTATAAGCTTAACATGTTGTTAACGAGTCTTTTCCCGAAAGTATCCACAATTCAATCATTTTTACCCTTTGCTGGGAATCATAGATGTATTTAGCTGTAGCCATATTTTGAACTGTAAGAACCGTTTTTGTTATATCCCCTTATTTTATATGTTAATACTCTAAAGTTTGATAAACTTTGCTTAAAATATTAGATATCAACTGTTAATGGATTGTCCGGAAAAGCGTGCCAATTTGCGCTAGTTGGCAGTTAGACCAAACGCATTATTTGCGTACATATTATTAAAAGTGACTTTCAACGCATCAAAAAAAAAATCTTTCAATAAATTAGTTTTTGTCATTTTTGAATCTTTTTGAAGATGAGAAAAAGCAAAATGCGTCTTAGACACTACCTGCTTTCCTATTACCAATAACGCAAAAATGCCACAAAAGCAACAAACAATAAACATGTGTTGTTCACAAAGAGATTTTCTTAACTGAAAATGGTTCGCTAAGTTTAGAACTGGCGATTTCGACCTTGAAGACCAACAACGCTCGGATAGAATCTCCACAATTAACGTGAGCAAATCATCTACGACGCGCTGTATAAACGCAACGAGAACGTACCGTTTTTTAAAACAATTAGTGACGGGCGATTAAAAATGGATCATTTACAACAATTTTTAGTGAAAATGGTCTTGGGATCAACTATTATTAACCCATAAAGCTGGTTTCCATCCAAATAAAGCATGCTTTGTGTAGAGTGGGATTGGAAAGGAATCCTGTACTATGAGCTTCTACCAAATGGCCAGTCGGTAAATTCGATGAATTAAAAACAGCGACTTAAGAAAAATGTCCAGAATTAGCTAATAGGAAAAGCGCTGTGTTCCATTAAGGTAATGCAAACCCTCATGTCAATTTGACTACCCGATAAAAAATGTTGGATTTTGGCTAGGATCTGTTCTCTTAAAGGCAATAACTTCAAGTTTTTGGAAGCTATAAAAAATACCTTGAGAAGTTTTTTACCTAAAAACGATGAATACATAATTGAATAAATAAATATCGACAGATAAAAACTATATCTGTGAATTTTGCTTAACAATTGACAACGACTTTCCTGACGACCAATACCTAATTTACAAAAATATCTTTGAGCATCGCCTAGATTTTCTAGGAATCCAACTGGCGCGCACATGTTAGATGTCTCAATATTCTAAAGTCTTGTTACGGGACGGGTTCCGAAATTTGTTACAATATCCTCAATGTTTTAAAATATCTAAAACAGCGTGAAGTAAGCATCATATTTTTAATGTTTTTAAAGCATTTAAGCACTTTCCTGTTGAATGGTGTGGTTAAATTTATTTCTTAGATTTAATAAATTAAATTATATTAAGTTATTTACCTACATAAAATTACGTAAGGGCTAAAACAATTGATGTTTAAAAATTAAAAAGGTGAGTAAAAAGCATACCTTAAAAAACAATTTAAAATTTAATTTTTCGTCTTGTAAGCTAGCAGTGACATTACCAATGATATTCAAAAATTCTAATAAATTTTTTTTAAATTAATTAAATTAATTTAAAATTAATTTAATTAATTTAAATTAATTAAACAATATATTTCTAAAAAGTACTGATAAAATCATGATGAAAGAAAAACAAAAAAGCCAGAAGAAATGGTAAATTATTGGTGAGCATGTTTTGCTTTGTAGAAGTACATTAAGTTTTGGCATCAAAATTTATTTCAGCAGTTAAAGCTCTAGTGGAAGAAATCCCCCGGGCAATAGCCTAGCGTACAAAAATTATTCATGTGTTTACATTTAAACTGGAAAACTCACCGACTGATTAACCGATCGTAGCAGAATTCCTAATGCCATAGAAAAATATAAATAATAAACACTGCAAAGCCACTTTAATAAAAAAGCTGCTTGGCAAACAGATTTTGGTGTCACTGAAATGTAAATTATAAACCATATTTCCTAATGATTAGAGAGAAAATAGAAGATAAGTACTTAAGAAGACAAAAAAAATGTAACGAAACTGCTAAAAAACTACCAGAGTTTGGTAACATAGTTTATTGTACAAAATTAAAACAGTTGCTGTATTAATACTACCTTCTTATTAAAGCTTACTACTGTGTACAAATATAACCCGGAATTTTGTTATAATTTTTGAAATCCTTATTTATTCTTAAAAATCTATTTCATCGCCTTCGAAGTAGTTCCCCTCGACTGCAATGCACTTATGCCAGCGAATTTTCCACTCATCAAAACACTTTGAAAAGTCTTGTTTCGGTATGGCCTTCAGCACCTTCTTCGATTCGGCTTGAATCTCTTCTATCGTGTCAAAACGGTGTCCCCGGAGCGGTCTTTTCATTTCGCTGAATAGCCAGAAGTCACATGGAACTAAATCAGGCGAACACGGCGGTTGCGGAACGATATGGGTGGAATTTTTAGCGAAATGGTCACGAATAAATTGAGGGTTTTTGGAACCAAACGAGATTTGACTTTTTTGAGGCACAAAACTTCCTTCAAAATGGTGTTGACTGATCCATTTGAAATGCCAACGATGTCAGCAAGCTCTCTAGTTGTCAATCGACGATTTTGGAGCACTAATTACTTAATTTTCGCGACGTGCTGTTCGTCAGTTGATGTTGTTGGACGTCTTTGATGTGGTTCGTCTTCAACGCTTTCACGACCCTCTTTAAACATTTTATGCCATTCGTATACTTGTGTTTTAGACATAGCCTGTTCACCGAAGGCTTTTTGTAACATTCTGAGCGTTTCCACAGCAGAAATATCATTTCTATCACAAAATTTAATCGAACTTCTTTGTTGAATATTTTCTGACATGGTAAAAATCGAAAAAGTTAATTTTGGTTGTTTACGAAAACGAGCGCCACTCTTCAACTAATTAAGATGTTAACCTAAAATTTGACACAGATGTCAGTAGCAATCCTACCAACTTAAAACTAAAAAGGTTTGTGCCCAACGAAATACCCGCGCAGTTTAAATTAAAAATTCCGGGTTATATTTGTACACAGTAGTATATAAATGAAAGCTACTACTAGATCAAACATTTACAGAGCTTGTTTAAGAGTAGCGTCACTTTATACCTAATATTTACAAATAATTTTCTGTGGTATGAAAACGCAGTTACCGCCACATATGCAAATGACACTGCTTTATTGGCGTCTTACTATGACCATTTTCATGAATTGGCTATTTTACAAAGTTACCTTGATAACATACAAAAATGACTACATAAGAGGCGTTTAAAAATAAATAAAACTGAATCAACCACCATCACTTTCACCACAAATCAAGGTACTGCTTTTCCGGCCTGAACGCCATATACCTGAAGAGACGGCTATGTTACAAAATAGTCAAAGAAACTAGATCTCAAAATAAAAAATAAATTGGTTTGCGGCACAAAAATTTAATTGTAAGGTGTATCTCAATAACAAAGTGTTAGTATATAAATTAGTAATAACTCTGTTGTGGACCCACAAGATACAACTATGGAACTGTGTAAAGCTTTCGAACGTTGCAATACTTGAAATGTTTCAAAACAATACCCTTCACCCACGTGGAATGTTTTGTTTTAACCAAACTCTCCATAAGTGTCTTAAAATTCCATAAATCAGAAACAAAATCAACTGGACTGTGAACAAAATATACATGGTGATCCAATGAGTACGGTAGATAAAATTTTTATTCTAAATGGTTGTGTCTAACTTTCTGACTATGAATCCACCGATAAAAAATTTTCTTAATTTAGCGGGGTACATTTTTGCCCCTCGAAGGTTAAAATTGCAAAATTTAAAATTTCGCGATTTTTTCCGGCCCACTGAATACGCTAGATGAGATTTTCATTTGAAATCGTTAATTAACTCATAAAAACTATTGTGAAATGAAAGACAAAAGAAGTTTGTAATTAACTACGCTTTCTTAAAAGCTAATTTTATGCTTACTGTTAGTACGGTCTTGTTAGATTTTAAAAAAGTTACTCTTCTTTTCCTAGATTTTATTTTCGATGGGAAAATGCACTACAGAACACAAAGCCTTTTTTATTCTGGACTACTATTTCAACCAGTTTCTGGCTGAACGATTTGTCATTTCAAAGAGTCCAAGAAGTTTGATAACCATCATTTTTTGTACAATATAGTTGCTAAAAAGTAAAGCAAAACTGTTAAGTACGTCAATTTTTTTTCATAATTATTTCTAACGGGACGTACGAAACATTTTTGAGGACTGGAAGTGTAAATATCGTGTATTTATGAAATAAAGACAAATGAAAGGGCAGCACAAACATCCAAAAAGTTTAAAAAAAAATGATAGCGACCCAAAAGATCTGCCAAGTGTTGGGCATTAGAAGATCATCATTTTTAAAGATTATGATAAATATATAATATTATAAGGTACAGATTAACGCAACCCAAAAATATTTCTATTTGCTAATTTAATGATTGAGTCAATAGAAAAATGGTTAATAGACTCGAAGAGGATTTGATTCACAGATGAAGCCCACTTTTACCTTAAAAGTTATGTGAACAAACAGAACTGGAAGGTATAAGAAAGAGAAAATGCACACTTCTTAACAGCAAAACCCTTACACTTGAGGTGGTTAACCGTTTGGTGTACCATTTACACAGACATGGTGGTAGGACCTATTTTTACCTTAAAATGCCCAAGGCAGAATTTTTTCTGTACTTGATGAGCTTGGGAAAAATTCACACTAACTAGTTATGCAGGACGGTACGCAACCATATCGCACTAAAAAAATTTCTTTTGAAAGACTATTTTAGCGCAAGGGCCACCGTATTAGATTTTGCGAAGTGCAAAGGATATGATATGAATAGGCACCCTACTTACCAAATCTTGTGAAAATACCTAAAGGACAAAAAATAAATTGGGTCAGCACAGAATCTCAAAGTTGCAATCAGGAACCAAATTGAATCAATAACACCAGAAATTCTATCAAGAGCAGTAGGAAATTTTGAATTCCATTTAAGGCATGTCATTGCTTTATTTACCAAATAATTCCTCGTTTGGCTTTTAACGAGTAAAGACTTCTAACTCCGCATAGTTATCAGTTGAGTGTAATGCTGTAAATATCTGTGATGATCTTATCAGAACTGTACGTGCAAATAACTTTATTTAACATACGTTTCCTTACGGAACTTATTATGAGTCGAATCAGCCCAGGTCAAATAACAACAACAATTCGATTTGTCAACCACATACGTAGCCAACAAACATAATGCAAATTTCGCATCCAAATCCTGATTTAAACATGCAGTTCCCACAAATATACCAGGGTTAAGTGGAACAAATTCCAACCTTCAATAATCATCATCAACATGCTCAACAAATATAACCACAAGCTTCCCCACACTCAAATATTAACAACAAACATAATACGAATATATAAACAAATTCTTACGCATCACTCAGTGAAGTCGCATCAACTACTAATGAAACAGACTCACCAGTAAAGAAACATGAATGGCAAGTGGCAAAAAAAGAACGAGATCAACTCATCCTACAACACAAATATAAACTTCGCAAACCAAAGTTTCAAATAGATATCAAGCGCTTTCACTAACAGATCCTGCAAAAATCAAACAACGAAGGCACAAATCAACAAGCACAAACTTCTAAATCACCCCCTATTTATATTTATGAGGTAAAAAATTACAAGAAAATGGCATACTATCTAACTAAAGCCGCTGGTAACAAAAAATACTACACCAAATCATTAGCAGATAATATAGTTAAAATGTACTCCCAAACTATAGAGGCCTATAGAAAATTAATTCATCACCTACGCGACGAAAATATTGTGCATTTTTATCACTCCATACCAACAGATGAAATAACACAAGAGTAGGAAAAACTTCCTCTTCCTTTGTAGACTTAGAACTACAAGATAACAACAAAGAGTTATAAAACCTGCAGATCCTGCTACATACTAAAATCCAAGTTGAACCACCTATACCAAAGAAAATTATCATACAATGCACAATATGCCAAAAACATATTGTACAAAACCATACTCTTGCGACAAATGCGGTAAAACACACCACTCAAAAACGTGTACCAAGTCAAAAGACTTAGCTGCAACATGTGCGCAAATTGCAAAGCATCACAATCGAGACCTAACAAAAATAAGATTTAAAGATAATCCCACTAGAAGAACAAACCTTACTAACAAATCATACGGAAACACGCGTCCAACCGAAGAATAACCTGTCATACAAAATTCTTAACTCAATACAACACCTAGTTATGCTCAAATCACACCAGAAAGCAGCAGAATAAACACAATCTACAGTCATAGCCGCGGAAATCAAGATAACGAAAATCTTTCTGATAAATTTGCGACCTTTATCAATGAATTTAAAAACATATTTACGCAGATGCTTAATTAAAATAGCATGATTTTGACCCCGCTAACCACACTTATAGAAAAATTAACCCAATAATGGCTCCGTCAATGCGTCTAGCCGCCTAGAACGCAAACGGGCTATCAAACCACATACAAGAAATCATTTTATTTTTGAATTGGAACAAAATAGATATTTTACTAGTTTCCGATTCTCATTCAACAGAAAAAACACATATTAAAATTCCATACTATTCAATATCTTATACCCGAATGGAACTGCGCATGCTGGATCGGCTAGAACAGTAATGAGCCACTATGTTACACAATTCTGCACTACAGATAAAATTAAATGCACTTAACATGCCTATAACTATAGCAGCCCTCTATTCTCCCCCTCGACACAACATCTCTTCTAAAGAATACAACACCTTTTTCTGTACTTCCTAGCAGCTGGAGATTGGAATGCCAAACACTTAGTATGGAGATCCAGACTCATCACACTAAAAGGACGTAATCTACTCTATTCAGTACAACAAAACAAATTAAAATTTTTATCTACAGAGGGACCAACAAATTGGCCTACAGACAGAAACAAACTACCAGATTTACTCAACTTTGCCATAACCAAAGCTATATGACATATACTCTACAATAGCGTCCAACCTTGACCTAAGCGGTTAATATAGCGGCTTAATAATAACACTAAGTATGAATGTAATATATAATGAACCAATACCCAAATTATGTTCGAAGGCAACTAACTGGGACCTTTTCCATAAGTCAGTTAATGAAAACATCAACCTAAGATTTAGAATAAAAGAACCATCTGAGATCGAAAAAGTTGTTAACCATCTAGCAGACACAATAGAGCACGCAGCATGGGAAGCCATACCTTTAAAAAAGAATATTCAACGGCACAACCATAACATACCCTTACATATAAAAAACTTGTAATCAAAAAAAGAAAAGCGCGTGATAAATGTCACAAGATCTCTATGATAAAACGCAACTCAACAAATTAACCCACCAAACTAGCATCACAAGGTCATTTATTATGGAAGACATCTAAGAAATTTAAAAACCCCGTAGTACCTGTACCACCAATACGGAAACCAGATGGCAACTGGCCACAAGGAGACGAAGAAAAAGCGGATATTTTTGCTGAACACCTGGCAAATGTGTTCACTTCACTTCCTAATAAAAACATTGAATACAAAGAAATAGAAAACTCTTCTAGCGCTCCATGCTAACTTTCACTACCTGTAAATTCATTTTCACCAAGTAAAGTCCGTCGAATAATTAATACGACAAACTCCTTTAAAGCGTCTGGATATGATTTGGCGGTAGGCGAAATATTAAAATACTTGCCCAGAAAAGCAATGGTTCTCCTAACCACAATCTTTAATAGTATGCTACGGTTGTGTCACTATCCAATAAAATGGAAATATGCCCAAATTATAATAATCGCTAAACCTGGCAAACCCACCACAAAATCCACTTTTTATGGTCCCATAAGTTTTTATTGCCGTTAATGTCAAAATATTTGAAAGGCTTCTCCTGTCTAGAATCAATACAAACGACTTAATACCTTAACACCAATTTGGCTTCCGGCGAAAACATTCAACAACCCAGCAGTGCCACTGGATAGTAAACAAAATCAAAGAGAGCCAAGAAGAGAAGAAAATGCGCCGCAGTATTCCTGGACATATAGCACGCATTCGACAAGGTGTGATACAAGGATTATTATTTAAGCTAAAGAAACACATACCTAGTCAAATATATCTTATTCTAAAGTCCTATCATAGTGAGCGATTCTACCAAGTGAAGGTTAATAATGTATTATTCCAGCTACTATCCTATAAAATCAGGAGTACCCCAAGGTAGTGTCCTCGGACCGCTCCTGTACTTAATTTTCACTGACGACACCACACTGGCCACATTTGCTGACGATACAGCAATCATGTCAATTGACAAATCCAGCCATAACTTCTAATAAGCTCATAAACCACTTGAACTATTTAGATAACTGGCTACGGCGTTGGAAAATTACAGTTAACAGAGAGAAATCGACACAGATCATCTTGAGGCGAAATACATGCCCCCAGATCTACCTCAATGGCACTCCTATTCCCCAAAAACCGATCGTTAAATTCTTGGGACTTCACATAGATCAGAAACTCACCTGGAGAGAACCAAAAACCAAAAAACTCAACTAAACCTTACAGTGGAACAAATTCACTGGTTACTCAATTAAAAATTTCAATTATTCCTTCAAAATAAACTAACCATATACAAAACCATCATAAAACTCCTTTGGATGTACGTTAATCCTACAAATACTCCAGTCGAAGACGCTCTGCATGTGTCTAACTAGACTCTCCATGAGGATTTCAGCATACCATTCGTCAAAAATGTAATCAGCACCCACGCCAACAAATCTCAACTCCGCAGTACCGGTCACACAAACCAAGCTCATATACGTACTCTACCAACAACACCCAGAAAGAAGACTTAAGAGAAAATGGCCAGAAGACCTCATTAACTAGAAAAACTTGAAGAACTATCAATGGCTAGTACCCACCTCATGCCCAGCAGCGTTCAAACCTTTTACTTGTTACTCTGAATATATGTTTATATCCATATATTTACTGTAGAGTAGATTGTAAAACTGCAATTAATAAAAAAAGTTACCAAATAAGTTCTTTTTTGCATGTCATCTGACGTACCTATCGCCGGTCAAGTTGCGAAATCTTAAATTTTCTAATTTTGACTTTCAATTGGGGAAAAAAGTGCCGGAGTCGTTGAGAACACTTTTTATATGTGGATTCGTGATCAGGCGGTTAGGGACAACAATTTAAAATTAAAATCTCATCTTACTAGATATTGCAAATATCCAGCAGACGTTTAAATAAATGTAAAACTATGTATTTTCTGCTAGTTAGTATCTGGGGGTACGCTACTGAGTGATTCCCCTCTCATGTTAATATATAATACATATTTGCTTGTTAGCCATTCTGCTCTTTATAAATAAGCAGCCTTTAAAAATTAAAATGTGGAGATGATCCTTTGTATCCAACACAAGCTTCCAAAGACGAAACTTTGATCTTTCTAGTCTTTGACATTAAAAACCAGTTAAAAAAGTCAGACAGACAATTGTACAATTAAGATTATTCTAAATAAGATATCAATGATCCATCGTTACATTTAAAAAGTTTTTATCCAATAAAAAAATATTTTTATGTTTGCACACGTAATTTTGATATGTTAAAAAAAATTAAATATGCAAAATATGCTGCTGATCCAATGATTACAGCTAGGAATTTCTCACATTATTTATGTATGTATATATGCATACATACAATCGTGTTTACGTGTAGAGTAACTCGCCTTACCTTGGCACACTTCACAACCGGCGAAGAACGCAAGGAAATTGCGAGCAATTTCGTCGCCAAGGGTTGCCCTCAAAAGCTCCATCGTTGTCACTCGCTAGGGAGTCACCGAAGCCCAGCGTTATTAGGTTAGCTTTAGGAGGCTTTGATTTTAAATTCAACTTCATTGGGAATCATGCGAAGGTTTTTGCTTTAGTGCCTCGTTGTGATGCAGCGGACGGGGCTCGGCGGCCGCGCGCCCTGCAGCCCGGAAAGGGCAGCGTCCGACGCGCCGACTGCGCCGCGGCCGCCTGGGCGTCAAAATTCCGGCGCCTAAATAAGTGAGAAATAGCCAGGCGAAACCGAGTTAGGCTTTATTGGAGTTATTTTTATTTGTTATCGACGCGCGGCCTAAGTGAGTTAGGCGCCTCTGATTAGGTTAAGCTCCTCAACGCTGTGCTTAACTAACGATTATTTGTCTTGACTTTGAATTGCTGGATCGGCCATCGCTTCTCCTAATTCGATTTGTGGTCACGAACGTTGCTTAACGAAACGGAACCCGAAAATGCGGTTATGGCTGCCTCTAATGCTCGAACAAGGGCACTTGGGGTATTCCTCAATACTCATTTCTACGTTCAGAAAGTCCTAACCATTGCACTATAAAAATATGATATAACATTTTATTATTCCATATATTAAATGCCAAGAAATATATGAATTTCAGCATTTCCTATTAATATTAGCAAATACAACACAAGGTTTAGTCAACAATTATGGAAAAGTCCAACCCCAAATCTTAAATTCATATAAATTTTCAACATTTTATAACAAATATAAGTTTTTATAAGATCATTAATGTAATTTTTAGTAAAAAATAAAAAAAATATTTGAGAAGTATTACAAGTAACCTATGGAAATACACTATTTTTGAAGATGAAGTTGGCATCACTTACTGTAATGGTGTACCAACGACTAAAGCTTGAATGACGTGCAACCATATATCACATAACACGTGAAACACTCTGTAAGTGCCTGAAAACGCTGAATGGTTCTGGAAACGATAACGCCAAACCAATTCGGAAGGATGCCGACAAAAAAAACCTTGTCAAGGAAGTCTAAAATAACTGGAAGATAACAGAAAATATTACAGACTAATTATTAAACCAATATAATAGTAAACTCCCAATATAGCAAATTTGTCTTGATAAGGCTAACGAAAAAAGCGACATGTTAGAAAACTATAAGAAAAAACGCAAAAGATCTTTTTCTTTTCTTTACTGTTTTCTATTTCAAAAATCTTTATTTTTCCAATTGCCTTTCTTATTCTTTTTTTATGCTATTGTCGACTTTACATAGTTCTCCCATTCATTCATTCCATTATATTCCAGTGGTCTGTTTTGATAAAGTGTTGGTAATTAATTGTTCCGTTCTCATTTTGTCTATTTTGATTACTTTTAGGCATCTTATAAAGTCGAGTTCTACTATGTATATTTTATGTCTAATGGCCCGAGTTTGTGTCTACATTAGTGCTCCTTAAAGGACTATGCGTTCAACAATGCTATGAAAAATGTGCAGCTTTGTTATTTGAATTGGGTTTTCATTCCATAATATTTCACGCAGAGACTTCGCGTTTATTTTCTCCATTGCAATTCTCGAAAAAATATGCTTTCGCTCGTGTCCATGGAGCTGATATCTGTGCCTAGGTATTTAAAACTTTCACAGTGTTTATCTTCCTAATGGTCGATATATAGATATATATTTTTTCGAAGTTTATTGTCAATTCCTATTTTTCGAGCATATCCTCCTTGGCTTGATCTTGGGCAAATAATACTTTGTTCGCAAAGAGAAAAGAATGTAGTGTATTGTATGTCCATTCCTGAACATTGTACCATATTTCCAGTTTGATCCATGTATGTATTAAAAACCCTTGGGGTGCCAGCTGCAAAATAGCGATGGGCTTCTTCAAAGATTCATCAATCAGAGACGCAATAGAAGAGTTATAAAAATGCAAACTATAATAATATAAGCAGTTGGGGTTGCAAAGGCTATTGTACTCGCATTGCCCTTAATGTTGCAAATGCATTAAACTTAGCTTCTTGATCAAAAGTTGTAAGTTCCTTAATGAGAAAAGAAATTAGTTCTTACATTATCGTTCTTATGCAAAGTTACCTAATGTTAGTAGACAATAGCAATAATGCGCTATGGAATAAAATATACACTAGAATTTTGTACCTACAACTACTGTTTGATTTGCGGTTGGTTAGTCTTGTCGTTTCACGGGCGACCTTACTATTGTAACAATGGCAAAAATCAAAGCAAACTTTATAAATTTTGCTTATAAAGGCCTGGAAGAGGTATATGTCTGGATTAAGGGAGTTAGACTTCAATTAGCAATGCAGAATACTGAAGTGGCTCTATTTATAAAAACGAACCCAGAAGACATAATCAAGTAGGAAGTATAAATCAATTTATAATTTTTGCTAATACTAAAAAGGTCACTTAGCTATGTTGACTAAGACACACATAGTTCTAAAAGTATCTACCAGCAGTCATTCATAGAAAATCGCTATAAGTATCTGACTATGTAGGTAGATGAATTAAAATACAAGCGCAACATAAATGTTTTATAAGTGCAGCATAGAGCGCACTAAGAGTTACCTAGTGGGTTTGGAATAATCTCCTCGGAAACTCTACAAATAGTTACTCGAATGCATATAATAATAATAGTTGCTCATAAGCAGGAGATTTATAAGGAAAGTAAATGCGAAAAGAATATAAAGAATGGAGTGGGGTAGATTAGGTCTCTTATTTTAGATATGTATCTCTGCATGGGTATGAAGAAAGCATGAAGAGTTAAATTACAAGATGCGTTCAAGTTCTAAGGTCTCCAAGGTAGCGCATACAATGTATACAAGTCAAATTACCACCACTGCAGTAAGTCTTATTTTGTTCAAGACAACGTGTAATCATCCGTTTTCTCCTCTTACGTGGTGAAACCCTCATCGAAATTCATCGCCAATTGAGTGAGATATGCGGTGAAGACGTTCTGGATGTTAAAAATGAGCGTTTGTGGGTATGAAAGAAGGTCGAGAACTGTGGCAATAAATCGAAGCAGCTTCGACCACCAACCAGCCGGGCCAAAACCATGATTGCGCGAGTGGAGCAAATTGTTATAGAAAACCATCGATTAGGTGTGCATGATATCGTCTCTACCGTAGGATTTGTGGAGTCCATTTTGCACGAATACTTGAAAGTGCAAAAAGTTTTTTTAATGTGCCAATCAACGAACAGGCTCCGCTGGTTTAAATGTCTCAAGACATGTTAATACGTGATGCTGCCTGAAATTTTGACCATGTAGGTCACCCTCCGTAGCTGTTCATTTTCCAGTCGAGCCGCTATTGAATCAACGATTTTCCAGTGGGTAAAATACACCCTTAAAGAGGTGTTTTCAGCTGCCATGGAATTATGGGGACTACATGGAGACCTTAGAACTTGAATTCATCTTTTATTACCTCACCCAAACATTTCCGGGATAGGATAGTTTGCGGTTTTTCTACTTAAAATCGAAAAACTCGAGCTATCGTTGTTGGTTTTGCGGAAATGATAACGACAATATCGAACACACTTTATTTAAAAATAAAGAACGATACCGCAAGAGGCAACAACTGTTATAAACAGCAAAGTAATCTTTGCCTACATACTGCTATAGTCTCAGGAAGACTGAAAGTTATAGTTGACTTTATAACGACAGTAATTCAAACCAAAGAATCGGAAGAAAGGAGGCGAAAGATTTAAAGCACGTGATAAAACGCTGTCACATTTTAAAGCTTTTATATATGTAAATATCCAAAGGTTATTTCACATTTTTTTTATCTTTTTGTGTTTTTGTAAATCTTGGCCATAGCTAAACTACCTGATGTAATGAGATAGCAGCCCTGGTTGTTTGAAAAATGAATCGAGAAGTGATTTTTGATGAGTAGACACATATATTGAGAAAGTTCTAAACTACCAGACAGTACAAAGATTTCTGACGTCATTAAATAATTTCCCCGTTCAAAAAAATTTACTTTTTAATAAGTAATTTTGCTACTACCCAAAAGGTCCTATAATGCCATATAATAAATATAGACCGGTGGTTACCAGAGTATGTGCCGTAACTCCCTGGGGGTTGCATTAAAAATATATTAAGAATTTTTAAAAATATAAAAACAAATTACAACATAAAAAGTATTAATGCGATGCATGTCTATTTTCCAAAAACATATCAAATAATCAAATACAAGCTCTGTATTCGATACACGCATACTGTTAATATAATTGTTTAAGATGATTTCTCACTTTGATGGCAGCCATAGACGCTTTACTTCGATGGAATTTCCAACTTTAATAACACTTGTCGTAATACACTCTAGTTCATGAAGTAAAGATGGTTGAGTTTAGAGTTTCTCGTTGTAAAAGATAATATGACCCTATAATTTGGAGATATGATCCAATCGATGCCTTGTCATAGCCTTGGTACTATCGATGCATGTAGCAATGTCTTTTCCTCAGTCAATATCGCACTTAGCACTTTTCTTAAAAGTATCAAACAAATATTTTTAGGTCGTATTAGCCTCTAGTAGCACATAAGCAACATTTTTGTATCATACAAGGTGTCCAAAAGAAAGTTTTTTTTTAAACAAAGCAGACGTCTATTAAAAACACTTGTATTTGTTATTAAAATACAGATTTTGAAAAATTATTTTTTAAACATAATATCATCTAAATGTGATCCTGCATACTCGCGACAAGTCTAAACGGGAAGTAAAATTTCTGAGCACTGCGCGGCATTTAGTCTCCGTGATGGCTGCCATTTCTTGACAGATATTATCCTTTACTTGAATCAGAGAACCCGGATTGCCGCTGCGTACTCTTGATTTAAGATATCTCCATAAGAAAAAAATTATAGGAGTCAAATTAAAGCTACATGGAGGCTGGTATATATCGCCTCTTCTGGAAATCAACATTTAGGGGAAAATTTTACGAACTCATGACAGAAACATGTTAGAAGTATACGATGGTGATCCATCTACCTGGAACCATGTTCTTTGATTGCAAAATTTTGCAATTCAGGTATCAAAAAAATGTTCAGCATCTCTGAAGACACTGTTAACATGCAGCCGAATATTCCTTGCTCTAACATTGCAGCTCATATAGTCATTTTTGATCAATGAAGGGGTTTTCATGCTTCCATTGTAGGTTCGTAGCGCCCCAGTAACGGCAGTTCTGTTTGTTAACGTGGCCATTAAGGTAAAAATGTGCCCCATCCGGAAACAAAAAATTTTTCGATAAATTTAAATGCTCATTTACACGGTTGACGTATTAAAGCCTCTGACTGGCATTGTTGGGCTTTAATTCTTGCACCAATTGAATATAATGTGTGGGTGCAGGCACAAATCTTTGCGCAGAATGCGGTGTAATGATGACCTAGGCACATTTTCCGTTTAGGAACAGGTAGGTCAAGAGTCTCGCCAACGGACTGTCGTCCGCTCCCTATGCTTTCGTCAATTGTTGATAACCTTGGTCGTTCCAACTTAAGTTCATTCATAGTTGACCGGTTTGACATGCGGCCCACGCCTCTTTGATTTGTTGCGATCAGGCAGTGAGCCAATCAAATCAAATTTTTCTTTTGAGAAACCCAGTATAATGTCGTTACATTTCTTATGACAACGTCATTTCAATTTATTTTATTTTGTACATGTAATGTATTATTTTACCATCTCTGAGATGATTATTCATTTTCAATTAAAAACTGAAGTATTGGGATTTAGTTCAGGTAATAGATTCATAGCTGGGGGCGACTATAACGCCCAAAATATATTGTGGGGCTCACGTATAACTGCACCAGGTAGAAGATGAGTATTGCAACAGGTTATTCATGAATTACATTTAAATCACCTGTCAGCTTATGAACCCATCTATTGTCTAACAGATATCAATAAATTGCCGGGCCCGCTGGACTTCTTTGTGGGTAAGGGTATAGCACAATCACTTAAAAAGAAGAGCCATTTAAATTACTTCACAAAGAACCGATTTGGATCATTTTATATATTTAATGGACAGTAGGATATATATGAAAATCCCTTTAACGACTAAGGAAGAAGTATAATTAGCAGTAGACGACTTTACCAAAATTGCTCAATAAGCAGCTTGGGAAGCTACTCCCCAAATTCCTTCTACTAGAATAACAAAATGCTGTCCAATTACAATTAAAAAGAAAATTGCTGAAAAAAGACAATTGAGAAGAATGTGGCAAAACACAAGATACCCATCTGACAAAACACGTTATAACCAGGCATGCTCAGACCTCAAAAGAGCAATTATAGATCTGAAAAATAAGAGCTTTCAAGAGTATTTAGAAAATTTAAGTCCTAATGATGATGCAAACTACGCATTATAGACGGCGACATAAAGAATCAAACGCCAAGCTCAACCAATTTCTCTCATACGAACAGTAAACAATTTTTGGGCAAGAACGAATAAAGAAAAGGCAATAGTGTTCGCTCAACATTTCGAAAACGTCTTTAAACCTTCACCGACGGTCATAACTCCCGAAGAAGGACTTGAGATACAAAAATTTTTGAAAACCCTGTACCAAATGTCCCCATTGCCAAAGCCACTTACCGTGAAGGAAGTCAAAAAGACGATTAAAACTGATATCAACCTAAAAAAGTCTTTAGGCTTTGCCTTAACAAGACCATTACTAAAAGAAATGACTTGAAATGGCATGGTAATGCTTACCATGCTATATAATGCAGTTCTGAAATGAGGATGTTATCCGGTTCGGTAAAACGTGGCTCAGCTTATAATGATGCCAAAACCAGGCAAACCGCCTAACGAAGTAACTTCTTGTCGACCAATTAGTTTGCTGTCTGTACTAGGAAAACTTTTTTAAAAACTTATCGCTAGACGACTTATATCAATTGTTAAAATACCAGTTTAATACCCGAGCATTAGTTTGGTTTCAGAAAAAAACATTCGCCAATACAGCAAGTTCATAGAGTAGTCGATTATATCAATCAAACCTTCGAGAAAAAATCTTATTACACAGCGGCCTTCCTCGACGACATAGAGGCATTTGACAAGGTATGGCATGATAGACTCCTTCTTAAATTAAAAAGTACTTTCCCACACTTTTATTATGTTATATTGAAAGCACATCTAGAAAAACGATTCTTCCAAGTAAGGTATGGCCAACATTTCACAGAACTCTGTTCTATCGAATCAGGCGTACTCCATGGGACTTTACTTACACCTCTTCTATACAGCTTTTATATTGCTGATATGCCTACCGACGAACAAGTATTTATAGCTAACTTTGCAGATGATAAGGCAATCATATGCAGACAAAGATCTAAAAATAGCTGTTGCAATGTTGCAAGCGCATTTACACCATATTGATAAATGGAGAATCAAGATCAATGAGCGGAAAGCAAGGAGAAACTACCGCTTAAACTTTCTCAAGACAAACAATTATGGCGACACATCAATACAAAACGGCTCCTAGTTCGCGGCAGACCTTAAATGGTCAAGGGGTGCGAAGAATCCCCGCGATGAATGCTAGGAACCACCCGAAAGTGGAAAACGAAAAAGAAATACCAATCAAAATTGGCACTTGGAATGTGAAAAGCATGTATATGGCTGGGAAGATACATAATACAATCCAAGAGATGAAGAGACTAAACATAAATGTCCTCGGAATTAGCGAAATGAGGTGGAAGGAGTCAGGAAAAATGAACATAGGCGACTCAACTGTATATTACTCTGGAAACAACCTACCTAATCACCCAAACGGAGTTGGAATTATAGTGAACAAAGAGGCGAAAAAATCGGTCATGAATTTCATACCGCAATCTGACAAAGCAATGTTGATCCAACTAAAAGTAGAACCAAAAAATGTTAACATAATACAGGTATATGCACCAACAGCAGAAAAACCCGACGCAGAGATAAACAACTTCTACACCCAAATAAAACAATTAAAATCACACATCAAAAAAGATGAGATAACAATAAATTATGGGCGATTTCAATGCCAAAATCGGAAAAGGACCACTTCAAGATGTAGTAGGGGAGTATGGACTGGGTGTCAGAAACCCAAGAGGTGACATATTAGTACAATTTTGTCAAGAAGAAAATCTTGTAATAAGCAACACATGGTTTAAACTACCTCCGAGACGCCTCTATACCTGGAAATCACCGCAAGACCACCCAAGACATGTGATCAGGAATCAAATCGATTTTATCCTAATAGACAAAAGATATCGAAATGGAGTTCTTGAAGCAAAGACCTACCAAGGAACAGACGTGGGGTCGGATCATAATCCCCTGTAGTAGCACGCATCAGAATTAGGTTAAAAAAGATAAGGAAGAAGACAAGCACAAAACCAAATATGGCAATACTAGAAGACCAGATACAAAAAGATTAAATATCCGCGTCGCTAAATAACGAATTCAAAAAAATAAGCGAAACAGAGGCTGAAAACGACCAAGAGCAAATAGAAAACATCTGGAAACAATTTAAAAACAAGCTAAACAATATACAAGCCCAAACTGTAAGAGCATCAAAATACGATCACAAAAAGGAATGGATAACAAAGGAAATTTTAGAACTAATGGACGAGAGACGAATGTATAAAACTCGGACCAACAGAGGTACAATCAAACCCAAACCAAAATAAGACGAACAATAAGAGAAGCAAAAGAGAAATGGATGAACAATAGATGCCAAGAGCTTGAAGAACTGCAGAACAAACACGATCTCTTCAATTTACATAAAAAAGTAAAGGAAGTTACTGGAAACTTTAAAAAACGACTGCCAACAAGGCTAACAAATGATAACAACCAACTGATATCTACAACAGAAGAACTAAACAGCGAATGGACAAACTACGTACAACAATTGTTTGACGATGAAGTTAACCTCCCGTACACCGCGAAGGGCGAAACGGGCCAAACATATTAAAAGCAGAAGTAGTTAAAGTGTTAAATGCAACTAAAAACGGAAAGCTCCCGGACCAGACGACATTTATGCAGAATTCCTGAAACTCATAAATGAAGATAACATAAACATAATGACAAACCTGTTCAATAAAATATACCAAACAGGAAACATACCACACGACTAGCTAAAGTCAATTTTCATTCCTATACCAAAGAAAACTAATGCGAACAAATGTGATCAATTCCGATTAATTAAATTAATGAGCCATGTGCTAAAATTATTTTTAAAAATAATACACAACAGAATACGCAAAAAGTGAACAAGACCTAAGCGAAGAACAGTTTGGCTTTCGGGACGGCCTTGGCACTCGAGAGGCTTTATTTGGATTAACAGTATTACTGCAAAATGCAGAGATCAAAAAGGAGGTATATCTCTGTTTCATTGACTATGTCAAAGCATTTGACAGTATAAAACACGCAGAATTAATAAACGTGCTACAGCATAAAGGACTGGATAAACAAGACATCACAATTATTAGAAACATATACGAAAACAAACAGCAGCATAAGATTAGAAAACTCAATCACAACTGAAGTGGCTATTAAACGAGGGGTACGTCAGGGATGCGTCCTATCACCACTTATGTTCAATATATATTCGGAACAAGTATTCCAAAAAGCACTTGAAGGCTCGGAAGATGGTATCAAAGTCAACGGAAGATTACTCAACAATTTGAGGTACGCGGATGATACCGTAATTATTGCCGACAGCCCTGAGGGTCTACAACGCTTAATGGACCGTATCACAACCGAAGGAGATACTGTCGGACTCAAAATTAATACAACGAAAACAAAAACAATGGTAGTGAGCAGAATACCAAACACAACAGTCAATATAAATGTATACAATGAACATATAGAACAAGTCCACAAATTTAAAAACCTTGGCTGCTGGATAACTGACAATCTAGACCCAGAACTAGAAATACGAACCAGAATAGAGACAGCCAGAATGACTTTCCTAAATAATGAGAAACTTGCTATGTAATAAAAGCCTCGCTCTAGATGTAAGATACAGATTTGTGAAATGTTACATTTATTCAATACTGCTATACGGGTGGAGACTTGGACATTGAACAAAAAAGAGATTAGCAAGCTGGAAGCATTCGAGATGTGGGTGTTCCGAAGAATGCATAGAATATCGTGAGTTGAACACATAAGAAACGAGGAAGTACTCAGACGTATGAACCGAGACAGAGAATTAGTTAATACGACTAAAAAAAGGAAAACCGCCTATCTTGGTCATATCACAAGAAACCACAAAAAACAACTATTAAAACTCATGATAGAAGGGGAAATAGAAGGAAGACGCGGCCCAGGTCGAAGGAAATGTTCATGGTTGAAGAACATAAGAGACTAGACGGGCTTAAACACACACACATTAATTAGAACAGCACAAGACCGAGACGAATTCGCCACAATTGTTGCCAACCTTCATCAATGGAGATGGCACCAGAAGAAGAAGAAGAAGAAGATCAATGAAGCAAAATCTCTTCACATCACCTTTACCAAATGCAGAAGAACAACACCGAAAGTTTGTATAAATAATACACCACTACCACAGGTTACAGAGGTCAAATATATGGGCATGTATTTAGACAAAGGTCTTACTTGGAAAAAGCACATATTAAGTAAGAGGAAACAGCTTGGTGCTAAATTCAGTAAACACTACTGACTGCTCGGCAGAAAGTCTAAACTACAAAATAAACTATTGGTGTACAATGTTGCATTTAAATCAATTCGGTATTCAGCTGTAGGACTAATATCGCAATTATAGATCGATTTCAGGCCAAAGCGCTACGAGCTATGTGTGACGCTCCCTATTTTATTAGAAACAATGACATCTTTAGTAATTTGAAAGCTGACAGTGCAACAGACAACTAAAAAGTGTAGTGAAAAATACCTAACCAAGCTGGAACATTAGCCGTTAACGTCCTTGATAACAGTATTAACATTCAACGCTTAAATAGATATAAACCTCTGGACTTACCCAATAGATTTCAAAGTAATTATAACATAAATATATTATGAAATAGTAAAGACGCGCATAGCTTTTAAGAACACTTAGGGTTAAAGTTTTTATATCTTGCTTTCCTGTAAATTCATCTCAATTCTATATACACATTACATTTTCTTATTGTACTGATAGTATAGATTGCAAATAGTAAACAAAAAAAAATTGTTGTATAGTAGAAATATATGAATATGGAATTTGTACATGCCTTTTTATGCGTTAGCGTCTGTAAGGCAATCATAATACTGATAACCGTGGTCATATTTATTGTTATTATTACACCTAAACTATTATAAAGTCAAGGCATCGATTGACAAATTTTACCCTCCAGAGATCAAATAAAAATAAGATTTCGACGTTATTAGACCAAAAAGAATAATTTGCAAATATTAATCTGTATAATGATTTCACTGCAGATGCACTCTCCGATTTCCATTATTAAATAAGGCCACTTTCGGACAGCAGCAGAAAGCAAATCAACGTCTAACGCAAGGGAAGACACCGAAGGCGACGTACTCAACTCGTATACGTCTCGCCATGTCAGTGCTTTTTCTAGCGTCGTAAATGTTTCAGGAAACGCTGAAGAATTCATTGTTTGATGGCATGAGACAGTCGATAATGCCCAATAAAAGTTGGCGTAACTGAAAGATGCTGGAATACAAATATCAAATAAAACTCGTTTGTCTCTATATTGGCAGCAGAATTGAAAACAGACACATTTATATTGATAGACCTCCCTGTTCGTTCTCCAGGTGTAGTCCCTAACGTGGTTTTTGGACGGGAACTCATTTCTGACGAATGCGAGCATTAAACTAGTGACATTCGTAAGTGAGTAGTTAAAGAAAAATTTTATTTGACTTTATTGTGACCTGCAACTGCTGAAGTTGTTAATTTAATCTAATGAATATCAACTAGTAAATTTGAATATGTAAATTTGGGCGCGCGAGCAAAATTACTGGCGGAAATCGAAATGTATATTATGATAACCGAAGAAGTGCATATCCCACGAACGAGGGCGCGAGCAAGCATGAGGCAAGGATACAATTCCAGTCAATCGGAATCGCATACATACCAATATGCCCGATACGTGAAAAATAAATTTAGGATTCTTTATGTCGCTCAAACCATTTTATTTTGTCAATGCATTTGAAATGAAAAGATATATCGGTTATTTCGGCCCCGGGGCTTCGCTGTTTCTTCCCGGAATTTGGAAACGACTTCCATATTCTGATTTACTAGATCTCGAGCTGCGCCCGCGTCGCCGCACTTGCCCTATTTGCACACAAATAGGACTTTTTGAGTATTGCAAATAGCACATCTGCGGCGCCAGCAAATGTGAATATTTCTGGTAATCAACATATTATCATCCCATATGGTAGATAACATTAATAAAAATATTGCAGTATCCAATAATTAGGTTAGTATAAGCTCAGATTTCATATTTTTACATCTCATATGAAATTCGGCGAAAAGGTAAACATCTTATTGATAAATAAGGTTTGTAATTAAGATCAAATAAAAGAATTAAATTTGGGTTCCATTTAAATTTAGATAATGTTTCATAATTTTTTTTGTTTAGTTCAAAATATCTGCCTTTAATAAAAACCTTAAATAAAGTTTACTCAACAGCTTCTTATTATGTAATTTTTTACCGACTAAATTTTAGTACAGAGTGGGGCATTCAAACCCCACTATTTGTAGATATTAAAAAACAAAGGAATTTTTTTTACTTATTACAACCAATGTTAAGAGCACAATTGCAAATTGCTATAAAAGCAAAAAAGTTTTACTCTAAAAAGATGGCGATTATCATTTTGTGCACATTGTTTAAGCCTCATACAGAAATTTTCACTGACACCTCGTAGTACCATCGGTGCTATTGCAAAAACTTCTTTAATCCACATTTTAAAGTCCAGTATAGTTACTGAGCGAGTCTCATAAACCTTCGACGTGAGATAACCCCATAAAAATACTTACAGGATTAGGTCTGGCAATCTTGGAGGCCACTGAACATCCCCACTCCTACTGATGAGTCGAAAAAAACTTTTCAAAAAGTCTATTGACATCCTGCCTGTGTAACTAGTTATTCCATCTTGTTGGAAATAAGAGTTTTCATTTACAAGAAATCGTTGAAGTCCTGGAATAAGAAAGATTTCCATTATTTGAACACCAGACTGTAACTTTGGCCGAATTGAGAGGCCGTTCTTAAAGTTGCTCAGGGTTGGCAACAAACCAATAGCAAAAATTGCGTTTATTGGCATATTTACTGAGGTGGAAATGAGCTCCATCGCCCATCCATAGATGATCAATAAACTGTAGGCTGTCTTCAATCAGCAGTAACATGTGTTCACAAAAACTAACGCGGATAGAGTAATCTCCAGGGTTCAAAGCATGGACTGTGGCGGCCTAAAAGCAGACTTCTTCTTCTTCTTCTTCTTCTTCTTCTTCTTCTTCTTCTTCTTCTTCTTCTTCTTCTTCTTCTATATAGGCTATTAGCCTGTTTCTAACTACACATTTCGTGTAGTACTATGAGCCATGTTGGGCGTACCCCGGGCAGGTGGCTAGTCTGACCCGTTAGAAGAAGGAGAATGTACTTTACGACCGCCAAAGGTGTTTGTATGATGGCCGGAGAGCACTCGATGTTTGCCGTTATTTTTGACCTGGGAGTCGAACCCAGGGCCCGCCGCGCGTTAGCCTGGCAGGCCGAAGCCTTTACGTCGCGGCTGTCGCGCTCTCTCGCGCTCAGCAGACTGTATAGTAATTTTACTTACACAAAATTGAACTATTTACTAACATTTATGTATATAACATAAACAATTATAATAAATACTAATGGTGTAGCTGGATATATAATTGAGGTTCTTATATGTCCGTCCTCTGATTCACTGCGCCTCAGACGATCGCCATTATTGCCCCTTGTTCGAAGTGATCGCAGATACTCAATTATTTTTAGTGACTGAGTAGACCGCCTGTCAGGCATTAGAAAGCTCCTGGAATGAACTCGGGTCCGTTTGCATCCCAGTCACGCTCCTCAACTCGACTTCCTCTGACTGATTTGCTGCAATCAGGACCGGTCCTGGGGTGCACAGGAACCATATACTGAACATCTGTGGAAACGACGCTTTCCCGCAGAAATCGGTTCCCGTGCTGTTGGTCCTGGGGGACCCAGGAAAAGAAAATAAGGGTGTGGGTAAAAAGATAGGACAAATGACTCCAATCTTCACAGCGGCGCCGAACGGTAGCGTATTTCCTGATGCAGAGGTTCCTTTGTCGTTCCTTGCCGAGTCAGAGCAAAGAAAAAAAAATGGACCCAGTTTTACCAACAAAAATTTCAACCCCAAAATGCAATCGGGAAACCTCCGGGAAGAGGTTGATCTGGTCGGTAAAATATCGAATTTTGCCACAAAATAGCTTTTAACAAAATGGCCTCGCAGAAATGAAAACTTCTACTGCCAATCAAACACGCCGCCGAACTGTCGGTCAAAATGCTCTCGGCTTATCGAAAATTTAAACTATCACAAACTAAATTCAAAAACGACGCGTGCGAGAGCATAGCAAAAAGAAAAGCGCGAACGCTAACATAGCAAAAGGCGAAGCGCGGCCCGCGGCCTATACATATATCAGCGCTCCGCGTGCTCGGACAAATTCGCGGCGATTTGTCGCCCATTGTCCTCGTACGTAACTTCGACTATCTTCTAAATGCGCTGTAACAGCAAAACCTCATTGTTCACCCGTCTAATCCTGCATGCTTACTAAACTTTCAACTGTGTGGAATATGAATGTCACTGCCTACTTTCCATCCGAAATATACCCCCATCATACAAGCTTCTTAGAATCGTGCAGTTTGACTACCGCACCTGTTATATCTTAAATTATTGGGGCTTGGAATTAATTTTAAATGGTTTTTGAGGAAGTAAATGTTTATTTAGAAGAAAATTTTAAAGTTATTCAAATTATTGTTGATCGTTAGCTACAACTGTTTTCCATCATTCCAACAGATGGATTCTTCAGCGAAAGACTTTCTCGTCCTTTAATGATTTTTGTTTGATATCTTCAAAAGAGTTGCAGCACTGCCCAGACAGGCCATGCGTCATCGATCCAAACAAATGGTAATCAGAAGCAACAATATTTAGTGTATGCGGCAGGTGAAGTAGGACATTGAAGTGTCTTCAAATAGTTCTTGATTTGTGTTGCACCACGTGCCCGAGCACTGTTGCGCTGGAAAATCGTGTCCTTCGGCGTATTTAGGTCGTTTTCGCCTTGTTTCAGCAGCTCATAAAACACTACGCCATTCTGATTCTACCAAATACGGAGCATTACATGCGAACCACGAATGATTCGCTTTGGCTTCGATATTGAGGTAAATGGTAATGCTTGATCGGGCATATATGTATCTGATTTTTTTGCGTTTATAGATTGCATCCATTTTTCATCACCAGTTACAATACAATGTAAAATTCCTTTATTTTGTGGCTTTGAAGCAACTGTTTGCAGGTGGAAAACCGCCTTTTATCGTCTCTCGGCTTCAGTTTGTGTGACAACCAGTTTTCTTACTTTTGAATCATTCTCATTGCCTACAAACGTTTATCGACATTCTATAAATAAATATTCGAGTAAATATCGAGTAATGCCTCCAAACAAAGATATATCGCATCAGATTTTCACAAATTCAAGTACTTTTTTATGTTCAACATCCACTTCAAACACAACTTTCCATACCATTGCAACCAGGTCATCAAAACTTTAATGGCCGAACTGTCCTTTAGAATACCCCAAAAGACGCAAAATTAAACATCGAGAACTTCCTGATTCCTATATTTCTACGTAACATATGGAGTAGCAAGAAATAATTGTATAATAGAATCTAATATCTTCCAATATTCCTATTATAATTAACATAAGTGCTATAGTCATTCAAAAATCACTACCATATAAACTAATCACAAAAATGCCACTTTATCTTGTTTTCAGTGTCATTTAAAGCACGAAAACCTTAATCTGCGACACAAATTTCCAGTCCTTAAGATATAGAATGGATTATCACATAAAATAAAATAAAACTATTTTAACCACTTGAGCTACTTTTAAAATTTTACTTAAATTAAAGGTATTTTTGCACACACCATCAAACTGTCATTCCATTATCTCTGGTGTTCCTCAACGAAGAGTCCTTGGGCATTTCTTATACCGCCTCTATACTGAAGATATTCTATCTACAAACACCTTAGTAGTTTAAGAATTCTAATAACAGCCAGTACTATACTTGACAAGTATTTTAATCCCTTTTTTACAGAAATAAGGTCAATAGTACTGCCGAGAGCCACTCGTCACCACTTAAAATCCTTTAAAATTCTCCATAAACTTTGTGTTTAATAAAATTAAGATGTAAGTGTGATTTATTTGATAATATTTTTCCATTGCTGAAATAATATCTGTGTAATAAAACAATGCTTTCTAGCATTAGATTAACCAATTTTATCAAATTGGATTGTCACTAATGGTTCCAGATCCAATGAACTGAAATTCACTAACACAGGTACTTGGGTTAGTCGGAAAGTTGAGGATATGGTGGACTTTGAATTGGTTCCAAATGAAAAAGACGTAAATATCGAGCTGTAGAGCGAGCAACTGAGACATGTTTACAAAGTCTTAAAACAAAGTATTCGCCCGCTCATCGTAGCACAAAAACCACAGACAAAATTGCTGAACTAAATGGAATTTAGGTCTTGACTCATCCAGCACCAATCTTCCACCTTCTATTTACGGTCAAGAACTTTTTGTATGAAAGTCGCAGGTTCGCACCACGAACAAAATCGACAACCTGCTGGCAAAAAATTGAAAAATGGTTTTGTTTTTAACAATAATTCACACATAAACATTAAATTTTATACCAGTGTTAAAAATTTTTACAACCTCCTAAAATGTCTATTAAAAATTTTCTTTCAGTAACTACGGTTTCTTACGTTCATAATATAATAGAAGCCGACATATCCATAGCAACAGAATACATAAAACAACCAGCAATATAAATTACAGACGCGTGACACACCAACCCTCTGATAGCAGAATTAAATATTGCAGCTGAAAAAAATCCCCTTTAATAATTATAGGCAGGAAAAAATTAAAAAGCATGGCAGAAATTGCTGATACCTACAATATTAGTAGCTAGATTAACAGACCTAAAAGTTCAATTCCATGTTTATCAAATAAAGGAAGAACATGAATTTCGTGCTGCAGTCAAGAATCTTTACCACTCTACTGATATCAATGGATTAAAAACTAAACAGAAGCTAAGGACATACATTTAAAAACATATGTAGTGATCAGCCTACAACAGGCAACCTACCGCTCTGTGTAGTTTTTCATTAATATAAATTACTAAGACTTTACCGAAAAAATATTAAAAATCTAGCATTTATTACACACATAAAAACCAATTAAAAAGAAAAATTTTACAACAAACAACGTTAAAAAGTGTGCAAACGTCGACCTTGATTTACAAAATGCATCATATGTGATAGTTTGCATCCTACGAATTATAAAAAATGTTAGGACTTCCAGGAGCTGAAGCAGAAAAATTCCCACCACTACATCCCAGTACCTCAACCAGCCTTAACTTCGACATACATGCCAAACAGCAAATCGTAGCAAATGCACCATTTCTGTTCTGATTAAATGTGCCGCAGGCATCAAGCAACAAAAGCTAGAAAAAAAACGATGATAGAACTAGCAGAAAATGTAAAACCAATGCTAACCTCCTCCCAGCTATCCTTTTCAAACTGAGATAATGGCACAAACGCCCAAGATTGCAGAATTGCATGCCAATGACTTGTTAAACCACGACTAAGGCTTAAGAATACTTAACATCAATTACGATTCAGACATAATTTTACAACTAGAAACTACTGCAGAATACATAATCACATTAGTCACGACACACAACACCGGACAGTCATCAGTAATCATAAAAAGTTCCATCAAGCACTATCAAACAGACAATTATAATTATGAGCACATCCAAACTACAAGCGTTATCGTAGAAGACTAGACAGGACCTATTATAGTCACATCAGTATATAACTTTCCATAACACAACATAAAAACAGAAAACTAGACCAGTTTCTTGGAACATTAACGCCGAAGGAGACAACACTAAGGTGATTGTTGCTAGAATAACCAACACAAAAGCGAAGAACTGCTAAAATCGCTCACTGTCAATAATTTTAATTATTTCACCATTAGGCAGTTTCAGTAAAGGTCTATAAACAGGAATAAAATTTCAAATGTGATTTTTGCATCACTAGAAATGAAGCACAAATTTTTTTAGCACTAGCTACTTATCTGAAATATCCCCATTGGTGTCTCTTAGCTCCTAAGGTAAAATACAAACTTGGTATGTTACGCAAAAAAACACTTTATCATTATACACTACATAAGGTCAGAAGGTTTGACCCATTTAAGTCTTCTTTTCAGATTGATCGTCGAGTGTCTGTTCCTGAAGCCAAACTGGTGAGCAGGGATTGGATTCTTGCTTTCAATAATTGATTTTAGTCGCTTTAAGAGCAGCTTTTCCAATAATTTTGATATTATTGAGAGTGACAAAATGGGTATGTACAATGAGGCTTCATTGAGAGGTTTATTCAGTTGTAAATCATGATTACCTCGACCATTTTCTAGACGTCCGGCTCATGTTTTAAGCAGAACGCTATATTTATCAGGAAAGTAAGTTTTACTAATGCTTTCTTAAGCAGCTTCTTAAGTATTTCTCCGATTATAAGATTATATCCTCTTCGAACTGAGATTGATTCTAATTTGTAGTTGCCGGTTCAATGTTGACTTCTCATCTTCATAGTGTGGCAGTTCTTGCACAAGTTGATTTTAGTTTGGCTGGAAGGTTTGTTCTAGGTGGCTTGCAAACACTTCTGATTTTTGCTTATTGTTTTTTTCCCAGCTTTCGTCTGAAGATCTGATTGGCGGACTATGCGTGCATGGTCTTTTTAATTTTTTAGTAGCCTTTCAAAGCGAATGTTCTGTTGCCTTGTCATCTGTTAGTTCTACCAAGTATTTCTTTGTAGATTTATTTTTTTAATTCTACAATTTTTCTTCTTACTTTTTAATAGCACGTTTTAATCTAATTTGATCGTCTGGTGCTCTTGTTCTTTGTCACTTTTTCTCAGTGTTCTTTTTTTGGCTACTAATTTTCCGATTTTTATAGGGTAGTTGTTACCAACCGTCAATTTTACGATTCCAGAAGTATTCTTCCAAGCAGCCTGTTGTATCTTTATTACAAACTTTTCGACTTTTGAATGGTTGGTTTTTTGAGTACAGTGAAACATTCAACTATATAGTGTTAGATAAATTCTCTTAGAATCCTGTCTTTCCATGTATTAAATTTGGATTATGTTCTTTTTTAATGTTGAGATTAGTGTATTGTGGTCAGAACCCAAAGCAATGTTTTTTTCAGTTGCCATATAATTTGGAGAAATTTTTCTAGTAACAAAAATATTCAACAAGTCGGGAATATTTTCTGTACCAGTGGACCAATACATGGGCTTTCCTGTTAATTGGTGACAATATCCAAGCTGTGCGGCTGCTTCATTTAGCTCTTTTCTCTTGATATTAGGTAGTCGAGATCCTCACAGAGCATTATAATTACGGTCAATTACAAATTTATTACCTAAGTGATTTAAAACATTCAGATAACTCTCGTTGTTTGTGTCGTATATTGCTGCTGTAATAATTTTTTCTCTTCCAGTATCGATGTTTCCATATAAAACTCTTGATAATGGCGTATGTTGTTTTTGACTATTATAGCACTACTTCCTCTTGCCGCGTTTAATGGGTGGATGGTGTGGTAAAAGTTATATCCTTTAAATTTGACATAAGATTATCTTGTCAGTTGAGTTTCTGCGATGAGACATATGTCAATTTTCTGAATATCAAGAAATGCTTGAAGATCAGGTTGTTTTCTTATGATTGTTGGTCCACTATTTTGTTCAAGTTTTTGTAGCCCTTCAGAAAACGAATCCATTCTAGCTATTAATATTAGCAGTAGATCGTTGGTAGATTTTTCCTATCTATGTTGCTATTTTGTGGCATCATCTGTATTGTTGCTACGTGAGGAATTGTTTTATTCATGATTTTTCATAGGTTCTGCCTCTATGTGCTTGCATATACCTATGTTCTTGCTGTTTGGGTAATTGTATCTCTTCGAGTCTGTAATGTTTTGCTACTTCACAGCTTCTATAGTTCGCCGGGTGTTCTAGGTTACAGTTTGCACATTTCGATTTTTGCTCTGGTGTTTTTCTGCATTCTCTAGTGACATGTTTACCAGCACGCTTTACACACCTTGGTTGTCTATTACAAACTTTTGGGTGTGTCTGTATACACATTTCTTAATGTGGTATTAATTTAGGTTTCCTCAGAGATCCAATTCGAATTCTCATCCCCAATATTTCTTTGATTTCATATATTTTTTGATATCCTCTTTATGCTCAAACGATAGCATAAATAGCAAGAGTGTTTTTTTCACTGATTCAAATACTCCTTTTTGTCTCAGTTCTTTCATATTTTAATATATTTGTAGCGTCTACGCATAACTTATTATAATCACTCTTATATGTCTGGTCTGTTTGTCTTCATATGAGTGCCACTGTAGCTGATTCTCATTGAGACTGTTTATGGTAAGCAGCAGTAATTTTAGTTTGATTGTTATTTAGAGCCATCGCTTTAAACGCTATATCTTTGTTACCTAAGATCGTATAATTGTTACGTTGCTCACTATTATCGGTGGGGGTTTAAGTGCCCTTTCACCTTTTCCTTTATCTTAGTGCAAGTCTTTGTTATTCTTTTGTTGCTCTGGATATGATCTAGATGAGGAGTTTGCTTTTTTCCTTGTTTTGTTCTTCCTGCTAATGGCCGTTATCCAGCCTATTACTTTGGCCAATTCTTTTTCATCGGTCTCATAGTATGTCGAGACAATTGCCTTATTCTGATCGGTGTCTCTTTTATTACTCTATTTTAGTTTGTAATTTGCTTTTCTACTTATCTACACCAGCTGAACAATGTTTTTTGGGCCCAAGCATTATATAACGCTTGCTCATTTTGGCTTCTTACCCGAATTTCTTGAAATAATACGTTCTTTTCCTGGATAAGTCAATTGTTATGCTGCACTAGCAACGCTTCTCCAGGTGTTGGGAGCTGGAACACATTTATTTATTCCCGTAAATTTTATTTCGCTTTAATAGTAATCCGAGCTTAGCGCCGCTTTGCCTGTTGCCCGGCGATAGCGCGCATTATCCGTCCGCACTCACGCGGTTTATTTTTCGTTATCATTATCAGAGCGCAACCGAATACGTCCTTACTCTTTGAACCCAAACTTAATACACGATAAGCGTTCAAATAATTAACAAACCTACACCACTTAAACTCAATAACTATTAAAATGACTGGGATTAATTTAGAAACTAGCTAATGAGAGATTAAACTTAGAAATATCTCTCAACTCCCCACCTGAAAACCAACGATGTAGTAGCAAAAAGCAATACTTGAGGGGAAAAATTGCAGAATTTGGAAAACACTTAGACTCCTGAATTACAAAAATAGACTAAATATTGCAACACAAAATTTGAAAGCTATTCTTCAAGAGTAAAAAACAAACAATGAACAAGATACTTCATTCCTCTCTGCTAAAATAGACTACAGAAGAATAAAGAGATTAAAGCAGTCGCAGTAACTAGTTCTCTCGATACTAAAACCTAATCAAAATTGCATTAGAGCCGAATAAAAAAAACGATACGTTTGCAACAGATTTAACAAATATCTTTCAAATTTTCTCCTCTAAACTAACTCTAAAGAAAAACCCAAAATACAGCACGATTTTGAAACATCAGGCCAGGTAATTCTGTTAATATAAAATATCACGCTAGTGAAAGTTCAATCCCTAATAAAGTCCGAACTCAATCCAAGTTAAGCACCAAGCTACGACTTGCTTGCGGATGAAATGCAAAATAATTACCCTAAAAAAATTAAATTAAAAGGATCGCATTTAATATTGTTTTCCCAGCCAGTTGACGGTCCCCGAATCTCAAGAGAAGCCAGTATGTCCTATCAGTCCACTTTCAATACAAGTCTTTAAGAAACTCTTACTTAAAAAATTACCAAGTCTAGAAGAATTTATTGCCATGTATAAAAGCAAAATATTTTAAATTTAGACAAGTCACTTTCACACTTAGAAGGAAAGCATGCCCACCAATAACCCTTAACAATACACTACTCCCACAAGTAGACAACGTCAGATACCTTGGCGGGCATCTTCGTTGCAGACTAACATGGAAAACCATGTACTGATTAAAATAAAATAACTGGGCTTGTGTTTCGCCAAATTACATTGACTATTAAAGTAGTGCTATGCAGAACCATATTAAAGCCTAAAGGGACATCTGAGTTGCAACTATAAAAGACCACAAGTAACTTTAATCTAGAGATCTTACAAAGATTTTAATCCAAAACTTTTGAGAACATAACAGATACTTCGTGGTATGTAAAAACGAAGTCATCCATCGAGACATTCGTATTAAATTAGTGAACAAAGAAGTGAAATGCGTAGGTGCAAAGTATCTTATACATCCTGAAAGTCATATAAATATTTTGACTGTGAATCTGATGGATAACAGGCTAAAAACACAACTCCAATACTGATAGAGTTATGTTATGAATGCTACCTGTACATAATATGTTATTTTTAAGGGAGCATTCCACTGAGAAGGGTTCTTGCATGTACTAATTCTATAAATTTATCAGATCTACTTATTGCCCATCAAAGTAGATTGCAAATATAAATAAAATTATACGAAAACAACTTTTATAATAAACTTCTACAACAAGAACACGTTAAGTCGCTTTACCATTATCAATTCTAAATATAAAAATAATTATTATTTTATAAACAAACCAGGGTCCGTTCAAAAGCTGAAAGACAGCTTAATTTCAATAAAAATTTGAAATAACTGAGTCTGTAGTAATTCAAGTCTAGAAATACAAAATAATCAACATGCAAGAAAATTACAACTGTCGAAAAAACGATGAGAGGGTTAATTTTATTTTGGTGGTGCAAACTCTAAAAAGGGTAAAACCGTAGTTTTTAAAAAACTCAGTGTTCTTAAAGATTAAGTAATAATAATTTAAAATACACGAAAACTGTTCAAGGTATTTGCTAAAATTCAAATAATTTGAAAAATCTTATTTTAGAAATTTGAAATTACTGGTAAATAAAAGGCCTTCATAACTAAACTGCTGCCGTGTTCGTCGAAACTCAACGGGATGACATCACCGCCAACGTCCCTTTGGCGCAGAGGATAGCGCGTTGGACTTCTAATCCAAAGGTCGCGGGTTCGATCCCCGCAAGGGATACATTATTATTTTTTTAAGCAAACGCGTCCTCGAGTGGCCTTCAAATTCACGTCCGCAGGTGTTACGCAAGCACGGCGCATTTTTATTAGGGAACACGTTCTTTGCAGCCCGCTTCGAGCGCGCGCCGCTGCTGTTAAGCAAATTTTCGAATTTTGCGCAAAAGGAATTAGGCGAAGATTAACGGCTTTCGGGCGTCAAGCCGGCAAAAAGCATTTGTCTCGCTTAGAAGCGCCCAATATATTTTTGCATACATGCCGGATGGATGCCCTCGTCTGAGTGATCCGGACTTGCTATACATTCCGCCCGATCCCGCGGGAACCATCCACTAGCTCTGGTTCTTCCCCCTTATCGGTTCAGCAGATGCTTTACCCTGCCAAAAATCTTAGGTGCTCTAAATTACCTACCTCGCCTAAATAATAAATTTTACACTTTTTTATCACTCGAAATTGTTTAAGAACGGATTTAGTTATGCATTTTTCAGTTTTAGTTAACTTTTTTAAGAAAAACATTTTTTGACTCTATTAAGTTAAAGTAAAGCCCCAAAAGACAAATGTATTAAAATTTGTTAATTTTTTAACATAATAGAAGGGCTTACAAGTTTTTCCCATTTTTTACTTTCATTTTACATCTGTAGGGTAAGTGAAAAGTAACAAGACATAAAAATTTATATTATACTAAAGTCTGGTATGCACAGTCTTCTGAGGGGAGAACCTCTTGAATCTGTGCTTCCAAATTCTCCAGTGTACGAGACTTTCTTCTCCTCCCTTGAGTAAATTCACAGTTAAATATCACATGGAGTGACATCTGAACTTCTAAAAGTCATTAATTAACTCCACCTCGTCCCTGCTAACTTCCTGAAAATGCTGGTCGAACCAAGCTCGCATAGTATGGTGCACCATTTTGCGTGCAAATATAGCCGCCAATGATATCTCAACAAGACATTGTAAGCTACACGTAATCGTTAAACATTTGAATGTAGCGGCCTCAATTTACAACGTTACACACATCTTGGTTATGTTCCATGTACTGTTTCTCGTAGTCGATGCCTGTACTATCGACCCGGAAAATATAAAATTCTATTTACAGATTGTTTTCACTCCAGTTATACTACAAGTTCTATAGCCTGGTTACTTTTCACTCATCCTGTACATTGAATGTAATACAATACAGAACTCTCTGATCCGTCCTAACGGTCTTCTACCGACTTGCAACTTGTCTTCCTACTCTCACCACTTTATCATCTGCCATTTATTCTGTTTTCGCCCTTTTATTCAGTTATTAACACTGTCTATCTTACAAATGCGCTTTATATCTTTACTTCTTACTCTATCCCTTAATGTTTTATCTATGATTCTTCTAAGTACTCTCATTTATGTTGTCTCTAATACTCTTTATGTTATGCCAATGTCAGGTCTTGTTTTACATGTGAATGTTATGATTGGTCTTATTACACTTTTAGATATACCCGTTTTAGTTTTTGTTTCCATATAGTGTTATTTACACAACCAAATATTGCGTTTGCTTTATTAATTTATTTTTTTCTCTTCTTCTATTTTGTCGTCACTTAGATGACTAAATACTCAACTTCTTTACCTGCTCAATTATTTTAGTTTCGACTACTAGCTTACATCTTATTGATTCTTTACTTATCACTATTGTTTTCGCGTTATATTTTTGTGAGGTAATTTGTAATTGGTACAGTAGCCTTTGAAGGTCATCCTAGTTTTCCGCTATTATTATGGCGTCATTTGCATAACAGACCATCTTTGGCTCCTTATTTTGCATTCTGTATTCTCTTTTTGTTTTTACTTTCTTGATGATCTCGTCCAATACTAGATTGTACAGCAGGAGTTTCAAGCAGTCTCCCTATCTTATGATGCTTTCATAGTTTATGGGTTCGGTAAATTCGTCTTCTGTTCTAACGATTACTTTGTTATTTTTGTAAATATTTTCGACAGTCTAGATCTAACGGGATATTTTTATTATATAAAAGATATATTACGTGCTTTATTTGAACTCTAGCAAACGCCTTCTTGAATTCTATTAGGCGTAGATATGCTGGTTCCGGCGACTTTTCTTTTACTGTAAACACGACATCATTTTATGATCGACTTGTTCTGAATCCCTGCTTCTTCTTCTTCTTCCGTCGTAGGCTTCTTATCAGAAGCGTCTTGAACCAAGAGCTACTTGTACTCCATGCTTCTTTTTACGAAGTCTCGCTATCAACTTCTGTATCGGGCTGTTTTTGTGGCCTTTTCGATAGATGGTCGGTGATTTCTTTGATCTGGTCCCGGTGGTCTTGATCCCTAAGTCCTGTGCAACTAATCTTTTGATATTGTCTGTTCTAAAGAATCTTGTAATTCTTCCGTATATGACTTTAGATAATCCTATAGGTTCTTTGATTTCTTCAAAGAAGGGCACATTAGCTTTTCTCTCCGTCCATGATATTCTCAGTAATCTTCTTCAGCATTATAGTTCGAAGGAGTTGATTCGCCTGGAGTCCATTTTTCGCATTATCCACGTTTCTGAAGCATAGAGTAGTATGAAAAATACTAACTTTTTTATAAGTGTTTTCTTAGTATTAATAGTGATATTACGATCAGCCCAAATTTTTATTTAGTTTTGTAACAGTGCTTCTAGCTATTTCTATGCGTCTTCGAATATTATAGGTACAATATCCATCATTAGTAATCAGGGATCCCAGATATATGTAATAATTCACTATCTTGCAGTTATGGATACGTCTAATCTAAGGTCGATTTTGTTCTCTTCTGTCAACTATCATCAATTTGCTTTTTTTCATAGTTAATCTTCAATTCAAGTTTACCACCTTCTGTTTCTAATTTTTCGATTAATTGTGTTAGTTCTTCAGCATTGTTAGCAAGAATAGCCGTATCATCGACATATTTATTTTAACTCCGTTGATTGTGAATTCTCTATTCCAAATTTTTAAGACCTTGCTTATTATGATTTCGCTGTAAATATTGAATAGAATTGGCGACATAATGCAGCCCTGTCTAGTTCCCTTTTCTATTCTGCATGAGTTTGGTATCTGCATTATTTTGCTCATATAGTCCTTTTATTAAGCATATAAGATGTTTTGGAACAACTATCTCTGATAATATTTGCCATAGTTTCTGCCAGTTAATGCTGTGGAAGGTTTTTATGTGATCGACAAAACAAATGTACACAGGGGTACTCTTTTGCCTTTTCCATAAGTAATCGTTAAAAGTTAAAAATCTGTTCCCTGGTACCTCTTCCTTCTCTGAAGACAACTTGCTCTACAGCTATTTGTCAGTTTAAGTATGTCTTGAGGCGTAGAATGACAATGTGTACTACTCTTCTTGAAATTTTATTTTTTTTTTTATTTTTTTTATAATTTTTGAATAACATGTTAAAAGTTACTAAACTGGATTTTTCACCAACTTCTAAACTCGGATTCGGGCGGTGTTGTGAGAAATTAAAAAGCAGTAAGGTGTTTCTGGCGCTGAATAAAATTTAGACCGTAAGATACTGAGTAGTATAAGTCTGATATAATTAAAGTGCGCAGCTTATGAAAGTGATGTTAAAGATAAAGAAAGAAGTAAATAATATTCAGCCAAATTTCAATTTGAAGTGGTAGAGGCAACCACTTATACATTTGAGCATAAGGTGTTGCAGGTGCGTAAAATAAAAAATAATAACGACGATGGAGATGACGAAAATAGAAGGAATGTTTTAAAAAATACAAAAGAGTCAGGAAAATATTAATAATAAAATGGATCAAATATTACAAGAGATGGGAAAAATTAAAACCGAAAATACTGTGCTGAAAAAGCAACTAACAGAGCAAGAAAAAAGATTGGAGCTATTAGAGAGAGATACAAGAAAGATGAACCTTGTAATAAAAGGGGTGAAAGAAGTTGAGAATGAAAAAGAGGAGCAAACAATGAAAAAGTTGAATTAATAATACAAAAATTAGAGTTGAAATAAATGCTAAGGAAAATGTGGGTGAGGTTATAAAAATCGGAAAGAAGAACGAGATGGGAACGTGCGTGCGCGCGCGCGCGTGTGTGTGTATGCCTGTGCCTGTCTGTCTGTCTGTCTGTGTCTGTCGGTCTGTCAGTAAACAGGATATCTCGAGAACCGTAAGAGCTAGAGACTTGAAATTTGGTATGCAAGTTATTTGGAAATAGGGGACGCAGTGCGAAACATTTGGTAAAAATCGGCCTAGCCGTTTGGTCGCAAGGTCGCAAAATCGGCCGCAAAGCGGTCGCGAATCTAAACGGTTGAAGACACAAAAAATTCATGAGAATAAAAATGATTTGTTATCACGAGATAAACATGAATTTAAAGTAAAAGTTGGTAAAATAGGAACTCGAAAAAAATTGAAGCCCAGGATTTTTGGCAGAATTACCCAAATAAGGAAAGTCGTGTGATGTTCACACCAGATTTTTGTTATTAATCTCATTGTTAATTTCGGTGTTGTGTTTAGCAAGTTTATTCCTCTGCAGTTGTCAGGTTCTTTGGGATCACCTTTCTTAAACATTACTATAAATATTGCTCTTCACCATTCATCTGAAATTCTGTTAAATTTTACAATTTTTTGGGTAAGCATTTAGAGTAGTTTAACAAGTCTACTGTATCCGTATTTGAGGACTTCATTTACTATTGAATCTTCACCTGGGATTTTCTGTTTTTTAGTTTTTGCAATGCTTCTTTCATTTCTTCTTTTGTTGTTATTGTTTTTTCGTTTGTTATGTTTGATGTTTTTTTTTAAAATATTATTTGACTTATTTTCTATAGATCTGATAGGTAAGTGGCCTATTCTTTTCTTTTAATATGTTTTAATTTAATTAATTTCTTCATTTCACTTCTCTGTTGCCTTATAAACCTCTATATTTGCCTTTGTTGCCAATAGAAATCTGACTAGTCTTTTCGTAAATTTCTCCCTGTACTCTTTTCTTGTTTTCCTTGTCCACTCATTAGTCTTACTTCTTATTTTTTTTTATATTACATGTAATCTTTATTATTTTTAGTTGACAAATATTTTATATAGATATATTTCCTGTGACGGCTTTTCTGCTTAATTTCCTTTGTGTACTATGGTGTTTTTTGTCCATCTTTCATTTTATTGATAATTTTAGTTTGAAGTGCTTCATGTGCGGCAGTTAGTATGTTTTCTTTTATCTAAATCTAAATTGTGGATCTACTTCTCTATTTGTTACGTTATCTATCATGGATCTGTGACCTCGTGTAGTTTCAAATGTCCATTTATTCATTTCTCATATATATATATATATATATATATATATATATATATATATATATAAAAATTATAATAAAAGCGTTAAGCTAAGACATTTTTATTATTTTAAAATTAGTAGTGATCAAATTATATTCATTAATTAAACTGGTGTTTGACGGCACAAGAGTTTAAAAATATAGATCCTTCAAGTCGTCAGTCATTTTGTCGCAGCTTTCCATATTAGTCGTTCTAAAACCTTGTTTGTCATTTCTACGTAACTGCCACTGTCCGATTTTATTATTAGTTGCTTAATATATTGTAGGCCTGGTCTTGTTGGGTTTTTCCGGATATATATTTTGTTATTATAATTTTTGGCAGTCCTTTCTTCTCATTATGTGGCTTATCGTTTGCATTCGTCGTTTCTTTATGTGACTCCAAATTTTTCTTTTCCTTGAATTATTCTTAGTACTTTCTTTTTTTGTTTTTTTTTGTGTCTATGGGATCTTCAGTATTTTGCTGAAGCACCACATCTTAAAGGATTTTAGTTTCCTTTGGTCCGCTTTTTCTATAGTCCATGATTCGTAACCATATAGTGCTAGGCTCCATATGTACGTCTTTGTAAACATTAGCTGTAAGTAGTTGTTACTTCTCGTAGAAGGCTCTTTTAGCCATGTTTATCCTATTATTTATTTCTTTTGTACATTTGCCATCTGATGTGATTGTGCTCCCTAGGTATTTGAATTCACTCACAGCCTTTCCTGTCTCCCCATTAATGTAGATATTATCTATCTTTTGGTTTTTTCTTGAGCATTTCATCAGCTTTGGCTTAGGTTTGGTTAGCTTAATGTTCTAGCTGCTTTTAACAATATTTTCCATGACTATTGCTTATTTTAGCTCTTCTTTTGACTAAACGATCTTGTAGAATTAGACCTTGAAATTCACTCCTTTAAAGTACAAAGTTATTTAAATAGTATAAGGTCCTTTCTCATAGGGCAGTATCCAAAAGCATAATATTACAAGGCGGAAAATTGTAATACAGTGATATAGAAAGTAATTCTATTATAGTATAGACGCCACTGGCGCATTACTCTTCTACAAAAGATTAAGAGTATACTCCAGAAATTACAAAACTATAAATCTTTGTTATCCAACCCAGTGCAATGTTGATTACTACATTGGCAACAATCGTAACACGTTACAAAAACATGTGAAAGTAAATAAATACTCACCTGAATTTTTTTACGTACTGTGAAATGAACGGAGAGAGGCGCAGCTTAAGTGTGTTTAATAAGGATGCCTAAAAGGATTTTTCCTATAATATACCTGTCAGTAGTTAACATTACGATGTCAAAACAAGAGACATTTTTACAACGTATTATTATCTCATGACAGAAAAAGGAGAGACGTCCGAAATCTAAAAATGCTTAAGTCACACATCGAATACAACAGACTTAAGAAGAAGCTCGTTGAGCCGCATTATTGAGGGAAAAATTCGTATTCAGCAGTGCCTATCTTGAAGTTTAAAAGTGTCTACAAGATTATTTCCTCACCCATCCCCATACAGTTGCCCAAACTCACAAAAATCTGTTCTGGATTAGACTAAAGCACCCTTCTCAGTGTCCGGATTTATCTCTCTGCAATTATAGTTTATTTTGAGCGCTAAGAGAAGTACTTGGAGGACAGAGATTTGTCGAACCCTGTCTGCCCGTTTGTTTAGTGACGCAATCGCCTTCATTTTACGGTAGCGGAATCAAGACATTATCTATCTATTAGAAAAACTGTGTTTCTAAGCCAATAGATTATGTACAAAAATAACCGTGTTTATATTTTTATAATGCTTCAATAAATTAAAACAAATAATTCCGGTTTATACTATTTTCGCCCATGTTAGAACTTTATATAGTTTTCTAGCATTAAATACTATTATACACAATACATCAACATCTTGATGGTAAAATCTAAAATCTACCTAAGTGGGTTTAAAATGTAAAATTTTTAGACATTTTATTTTATCAACTGGAAACTCAAAAGTAATTTGGAAAATGTAATTTGATGAACTGTAAGTGAACCAAAAAGTGTAATTGAATTACTATCAAATTGCAACGAACGATAGAGTAATTAATTACCAACGAATTACTGTGGAAGTAATTGAATTATTTTTGTAAGTAATTAATCTGGTAGTGGCTTTTTCTCACAGAATTAATACGGCAATCATCAAGATCGAAATATCTAATTTAAAAAGAGCTGATAAAAATAAGAAATCATAACACATTGCACTTACTAGTTGATTCATGAAATGATGAACTCCAAATACGAGAGCAGTTTGATAAGTCAGCGACTTTTTAATAAAAAATATTTTTTCGCCAAAATCGACGAATTTTATCGACGGTTTCTGGCGTGACGACGTCTTTTGGGCGACCTGAACGTCCGGCGTCGCTTGTGCTGGTAAGACCACAACGGAAACCGCTTATTAACCATTAAAATTGATGGTTCAGAGTCCCCATAGTATTTATCAAGCCTTTTCTTGGTTTCAGTGATGGTTTTTTACGCAAAAAATAATGCTCGATGAGCACACAAAATTCACTTTTCCATTTTCGTCGAAATTCACGAGGTTGTCTGCTTACAATGGCTGTCAAACACAAACTGAATGACGCAGCTTGCTCAAAATTTGGCAGTAGCTTATTAACAGATGGTAGTTGACAGAAGCAGTATTGCATTTAAAGAAATTCAAAAAGTCACTGACTTATCGAACTGCCCTTACAAAAGCCTTTAACAATAAATTAAGTAAAATAATTTGTAAACCATGAATGTCTAACTTTATTTTTATTAAAACAGTATTGTACTTGAGGATCTACTAGTCAACAAAAAACGTTTTTCTCTTGTTAATTTTAATTCATACAATGATCAAAGAAGAAATACCCCATACAAACTTTTTTCACAACTACAAGTTTTACTTATAATTCCATTCGCAAACTAAATAATGTTTTGCTGATTAAATTAAAACTGTAATCCCATTTTCTCATGCCTGAAATAAACATACATCCCATACGAAACTATGTGAATAAATCAAATATTAAAAAAAATTAATTTTAAGTATGTGTTCCGTCCGAAATATGCAAAGCGGACTTATGCATTGCGCCGTGAATCTTGGCGGCTTTCAACATTGATAGCGTGACAGTACAGCAATATTTAAGTTATTTATATGTAAAGTATTACCACGTAAAAAACCGATGTTTCCTGTCGGTAATGAATTCGGCACCCCAACCGGCTATGGTTTAGGACCAGCAAATGATCAAGAGCATATGTATTATACCGAATATTCCCCGTTGCCACTACGCAGACACAGTCGAATCTGATGAACTTAAAAATGTTAGCCCCTCCAACAAGAAACCACAACAAAATTCCCTTCTAGTTCACAGGCATACTAACACCCTCAACACTATTGACTTTTGCTATTGGAAGAAAAATCTATGACTACTAATAACAACTTGTAAGAAATATAAATAAAATGAGAAAAGTAGACAAGCCTGATACTTAAAAAAATCTCATTCTAATTCTAATTCTCAATCTAATCAGTCTTTCAAACCAGTTTTTGCTGCAAAATAATACAAATAAAAATAAAGGTTGTGAAGAGATCCCAGCAATTGAAGATAAAAAAGATACCAAGAGCATCCCCAATTTTTATATAAGGTGTCACTAATTAATCAAATATGATCAAAAACTTGACAGATATTGTAGAAAATGAGCAATATTAAACTAAAAGTATGATAAAAAATGTTGTCAGAGTTAGCCCAAATAGTCCAGACATATATAGGAATTTAATTATGTAATTATAAGATAAATAAATTATTTATCATACTGTCTACTAGTACTAAAGCAGCTTCATCAATCAGTCACCGTCGTTAAATAAAAGAAAAAATTTAGGCATTAGGACATGAAGTCAGAAATATAATAAATATAAAAAACAAAAAACAAAGAATCTCTACCAACAACAAAGAAATCTACAGCATTAGATAATACAGAATAAAAATGTTACCGTAGAACCATCTAGACAAAGTACTGAAATACCACAGTATATATCACAATATAAGAGCCTTTTGTAATCATTTGTAGGCATGCATTAAATGCAGAAGACCACATGATTAAAAAATATGCAACAAACTAGAGATACTGTTGCTACATGTGCAGTATGTCAGGACTCCCATCTGGCAAATTACGAAAAATACATGGTATATTAAAATCTTCAAAACCCAAATAAAAAAATCAATTTGGACCGCAAGTACTATCAACCTCTATCACAAAGAAATCTATACATCTTTCCCATGAGCCAAAATGTATCGTACAGTCAATTAGTTCAAGGAAATATTAACCGAATACGCAACAGCGAAAATGCAAAAACAGCAAGAACATTGACGCACTTTCTTAACGAACTTAAAACAATGTTTATTCAACTTGTTCAACAAAACAGCATGCTAATAAACATGCTATCAACCGTTATATTGAAATTGGTTTTATATTAATTACGTCTTTAAGTGTGGCTTGGTGGAATGCAAATAGACTGCAAGCAAAAAGGGGTGACGTCATAATGTTTTTCAGCATAAACTATATTGATATTTTATTAGTCGTAGAGCCATGCTTTACTCCCAAGAACCTTTCTAGAAGTTCCTTGCTACACCATCTATCATACCGAGCATCCTGATGAAATTGCGTATTATATAATTATGTCATTTTAGTAAGGAATCTGGTGGAATGCAAGATGCCAGACTAGCACACAATTATGTCTGCAACGTCATCAATGATTTTCAGCATAATACTAATACTCATCACCATTTCTGCAGTTATTGGTCGTAGAGCCATCAAATCACGAAGAGACCTTTGAAAGCGTATTTCAAAACACCTGTATACTTGCTACGACCATACTAACTCATAAACGAGCATCCTGAATGTGAACAAGCGTATAGAAGAACAGCAATTTATAGTAATGAGAAAAGTATGCACATCTGAAGATGACCAGCACTAGACATCAGATTTTCTGCAAGCTTCAACGATTAAAGTTAAAAGAAATACTAAACCCATCACCATTTCTGCAGCTTATTGGTCCGCAAGACATCAAATCACGAAAGACATATTGAAAGCGTATTTCAAAACACCTGAGTATACTTCGATTACTGGACGAGATTAACTCTAAACGTACCATATGGGGGGTCAAGGTGAACAACTATTAAAGGCAGGGAATTATATAAATTAATGCAGTAGAAAAAGTATGCACATCTGAGAACTAGAGAACCACCCACTAGTCATCAGATCCAATTGCAATGAAATATTTCCAAACTATGTAAAAGTAACATCAAGTTTCAGCCCAGATTAGTCAACAGAAAGACAAACTGGGATTACACTAATATTTGTGAAAATAAAAATTTGTCGTTTAACATTCGTATAAAAGCGGCAACAAATCATCTTACATGCACAATTCATGTAGCTGCTTGGCAAGAAATTCCTTCGTTGGGAAAAGGTCAATCTCCTTATGTATAGAACATTCCTCTAGAAATAAATAGAATGGTGGCGGAGAAACGAGGAGCAAGAAAATAGTGGCAAAATACTCGCAGTTCAGTTGACCTATCAAATTTTAATGACTAGTGAATAAATTAAAAGCTAAAATAAAGAAAATAAAAAATTATTCAATCGGTTATGGGAAAGTAGAACTGTTTGCAGAACATCTTGTGAAAGTATTTCAACCACATTATGTACAAACGATAACTCAAAATAAAGTACAGAATAGTGGCCTGCCATATCACTTTGGTTTCAGAGAACAACATTTCACCTACAACTGTAACATCGCAGAGTCGACAACATAACAACGGTCCTGTAACAGAAGAAATATTGTACAACAGCATTTATTAATGCATTTGATAAGGTCTGGCCATAGAGGTCTTCTATATATTTCATTTAATCTGAAGTCCGTGTATCGTTAGGTGTTGAACTGTATTTTACATATTATTTTACAACTTTATATAGTACAATAACATTTTTTTCTTAAATGTTTTTTATTTTCATTTTCCATGCGTTTCTGTTTTGTAGCAATGTTTTTACTTCATACCAGTGTATCACGTTTTATTTCTTTCCATCATATTGCGTCTTGGCTTTATATACTTCTTTGGCTATTCTTTATTCTATATAAATGGCCTAACCAGCTCAACTGTTTTTCTTCTATTATTATTTCTATGGATTTTATTTTCAATTTTCCTATGACTACCCTGTCTTTCATCCTATATTTTCTAGTGGTCTCTTGGATTTTTCTTCAGAACTTTATCTCTGCGGACTTAATTCTGCTTTTATTTTCTTTGTTAAAGTTTAATACTCACAACCATAAGTTAGGGGTGGTCTTATCATTCTGGTATATTTGTGTTTTAATCTCTTTCGATTCCTCCTCTTTTACGAAGAACGTGTTTTGAACATATTGTATAACCTTTCACTTTTCCTACTCTTTGTATTATTTCTTTGTTTTCTTTGTTATATTCTATCATTGTTCCCAAATAGTTATAGCTTTTGACTTGTTTCAGTCCATTCGTTTCTATATTATGATTTTTTCATTCTTAACCATTATTATTTATTTATTTCCATTTTTATTAGCTTTAGCTTTTTTAGCACTCATTTTATGTTGTAATTGTATCGCCATATTGTTTGCAAATTTCTTGCGGTTGTATTGTTTTTATCTTCTAATATCCCATTTCTATGTTTTTACATCTTTCCCTACATTTTCTTATAGCTTCCTCCACGACCAATGAAAATAGTAAGGGGCTAAGAACACACCCTTGTTTGAATCCTATTCTTGATGTAAATTCTTTAGATTTTTCATTGTGCGTTCTTGCATTGCTTATGTTATTCTTATATAGGGCTTTGATTATCTTTATTAGATTCTTTTAGACTCCTCTCTTTTTTTAATCATGCCCAAACACCATTTATTTTTAGCTTCTTTTTTAAAGTACTGTCTCCTATCAGAGGTTAGCGCTCATTAAAGCGATTTATACTTTGTTGTCAGCAGCTTTAAATACTACAATCATACCACTCTCTTAAGTTCTATAGCCAGGATGTCTTTTGGTCTGCACTTCTGACGCCTTTTATTGTTTCCTGTATAATTAGCTTTGGCAGTGAGTACTTTTCACCTCTCAATATGTCGGCCAAATACCCCAATTGTTTTTTTTTATTTTGTATATTACTTTACAGTTCTTTTCCGTTTTATGTAATACTTCTGTTAGTTATTTTTTTCTTCTATAACACAACTTTTCAAAAGCCTAAAGCTTTTCAATATTTGTTTGCTTCAATGTCCACGTATAGCAAAGTGGGAAAAACATCACATCTTAACATTCGAAAGTCTAAGTTAATATCTCGGTAGCACAGGAATCTTCAACTTTATAAACACTGGTCTTGCTGTCGCTATTTTTCTTTTAATTTTTTTAGTTTTTTAGCTAGTTTCTGAAATCCACGCTTCTAGATATTTACACAGTTGATCTTTTCAATTTGTGTATTAGAAATGGTCAAGTTGTCGTTAACAATTAGATTCTTTGATATAATCATTAGCTTTGTCTTGTTCAGGTTTAGTTTCAGGCCATAATTATTACTGTGTAAGTTTATGTATTTAAATAAACGCTGCAGGTCTTCAAAATTATCCGCTATTATTAGCGTATCGTCTGTATATCGCACATTGTTATTTTTTATTATCTTAATTTTTTCTGTTATTTAATTTTCCATTTTAATTTTACCTGTTTAATGCCAGTACAATATGTCATCATGTTACGACTACTAATATTTATCTTTTTAAGTATTTCATACAGCTTTTCATATCTGATTTTATCGAAAGCTTTCTCAAAATCAATAAGGCTTGCGTAAAGGCCTTGATTTATGTCTAATCACTACTGCATTAATGCACTTAATTCAAATAAAGCCTCTTTCGTTCTCAATCCCTTCCTAAATCTCATCTGTGTATCGTTGATGCTTTCTTCAAATTTCTTGTGCATTCAGTCAAAAAAGAACCGGGAATTTGTAATTTAAAAGCCCCGGCTAATGATTAAGAAAAACTTTTTTGCGTAAGTTGGTACCACTGTCCTTAATTACTATGTCTAAAATTGGCGCGATCTCGTATTCAGTTTGTTTACAGCAACTGGTTGAATCAGTACACCTCAGTAGTGCCTTAAGATTTTTATATTGTTCTTTTATTCTTCTATCCTTGTTTTTAATTTATAGGTTTGCATACCTGTTACTTTCTTATTATGTTTTTACTCATATTCGTCATATTTATTTTGCTTTTTAATTTTTATTTTTATTATTCGATTAATTTTTTATATTTATTTAGCATTGAAGTCACCCACTATTAAGTTTACGTCACATCTCTTAGTAGATTTTGTAATTGTTTATAGAAAGTTTAAATCTCTTTATCTGCCGTTGATGCATGTACATGGATTATGTTGATTTTTCCTATATTAGAGTTTAGTTGTATTATTATGATACACTCAGAATAGGGAATAAAACTTGCTACTAATTTGATTATTTATTTTTTTTTACGATAATTCCAACAGCATATCTATAGGTTTGGTCGCATAATCATAATTCTACTTAAACTCGGTTTAATTTTCCTGCTGCATACAAGCTCTTCACACACCAAGTTGCAATTTTAATTGGTTTTATAAAATACTTTTTACAACATTGTGCACAACCTTCGTCGGAGATCCGACTGGGAGACTTGCACCTCCGGAA